>OZ010590.1:55564141-55801109 GCA_963932145.1 Acanthosepion lycidas
AAGAATGGTATTTTAGTTGCCTAAGTTATAAAAACAGGTGTTTTTCTTTGTAAGACAAAAGAATGTCTTCTCTTTTCAGGCCAAGACAGAAAATCTCTCTGGGATTCTGCACTTTGTGCTCTTAAGTTGTTTTGGACATTTTGAAGCAAAGAATTTTCTTATTAATTTTTGACTAGTTTCATTTGTCTTGCTGCTTTGTTGTGGTTTCATTCTGTTTACTGAAACAGCCAACGACTCAATGAGCTATTAATGTGAGAATAAGTAACAAAAAAAAGATGATTAATAAAATACAGTATCTCAGACTCTTAAAAACAACTAAACAAACAATAAGGTGTTGGATAACTGGAAGGCTGAGAAAATTACCTGATCATGACAGCTATGACCAAAACGGCTAAAACATCATCCATACAAGACAAGCTCCTAAATTACAAGATTTTAATTTCAGTTTGAGTCAGAATTTTTGAGAAGAGGAATTATTATTATTATTATTATTATTATTATTATTATTATATGCCTTTCTATTGACTAGTATAGTTATCTTGGTTGCTAAATTCTGATTTTAGAGGATTTACTCTTCAGCTGAGTTAGCTTGGACATTCACAAGTCTATCATGCCAACCATCAGAGTCCTGTATCAAGATCAGGTCATTAGATGGTTGCTGGGCGATCAACTTGTCTTACTCCATGGCTAGGTTTCCAGAACAGTAGATCACTCATTAGTTCTTGTTTTGCTCACAAAGGATTGTAGAAATATAAAGGATGAATCCATAGTGATGTGATTTAATAAATGGAAAATAATTCTTCGGCCTTCTTCAGGTGTTTGTCTTTGTACTCACTAACATTTTCAGGATTTTGAACTAAATTCTCCATTCAGTTCACAGGCTAGATCCTTCTCATTTCACTTTCCATACTTAGGGGATGTCCTATACCAATTAATACTCACCATTTTTATTAACCTTTGTGTCTGTTTCTTCCACAGAGTAGGTGACTTTACAGCACTACCAAACTCAGGGATTGAACTCATAACCAGAGAATAATAAATAATATTGATGTCCATTAATAAATCAATGGACATTTTGAACAATCCAGTACTGTAAGTTTGAAGCCTTAAACCTAATGTCTGTATACAGGTGGTGGACTTCTATGAGTTTCATGACTCAGGGGGTGGAATTTTTCTGAGGCCCCCAGATGTTATTCCTCAGTATGCTAGCTCATCAATGCCTGTGGAATGAAATCTGGAGAACCACCTCAGTAGACCTAGCAGAAAGATGGATACCATCTGAGAGAGACTGATTTGTGTTTTATGGCTTATCAACCCATTGTGGGTTATTTAAAGCCAAAAGATATTTTGGATTATAAGAATAATGCTTTTTTTTTCTTGTGAGTGAATATTATATTAACAGTTTTTTGAGAATAACAATGACTTTTCCAGCTACAAATCCTACTGTTTAATCCATAGCTAGGGGAGAAGATACACTTATACCTTCTCCAAGTGTATTCGTCTGTAATTGAATGCTACAAATTCAGATGGAATTCAAACTCTGCTCTCTGATTTTTCTTTTCCAAGCTGCTACTCATTACACCACTCACACATCCACGTGTCCAAGTGAGGCAATGTGTCCAGTGTTGTGATGCATCAAGAGCACGGAGCTGAGCTGATGGATACGTACGATATCCCTTGCATTGAAATGGATGTGATTTGAGCCAATGCTATTAAAGATCAGTGATCCACCACAGTGCTGTCCACAGAGGGTGTTGATGCCTCCCTAATTCTCGGTACACGTGACAATAAAAGTGAAGAGATATCAAATATCTGACGGCTGCAATCATGTCCCATTTGAAAACTGATAATTCATATCACCTTGCTGTGAACAGCCTAGTAGGTGTTCACACTGACTCCCTAGATGTCAAAGCACAACTGACATAAATCCAGGCATTTTATATGTCATAGTACAATGGGTTTACTTTTACATTCTGCTATCCTGTGACTTCTACTAAGGTCTGTAGAGAACATAACTAGCCATTTTAAATATCTTCAGAACAGGCTGTGTATCCTTGATGTAACTTGGCAACCAATTAGAGGGGATTTTACTGCACAAGCACGAACATTTTCCTGTGAGATTAATCTCTCAGCAGTAAGGCACCATTGAATGAGATCATATACTCTGTGACTCTTGCATTTACAATGACTGAATGAATAGATTCTTTATATATTGAGATATTTTGCTAAATTCCAGATATGACTCCCTGCAAATTCTGGTCACTACCTCCAACAATATGAATTGCTTTCAACAGATTCCTGTCCAAGAAAGAAGTGTCAGTACCAAAATTTAATCTGGGATTTGCTCATTGAAACATAGTTCTTATGTCTAAATGAATACAACCCCCCACCCCCCAAAAAAGTAAAGTAAAGCAAAACCATTACTTACCCACACACACAAACTCTGAAATAAGGCAAGCCAGGATTTGATTTCTTAAATTTGGCATTTGGTTGGTAGACATCAAATACAACTGTCCATTTTTCTGGACAATCTGGAATTCTGCAAAGAGAAAATAATGAAGCACTTAAAGTTTAGAGATTGTTTTGAAGTGATTGCTGATATTCTTATCTTTGTCTGAACAATCTTTGGTCGTTATCTGCAGTCTGCAGCATTCAGCCATCTTGGAGAAGCTTTAAAGATAGTCTTCTATCTTTTTCACTATTTCTTTTTTCTATATTACAATGCTTCAGTTTGAACATTTCAGATCCATGTGAGTGACAAAGATTCATGCTGCATTGATAATTTTTCAAACCAAAGCAAAAAAATAAACAACATATTAATTATTTGATTTGCTGATTACAGGAAAGTCCAGGATTTGGCACGAATGTCAAAGTTCCTGTTTTTCATTTTAAAGTAAAGTGTTTTTAGTCAAAATAAGCTGGTTGATTTTAGGACATGTCAACCTTTGTTAGGTTATTTAATGCTTACTTTTGTATGGGATGTCCAGTGAGGATTGAACTCACTTCTCAGAAATTATCAACTTGATTTGCTTCACTAAACATTATTCCATGCCAAATTTTTTCACAGTTTTTCTATGGTTTTCTAGGATGCTGGCTCCCACAGGGGTACTTGTTTCTATATAAAATATGATATATTTTGTCCTCATTATATCTTCTAACTTTATTTTTAATCAGTTCACCCTAAGCAAGGCAGGAATGCCACTAGTACGCAGGGAGTTCAGTCAGTTATGTTCCATGCATGATACACACTTAGGCGATCATATATCTTTCGATACATGACTGACAAGGCAGATTTTTTCCTGCTGTAGGTTGCCATTTCTTTCTGTGTTAGACCAGTTGCCATCCAAGGCTATAGAACCTAGTCTGTCCTGCTGTTTACCCATTGTTGGGTGTGGGGAGAAGAAGAGGATTCATACCTTTCTCAAGGGTATTAGCACGTAAGTGAATGGTAATCCGAACTCAGCCCTCCGATTCCTCAATCCGAGACGCAGGGAGTTACTAGGAGTGAAAGTGACAGAGAAGAATGAGAATAGGGAGGACTGAGGAAAGAACAAAAGATCAACAGGATTCAAGAAGCAGAAGATGGCAACTGATGTTGCACTTAAATTTTGGGAAGATTGGGAAGCAAGCAAATGGAAGGGAGTTCCACAGGTGGGGAGTGCGAGAAAAAAAACATTGAAGTAAAAGTGGTGGCAACTTTTGCTATTTCAACATTTAAAAGGTAGCACATTTAAATGCATATAGTCAGAACACAAGGGAAAAGCATTTGCCATGAAAATATTTGTAGAAAAGACAGAGGGAATTCACATCATGTTAGTGAGAAAGAATGGTCAGGATCGATCACATTACACATGTTTCTTTGGACTTGACAAGAATCTCAAGATGTACAGCAGAAGTACCAGACCAGATATGGTAAGAGTATTCAGTGCATGGATGAATGGTAGATTTATAAATGTGCAAGATGGATTCTGGCTATAAAAATTTTCTGGCACAACATAGTGATTCAACTTTTCTTGCAATAGATGCAGTTATGGATTCAATGTGTCGTATCACTTCAGGACATGAAAAAACATGGCTGTCCACAACTTCCTGTCCTTTGTGGCTCTTAAAAAGGTTTGTGTTTTTGATATCTCTTCTAATCCCTGTTCTAGAAAACTTTTTAGGTAGGTTATTGGCTGCTTACATGCCCCTCATTCATTCAATATACCTTGTGAGTTCCAAATGCTCCAAGCCCTCTTTTCTCATGATGTGCCCTAAAAAATTTCAACTCTTTTTCTGGTTCGAAGTATCCATTTTGCATCCATTTTCCTTAAAATTTCATTACTCACATGATCAGTCTATGGGATTCTCAGCATTTTTCTCTAGAAACTTATTTCTATTGCTTCAAGTTTTCAGCATGATCTGGTCAGTGTGTATGTATGTACATAGAAATATATATTATACAATGCAAGTGAAATGAACAGAAATATTGAGATGAAGATGGGGTAAAAAAGAGTGGAAAACAGAGAGAGACAGAGAAAGATAATGTCAAGTTGGAGTAAAGAAGTGAGACAGGGGAGAGTTTATAGAAAGGATAAATTGCCAGTAAAAAATAAGAATCAAAGAAACAGAAAGAATTATTAAAAAAAAAAAAGAAAGAAATGAGAGAAACATTAGAAAAAGAAAAAAAAGGCCGATTATTTTAAAGGAGATTAAGAGAGAGAACGAACAACAGGTATATAGGATACTTTTGAGAAGGAGAGTGATAGACCATGAATCTAGAATGGAGCTTCGTTCTTAATAGGAAGCGGATATTAAATGCAAGGTAGTACTCGGATTTTGGTGGCTTTAAATGGAAACTTTGAATTAAAAAATCTTTAGAAAAGGAAAAACAAAACAAAAAAAACAACATGTAAATGGCCAAGTAGCATTCCTTGAAATTTAAGGAATGTTGGCAAAACTCTTGTTTATTTTTTTTTTCTTATGTTAGAACATCCACATCTTGGGAAATAGAGAAATAGAACCTCTCACTCCATAAACAAAATCCAATTGCATTATGGGTACAGAGCTAAAGAGAAACAAACACAATGTCCTTTCAACCAATGAACTCTTAAAAAACTATCAGAAGTTATTTTAAAGAAGAGAAAAGTAAAGTGGATTGCTAGAAAGAAGATGAAAAAAGAAAAAGAAAAAGAAAAACTAAGATTTTATGATTTTTTTTAAAGAATAAAGCCAAAATAGAAACATTGTGAAAAGCAAGGTACCAAGCAAATTCAAATTTTAAAATGAAAGAGGCAAAGATTAATGTCAACCAACACCTAATATAAAACAAAAAGAAAAACTTTCTTTCAACTTTAAATGCAGGTATGTAGATAGATATGCCAGAAGATATTAGGATTTGCTCTTAAAGAACAACACTAAAATGTGTATTTCATCCAATTTGGTACTGAGGCTTGGACAAGGGATGAAATTCCTCTCTTGGCTTTTACAAAAAATAAATCGGCTTATAGGCTAAAAAACAAAAAAATCTATAAAAATGTCAAAGAGGGTAGTGTCAGATTCTTGGTTGTGGACCTAATATACATGGCGAAACAGTTTCATGCTAATGGATCAGAATGTCAGAAAGAATTTCTTTGAGTGATGGAAGCCAAAACCAGTAGCAGAATGCTGAAATGCAGCAGCCATATGGCCTAAGGGTAGAATTGAAAAGAACAGATCCTGAAACGATACAAAGAGACCAAGACATTTTCAGAGTGTCAAATTCTTTTCAATTCTTAATTATCTGTGAAGTAATCTTGCAGCCTACTACCTGTGGTCAATGGTTAAGCCCAGGCCAAAACCAGAATTCTGAATACTGATTTTCAAAGTGAAGACAAGCCCTATCCAATTTTGAGGATTGGTGCAACATGATCTTCTACTGCTCTAGTAGTCATCATATAGGCATCTTGTGACATGTTCCATAGTACCTTTGATGCACACATATGTCCTGTCCATGTTTTTAATTAAGACAATATGAACTATTTTCAGAGCAGTTAAGTTTTTTACAAAGCTGTTAAGTTTTTTGCAAAGCTGTTTTTTGGTAATAAAGTAAACATGCTTCATGTAAGTATAGAAATGTGATGAAAATGAAGAAATTGATTGTCAGTGATCAGGAATTGATGCAAGTATATGTGGAAAAATAAGGTTATTTTTATAGTAAAATTATAAGCAATCTATTTACATCTAAACACATTGTTCATGTTTTTACAGTAGAAATACATTGAAATGGAAGAAAAGCACTATCAGAGTTCGGAATTTCTTTTTTTTTTTTTTTTTTTTAAATCGGTATCACTCCATGCAAGTCAGCAAAGCCAATAAGACAAAAGGGGTTACAAGACGTGGAAGAAGTAGAAATAGAAACATTAATAATGAATGGAAAGAGTAATCATTAGGATAGTAGATAGCGATTGACATTCCATTTAAATTTTAGCAGATTAAAGTTGATTGGAGAGCATGGAACCAGAAAGGAGTTCCACAAGTGAGAAGTGCAAAAAAGAAACTATTAGCATAAAATTTACAGTTACATCTAGCCAGCTCAACTGTAAATTGATGAGATCTCAATGGCAGTCTAGTACTATGCTTAAATTCAAAGAATCTAGGTACCATAGTGAAGAGCTCATCTGAACAATTACTACAAAAGTATTTATAGAAAATACAGAGAATGGCAACCTTACAGCAGTGGGAAAGTGACTGAAGCTGATCTGCCAGAACAAGACTAATAATATTGCTGATTCTTCTTTGGATTTTATCACGGAACTCAAGGTAAATAGCTGGACCATATATGGCATCAATACTTTAAGCAATCTATTATTATTAATATTATTCAATATTGTAATTATTGCCAGTGTTACTGACAGACAGACAGAGCCAAACTATTCTTTTTCATTTCTTTTATAGGCCATGTCCCTTCTGGATGATCTTTTGTATCTCTGAGCAACTCCCACAGCATGAAAGAAAACTCCAATTGCATTATGGGCACTGAGCTCAACATCCTTGCTCTGTCATCCCAACACAATAACTCATTAAGTAGTTTGCTTGCTGTTTAACTCTGTCCTTCTTGCCTTCAATATGTCCTTATATCTAGTGAGTGTTAAATTCTCTAGGCCCTCTTTCCCTCATGGGTCTCATAAATTTCAATTATCTCTTTCTGATTCTAAATATAAGTGTCTTTTTAGTTACCATTTTCTTTAAAACTTCCTCAGTGCTTACATGTTCAGTCTATGGTATTCTCAGCAGCCTTCTGTAGAGCTAAATCTTTGTTGTCTCAAGTCTCTTCAACATCAGCAAAAAAAAAAAAAAAATGTCCAGTGTTCACTTCAATATAGGAGGCTTGATATTAAATCGCAGTTCTGCACTCTTCTATGTTTCCTATTAATACTTTGTTTAGTTTCCAAAAGGCATCTTTCACTATTACAAAGTGCCTTTGGATTTCTCTTTCTCAATTTCTGTCATCTGTTGCTATTTTACCAACATAGTTAAATTTCTGTCGATATTTCTAAGATGAGGTATTGTAACTGTTTACATTATTTACATTTTTCAAACTGTTGTACTCATCTTTATTGCTGCATTCATTTCGGCTGCTGTATGCTCTGGTCGTCTTCAGGTGATTGGAATTTCATCCACTGGGGTAGATTGTTCTAGTTCCACATGCCATACCACTTCCGGATGTTTCAATAATGGCCCTTTAACTCAACTCTCTAAGTTTTTGTTCACCACTGCAGGAGCCAAGTATTGAACTCACAACTCTTTGGATCAAAATCTTTGGATCCAACCAACACTTTTATCCACTGGGCCATGTTTCATTTTTATTTTTGTTGATATTTAATAGTTACTAGATTATTTGTTTTTGCCTTGGTGTTATATATTGAGGTATTAATTATGGGGGGTTAGGTTTGTTCATTTTTTGGTGTGTGTGTGTGTGTGTGTATATATATATATATATATATATATATATATATATATTTGGTTGGATTGATGTGAGTTTGTGACCCTGGGTTTCACGCTTTTGCGATTGTCAGACAAACTGATTAATTTTTTTTAAATTTTGGGTTTATGTAGATTGCGTGTATTGGTGTTATTATGGAAGTGGGGAGGGGAATCGTTGTTGTAGTGTCATCGTACTAACGCAAACATCAATGTATGTTCATGCGTCCAATGAAGTACGCAGACACATATACATACTTGGTCGTCCGTCGGGACTCATACATATATAAACATATGTGGGCAGTTTCAGATATGACATATGTATGTATACGGGTAGTGTTGTGTCTATACATACGCATTCGTATGTTGAAATTCAAAGATTGGAAATATGTTTAATATTTGTTTGTTCACTTGTTTATTAATAAATTAAGTTTATATTATATTTGTTTCTTTTATTTATTTAAATTTTGTATAATATTTTTTGTTTTATCTATTTAGAGTTTATATTTATTACTTAGATGGCAAAATAAATATTTATTTATATGCCTACACTTACCTATTATTTTAGTTTTCTTGTTTAGGAGTTTATTTTGGTTTTTAAAATTAATTATTGCAAATAATATGAAGTATTGTAACTGTTTACACTATTTGCATTGTTTGAACTATTGTGCTCATCTTTATTGTCATATCCACAATATTTTGACCCTTGTATGCTACAGCCTTCTTCAAGTAATATATATATATATATATATATATGGACTGAAGAAGGCTAAAGTGTACAACAGTTGAAATGTTGTGGATATGACAATAAAGATTAGAACAACAGTCCAAACAATGTAAATAGTGAAATTTCTGTAACTACTTGATTCTGGTGTCTCTAATTTGTTGTTCACAATTTTGGCCATTTCACTTTCTGACATCCATACATTCTGTATTCATTCCTTTCTTCATGCTTTTCTTTATTACCTTGTCTAGGAAGTTTGCAGTTTTCCTTCTGAGTCTGGCATCCACACAGTGTCATCTGTGTATCTCATGTTGTTAAGATTATGTCCACTGATAATAAATTCTTAGTAGGTGTTCTAGTTCTCTTTGGATTGTCACAATTGTCTCAACTTCAGTCACTTACCCACTACTGTGATGGTGGGAAAAATCATAGCATGTGGAATTAGAACTATCGACCCCTGTGGACTAAATAAAAAGTTCAGTTTCAAATTCCAATGTATATCACATGAAGAAGGTTGGAGGATAGAACGGCTGAAACATTTTGAATATAGCAATAAAGATGCAGACAAACATTTGAACAATGTAAATAGTGAAAATACTTGATTACCTACAAGGTTTCATTGTTTTACTGTTGAAACAGCGAGATGTAACCGTAAGTTCAATTCTAATATTTTGTTTTCTTGCACTCCCGACCTCTGGAACACGCTTCTGATTTCTTGCTTCCTACCATCTACAATCTTCAAAGATTTAAATGCAATGCCTATCACCATCTTCTGTCTTTCTTTTCTGTTCTTTTATTATCCATTCTTCTCACTAAAATCTTCTCATTCTCTTCCACTCACAGTAAACCCTAGTGTCTTAGTGGCTTTATCACCTTGCTTGGGATGAAATGATTCAAAAACAAAGTTGAATAAACTAGGTTGAGAAAATACATAATTGTCTTAGATCTCTTTGTATTTTTGTATACTTACTTAACCCATTTTCTATCAACATATAGGCAATTTGTTTCCATTAAATGTTATACAGGTTGAGAATCCTTTACCTGAAATTCTTGGGACCGGAAGTGCTTCAGTTTTCAGATTTCGGAATACAGGCTAATTACAATTTGTATATAACATCTATAAAATGATGCAGCTTGGAAATGGAACCCAAGCATAAACACGATATCCCTTTATATTTCATAACCCAGTTTATACATATACCCTGAAGGTAGTTATATATAAATAACATAAATCCTGAAAGTAGTTTTATATAAGATTTAAAAAATTTTGTGTACATACAGATAATGACGTTTGTCATGTAATGCTCACATGGATTTTTAAGTGGTGAAATTACGATTTCAAGCAAGAATAATGTTTTATACTTTTTGTACATGCACAGAAAAACATGATCACTACTTACAAAAATTATATAAATGCAGGACTTTTTGACATTTTGAATAATATCTTTACTGAGCATGAAACATCTGGTAAAAATCCACAAACGAAGGTGTTGCTGTGATGATTGCGAACAAAAAAAAAAAAAAACTGGTGCCAATGTAGGCTTTCTGAAATTTTCCATTTGTGGCAAGTCATGTCAGCAGCTGAAAACTTTTGAATTTTGGATAAAGGATACTCAACCTATATAATAATATCTTTCCCATGTAAATCAAGCTTTCCTAATAGTTCAAATAGGTCTTCATGTCATACCCTATGAAATACTTTTGTATAATTTATAAGACATAGATCAGCATATCTTATGCTGTTATGTCCACTGAAGATAAATTTTGGAGGTGGTCTAGCTTTCTTGGGATTGTTTCACTGTATAGATCCATTGACAAAAAAGTATCCTTGACTTTCTGGTTTTTGTACTCATTCAACTCATTTTCTATCTGCATACAAGTGGTTTGCTCCTGGTATATGTTATAGATCATTCTAAAATGTTTCCTATGCAAATCAAGTTATTTATCTCAAAATAAACATCAACTCCAGGTACTCAGTTCTGTCTCAAGGAATCGTAAGAAAGAAGTAAGGACTAAAGTGACCACAGTAGCATCTCTGCCACAAAAAGAAAAAAAAACAAACAAACAAAAAAACAAACAATATGTGTAGAAATAAGCTCACAGCTTAACGATTTGACAAAAATATTGATTTTTCAACATAATCTCCTTTCTCGTCAAGGCTTTTAATTCAGTGGTTGAATATTAATCACACAGAACAAATGTTATATCATGAACATTTCAAATAAAAATTCAGCTACTAACTAGGGATCATACTATGGATTTAAAAATCTGCTCTTGTATGTATTTTTAGAGACAGTCCCCATGAGAGGGTATTTTAAGAAGGAAAATGAACCAGTGAATTCATAAGGTATGATCCACCAATAAAGGTATAGGAAATAACTATTATTCATTACTGTCGGACACAGGAAAATTTTGAACATTTTCGTATATATTTTTTTTTCTGGACAATGAAGAAATTGTAAAACAAGACCCCCCCCAAAAAATAGGAAATATGCAGGAAGAATTCAATACTAGTATTACATGGAGTATAATGGCCCAGAATCATAGAATTCAGTACAAAGAGGTCAATTAGGGAAAAAGCCCGAATGAATTGATCAAATCAGAAAATAAAGACTTAATGTGTATAACACATTACATAGAAGCATTCATCTGTAACAAATGATGCCAATTCCTGTCGGTGAGAAATTTACGACATCTCTAATGGCACTATCCAAGAGGATGGAAATTTCTTTGATTTAGTGTAGTCAAAGCCATCAGTTAGAAGCATAAAAATAATAAATAATCTCATAGAATTAAAGAAATGACATCTATATATGCCTATACATCAAACCTATACAATTGCATAAATTAGAAGATAAATCTTTACATAGGGGTCAAGATCAGGCTGATTGGATCTCAATGAGCTCACAGTGGACAAGTCTAGCAGAAGAATATATACAGGTGCCAAGAGTCGTAAAACCAAAAGTTGCAGATCACAAAAGAATCAACAAATACACTGCATGCATGCAGCAAAGCCAATTTATTGATCAAGTTCCAATTACTAGCTCCTCAAAAGATGGAGCTTATACAAACCTGAGAATAGAAGAAAATACATACATTACATAGGTGCTTCACTCAATAAGGTATGCTACTATATTCTTTGTGACAGTAAATTTGCTATCCTAATGTACGAGGTCCATGAAAAGGCACATTCTATTTTTTTTGTTTTCAGTTTGTGTATTCAGTCGCTACTTTTCAAAAAAGAGGGTTCTGGGAACTTTTATGTATCTAAAATACTGCAGCCAATTGAATTTGAGGATACCTGTCTACTAGGGTGGTTAGCTAATCCTTATTGCAGACGCCTGCTCATACACATTTGTGTTCAACATCCAGAGAGCCCACTTGTAGTTTATACTGCAACTATGCTGAGCAGACCTTAGTTACACTTTCTGGGAGAGGGCGCTTTATCTAGTGTGATCAACAGTCTGAAAAAGGCCAGCACACTCAAACCCTCAGTCATGACAACTTGTGACTTCATGCTAGAATGGCCGTTAATTGTTCCCATGGTTTCTGTTAACCCAATTACATTCACAAGGCTTGGGTTGACACATGGTATGGTTTTCTGGCACTTTCCAAAGGTGCTGCATGCTGGGATCACCTCTTCCAGATTAATAACATCAAGAAGTCACCTTCCTGACAAATTGACCATGATGAGATTCGAACCCAGGTCTCATGGTTATGCATACCCAATATATACCAGTGATTTAATACACGAGGGAAGGAGAACAGCTTTAACATTAAACTGAGTTCAAAGTTCAGCTGAGTTTACTTGTATTCATTTTGAATTCATGCCTTTGGGAAAAGCATGAATTTACATCTGATTTCTATCCTATTACCAGAAATCATTACATCACAAGCAAACCACAAATGCTGATCAGGGGTAAAAAAAAAATAGGTAGTGAACACCTGACCAAACAATTCTCTTATATTTTCTATGCCTGTCCAGGAAGTGACAGTAAAAAGCTGTTACCTCTATATGTAACCTTGACAAAGACTAATAATTTTATACATAGATATACCATTAGTATTCTTTTAGTATGAGTACAAGTGCATAGCTGTGTATGTACATATACACACAAGCATATATTGGAAAATTTATTTTTCTGATGGTGGCATATCATTGGCAAAACATGCCATGGTAGAAGTTTTCCAAATTGTCTTATATAATTAACCTATGATCAGATTTTAATACAACTTATAAGTGTGTGTCTGCCTGCCTATATATATATGTGTGTGTGTGTGTGAGAGAGAGAGAGGCATGGTGGAGTAATGGATAGCAGCTTGGATTGAGGAATCAGAGAGCCAAGTTCAAATTCCAGTCAAATCCATTGCATTCACTTATGTGCTAATACCCTTGGGAAAGGCATGAATCCTTTATTTTCTCCCTCCAGTTATGTGTAAATAGCAGGACAGATTGGGTTCTATAGCCTTGGATGGCAACTGGTACAGGAGAAGGACAACTCTGAATTCAAAACCTGCAGAGGGTTGTTTGGGGATGTTGTGGCATGTAGTGCACCAAATCCTCTGTATTCGACTCTTCAAAAAGTGTGAATGGTTCTGCACGAAACCATTGCCACTATAATCAAATCTCATGTGCTTGTGTCGGGTTGTCAGTTTGTAGGGACTGATCTGCTTGACCTTCCTATATTGAATTTGACAGGAGAGTTGAGTATGTATGTATATATATATATATATATATATATAGGATTAATGTGAGTTTATCACTTAGCTGATTGATGTTACCTATTCAATATCCTGGCTCCAGAGTATCATAGATGGATTTCTCTGTTTACGCCTCACGGGGTATCAGCAATTAACTGCTTATATTTTTTTGATTTTTCCATTCAAGTATATTTAATACTGGTGCATGCTTTCTTCTGTATGCTTTGTGTTCATATGTGTATGTGTGCGGCCATACTCGTGTCCCTGCAGATGTGCATTCACTCACGTGCACAGATGTGCATACATGCAGGAAGTTGTGATCAAGTTGCCCTTTACACTTGCTCATTTTTTTCTTTTTTCCATCTGTGGCCGAATTTGTCTGGGTTTGATCTGTCTCTAGAGGTGTGACCAATCTTTATTTTTATTTATTTTTATAGGGAAGTTCTATTTCATTATTTTTGATTTTTTTTCATATATATATTTTGATATTAATGTTTATATGATAAATATTATATATGATATTAATTCATAAATGGTAAATACGTGTACATATGCACACATATACATACATGAGTATATATTTATATATCTTCACGGACTATTATTTTGTTTTTTTAATTTAGTTTGGTGGTGTCATAAGTATTAATTGTAGGTTAGATTTATAAATAAATTTAATTAATATTGTTAGAATTTAAGTGCATATGTTTGTGTTTATACGCCTATGTATACGCACACGTGCACATATATACATATAAATGCGCACACGCATGTACATGTACACTTATGCCTGTGCTTTGTTATTAATAAACTAGTGCTTAAATGGGAAAGTTATTTATTTTTTAAATATTATTTGTTATATATATATATATATATATATATATATATATATATATATATATATATATATATATATATATGCACACACACAAACACACATGCACTGTGTCAGATTTTATTATGCAAGTTAATGTTTTGACAAATTGATGTTGACAGTTGGTAGTAAAATTTTTGGGGGCATACGATAAATATACTGTGTGAATTTCACTCTATAATATCCATTCGTATAAATATTTACAACAATTTATTTGGTAGTATATGATTTTATTATGCAACTTGAGGGTTGCCCAGTATACATATATGTATATATATATATATATATATATATATATATATATGTGTTTATATTTATATATATATATATATATATGAAAAGAATGTATAAACATAAAAATGTTTTAAAATATATATATATGTTTATATATCTAAAGATATTTATATATATATATATATATATATATATATATATATATATATATATATATATATATATAGACATATGTTTATATATCTATATATATGTTGTTTTTTCGAATTTTTGTTTTATGTCTGAGTCATACTCAACGGATCCCAGCTAGTCTCTGTAGTCCGTTGACTTACAGGTCGTTATGTGTAGTCACTCATGGAAGTGACTAGTTATTCCATTACATCATATTCAGTTACTTTCTCAATAGGTATTATGCACTAAAAACTATCAAAAAAATCAATCACTGAGGCTTCAAAACAAAATAGAGATACTTTTCTAACCTATGACACAAACAGAATAATTCCAAAATTCCCACGGTTTTTTATTTTAATTACATTATTCACAAGCTTTTCCATATATTAACTAAAGATTTCCAGTATTTAAAACTTGACCAAACTATTAGGAAGATATTCAGTGAGAACCCACTTCACACTAGGTGTCAACCCCTCAATCTATACACACCCCTAACATCATTGGCATACATAATTCACCACCTCACCAAGGGAATTACACCTGTAATCAACCCAAATGCCAAGTCTGTAAACATATCAACACTGATAACAATTTCACACCCCTAATAGCAGTAACACAATATTCAAACAACCAGCTCTGATTTGTAAAAGTACAAATCTTATATATTTATGTTTCTGTCACAAATGCAAAAAAGAAAATTATGTTGGAGAAACTGGAATGGAATTCCATCTTTGGTTCAAAAACCATCAAAGACAACAACAGTAATTTACCTGTCGCAGCACACTTCAACCAATCCTTTCATAGCATTGATGATATCAGATGTGTGCTTTTAGTATCTTTATTCAACAGCAGACTGGAATTGAAATATATTTTCAAAATAAAATCATACATTGAAGGAATAGCCAGTGATTTGAGTAATCAAGGATTATAATTTTGACAGGGAGAACTGACCAACAACACCAACATTCCTTCAAAGAGTAAGTCACATTATTTTGTTTATTGCTCATACAGTTGAAAAAGGACACAAATGTGTTTGAAAATTCCATTTTAAGAAACTTTCTCTTCGTGCTTCACTTTAGTCAAAAGGAAAATATATATCATCAAGTTTATGGCCAATATTGTTATCATTTTGTTGGCATTTATTCCTCAAATTTTATTAACTGCCTATTAAATCTCTCTCTCTCTCTCTCTCTATATATATATATATATATATATATATACATACATACACACACACAAGTAAATAAACACTAGAAATGGCTGTTTAAAAATGTGTGTTTTAAAAAAGTGCACTAAACTGTAGAGCTATTAAAAATGTATAGACAATAAAATCTTTTAGATGCTGGATAGAAACACAACTGTGGGTACAACTGCCAAGGTCTCTTTAAGTGGTTAATACAGTGAATTTAATTACCTCCCATGCACCAATACTTAAATAAGATGTTAAACTGGAAGTAAGCGGCTGCAGTTGGGGAGGAGGGGAAAAAATATACATATATACAAACACACACACACACACACATAAATATATATATATATATAAACATGAAAAAGGTCTTAATATATATATATATAAATGTGTGTATATATGTATATATATATATATATATATATGTGTGTGTGTATGTGAAGTGGGTGTTTGTGTTTAGATATGGGCATATTTTGGGTTTCTTTATACATATAGCAGGGTTTATGAGAACATTGTGTTTAGAGAGAAATACATGGATGTATGTGTATATATGTATACATATTTGTGTGTATGTGTATATATGTGTATATGAATGGAAGAAAACTGAGAGAGTGATTGATCCATAATTTGTGCTTTATATATATATATATATATATATATATATATATAATTATTTATTTAAAAATATGATTCCAAATATGGAATCATATTTTTAAATAAATAATTATATTTATGCTCTACTTTCATATCAAGCACTATTTTTTAAAAATAATTACAAAAATACTAAGGAACTTTGGATTATTTACCAAACCAGTTTCTTTCCTATTTTCTACAATATTTTCACACATATATATATATATATATATATATATATATATATATATATATATATATATATATATATATATATATATATATATAAGGAGCTATATATGGGAATAAGTGAATATATGGTGCTAACTGAAATTATTGTTAGCCATGCATATAATGGATAATTTTTATTATGCTTTTATTATGTTGTTTATTTCTTTATAATAGTGATATGTCCATTATGACTATCCTTCTTTGCAGTGTATGTATTACGGGTGAAGAAAATATATATATATATATATATTATATATGTGTGCGTATGCAAGTTGGATGCTACGTGGTAATCGGGTTAAACGGATCTCCTTTAAATTAATGTGGAACATGTCTCTAACTAAACTCATAAAGTTAATAAATATACACTAGGGGATTAACCCCAATCTAACTTTACCTTAAGTTAAGGTACATTCATATCCTGCTAAATCCTAATAAATACATCGAGGATATAAAAGTTCAGGTCTCTAGGTATTTAACCTATATAAATATGTTTCTCTCAATTTAATTAATAATTATTTATTTCAAATCTCTTAGGGTTTTAACTTAATTTTCTTGGTTGATTATACAAAAAGCTTAGACTAATTTACATCTAATTTTGAAAAAAAAATTTTTTCGCTAATTTCGAAATTTCGAAAAACCTTTGGAAAATGTACTGAACCAGACACTTTTTAATATTATTTACAGAATTTGTTTAATGAAATACAGGGAATTAACCCTGATCTAACTTTTCCTTAGTACATTCATATTCTGCTAAATATTTAAGATACTCAAGATATAAATATGTTTCTCTGAATATAAGTATTTTAATTTAAATTTCTTGGTTAATCATATCAAAAGCTTATGAAAACTATTTTGCTAATTTCAAAATCTTTAAAAATGTCCTCTTTTAATATTATTTACAAATAATGTGTGGAATGAAATATATCAGAATTGAATGTCACCTGAAATTGACAGAAACTACACCTGACAATGAAGTCTCAACTAGGGGACAGAATTAGGGTACCCTGAACCACTGTTACCTATGGGTGATCTGTGGCTAAGATCTAGCACCTGTTTGCATCCCTACCAGGGTTATGGTTTTGAGGATATATATATATGTATGTATGTAAATTTAAATTAATTTTTTCACCCTTGGAACTGTGGTCTGATGAGCCAGGGAAAAAGAAATTCCCTGGGGTAATAAATTATAACCAATACACCCTTATTGCTGTCTGTTTTTAGTGAATTAATTGCTCTGATTTAACATTGAGCTCTCTGGATTTCATCTTCCTTGGGATTATCCATATAGATTACCAAGATTTTCATTACTTTATATATATATATATATATATATATATATATATATATATATATATATGGGTATGCACAGTGGACACGGGGAGGGAAGGTCAGTTGGATTATTAACATGAAGTGTGTGCCTTTATACATCTCAGTGGGGGAAACAAATTGCTACTTACCACTTCAAGCCAAGCATATCACTATGTTCCTTACTAGATCAAAACTGTTACTGCATTTGCTTCCTTTCTTATGAAAGAGAGTAGATTGCTGGTAAACTGGAAGTTATCTGTGATTGAACTGTAAATTGCCAAGAGAAGTCACAGTGTGTGATTGGGAAAATTGAGAAAATTGTAGCTAATGGATGGTACACAAGTCAATACCCAATCAGTATCGGTAGGATCAATGCAGAGAGTGGGGTATGATGTTGAAAGACCCAAAACCCTTAATGAACCACAGCTAGAAACATCACTGATGATGTGTACCAAAGCATCCCAGAGATGTAGAAAATATATATATATATATATAATTGTTTTTTTTTAAATATATATAAAAAACAAAAAAAAATTATAATATACTCTACTGTTGTATTGGGCACTATTTTTAAAAATAAATTCTAAGAACTCTGAATTATAAATCTCATTGTTCTTTCCTATAATTTATATATATATATATATATATATATATATATATACACACTCACATTGTGGGGCCTTTACTTGGTTATCAAATTTCAGAATCTAATTCACATCAATTTTGTTTTGGGAAACTAATCAATTAATAACATCATGTCAGTCAATAACTGACACACAGGAAGAAGAGAGAATAAAAAATAGAAAGAAAAAACAGGCTCTTAAGATGATTAATTCTTCTATGACAAGTTGATTTCATTTTAATGTGTATTCATAAATCACTTGTAAATAAATCTGTTATATAGAATTCATTTTCAATGGAGTCTTGGATTTGAAAAATAACTAACATCTTACTTATCAAGAAATTCTTTTGGGAAACCAGGATTTATATTTAAGAGAAAAATCTGGTTTTAAGTTTCTGGACTATATCAATTGAGAAGGAGCATGTGGCCAAGTGCTTAGAATATGAGCATTCTGTCCACAAGACCCTGGGTTCAAATCTCAGAAGCATTGATTTGATTTGTAATAGAGAGTCAGGTCAGCCTGACAAAAGACTCCAAGTTGGTTGTCTGTGATTATGTAAACACCAGGAGTTGCATCCCCTACCACAATAAGCTGTTGAGAGAAGAAGAACTACTTAGAGTAGGTGGCGCTATTTGTATATGAATGATACTGGGCAGGTATTAGCCAATAGACAGCATGGGTCTGGGACTGGGAGAGCTATATAACACCAGTGTTTTTCTCAATCAGGAGTGGCGTGTTCAATGTGTGGACGTGTGAAAACCAGACAAGGTGACTTCTTGATAATACTAGGAATGGTGTGATGACAGGTTGGCACTGTGGTTGTTGTTATTCAATATAGTTGATATTTAATATTGTTTACCCAAAACAATGCTCAATAGCCAATCATGGTAGAAGGTTGCTGAATGAGGTGTGTAATATGAATATAAGAGGAGATAGATGCAAGGGAAGATTTTCAGGATAGATAATGATTGATCTATGACGCAGTTAAGATTGTAGTGTTCAAGGAAACTGTTCCACAGGGTAGCAGTTCTTGGAAAAAACCTGTTTGAGTGAAACTTTCTTCTTCCAGTTGGAATATGGGGGAATTGATGGTGATTCAACTCTATGGAAGGCAAGAACTATAAAGTTCTGAACTGATGGAACTAAAGAGTGGAACTCATCAGAACATTTGCCATGAAATAATGATAGAATAGTGATAGGCTTATGACTTTGTGTCTGTGAGTAAAGAGGCTGCAGAGTGAGAAAATAAGTCATCCCCTACAAGACCACCTAAACTTTTTTGAACTATCAAGGTTAGAAAATGAAGATTAAGCAGATCCAGCCAAAGCACAGCAGCAATACTTTTCATCTAATCTGACTCTTGTAAAAGATAGAGTATGGTTGAAGGAACCATATATTTTCTGGAGTAATAGAATGGGCCAACAATTTTTCCAAACTTTTTAGCACTTTTTTTTTTTGTTTCACATCAAGTACATCAACAATGCCACTAGGACGCAGGGGGTTACAGAGAGTGAAAGAGCATGAAAAGATGCTAGTGAGGAATACTGTTGCCATATATGGTCTGGTGCTCCCGTTATTCATCTTGTGGTTCTCGACAAAATCCAAAGATGGATATGCAATGTGATCGGTTCTGACTTAGGGTCTTGACTCCAGTCACTTTCTTACCAACATAATGTGGCTTCCTTCTGTCTTTTCTATAAATATTTTCATAGCATCTGCTTTGACGAGGTATTTTCACTCTGTGTCCTGACTTGAATTTAAGTGTGCTAATAGGTTGATATCTCGGTCCCATCCTTTTACTGTCAAAAGAGTTAAATTTAACTGCCTCTTAACTTCTTTCACACTTCCTGACAGTGGAACTCCATTCTTCTTCCTTTCTTGCCTGATAATTATAATCTTCAAAAATTTAAGTGTAATGTCAATTGACATCTTCTGATGCTTTGATCCCTGTTCTTTTTATTCTTTCCTCAATCCCCACTATACCCAGTCTTTTCCCTTACTTACACTCTCTGTAGCCCCTTGTGTACTAGTGGCACTCACACCTTATTTGGGGTGAAATGATTATTAAAAAAAAAATAAGACAATAAAGGAACAGGATTTAGGAAGAAAGAAGATGGTGATTGATATTGCATTTCAATTTTTGAAGATTGTGGCAAGGAAGCAAGAAATTGAAGGGAGTTCCACAGGCAAGAATTGCGAAAAAAAGAAACTATTAGAATAGAACATATGGTTGCATCAAAGCTAGTCCAATAGTAAAACAGTGAGACCTAATTGCCAATCGAGTAGCATCCTTAAATTCATACAGATGACACATTAAGGAGAGCAGCTCATCAGAACAATTGCCATGAAAATATAAATAGAAAAGACAGATGGCAAACTACGACACATTGGTGTGAAAGTAACTGAAGTTGAGATGCTAGGTTAGGAATAATTACATTACAGACCCTGGTTTAGATTGTATGTATGACTTATATTTGCAGTCTGGTGTAAACTTAATTTCTATTAGATGTTCAAAGAATGGAATCTCTTTGAGAATGCGACCATTTATTGGATCTGGAGAAAACTCAGGTTCTGATTGGTGATGCTGAAATGATACTAGCTTGGTTTTTGACGTACTAAAAATTACAAACTAGATTCCCCCCACCTACTGAGTTAGGTCAGAGGAGAGGCCAGATGCAGGGCTCAGAATCTCTTGTTTTCTGGAGGTTCAGCCATAAACAGCAACATCTGTATAGATATTTACTAACAATCTAAGAGTGTTGCTAGACAGATTGTTAATATAAAGCAGAAAAGGGCAGGACCGACAAGAGCGCTTTGGGTGATGCCTGCATTGATTTTACGGGCTTCAGAATTAAAAAAAAAATTTTTTATGATTAGGTTCACCATATGCAAGGGGAAGATAATGGTTGACTTTAGACTTGAACAGATTAAGATTATAGTGATTAGGGAAACATCCTCTTCAGAGTTGGTTCCACAGAGCAGTGGATTACAGGAAGTTGTTGTTCAAGTAGAACTTATTTCTTGCTGACGGGATATGGAGGGAATGTGGGTAGTTTGCTACAATATATATATATATATATATATATATATATATATATATATATATATATAGAGAGAGAGAGAGAGAGAGAGATTTTGTAATATAAAAATATATATATATATATATATCAATGGGCAGTTATGACGGTGCTTTTATGCAAACTTATAGGAATATACATAATTTATCAAAAGTTTTTTTAATAAAAAGTATATAAGTTTAAATAGATATGATGGTTATAATAATTGTAAGAAATTGTAATGGTAGGAAAACAAATAATAAAAATATTTAAAGAAATTAGGATTATATATCTTACTGTTCTTTCTTTTCATTTATATATACATATATATATATAATTACAAGATTCTTTTTTGGTTGCATTTCCAACCTTTTTAATGTTATTTGAAGTTTTAAAATGAAGTATTGTCATTATTTGGTGAATCATTCAGACTAATATCCTTATCTCTGTTAGACAAAAACCAAGAGGATTAAAGGATTGGTTAATGAATTTGATGGTATAGTAATTGTGAGTTAAATCTCTGGGTGGAGCAGTGTCTACGTGGGCTCAGTGGTAATGGGTTAAATAATAGTTTAGCAGACTATTATTTCTGGGAGAATTGTATTTCTCCTCCGACTTCATTTTGACCTTTGAGGTCAGATACAGGAAAACAAAGGAAGTCATTTTTGATTGGCTATAACTAGTGTGGGAATGTTGGATGTAGAAAGGGATTTCAGAGAGCTAAATTTTACATGTAAAAGAATATAGACATGTTATTTTGTGTCTGGGAACTTGCTCTCCAGCAAGGGGGGGGATAGCAACCCTACTGGCAAGTTAGAAATGTACCTGTCAACATGTTTAATAAAATAGGTAAGATTTAAAATCCCTTTTGTTGATGTCGTTTCATCTTTGGACTCCAAAAACATTTCATCACCCAGCCAAGAGAGAAAACATCTTTATTGTGGAGTTGACAGAGGCGTGGGGGGGGGGGAGTATGCAGCAAATGGAGCAAGGAATAACTGAGTAGTACTAAATAAGAAATAGATAAGTTATCTATTGACATGGGCAGTGGAACAAGAACAATCTATCCCTGAGATTAAAGAAAAGGTTCAGTTTGAAATTTCCTACAGGTTACCTAGATTGACAGACACCTGAAGAAGGCCGAAGAACACAATGGCCAAAACGTTATGATAACAACAACAAAGATAAGCACATTAATTTGACTGTAAATAATGTAAATAATAATTTATTTAGACAGAAATTAAACTTTATTCAATTATTTGGATGCGTGTCCTTATCATTGTTGCTTTGACTTTTCATGTTTCAACTGATTGCAATCTACAGGGTATGATGCACAAATTGTCACCATGTTATTTTTTACTTTTGTGCATGCGTGTTGTTTTGGATTTTCTCAACTACACAGTATAATAGGGTCAGTGGGACACTGCCTGTGAGAGAAAGAGCACCATGACGCAATTCACTCCACCAGAAATTTTGAAATGGCATGCTGTACTGCTTGGCATTTGCACCTCAAGCTCCAATATAAATATTTCAGAGTGTTTGGGTGTAAATCTGAGGACAGTGCAGAGGATTTGGTAAGAGCTGAATGAGCCTAATGGTTATTACAAAGGTGTCTGAAGTGATCACTAGTTATACCGCCATTCATCTTCCAACATGGCCTCAGACTCAAAATGGAGACCCTACATCAAGTGCCTTGAGGAGGTAGTGCTGCACTGGATTAAGAGAGTGGCAGGAGAACCCAGACATGGCTATCAGACAATTTCAAAATCTGGCCACTTAACTCCCCAGACTGCAACCCCCTTGATTATTATGTGTGGGGCACAGTTGAGCAAGAGACCAAAAAAACTCCTTGTAACACCAAAGATGAAATGAAGGCAAGGATTATGGCAGCATTCACCAACTTAAACAAAGGAGATTTGCAGGAGATTCCAAAGTCATCTGGTTTGAAGTCAATGGTGATTTCATTAAATAAATTTCAAGATATTTTTGTGTAATTTTAGTAAATATATCTGTTAAAATGGGATGTCAGTGTTATTTTCATTTTTGCATGATTTAGATGAAAATTTATCCATCACACTCTGTAAGTGTACATTATTTCTTGAAGAATAAAATTGATAAACAAGAAAGAAATTATTTATGACTTAACAGTCTCCCAAGTGGATGCTTCCCTGATCACTTCAATCTTAACCTGTTCAAGTCTAAAGTTAACCATTATCTTCCCCTTCTATTCATATACACTACCCCTTAACACAACCCTCTACCTCGAGTGTCCCCTGGGGGTAGTACAGAGTGAACCTTCCTGTAAATAAAAAAAAACAAAACCCCTAATCGATTGAGGGCCAGAATAAAATCACAATAAAAAAGCATTAAATACTAGTCAAAATTAATAATGTTGATGGCAACAACAAAAGTCATTCTGGCAATGACAATGAAGATGTCAACATTTTAACACTGAATTGCACTGAGTTTACTGAAGAATTAAAACTTCAGAATATTTTGGCAACAAATGTTGAATCATCAGATTACTTCGATAAAGTAGAATAAACTTTTACAAAGTTGTAGATTTTCCTAACCTGTAATAACAAAAAAGCTAAATTTGTTATTTAAAAGAGAAATTGATTTACTATAAGATAAAATCAACTTGTAAGACTTGATTTTCAGCAGCTATTAGATATATTACTTTAATTGCACTCACATCAATAATTTAATCAGGACTCCAGGGATGTAACAATTGAAATTTCTTAATGGTTGACTGGTTTAAATAATATGGGTTGCAAGTGCAGACCTCTTGGTTAAAAGGCTACTATTCTAACCACCAACCAAAAACTACAAATACAGGAAGCATTTGTGTAGCGCATGTGTTCACTTATTATGACATGTATATATATTTGTTTTAGAGAGAGAAAAATGGTGTCTTCTATTAGCAGTAGTACCATTTATATATGTGTATGGCTATTAAGTTTTTATTCTTTTAAGGTGACACATGAATGGCAAAAAGATTCTTTTCTGATAACAAATGAAGGTTGACACAGAATGATTCTTGTGGTTAGGGTGTTAGAGTGGATGGGATGGGGGTATTGACAGATGGCTGAAAAGAAGACATGACAGAGGGTGGAAGGTCTATGGATCTACAGAGCCAAACCAAATTTCTGGCTCTTCCTTCATTTGTGTTTCCTCCCTGCTTGCAAATGTTAGTGTAAAAAGCAAGGTTGTTATGAAACAAACAAACTCATCCAACTGTAAAAACAGTCAAAAAGTTAGTTTCATTGGATGAAGTCAGAAGAGGTTGTTGGAGTGAAGAGAGTAAGAGAGAGTAATGTAGATTGTTTGAAGCCGTGAAAGAGAGCTGATTCAGAAGGTGAGGAGTGGGGGATGACACCCACCTGCTTTGGACAATTTGTCAGATCAGCATGGAAGAATAAATTGAAAAGTTTTTTTTTCCCTCCCTTTCTCCATAGTTTTCATTCTGTTTTCACCTTATGAACTCAACTCACCTTTCCATTATTTTTTTAGTTTTTTTTTTTTTTGCTTTCTATGAGAAGGGTGAGAAAATCTGATACCCAGTGGAGATATTGAAATCAAAAGAAAAATAGCAAGTAACCTATCTAATAAGCCTGACTAGCAGAACAGTGAATGAGAACATTAAAAAGACTAACATTGCTAATGAATAGGAAGTTAAGGAAAACTGTGTGTTGAAGGGACACGCCATATAGATGATCCTAGATAGATAAAGAGGAGCTTGTAAAGGGAGATAACCCAGATATCACTATGACTAGATGTCACCATCATATGTATAACAGATAGGAAGTTGTAGAGAGTCATGTCATAAAGGGACCTGCCATAGAGAAGATCCTAGATAGATAAGTAGAAGCTTGTACATGGAGATAGCCCTAATATCACTATGAGTAGATAGTACTGTCATATGTACAACAGATAGGAAGTTGTGGAGAGTCATGTACTGAAAGGACATATCATATAGAAGAAGATCCTAGATAGATAAGTAGGAGTTTGTAAGGGGAGATAAGCCTGATATCACTCTGATTAGAAAGTACTTTCATATGTGCACCAATGAAGCTTAGCAAATATACATATTTTTTTTACTTTATCACTGTGATTGAAACAACACATACACATAGGTGAGACATATGTTTAAATGATAGCAACAGATGTAATGTAGTCCTACAATTTTAATACATGTCAGGCTTATGTGATTTTCATTATGAAAGATACATAATGATCAGCAAGTATCCAAGAAGGATTTCTGCTCAGATCTTGCTTTCCTGCTTTTCCATATGGTCAGAAATTTTGAAATAAGGCTACCATTTATATGTTCCTCTTGACTTAAAATATGTAAACCTCACCTTTTGTTTAACTTCTCACCTTCTGTTATACAGAAAAGGGCCCTCACCCACAACTACAGAAATGCTTTATTTTTCTGTTTCTAAACTAAACTAGGGATCCCCATACATTTTAAACCATTAACCACTTCATGGAATCCTTATCTCTTATTGACCTCCAAACACACAGACATGCATAGAAAAAATATCAATAATAATTATTTTTAATTTAAGGGTAGAAATTAATTTGTCTTTTTCCATCATTATTGTTTCTTGATAAAATTCATTTCAGCTTTACATTTTGTCATTCCTTTTTCAATTCTTATATTAGACATGTTTGTTTGAATAATAATAATGAGAAAAGTTTCATAAATAATATAGATAATAAACACATTAAAAATAAATGGATATATTTTTTATAGAATTGGCTGACATTATTAATGAGAAAAATCAACTTTTCATTGCCTGTCACAATTTATTTGAGAGATGTTAATATATTCCTTATGTTGAAGTAGCAAATTGCATATGGAAATATGATCCTATAGGTTCCTTTTTTTTTGGTAGGATTAATAATGGTTTATTTTATTTGTTTGACAGTCTCTTTCATTTCACATTGTTCTAAAGTATCCACTTTTCATCACAATTTAAGAAAAAATATTTTGCTAAACAAATCACACAGTCCAATAAGATTTGTTTTAACTTATATGGAAGTCACACATAAAAGTGACTAACATAACAAAAATGATGCAAATGATTTTGAACATGATGTCTATCTTCTGAAGCATGTAATACGGATCCTTTTCAAGTAATGTTTTCATTTCATTACTAAAAACCTAACAGTGGAGCATCTCATTCACCGAGGAATCTCTAATACAAAACTTTGCCAACCACATTTATTCATTCAGAGCATCTTCTCCATAAATGGCATATATTACTTTTTTTGTATCTGAGTTGCATTCTTGCATTTCTTAAAATAAAAACATAATATGGCTTACAACCACATCATGTTGAAACATTGGATCCCATGTGATCACCAAAGTTAAGCAACATCAAGCCTGGTCAATACCTAGATTTGTGATCACTTGGGAATACCATGTGCTGTAAGCTTGGATTGTCTGGTGGTGTAATGGATAATGGCTCGGAATTGACAATAAGGAAACTGAATTCCAATTCCTGTTGGATTTGTTATGTTCACCTATGCGCAAATACTTTTGGGAAAAGTATGAATCCATCTTTTCTCCCCCCTGCTATGGGTTAATTAGTGATATTTTCTGACTTTAAATAACCTGCAAAGGGTTTATAAGCAATAAATCAATCATTAAAAAAATCTAACAAAGAAAATCTTACTTATTTTATTTCATTTTCAGTACTTGATTCAATCAACAAATATATTTTAGAGTCTGTCTATATTTCTGAGATGAGGTATTATGTACAGTATTTACATTATTCAGACTATTGTCCTCATCCCTGTTGCCATATTTATCACAACGTTTTGGCTGTTGTACGCTCTGGCCTTCTTCAGGTGGTTGGAATTTCGAACTGAACCCTTTATTTCACTCACTGGGGTAGACTGTTCTAGTTCCACGTGCCATGTTTGATGGATGTCAGTTATCAGTTATCTCCTGCTAATTTCCCTCTGAAAGTTCTCCACTGCCTTAACTGGGTATTGAACTCACACTCTTTGGGTCCTGTCACTGGATATATATATATATTTTTTAATAATTTAAATAACTAAATAAACCATTAGGTCCCAATAGACAATAAACGTAATCTCCTTGAATATTCTCTCAGGTGCCAAATAAATGCCAAGTCCCACTTGTTAATTTTTGTACTGCACACCCTGATCTTATTAGGACCACCACCCACCCTGTCTATTATTTTTTTTTACTTTTGTCGATCAACATTTATTTATATTGTAAAGCTGGCAAGACGTCATGGAAATATTTTCAATTTTTGCTACAGCATTTCATTAAACATATTGATGGACATTTATCTTTAGTTTCCTTTCTGTTTGATCTTGTTATGGTTTGAAAGATTCACTTTTAATGTATTGAAACTCTCTGTTTATTAGATTTTATCATTTTTTTTCCCAATGTCCTCCTCCTTTATTACAAGCCCACTCTCATTTGGCACACAAGGGTAGATAGTTAAAAACAATAATCAATAAGCTTTTAACGTCATCTTACAACAAAAAAACAGAAAGAAAATCTCAAGCAAGCCAATGAAAAGTCAGTATTTTCTTTGTTTTATTTTTATAAAAAATAACTTTTTGCTAATTGTATCCCTCCTCAATTATGAAACTCTTAAGTCCTTTAATGACCCTGTGAAAATCAAGCTAAGAATCAAAATTCTTTACAAGTTTTCAGAGAGTAAGAATTATGCTATAAAGGACACATTTACTGGTTTCAGGATAACCTCAAGAGGAACTTGATTTGGAAATGGTTAACTTGTCAGAATAAAGATATTTCAAAATAAATACAACCAGAAATTAACAAAACCCCCCCCAAAAAAAAACAGCCGACGAATGTATTTCTCAGTGAACAATTTTAGTTTCATCATGGAGCTGGATTGAGTGATTGTCTGGTTCTAAGAACTTAACATGTATTGAGGGAAAAGTATTCAAACATGATCTGGAATTCTATAACTATTTCTGTCAATTTCTTGCAAAAAGAACACTTCCTATTATGAACATTCCATTGTTAACATCTTCACACAATGCATATAATAACTGTAAAAAAATGGTGTTACACCTATTGCCAGTATGTGTGTATATATATATATATATGAACAAAACTAGAACTTATAAAACTTGGGATGACCTATTCCATTTATGCCTACATGAAAAACTACACATTATTAAGTTTCTAAACAATAAAAATCTATTAAACAATAGACATGAGTTAATGGTTTTTTGCCGACATCATCAAATTTTCGCATAATAATTAGCATAAAAACAAACAATATAATAATTTTTAAATTCCATATTCTAAATAAATAGTTTAAATGCTCTACAAAAAAAATAACCCTTTATGAAGTCATCAAAAAAAAACAAATGTTAGCGACTTATGACAGTTTTTTTTATATACACAAAACCCTTTCAGAAAAAAAATAAATAAATCTCCATAGACACTTAACCAGACTAGAATATGTCATCTTCTGCTTTAAATTTAGACACCCCAACCTTACCCTGACTTGACGTCTGTGAATGTAACTGAGATATTGATACAAATTATTAACATCTTATGCCCCTTTTTCTTTAAACAATTGCTCTAGCCGTTACCATAGAAATTTTAATTTCAATAATGAATATGCTTATAAAACGCGTAAATTTCAGGAATTAGTTATTCAAAAAAAAATTTTGCTTGAAGATGGAAAAGAGCTTGGTACTTTAATTCAATTTAATTCAAATAATTATATTGAAGTTTTCGGCTCTTGTTTTAATTATTTGAATTAAATTGAATTAAAGTACTAAGCTCTGTTCCATCTTCAAATAGAGCTTAGTACTTTAATTCAATTTAATTCAAATAATTATATTGAAGTTTTTGGCTCTTGTTTTGAAACATGAGAACTCTTATGTAGCGTTGGAATCATATTTTTAAAGAAATAATTATATTTATGCTATACTTTTTATATCGAGCATTATTTTTTAAAAATAATAACAAAAATACTAAAGAACTTTGGATTATTTACCTAACGAGTTCTTTCCTATTTTCTACATATTTTTACACACACACACACACATATATATATATATATATATATATATATATATATATATATATATATATATATATATATATATTTTAGGGTAAAGAAGTATGGCAAAGTGTAAAAAGTTTTTGAGTGACACATTTTGTTCTTTATGACTTCCTCAGACTAAGTTTGTTTTTATGTTGATGCATCTACACATGTGTATGAGAATCACTGGGAAATTTATATTTGAAAATAATTTTTTTTTAAAATATGTCTTTTGGGTCTATAACTTAGCCAATTTCATTTAGATTTTTTTCCTTCTTGTTTATGTTTCCATCATTTTTGTTATTAAACATCCCACATTGTGATAATAGAAAATCTTACAAGAATGGTACTGATCACAACTTTAATTTGAAAAATGCTACTCTAATTAAAAGAGAAAACAATATTTAGAAAGTGCTCTAATTGGTATAGATCATCCACAGTAAATTTGCATCCAGGTTCTTACAATGCTCCACCGTTCTTGGCAGATCTTCTATTTTCATAATGTGGAATATTTAATAACAAAACTGATAGAAAATATAAACAAAAAGAAAAAGAATCAAAATGAAATTGGCTAGACTATATGCTCAAAATGCATATAAAAAAAAATTATTTTAAAATTTAAAATTCCCAATATCTAATCATTTGTGTACATATGAAGTGACATCAACTTAAAATGATGATGGTCTAAAGGAGGAAATGTGTCATACAAAAACTTATTCAACCTTGTCATACTTCTTACCCCTAAAATTGTTCTTGATATATCAAAATTTATATATGTTCAGATATGTTTCATTGAATAATTTAGACAAGTTTTGTCTATTTTCAATTTTATCCTTTCATATTCATGGACAAGCTTTTTGTTGTCATTATTAAAGGAAGAGAGAAAATTATTGTGTTGATACATGTTATTTATCCCAATTACTTTCGACATTAGCACAATGTCATCATCAAGGTGTTGTTTTTTTCAAGACAAATATAGTAGTGTTTGTCATTTTCAAAGACAAAATTGTTATGTTCATCTGAAAGTTAAAGCAGACAGACACAAACTTGTCTAAATTATTCAATGAAAACAGGCTGCCAAAATATATGCTATATATATATATATATATATATATATATATATGTGTGTGTGTGTGTGTGTGTGTATGCATGCAAAAATGCACTACTAGACAATGTAATATTTACCTAACACATTTACTATCACAGGATGCCCAAGTATATTATATGGTGGCATTGACAAAAGAAAAACAGTGTTGAGAGGACACATTAGCATCATTATTTATTGTGTAATAAATTTTATCTCATCTGACAATACAAACTATATGTAATTTTATGTAGCAGTTTTTTATTAGTAGCTATAAAAAAAAAACAGAGATTTTATTAGGCAATGATTCAAACGCCCATAGTAGCAACAAATGGGTTAAGTGTTAAGATGACTAAAAGAGAGCTGTTATGCCTTCAAAATAAAACTGTTTTATTTAATTGTCTTAGAGAACCTTTTTTGCCTTCCATCAGCCATGCTGATGCTAACCTCCAGGAAATTGACTCATTACACCTTCTTGGGCTTACGTTTTCGGCTGACATGAAGTGAAAAGATTGTATTGAATCAACTGTTAATTCTGCTGATAGGAGTGTTGCTTCACTGTAATCCCCAAGACAAGCTTTTTTTACTAGAATCTATTTTTCACATTTATAAGTCTACCATTCATCTATGCATTGAATATTACTGCCAGATCTGGTCTGGTGCTGCTTAGATGAGTAGTAAATATTTATGCAGTTGATCCAACAGTTTTTGGAAGCACATCCCAAAATCAATATCTGTCTATATTTCTGAGATGAAGTATTATTTACACTATTTACATTGTTCGGACTATCATCCTCAACTTTGTTGCCATATTTATCATAACGTTTCGGCCGTTGTATGCTCTGGCCTTCTTCAGGTGGTTGGAATGTCAAACTGAACCCTTTATTTCGCTCGCTGGTGTAGACTGTTGTAGTCCCACATACTATGTCTAATGGATGTCAGTTATCAGTTATCTCCTGTTAAGTCCCCTCTTCAAGTTCTCCATCACCTTAACCAGGTATTGAACTCACGCTTTTTGGGTCCTGTCACGGCCGAAACATTGTGATAAATATGGAAACAAAGATGAGGATGATAGTCCAAACAATGTAAATGGCATCCCAAAATCAAGATGATCATAATGCTGCAGCCGATCTGTCTAAGCTTAATGGGGGAAAAAGTGGCTGGTAACTTTCAGTATTTCAAGACTATGCTAGTATCATTTCAGCCTCATCAATAAAAGCATAAGTTTTCTCTCCTCATGATGAACAAACTCCCAAAGAGATTTCATGCTTTTAACATCTATTGAGACTCAAGTTCATGCCAGACCTCAAGTGGAAGCCATATTTACAATCCATTCCTAAAGATTCTGGAAAAAAAGGACAAACTCATTCTACTGTTCTGGAAAGTACCTAACTCCTTCTGCCATACTCCTTATTTACAAGAGTCACATTAGATCAAAAAGAGAGTATTGCTGCCAAAAGTATCTCAGAGTCCTTGTGGGTGACAAACTATTTTCCACCCACCAACCTCTCTCTCACAGGCAGGATGTGGCAAGCCTCTCAGTGCTCTATTGCTACTTCTACAGAAAGTGCTCAGGTGAACTATATCTCTTTGTTCCGCCAGTTCTAACCTCCACTGCTAGGACCCACCACTCACATTGTATCAAAAACACCCACATTCCCACAGTATTCTTTTGATGAGAAGTTTTACTCAAACAGCTTCTTCCCACAAACCACTGCTCTGTGGAACTGACTCCAAGAAGGATTTTTTCCTGATCACTACAATCTTAACCTGTTCAAGTTTAGGGTTAACCATTATTTTCCCCTCCTATCTGTATAAACTACCTCTTAATGTAACCCTCTACCATGAGTAGCTCCTGGGCCTCGTACAGGGTGAATCTTACTTTTAAAAAAATTCAAAATTGTTTACATGGTCTTGTGGGGGATAAGTTAGTTTCTACTATGCAGCCTCTTTCCCCACAGACCAAACATAGAAGGCACATCGCTATTCTATTGCTATTTTCTTCAATTGATTGCTATTATTTAGTTCCACTAGTTCAGACCTTTTACAGCTAGAACTCACTATGTTACACCCATAGAGTTAAATCACCCATACTGCCTCTATATTCTAAATATAAGGAAGCTGTTCCTTTCAAGCAAGAAATGCTGCTTTGTGGAACAGATTCCCATTGGTTGGTTGGTTGGTTGATTTTGTTTAGCAGCATGTCAACCCCTATGGGTTATTTAATAACAAAATCTAAATATTTTGTACACAATTTTATTGCTTCAACTACAACAGATTCCCATGTGGATGCTTTACAGACCACTATAATCTGAACCACTTCAAGCCAAGAGTCAACTGTTATCTATTTTCTTTATCCACATAATCTTTACTTCATATTAGATCCTCTTACATTTATATGACATATCACATTCAGCAACCCTCTACTATGACTGGCTCTTGAGCCTCGTATTAGGTGATCTTTCGTTAGAGAAAAGAATGTTTCATAGACATAAAGCAAAGTGCAATCATTAGTAATCCAGTCTCACAGGCATTGCTCATGGGTTTGATTCTGAGGGTCCAAATACTATGTGCCAGACAAACGCTAAGTAAGTCTTAACATCATGTGGAATGCCTAAGAGTTATCAGCAAAATGTTTTTGTAATGAAAGTATCACAAGCGCAGACTAAGTGTAATAATCCCTCAACGGCCCAAGTCAAGGTTTAAAACGTGTTTCTTATAACTTTATGCTGACTGCCGACACTCATAAGATTGTGTTTGGAGTTTTTTCTCAAGTGCAAACATGAAGGAGCTGGAAAGAAAATGCCAAATTTTCAATAAATGGAAAAAAACAAAAAAAAGAAAAAACAATATTAGAAACAAAAAGAAAGCATAAACCTGTTTTGACAAATGTAAAACTGGCACTGTGCCACAGTCTAAAAAACAAGCAACCCCCAAAGGCTAAGTAATTAATGAGTGATGAAAAAGAAAAAAGAAAAAGAAATATAATATTATATATAAAATAATATTAATATTAAATAATATTGAAGATAAGAATATTAAAAAGATTTCATCAAAGATGAGAATATGAAATAAGATATTAAATAATGTGAAATAAAATAATAAATTTAATTATATTTAATAAAGCAACAATAGTAAATAATGTTAAATATGATAATAAATTTAATTATATTTAATAAAGCAACGATAGTAAATAATGTTAAATGTGATAATAATTTAATTATATTTAATAAAGCGACAATAGTAAATAATGTTAAATGTGATAATAAATTTAATTATATTTAATAAAGCAACAATAGTAAATGTTAAATATGATAATAAATTTAATTATATTTAATAAAGCAACAATAGTAAATAATGTTAAATGTGATAATAAATTTAATTATATTTAATAAAGCAACAATAGTAAATAATGTTAAATGTGATAATAAATTATATTTAATAAAGCAAAAATATTAAATAATATAAAATAAAAAGATAATATTAATATTAAATAATTTTGACATAATATCAAATAATATAAAATAAATGATAATGTTAAAAGTTTAAAAAAAGCTGATCATAAGACAGAAACTAAAACAATTATTTCTTTTTGTTGTTTTAAGGTTTATGATTCACCAGAGACTTTTGTCACATAAGTGTTAGCAGCTTCAAATTCTCAGTGCTACTTAATCTAAGAAGTGATCAACTTGACTCAAGTGCTTTCTCCTCTTATTAATTAACATGGGTTACAGTCCCCAAAAAAAGAAAATCAAAGGTATTTGTAAAAGAAAAAAATTTGAAATTCCAATCTGTGAGTAAATAGCATTAAATTAACAGAGATTTTTGAGATTATTAGAGAAATACATTTTGGTGAAGCGAATCTGGCTGATTTCTTATGACATGTCATCCTCTAGATATACTGACCTATCCTCAAATATAGATATTTAATATAGTTAGGCAGTAACTGCTTCGTTTGATGAAGAAAAATAAACATTCATTCTTGATCCCCTTTTCCAAACTGCAAATCCTCTGGCTGCTGAAGATGTAAAAAAACATCCCAAAATCAAGGCAATGTCCAAGATTTTGACTCACATTTCAACATCAGGAAGAGACAATTGAAATTTCTGGGGCACATAATAAGGAAGGAAGGCTGGGAAAATCTGATACTCACAGGACAGATTGAGGGAAAGAGGGACAGAGGAAAGCAGCGTGTAATATACTTGATGAGCTTGAGTAAATGGATGGTAGAACAGTCTGGGAGAAATAACAAAAAGACAAAACTTATTAAGAGTTACAGGAAGATGTGGAGGACCATGATTGCCTACGTTCTGAAGTGACATGTTACATAAAAGAAAAAAGATGTCATCTTTGCAGTGAGGGGGTGAGAGGTAGAGTTAAGTCAAGGAAAGTGAAGTGTTTTAAGTATCTCATTTTTTTGAAAGTATTGTTTTGAATTGAAACAGAAAATCATATCAACGACACGCAATGATAACATGTATGATGGAAGGTATATAATGGTGGTGAGAAAGTGACTGAAGTCAAGATTCCATGTCAGGATTGATTACAACACAGAGCCTTAACTTTAGATTTTGGAAGAATCTCAAGATATATAGTAAGAGCACCAGTGAACCAACATTCCTAGCAGTAGACCTAGCAATTGATTAAACACAATCACTCCACTTCATATCTGTGAGCCCAAGAAGTCGCAAAGTATTGGGACTGATGGCATAAAAAGAAAACTATAACACATATCAATTCAGCATTTAATCTCTTTTGAAGTCATCCTTTTCCGTGGCTACAAACTTTATCCAGCATCTAATGGAACATTCCAGCCTGTTATATAAATCACTCATCAATTTGACGAAGAGCAGACTCAACTTGCAATGCAATCGAGTACTGGTCTGTTTGTCCAACTAAATCCTACAGCATCATTTACATAGATGGAAGCATTCCTGGAACCCCTTTTTTGCGATAACAAGTTGATGTCTTCACATTCACTTGGATTTCCTTGATGTTTTCAAAGCTTGTTCCTTTCAAGTGGGTTTTGATTTTTGAAGAGGAAAATGTTGCAAGGGGTGGGGATCTGGGGAATATGGTGGTTGTCAAGCCTGGGGAATGAACTGGAGGCAAGGATTATGGCAACATTCACCAACTTAAACAAAGAGACTGTCCAGAAGAGTTGCAAAGAATTCTAAGAATTTCAATAGACGGAGTGAGTAATCAATGAGGAAGTCTTAAAGAAAATGGCAACAAAAAGGACACTCATACCCAGAATCAAAAAGAAATAGCTCGAACATATAACAAGGAAAGAGGTCTTGGAAAACTTAACTCTCACAGGGTATATCAAAGACAAAAGAGATAAAGAAAGGCAGCAAGCCAACTACTTGATAAATGTGCATGAATGGATGGCAAAATGTTGGGGGGGGGCCTTAGCAAAGAGAGAAAAACTGTCAAGATCCACAAGGGATAGGAAGTTTTGGAGAGCCATGATCGACTGTGACCTGAACGGATATAGCACATAGAAGATGATGTGAGAATTATGATAAGGCTCCTAAAATATATCTGTGCCTCTCTAATATATTATTCTGTTCATGTGACCTCACCACCCAGCACCATAACCTAGACTATGAGAACCTGATATATACAGATATATATGAACTATGCTCCAAAAATAATGCTTGCGAGTTATTTCTACAAAGGATACAGGGAACACATTAATACCATTGAGTAAATCAAGTTTTCATCCCCAGCACTGAGGATGAATTTCTACCATTCAGGAACATTTAGTGAGTTGACCACTGTGCAGGGCTTCCCATAAATGTGGCTTATCATATACACATTGCTATTATCAGGTTGGTGCAAAAATAATGATGTAATAATGTTGTTTTTTGACGTTCAAAAATACGTCAAAAAACGACATTATTACGTCATTATTTTTGCACCAACCTAATACAACTGTTGAAGCCAAGTTCAAATTCAAGTTTGGTTCATTATATTGATTTATGAGCAAATGCCCTTGGGAAAAGTATGAATCCATCTCTTCTTCCTCTAGCTATAGGTTAATTAGTAGGACTTGTATCAGTTAATCAATATCTCCAATAAATTTTAAAATATTTTCTGGCTTTAAATAACCTGCAAAAAGTTGATAAGGAGTAAAAAAACAAATCAAATAAATCAATACTACATAAAATAATAATATAATACATACTAATAATACATGATAAATACTAATAATAAAATCCAAAATAATGTTACTCAGTGTATGAGATGTTTTTTTTTCACAATCTATCAACTTCAGATAAATTGCCTCATAAACAAGACAAACTAAAAATAAATGAAGACTTTATCAACAACAATGTTGACAAAATGAGTCAGAATGGAAGCTAATCTTTATAATAAATGTGAATGTCAGTGTGTCACACTTTTTCAACTTTACTCCTACAGGCTGTAGTCTAACATATCATACCATTTTGGAATTAGGCTGACTCTGTGAGCAAACATTCTGGGCTGGTTCTGGACCCACAATCCTGAAATTTTGGATTCCCAAGTTTTCATTAATTACTGCGATTGTTTTCAGATTCTTCTATCTTGGCTTCTACTGATAAAAACAATTAAAAAGATACAACTCTCTAACTTTCAATACCTTACGTTCAAAAAAATAATATTATTCTCAAATTACAGTGTTTCAAAATGAAATTGTCCATATTCTCAACTTTACTCCTTGAGGATGTAACCCAACATATACCATTTTGGAATCAGGCCAGCTATATGAGCAAATTAAAAACATTTCAGGCCAGGTTCGGACACACAATACTGAAATTTTGGATTACTAAGTTACTGCGATTGTTTCCAGCAATTTTTTTACATAATTTTTTACAACAAATTTTTTGTACAATAACAATTTTTATAACTTGGAAATAAATTTGGGAATAATGAAAATTAATTGTGAAACCCAGCAAAAGTCACCCATGAATTAAAAATAATGTTTGTACAGAAAGTAAGGTCCCATGTAGATCAAATTGTCTTTAAATCAAGTGGTGGCAGAAGAATTATCATTGAACTTTTAAAAGGTAAGCTTAAATATTAATGTAATACTTAAACGCAGTGATCAATTTTGAGTTCTTCTGTAGTTTATTGTTGCCTATCGCATCAACTCACCACTACCTATTGTGATGAAGGCCCAATCAAGAGCCCTGTGCAAGAGCTAGCTTAAATGTCTCTCAATAGGGCGGCTTTTAAGCTAGTTTCTAATAAATGCAAAAGACAAACTTTTCACAGAGTTAAACAGAAAATGATACAGGCAGACAGACAGTAAAGAGAATTTGGCCTGTTTTGATTTTGGCTAATTAAAAACATATTATCTCAAATGGGAGCACAGTGAAGTTAGACGTTGTATAAAAAGTCCAAAAAGGACCATTTAAAAAAAACAGGAAAAAAAAAAAAAAAAAAAGATACAGGTTAGAGAAACATTTGCTCCCCAAGTAGACAAAGTATTGTAACACTTGTTTTGAGGGAAATCTTCCAACTACAAAACTTCTTCTCAAGAAGTTAAGAGGTTATAAAGATGTTGGGTTGGGTCAGGGTAGAATTTTAGAAAAATCTTCTTGGGAGCTGCCAACATAGTAAAAAGAATAAAATAAAAACACTAAATTTTGATTAAAAACAAAAAATCCAATTTTCATGATGGGAATATAAACAACAGTCTGTTGAATGATTTTATATATATATATATATATATATATATATATATATATATATAACGTGTGTGTGTGTGTGTGTGTGTGTAAAAAGAAAAGAACAAAACAAGTTCAAATTTAATAGAAAACAAGGAAAGACAACTCAAGCTGACTTAACTTAATGAATACAATATGTGGCTTGAAGAAATTGCAGCAGTTACTAAACAGTTTATCTGCCCTGTTTAATAGAGGAGCTATGGACATAAGTCAAGTATAAGGAGATCTGTGCGTATGTATCTGAAAATGTGTCTATGTTAGAAAACAAAACAAACAGTTGAAGGAATAATTGGCTCAGGGGTTATACTGAAAGATATGAACAGCTACAAATAAATAGACAGATAAGACAGAGACTAGGAGCTACAAAACCAAGCACATATGAAATCAAGAACACACACACATAAATAGACGAGTAGGTGAAGACAGGTAGATAGTTATGAATAGACATAAGAAAATATACAATTAATGTATCATCTATCTTTCAATATGTATGTACACACACTCACACTCATACATATAGACTATATAGAATACATAGGTATGTATGTTTGGATAGTATAAGGGTTATGACTGCAGAAAACAAAATTGCTGTGCCAAGTTCAAATTTCAGTTGATTATCTCTCTTTTTTAAAAATTTTTTTTAATCATTCCCCCCCTAACTAAGGCGGGAATGCCACTAGTATGCAGGGGGTTACAGAGAATGAAAGTTTTTGTTTTTTGTTTTTTTTTTAAGCATTTCACCCCAAGCAAGGCAGGAAGCCACTAGGACGCAAGGGGTTACAGAAAATTTAGAACAAGATCAGATAGGAGTGATAGAAGTGAGAGAAAAGACTGGATATAGTGAAGATTGAGAAAAGGATAAAAGATGAATGGGATTCAAGAAGATAGAAGATGGCGATTGACATTGCATTTAAATTTTTGAAGATTGTAGTTATCAGGGAAGCAAGTAAACAGAAGGGAGTTCCACAGGCATGAAGTGTGAGAAAAGAAACTGTTGGAGTAGAAGTGATGTGGCGGTTGCATTTAACTATTTCAACATTAAAAGGATGTGATCTAGATGTAAGTCTAGTAGTCCAGGTACCAGGGAAAAAAAGCTTGTCAGAGCAGTAGGAATGAAAATATTAGTAGAAAAGATAGAGGGAAGCCATGTCACATCAGTTTGGTTTGGTTTGTTTTACGACATATCAACCTCAATGGGTCATTTAATGCTGACAACTTTTTTTCCTAGTAATATTTTTGTTTTGTCAAAAATCTATTTCTGGTAATATTTTTTTTCTCAAAAACGTATTGCTGGTAATAGTTTTTTTTTTATTCAAAAATTTATTTCTGGTAATAATTTTTTACAAAGTATTTCTGGTATTAAAATCTATTTTTACACTTTGAAAATGCTTTTTACCTCAGTTTTGGGGTTAACTATTTGCCCATAGCTGGAACCCTAACAAGTGCTACCACCCGGGTCAGGGTGGACCTGGGAAAACCAGCAATTAAGAAGTGGTTCCACACTCCTCAAAGCTTCCTGATCAGAGGCCTTGCTGTTGGACGTAGTTTATCGTCTTACCCAGGATGCGGATGTAGTTTATCGTTATACCCAGGACGGCATGTCACGTCAGAGAGAAAATGATTCGGTTTCATTTACAGTGTTGTAATGACCTCCCTTGGAAAAACCATTAATCTGTTTTTCTTCAGCTATGAGTTAAATAGCTTAAATAGCTTTCTTATCTTGGATGGTAGCCAGTAAAGAAGGGAAACTGAATTTAACACTGAGAATGGCTGTATGGAGCTTTTATATCACATTGTGCACCATTTATCTGTTATCAGTTCTGAAAAGTGCAGCAGGCTCTACATAAGCCTTCACCACTAAAATTGTCTGCATGGGTAGTTTAGTGGTTCAATTTTAAAGTAGAATTTTGGAACCTCATACAGCAAAATTGACAGGTGAGTCCAACAGCATATACACAGTTTAAAATTTGCTTCATGGAGGAAGGCAGCTCAGTATTGGAAACAGAGCATTTGTAGATATAGTATGAACCTACAAATCAACATTACATTGGGACTGTCAGTTTTATACTTCAAACACTCTTTAGACCACTACTAGTGTTGGCTTTATAAATAGGCAACTGGGGAAAAATACAGACAGTGAGGTGGGTGGGTGTATGGTGGGACTGACCAGTCCCAATTCTTTTGTGTTGTACAAACTTAGTTATATATTTTCTAATTAATCTATTTAATTCATTTGTTTATTTTGCTTGGGTCTAATTATTTGGTTTTTCATTGTCCTGACTTTAGTATTAATTTATTTAATTAATTTATTCATTTTGTTTGTGTTTATTTATTTGGTTTTCTGTTGTCCTGACTTTGGTATTTATTTTCTAATTAATTTATTTAATTCATCTGTTTATTTATATATTGTGTTTGGATCTAAATTTTGGTGTTTGAACTTAGACTTAGGTAATAGAATATTTAAACGCTTTTAAAACAAAAGTTTTATCTATTAATCCCCTTAAAGAACCTTTTTGCCTTTTATCAGCATGGCTACTGCTAAACTGCAGGAGAGTGCATCTCATTGCATCTTCTTGGTCTTATGGTTTCCACTGACATGAAGTGGAATAATTATATTGAATCAATTGATAATTCTGCTGTGAGGAAACTTGGTTCACCATATCATGCTAGACTCCTTTTCACAACAGAATCTATCTTATACATTTATAAGTTTATTTTTTGTCTGTTTATTGAATACTGTTGCTACATTTGGTCTGGTGTTTCTGCAATGTGTTCTTGACAAAATTCGAAGAAGAATTGTCAACTTTATTAGTTTTGACCTGGTATCTCCGCTTCAGTCACTTTCCCAAATGCTATAGCATAGCTTCTCTTTATGTTTTCTATAAACATTTTCACAGCAATTGTTCTGGTTAACTTTCTTCATTGGTATCTCAACTTCACAAATTTAAGTGTAGTACAACGTTGGAAGCTAGAACTCATAATTTCACTGGTGAAATTGCTACTTGCAACCAAAGATTCTGTTTCTTTCAGACTTCTTGCTTATGGAACTCACTTCCAGCTTCCTTCTTTTCCTATCAATTACAATCTTCAAAAATTTAAATGCAATGTCACTCATCATCTGTCTCCTTCAATTCTGTTCTCTTATTGTCCTCTTTGTTTCTTTCATGCTCAGTAACCCCTTGAATCATAGTGGCTTTAATGCCTTGCTTGGTTTGAAATGATTTAAAACAAACAATTTACTCTTTTGAGCTTTGATATAGTTGTTAGTAATTTTTTAGGTGTGCTTTAGAAAATCAGCTCTGCTCTTTTGTTTTAGAGTTTATATTGTTCTATAAAGATCTCTGCTATTTCTATTTATCAACCTACTATACCATAATCGAGTGCATTCTAAATATAAAAAAATCTTTAAAAATCTCATAAGTACTAATATATTCTCCACTGATGCCAGTAAAAAATAAAACTAATTACATATACTAAATGTAGCACAACCAACTTATCATACACAATAACTTTTCCCCATCAATTAGTGTTTTGGACCAACAATGCATATCAATTTAAATGTCCTTAGGGAGATTGCATCTGTGACAAAAACGTAAGTACATATGTTGGATTGACAACCACAACATTATCAAGACATCTTATACTTCAGTTGTCTGATAGAAGTTCTATTTAAAATCACATTCCTGTCCATCATCACAATACAGGAAAATGCTTGTTGACAACACCAATATACTACACTATGAAAATAAGCAAAAGCATCAAATTCTTGAGGCCTTCTATATCAAAAACAACCAACCAACACTCAACAAAATTTATTATGAGTGTAGCAACAATATGTTGAAATGCATTTAACAAATATTTAATTAGATTAAATCTGATTAGCTCCCAAATATATTGGGATGCTTGTTTTGCAAAAAATTCTATAGCTACAACAGATAAATTTAAAATTTTTAATTAATTATAACAGAGTGTGTTCATGCATGTTTTTGTTGTGGTAAACTCTCTTACAGTATAATAAACTCTTCCTTCTCTCATAAATACAAACTGCAAAAGTTGGACGGGAGCACATAGTGTGAAGTGGAGTGGAGGAGTAGACGCAGTGCTAATCTACTTATTACTAACACAATTGTTTTGTAGATATCTTCAATATACTTTTTCAACCGACCTTCGTCTTTCATTGTCTTTCTTTCTGGTGGTGGCAACATCATGGTTTGGGGATGTTTTTCTGCAAAAGGAACTGGCAAAATATCAATAATAGATGGTAGAATGAATGCTGCAGCATATCAGAATATTTTGGAAGCAAATTTAATGATTTCAGTTGAAAATCTTGAACTTTGTCCTGATTGGATTTTCCAACAAGATAATGATCGTAAGCACACTGTAAAATCTACAAAGAAATGGCTTGCTAAAAATAATGTAAATATCATGAAATTGCCAAGTCAGTCTCCAGATTTAAACCCAATTGTGAATCCCTGGCGTTATTTGAAAATTCAAATTAAATTGAGAGCTCCGACAAACATCACAGATCTGAAGACCATATATGAAGAAGAATGGAACAAGATAACAACTAAAATTTGAAAATCTTTAAATGAGAACTACAAGAAGAGGTTGGTTGCTGTAGAAGTGAATAATGGCTATTCTACAAAGTGTTAAATGAAAATTATGTATTCTTTTTGTATTGTACATATACTTTTTTCACCCATTAAAATTAAATTTCAGTTCAGGGATTGATTTCAGTTAAATCAAATTTTTTTGTTTTCTCTGTATATTTTAGTTATTATGCATCTGTACAGAGCTAAATTATATGAAAAATATGTTTATTCATTAGTTGAAAATACAATAAATTAAAAATTTGTATGTGTACGAATATTTGTTTTCCCCCACTGTATATATGTTGATATCAGGCTATGTAAATATTGCAAAGATGTATAAGTACCTCTTGAAAATGTTAATATGTTGAATATGTTGATAGCAGACAATACAAGTTTCATATAGACATTTAAGTACATCTTGAAAATGGATATATATATTGACCACAGGCAATGTACATTTCATACAGATGTTTAAGTACATCTTGAAAATATGTGTGTGTGTGTGCTGACAGCAGGTAATGCAAATTTTGTAAATATGTATAAGTATGTCCAAAACAGTGAAAGTATAAATATCTTTGTCATTAATTTTTATTTTACTTTAGATGATTTGCTTCTATTAAGGCTTGACAATAAGTGTAACAGCTAACTATTGTTATTTCTGCCTGGACAGTAGTTAAGGGAGAATGGTTTTCTCTTGCTTTAAATGCATGATGGCAGAACTCATTTCCAGAATGCATCGCAATGACACTGAATGCTTCAAATGGTGTGTAGACAGACATGGTTGCATGCTGACTGCATCCAGTGAAGGATATGCAACACGTCAACTTGGCAGAGTTTGATGCCATGCTAAAAGGAGTTAACCTAAAAATCCAGTGGAGCACAGCCAAAGTGCATCTCATCACGGATACTGCATGTGTCCATTAGAGTACACACAAAAGCTGCAAATTAAAGGCTCATCAGAAGATGACTCAGTACTCTGGACTGTCTGTGGATGTGATGTTGGTTAGTTCAGACCCAAACCAGGCAGATAGACTTGAGACTCTAACCAAAATGGTTAGATGCAGTAAGAAAAAAAGTTGAACCAACTTGCACTGCATCAGTGGAGATGCACCTTTCCTGACTTAGTAAAGGTTGCGCTGTGCAAAAGTGGGCATCCTGGGATTAAGCACACCTTGTACATTGTAAAGTGGATTCATACCCTGGTATCAAAGGCTGATGTTAAGGTAGTACTTAAGGAATGGCAATTAATTGACCCAGTCCCAGTATGTTGGCTATAAGGCAAAGTAAATGTGTCTGAGGTATGGAAAGGATTGGGAATAGACATTTACCCACTAAAATGGAAACACTGACTTATACTGATTGATTTTCAAGTTGATGACCCCTGCATCAATAGAACTCAACAAGCATTATCCATCATTTAGAGGCTGTCAGAATAACTTTTCACAGATACTGTGTTCCATAGCCAGCTAGTCAAAAACTTCTTAGCAAAGTGGGGTGTCCAACTCCACTCCCGATGTGCATACGTTCCTACAGGCAATGGTATAATTGAGAGAGAACCTTGCAAGGTTGAGAGTACAGTGGATTTTATGACTTTCTGAGAAATTGCATTAAATAACAAGATCAGTTTCGTTGATTCAAATCCTTTTTAGTCTGCATTTGTTATTGTGTCTTTTCTAATCCAGCACTTTAACCACTTAGCTACTTCCAGCAAAAAGAAAGAAAGTAGTATAAAATCGGAAAAATCATTTAAAATGTAATCTTTTTTTTTTTGAATGTGAGAAACAACTAACAAGTTTCAATTATATTGGAAAATTTATTGAACCATACACCTTGTGGTATCAATTCCATTGCTCTATCCACAGAAATTTCAAAAGGATTAACAAACAAGCAAAAAAAAAATCTATTTTTTTCTTTTAATCTGACAAGCAATATGAAACACAGCCTGACTATAATTTCAAGTAAGCCACAAATAGATTCCCAAACTTCTCTTTCCCAATTTGAGCTTTCTTTAACTTTAAATCTTAAAATCCTTTTTTAACTCAAAAATCCACTTTTTGTTAATTCCAACCCCCTGCCACCCCCCCACAAAAAAAAACAAAATAAAAAAAAATATGATTTTTTTTTAGCTGTCACATCCAGAGGGCCTTGTTTTGCAACAAATGTTTCCCAAACAGATTTAATGTCAGATGACACAGACAGGCAATAAGCTGACTGTATTTGTGGTTATAGCTCAAGTGGTTGAAAGAGGAAACAGGCATATTGGTAGGGCTCATACCAAGTGTAATCGCAAAGAAGAATTTTAATTTCAAACCAAAGTAAAAGCCCTTTCATAAGATGCAAAATTTTGACTCACTAAAAATAAATAAGTATATAAAATATAAATATACTTAAAAAAAAAAAAAAAATGTGATGAAATTAAGAAAAAAAAAAATGATAAAATACAAAGAATCTGTTATGTTATCAGTCCTGACCTGGCATATCAGTTTCAGCCACTTTTCCCACTACTGTCATGTAGCTTCTCTTTGTTATCATTTGCTGTTTCCATTTATGTGGATTTTTTAGTTGATTTTCAAGCAGTTCTGTTCATTTCCATGTTTTGCACCTGGACATTAGAGCTGCCAATATACATTCATTATGCACTTTAAATTTGAATTCTGTTGACAAAGTTTTTTTTTTATTATTATTCTATTATATAGGAATAAAGTGTTGGGGCGCACCCACCTTCTCATCAGAATGGACTGATCTCTCTACTACTAATAGGACAGTTCTATAGACGTTTGGGGAGATCAGGTGACCATCACACTTCCGTCTCTCTACCAGAAGATACAGTTGGACATTATACTCTTTCTGATTGTTACTGACTAACCTGCGTTCGTTTGACTACTAATCTCTCTGTTGTAAATACCTCTTCGAATATACCAGTATTTGTCCCTACATATGTGTTTGTCCTTATTTCAATACATGCACGCGGAAACACTCAACATAAAGTGTCGCTGCCAACACTTGAGTTTGAACATAGACCACCAATGAGCAAACACAGGCGATCCCATTATTGAATTAAGTAGACCATGTGACCATAGAGGAAATGCATAAGTAGAAAGTCACATGATGTCTAAATGATCACCTTTCTAGTGTATCCACTGTACTATTTGGACCACATTTCTACTCTATTCCCTATTACTATACAGACTGTTATTCTCTACTCTGTTCACTATACTATTTCAGATCACTCTATGGGTTACTTGCAGAGTAAGTATTATTGAGCAAGTACTATTAGAGTGAGTGATCTTCAAAGGTGTCTGACACCAGTATTGTTCAACAGTGTACTATAGTTGTATCTGCGACCATAAAGTCTCTACTACAACGAGCATTACGAAAGTGACGAGTATTCGTTGACATTGCAAAAGTGGCAACAAGTGCTTGTTGACATCACACAATATTCATTATTCTATTTTTGTTCAATGCTTTCTATCCTATCATCATACAACTTTTGTTTTAATCATTTCATCCCAAGCAAGGTAAGAAGGCCACTAAGATACAAGGGGTTAATGAGTATGAGAAAAACATTATTAAGGAGATAGGCCAATAAAAGAACAGGGATTAAGAAGAGAAAAAATAACGATGAACATTGCATTTAAATTTTTGAACATCAAAGTTGACTGGAAAGCAAGAAGCTGAAAGTGTGTTTCACAAGCGAGAAGTGCAAGAGAAGAAGCTGTTAGCATAAAACTTATGGTTACATTTAGCAATTTCAACTGCAAAATGTGGAGACCTAGCTGCCAATAAATTCCTAAAGTCAAGATACCAAAGAGGAAAATTCATCAGAACAATTACCATGGAAATATTTATAGAAAGGGCACAGGCAAGCTACTTTACAGCAGTGGGAAAATTATTGAAGTTAAGATGCCAGGTCAGGACTGATAACATTGCAGAGTCTTCTTTGAATTTTATCAAGAATCTTTAAATATATAGCAGAAATACCAGACCAGATAGGAAAGTAAAATTCAATGCATGGATGAATGGTAGACTTATAAAGATGTAAGCTAGATTCTATTATATCACAGTGAACCAACTTTCCTAGCAGCAGACCTTCAATTGATTCAATATAATCGTTCTACTTCATGTCAGTGGAAAATGTAAGCCTGAGAAAGCACAATGAGTCACCCTCGGGGAGGGTTAGCATCAGTCATGTTGATAGAAGGAGAAATAGGTTCTCTAAGATGATCAAAAGCTTCACCTTGGAAGTGCCAAAACTAAGAAGCTATCCCTTGTCCCAATTAACAATACATTGAAGGTCATTTTTGAGATCAGCTAGCAAAGTGAATTTATCGAACAAATAAAATATCTACCAGGAGAATGTGAGAAAATTTTTATTACTAATTATTTGATATAAATAGCTGAAGATTTAACCCTTTCACTGCTCCAATGTCTCATTTTCCCCCTGGGACATATTTTCTATGAAAATTTTAGGTTAATCAAATATGAGAAAGGTCCAAAAAAGTATACTCCAAACAAGTATAAATCAACTGAAATTAAAACATTGTGTAAGCTGTAAACACAAAGCAACATTAGTGTATTCTGTGCAATAATTCTTGTAACAATCAAAATAACCTTAATATTGAGTGAATGCATATACAACATCACAAGGATAGTTGCCATAGTTGAAAAGTATATGATTTTTGGATATCAAGGGTTAAAATCTGAGTTTCAAAGAAATTGGCATTTCTTTTCAGTTTTTAGAACTGGAGCTGATAAGAATTTTCCTGATTGCATGGTCACGGAGACAAAATGTGATTCCAGGACATGGAAGCATCTATCATTACTGATTGGCTAAAAATTCCAAGTTCAGCTGTCAACAACGAAATTGAAAGTATTATTTACATGTGGACTACTGTCTTCATCTTTATCAGGTGCTTCTTGATCTGGCTAACCTTCAGAACTGAATTGAACCTTTTTATTTAATCTACAAGAGCACATTGTTCTTGCTTCACTGACCATGTTTAAGGATATCTTATCTGGTTCTTATTTAGTACTGATCAGTTTCCACTGATTAAAAGTGACATAGTGAGTTCAATCCCTAGTCCAGAGATTGAACTCACTATGTCCCAAAATTATGAAACCAATGCTTTAATTCACATGGCTATTGTACTAGTGGATTAAAGAAGCATTAAGTAGATTAGAATTGGGGAAATCCCTGGACATGGTTAGTGAAATGAGAACAATCTACTGTAGATGAAATAAAGGGTTCAATATAAAATTCCCTGAAAGTTACCTGGATCAACAAGCATCTGATGAAGGCTGGAAAAGGTTTTGAGAAGTATTGAACTACCTCTTAAGTGTTGTTGTTCCATGGTCCACTCTGACCTGGGGTGGTATCACCTGTTAAGGTTCCAACTATAGGCAAATAATTAACCCTAAAACTGGGGTCAAAAATTATGAAAGTATAAAAATACATTTTCATAATAAAAATACCAGCAACATATTTTCTGAGTAAAAAAAAAATTACCAGCAATACATAAAAATAAAATACCAGCAATACATTTTTTTGTGGAAAAAAATACCAGCAATATATTTTTGTCAAAGAAATTACTAATGCTCCCAAGAAAATTAAATTTTGGTATTAAATGATCCATAAGGTGTTGATAAACAGATAATAGTAATAGTACTGATGAAGGCCAGAAGGGACAATAGCTGAAATGTTGTGATAATGTAGTAAAAATAAGTCTATTGCACTCCCAGCAGTCACTTGTACAAATCACAATATCGCTGGTTCAATTCACCGTTCTCGCCGTCTTCACACGTCACTACGTATAGTCAACGTATTTTTTTCTTCCCTTTTTCATGGCTCCAGCACTCTTTTATCAGGCCAACACCGCGGTTCCCAGCCAATCGGCTTTCTTCGCTGTTATTCTCGGTTACACAGGCAAATTGCCTCCTCCAGTTCCACCAATCAGCACACGACTTGCTATTGGTGGAAGCATTCCAAACTGTACAAAAAAAACCCATTCTTGCACATACTGCTAGAATGGCTGGACGGGAGAGTAATGCCATTTTCACGAAGCAAACTTGATGTCACGTGCTGCCCGTTAAGGTAAGACCCTTATTCTCCTATACACCAGATGCAAGCCACTCTGGCTCGCTTGCTTCTACGGGACTGTTCACCACAGATAATAACAACAAAGATGAGGATAATCATGTAAATAATGATAATTACTCATTCCAGAAATTTAAATTGTGCTCTGGGATGCAAAAAGTGTATTGCTTATGAACTTCATTCCATATATGGTCCATCAGTTAATGGAGTCAGGTTTTATGAAAGATAGAAGAAGAAAGAATGGAACGAAATAAAGAAATTGTCTGTTAAAAGGGGGAGTGGAACATTTTACATAAAAATGTCACCATGCCGCACAATTACAGTACCACATTCACAATCAAAATGACGAAAAGTGGTTCCAGTGATATATTTGTGATGTCTTAATTCACTGCATAACAAGAAGGTGCCAAACCAGTAATATCATTGGATCATCAGTTCAGGCCACTCTATGGCTGTGTCTATATACATACGAGGTCTGTCTGAAAAGTAACGGGGTATATCCGTTCTTCAGTGTCAAAGGCATTGTCCACAGTGAGTTCTTTCCACAGGGTCAGACAATCATTCAACAAGAGATCCTGCGTATTTGTTGTGCTTGGTGCTCTAGAAGAGACAAAAGTTGTGGCAGGACAAATCGTGGCTGCTTCACCATGACAATGCACCTGCTCACAACACTCTGTTCCTCAGGCAGTTCCTTGCTGAGAAGAACATTGCCATACTGGAACCACTTCTCTATTTATCTGATCTTGCTCTGTGGGACTATTTTTCTTTTCTCCAAGCTCAAGGGGATCATCAAGAGGACCTGTTTTGAAGGTGTGGAGACCATCAAGAGGACTGTAATGACAGAGCTGAGGGGCATCCAAGTAGAATCCTTCGAGAAGTGTATAAAAGTCTGGCAGAGGAGGATGGAAGAGTGCATCAAGGGGTATTACTTTGAAGGCACAATCATGTAGGTAGTTTTTTGCTTGGAATTGAAATAAATTGTTTGTGACACCAGTTCCATTGCTTTTCAGACAGAACTTGTGTTTGTGTGTGTGTGTATATATATATATATATATATATATATATATATATATATATACACACACACACACACAGCCTGTCTGAAGTTATTATACAAATCAAATAAACATCAATAATTCAAAAAGTTCTGAACCAACATTTGTCAAATTTTTTTTCACATGCAAGAACTGTGACAGGACAAACCATGGCCGCTTCACCATGACAATGCACCTGATCAAAATGCCCTGAGTATCCGGCAGTTATTAGCCAAGAAAAACATCACCATACTTGAAGAATCTTCTTATTCACCTGATCTTGCTCTGTGGGACTATTTTTCTTTTCTCCAAGCTCAAGGGGATCATAAAGAGGACCCGTTTTGAAGGTGTGGAGACCATCAAGAGGACTGTAATGACAGAGCTGAGGGGCATCCAAGTAGAATCCTTCCAGAAGTGCATAAAAGTCTGGCAGAGGAGGATGGAAGAGTGCATTAGACTCAAGGGGGATTACTTTGAGAGGTAAAACTATGTAGTTTGGAATTGAAATAAATTGTTTGTAAGACCAGTCGTGTAACTTTTCAGACAGATCTCATATATATATATATATATGTATATATATATATATAGTGGTTTGTTTTGTTTTGTGGCATATCAACTTCAATGGGTTATTTAATGCCAACAAAATTTTTTATTGCTGGTAATATTTTTTTTCTTCAAAAATCCATTGCTGATAATATTATTTTCAAAAAATGTATAGCTGGCAATACTTTTTTTTTCAAAAATGTATTTCTGGTTTTAAAACCTATTTTTATACTTTCATAGTGTTCTGACCCCTTGGCGGGGCAACTATTTGCCCATAACTTGGACCCTGACAGGTGCTACCACCCCGGGTCATGGTGTACCTGGGAACACCAGCAATTAAGAAGTGGTTCCAGACTCCTCAAAATCTCGTGGTCAGAGGCCTTGCCGTTGGGCGTAGTTTATCGTCTTACTCAGGACACAGATGTAGTTTATCATCATATCCAGGATGGTTTGTGTGTATATATATATATATATATATATATATATATATATATATATATATATATATATATATATTCAAGCATGTTTGTTTGAATAATCTAGACATATTATGCCTATTTATTTTTCTTTTAATCCTCTAAAGTTCACAGATCAATTTCTTAGTGCTGTTATTAAACTGATTAAGAAAGACACCATAGTTTTTCTAATTCTTTTTATTTTCCCAAGTACTTTCAGTCTCATCCAAGATCATCTTCAGAGGTAAACTTCTAAGACAAAAAATTAATGCAATTAATAATTGGGAATTTTTTTTTTTTTAATGTGCACAAAACACACTCAGTCATAGTTAGTTTAAAAATTAACATTAAGATATGTAAGGGAGGTAATGTCTTAATGTTTTAAGATGCTCAACTTGCAATTTAAAAAAAATTATCTGCAATTGCTTTTATAGGCATTGCTGCTATACTCATAATTAATCTTATTTAGTATTGGTTTTAATTTTTTATATAGAGCATTTCAAGAATTTGAAGTTTTTGTTTTTTATTTTTGTGATGGAGTATACTTGTATTGCCTAATAATGCTTCTCTCAAACATGAATGTGGACAGGAATGTTCTTTTAAATGTTGTGCAACAGAACTTGAATCCAACATGTGTAATGTAAGCCTTCTTGATAATGTTCTTGTCATGAAACCAACATATACATTTACTTTTTCGTCAGTGATACAATCTCCCAAAGGATATTCAAATTGATATACAGGAATACCTTGATTAGTGTAGCTAATTTGCACATGGGTAACTATAAAAAAAATCAATTTTCATTTAATATGGATAAATTGAAGAATGTTTTACCACACTAATCATGTATTATGTTTGCACTAATTGAATTTTGGTATATAAAAATTTTACCCTATTAATGAAATGCTTATAAATCAAGGGATGCCTGTACAATGTTGGTCTTCTGCAAAATGTTGGTTGAGAGAGAAGGGTTATTGTGGATGATCAAGTTAGTTATACCAAATTTACTATAGTACATAATTAGTTTTACTTTTTTACTGGGATCAGTGGGGGATATCATCCAAATCTTTCTGAATCCTCAGCACTTTCCTCAGGTTGACACCCAAACATTCTGAAATATTCATATTGGAGCTTCCAGCACAAATGCCAAGAATGTCATTTCCAAGTTTCTGGTCAAGTGAATTGCAACATAGTGTTTTTTTTTTCTCACAGGTGGTGCCCAACTGACCCTACAATAGTGTGGTGTCAACAAAATCAAAAGCAAACAATGCACATGAGCAAAATTAAAAATATAAAATGGCAACAATTTAACCATCACACCCTATGTTTGTGTGTGTGTATAAATCTTTGTATGCAAAATTAGGATGTGCAGGTAGCATAATGAGAAATCAGAGAGATGAGTTCAAATTCTGATGAGTCTAAAAGAATTCAGTCTCCTGAGATGTGTGTGTATATATATATGGATGTGCAGGTGGCATAATGGATAGCAGCTCAGAATGAGAAATTAGATACCCAAGTTCAAATTCCAGTCAAATTAATTACATTCACATGTGCAAATATGTTTGGGAAAAGTATGAATCCATTTCTTTGTCTCCATCTAGCTATATGTTAAATTGTAGTGCAAACTGGGCCTGTTTGCCTTGGTTGTCAACCAGATTATAAGAAGGACAACTCTGAATTCAAAACCTGAGAAATGTTATTTGGAGACCTTGTGGCACACAATTTGCGTCAGCTCTCTTCATTCAGTATTTCCGAAAAGTGTGGTTGGTTCTGCACAAGCCTTCACCACTACAATCAATGTGTGGGTAGTCTATCTCCAAAAATGGGGACCCTCATACATGCTGGACCCTCATACATTAAAGATGATGAGAGAGCCACCGCAGGCACACATATATGTTTCAACAAGAACAAGAAAATTTTAAAGAAAAGATACAAAATAGATATACAAATGTTGCACAATTTCATTCTTTTCTTTCATCACGAGAATTACCTGTTTTGTGGAAAAAGTATTGATGATCTATTGATTAATCATACACACACACATATTTATTTCTTTCGTATTTGATCTGATGAAGCCTAGTAAGGGTGAATCATGTAATCTAGGTTCAATGAAATGATTTTCCATTTGTCATATTCTTCAAACTTTGTCTGAATTCTATTCTATTTTATACACACACATCTTACTTATTATAAAACGCAGATTGTGTGTGTGTGTGTCTGTACGTTTATATATTGGATCGGATTTCCTACATTTTTCAACTGATTTCAACAAAACTTCACAGGACCACGTAAAATTACCTTGCGGTGGTTCTGACAGTGCTAAAAATTGGAAAAACACAATTGTTTTTGCACGAAATCAATTTGAAAACACGATTAAGTCGCCAGAATAAAAGGGGGACAACTCATATCGAGTTATACTTATTAATAGTTATCAAGTTATACTTATTATAAAACCCAGGTTGGTTGTTTGTGTGTGTGTGTTCGTTTATATATGGAATTGGATTTCCTGCATTTTTCAACTGATTTCAACAAAACTTCACGTTTTTTTGGCAGGTAGTGTTTCTTATTGTTTTGCACACTTTTTTCTTTATTTTTACATTCAGAATGCTTTAAAAATACTATTTACAAGACAATTGTTTATAATAAAATTCTATTCAATCGATAGACTCATAACGATTGAAAACAATGTTTTTGTATGAGTTTAGGTTTGACCAATTCGTTAAAAAGAATCAAAAAAACAAAACAAAACAAAAAACTAATTAAGACATGCGTGTCTGTCAACCTTAAACAATAATCTTTGTCAATTTTATTTTTCAGTCTTTATGATGGTCGATACTTGATCTATGTCTTACTGTTACATCCCCGGGCAATGCTGGGCCCTACTGCTAGTTATATATATGTATGAAAAATTTCTCAGAGTTAGCCTGTAGAAAAAGACAATATGTGTAAAGATAAAAGACAATAGGAAAAACCACTTCTAGTTGCCAGCCCTGCAATATTTTGTAGAGATATTCATAAAATTTAGCATAGTCTGTCTAAGGGTCACAATAATTAGGTATACAGTGAGGTTTGATACCAGTAAGTCATGTATGCCACTAAATCTGTTTCAGAAATATTTAACTTGTCAGTTGTTTACAACCGTTTTCTCAGATCAAAGGTTAATAATGGTTTTGAGCAAATGAATGTGGGTCTTTACGAAGACCATACTTCTTAAATCCTTGTTAGCTCGTGCTATAGAATCACAAACAAAGAACTGTACCAAATAACAGACATCACACCCTTTGAGGACTTTCAAATATCAACAACAACTAAAATGGATATCACATGTAACTCAAAGAAAAAATAAGGACATAATGAAGATGATGATATTCTACACTATTTCAAATAAAATGTTTGGAAAGAAGCTCCTGTCAATATTGGAAAGCCTGATAATAGCTACTAGATTTGAGAGATCTATTTTCTTAAAAATTATTCTAAGAGAAAGATTTTATAAATTTCAACTGACTACAGTACTAACTGCTCAGTCAATGAATGCGAAAAGTTTCCTTATAGGAAAACAATTATCACGACCATACTAATAATAGTATATGTCTTAATAGTAATGAGGCAGCCAATCTCAAAAACGATCTACTTCCTGTTGTTAACTAGGTCAAGGAATGGCTTGTTAATTTTAACACCTCCAAAATTAATTTTCTCTCTTTTAATTGTCTGAGAGAACCTGTTTTACCTTCCATCAGCGTGACTGATGCTAACCTCCAAGATAGTGATTCATTGTACCTTTGTGGATTAATGATTTCTGCTGACATGAAGTGGAAAGATTATATCAAATCAATTGCTAGGTCTACTGCTAGGAAAGTTGGTTCCTGGTGCCATGCTAGACAATTTTTTATTGCCAGAGTCGATCTTACATCTTTATTAGTCTATCATTTGTCCTTGCTTTGAATACTGCTGCCATATCTAGTCTGGTGCTACTGGTATATATTTAGAGATTCTTGATAAAAACCAGAGAAGAATCTGCAATATTATTGGTTCTGACCTGGCATCTGGCCTTCAGTCACTTTCCCACCACCATGAAGTAACTTCCCTGTGCCTTTTCTATAAATATTAAAATAGTAATTGTTCTGATGAACTCTCCTCTATGGTATCTAGGCTTTATAAATTTAAGTACAATACTAGTACAATACTAGATTGGTGGTAAGGTCTTATCTTTTTACAGTTGAAATTGCTAGATTTAACCATAAGTTCCTTCTCTCATGCTTCTCGCTTGTGGAACTCTCTTCCAGCTTCTTACTTCCTAGTCAACTTTGACCTTCAAAAATTTAAATGCAATGTCAATCCTTACCTACTGTCTTCTCAATTCTTGTTCTTTTAATGTTCTTTCTCCTTAATTGTTATTTTTTTCTCATATTCTTTCACATTTAGTAACTCTTGCATCTTAGTGGCTTTATTGCTTTGCTTGGGGTGAAATGATTAAAAAAAAAAACTTTAAAAAAATATGCTCAGCTTGTAATGCTTATACAAGGCAAACACCCAAAATAAGCATAACCTCCATATTGCTTGGGTCAAAGAGCTAGTTTCTACTTTTAAAAGTAACAAGAGTGCTTCATTAATGTTGACCAAACCAAGCCTTATTAAGTTTTAAAAGGCAGAAACAGCTTTACCAGATGAGCCATACTCTTAATCAGGTCAAATAGATCTGAGTTGGGTTCTTTTATTTATTTATTTTTTTGCTAGTGGAAGGCTTTTTTTCCTTTTCTTCAAGTTAAGGTACAAGTGGACTTGTCCCACCATTTGCCTGAAAATCCCTAACACTTGACACCAACTCCAGCGTAAACAACCAAGAAAAAAAAAGTGCATAAGCAAACAGCCAAATTCACTTGAAGACACTAACCAGTCTCGACATTTTCAATTAACCATAGATCCTATCAAACCAAAAGGTCTTCATGCTTTTCACAATGCTAACATGACACCTTATTCTCCTAACAGGACCCTGGTAAGCAAGAAGCAATGAGCTAAAGAATGATACCATGCAACAGGATTTTCTTAGTCAACAGCTTCTCTGATATTCAACACCTAACACTTGTCAAGAGTACATTCTGATTTGTTAACAGATTCATAAAAGGAGAGGCTTGTTCCCTCCATATCATGACAGACCTGGTTCATATGCTAAAGAGATTTGATCTTTAGCTTATCGTGCTCCAAGTTTGAATCTGAGCTGATGAGTATCTAGAATGTTTGGTATACCACTTACTAATCAAATTTTTAGCACAGATAATAGTTGGACAAGATAGTGTTATCAATGTACACTCAACGTAAGTTTTAATTCAACTTTGATCTTCAAAAATTTAAATGCAATGTTAAATGTTATCTGCTTTTTTCGTTCTTGTTCTTTTATTCTCTCCCCTTAATGTTTTTATTTTCCTTACATTCTTTCACATTCAGTAGCCTCTTGTGTCTTAGTGGCTTTATTGCCTTGCTAGGGGTGAAATAATTAAAAAAAAGAATTCTGTGTGACCCACAGAGATGTCTGTTTGCATCTTGGTGATTACCATTATAATGTTTCAGCTATCACTTTTCGGGTAATTTTAAACCAAAACACTTTATTCAATTCATGAAGGTAGATTGTGGGTGCTCCATACTTTCGGCCTTGTGCCACATTAAGTTATAATTAGAAAATCATCATGAAGATAGATGGTTTTCATTCCAACGAAGATACATAATATGAAGTTTTCCAAATTAACTTGACCCTGTGATGTGATTTTTGTCATTTTTAACTGAACTAGAACATGTAGGGATGTAAAGGGTGATTATCTTCCTTTAGCTGAGATAAAGTCACAGTTGTCACATGACAGCTGGTGAATGACATCAGTTTATAAAGTGTCAAAGTATAGTCGCTATTGATCATGCCTCACATTTGTTGTTATATAGGCTGCGACAAAGTCATATGTCACGAGCCCTCAGCAGTATGGTGAACAGATGAGTCCACGTGGCTCACCTGAAACATAAAGGAAGACTCTCTCTTTTTGTTCCTTTCATGCTACTTGTTGTATGCATATCTAATAGTTTCTCTGTGTAGGAGAAATTATTAACAAGTATGTATATATAGGTATAAAAACTCTGTTTGAGAACAATTCAAGTTTGTCATTCTTTTCTTTTAGTTATTCTGTTCCGTCCATGTATCAAGGTGTTACTATATCACAGATATAATATTGGTGATAATGGGGAAATGCAAACTGGGAATGTTCCCATCATGCATCTTTCTTTCTTCTTTTGATGTGCCATGTCCTTTCAGAAAATAGGAGATCATGGCTCTCCACTTTCCTGTATCATTTGCAGCTCTCAACAAGTTCCTTCCCTCTGCTTCCTCCACCAGACCACATTTCTGTCCTCCATTTGCTTAAGTCCACCAGGTATGTCATGTGTTGTTTTCCCTTGTCTCTCTTTCCTTCTATTTGACCTTTGAGTATCAAATTCTCCAGAGCCTCCTTCCTTATTATGTGTCCCAGAAGCTTCAGCTGCCTCTTCCTGATATTAAGTATAAGCTTGTTTGCAACCTCTCTAAGACATCATAATTGCTCACATGCTCGGTCCATGATGTCCTTAGCATCCTTCTGTCGAACCGCATCTCTGTTGCCTCAAGTCTCTTCTTCATCTTTGAGGAAATCGTCCAACGGTCATTGCCGTAGAGAAGGACAGATGTCACATAACAGCTCTTTTCCTTGCTACTAAAGAAATCCTCCTGTCTCGCAAGACTCTGCCCAGCTTTTGGAATGTGTCCTTGGCCATCCCAATACATCTACAGATCTCAGTGTTTCACTCACTGTCCTCTGTCAAGACGCTTCCCAGATATTTAAACTTCTGCGTCTGCTTGATTCTAGTTTTCCCAACCTTCAAATCGCATTTTGGGCTCATCCTTTTACTGATGACTATGCATTCTGTCTTCTTGTAGTTTATGCATAGTCCTTTCTTCTCCCTTCTTGCATAACACCCCCATTAAACAGAGTAATTTCTATTCAATCCACAGAGAACAATGGTGCATGCTAGAGGATCGATTATACTATTCAGTTCTTTTTATAATCAATTTAATGGTATATAAGGCAATCCCAACCACAATTTGCATTTAATATTACAGTATAATCTCTTTAATCCAGCACCCTTGGGGACCAGGCCATTGCTGGACCACAGAGAGTGCTGGCTCAGAGAAATCACTCCTAAAAAATCCCTATATAAACATAGTTTTGTCAGCTCATTCCACATATACAGTAAGTCCCTGGGGTTACAACTATCCTGACCTATAATTCATGATTATGATGTAATTGCCATGAATCTTGTTTCGACTTATGTCATTTGCCCTGTACAGACAACACAAATGGCAAGGTGGAATAATACACAGAGCAGTGTAAGATTACATTTCACAGCAGAAGAATACACTATTATATGACACTACAGTGACAAAAGTGGCATGGGTGAGTTCCTGGTTGTAGGCCATATTGGATTATTGTTGAGTGAGAGCTTATTCACAGGAAAGCACATGTACGTTCCAATTTACATGAAAAATCTTGTTACGACACATCATAGGAATGGAACTTGTAAGTCAAGGACCCAGTGTTGTCATTAATGCTTCCAAACAATGTTTCTATTGTTTCATGCAATATAAAGGCAAACAAAAAAAAAAAAAAAAAGAAAAAATAAAAGAAAGAAAGAAAAAAAAAAAAGAAAGAAAGAAAAAGAACCTAAAACCAAAAAATAATATACACTTATATATAAGAAAAATTTAAGCCTATCACCAAAACACTGCTACTTTTGGCTGCTGTGGAAAGTTGTTAAAGGGTGGCACTAATGGTGGATGATTTAAAAAAAAAAATGGCGGCTGGACCATGGGAGTTGCCAGACCATGGAGTGCTGGACTAAACAGGTCAGACTGTACCTGTTTAGCTATGGTGTTATATTTTAGCTATAGTGTCAAAGCACACTGCATTATTAATATTACTTCTCTTTCCACTGGATTCTTTTTTAAGGCCTGTCAATTGCAGTATCCTTATTGTTAATTACACTCAAAGTTGTTTTCTGTTGCCATAGCAGGATATGACAACACAACTCTGAAATTCAAACATGCTATTGTTCAGACTCACCTTCAGTAGCAGGATAAACATTTTGTACAGCAAATGAAAACACATACAGAGTGATAAAGGTTAATATATGCTCTTTCATGTAGCAGATCAGTTTATCTTATTAACAAAAGAAAATAGAATCCATTTTTTATGCCCAGTAAAATCAACATACTTTGTTCAATTCTTACAGCTATTAAGTTTTCACATGTCAGTCTTTAAATATATTTTCTGACAATTATTATATTAATACATACTTATTAAGATGGGGGATCAGCTTATTATTTGACAACATCTGATAAACTGATCTCCTATTTTATCATCAGTACCATCTTATATGGATACTAGTTTACCTATGTTTATTTATATATATGGAACAATAGATACTATGAACAATTTTTAAACTCCCTTACCCCGACCAAATTGAAAAATGTACAAATATTAGAAAAACTAAATAAAAAAAAATTAATCAAATTTTCCTTGTCGGTCATATTCAGTGTAACATGTTTGAAAGATAGATTAGTACCCAAATGGTCATTAACTAAAGATATCTTAATTCCAATTATAAAGTGTGTGTGCATATATATATATATATATATATATATATATATATATATATATATATATCGGGTGTAATAGCAAAATTGTCCAAATCATGTAACAGAATATGGATCAATCCCCATCTAAAAAAAACACGAAACTAATTGAGTTTCTTTTTACCCAGTTTTCAGATAAGACGTTGAACCATCTTGATAAATTTTTTTATATCTCTTGATCTTATTTATGAAAAGGAGGTGTGTGTGTGTGTGTACAGGGTGCAATAAGTAATTGTTGCCATTTTATATTTTTAATTTCTCAAATGCGCATTGTTTCTTGCTGATTTTGTTGACAGTATAGTAGGGTTCGTTGGGCACCGTCTGTGAGATAAAGAGCACTGTGACACAATTCCCTATGCCAGAAATTTGGAAACAGCATGCTGTACTGCTTGTCATTTGCATCAGAAGTTCCAATACAAACATTTCAAAGTGTTTGGATGTCAATCTGAGAACAGTGCAGAAGATTTGGAAAGAGTTGGATGAGTTTAATGGTGATTATCAAGGTATGGCAGTTTGGAACACTGATCATTCTGATAAAAGAACTCCCGAATTTGTTGATGAGTGCCTCAGACTCAACACAGAGGCCTATATCAAGTGCCTTGAGGAGGTAGTGTTGCTCTCAGTTAAGGAGGCGGCTCCCTATGTCTAGCAACAGGATTCTGCACCATGCCACACAAGCAGGCGAACTCAGTCATGACTGACAGATATGTTCTGCGATCACATTACTCCTTACATCTAGTGACCTAACTATCCAGACTACAACTCCCTGGATTATGCGTGGAATGCAGTTGAGTGAAAGACTGACAAAACTCCTTGTAATACCAAAGATGAACTGAATGCAAGGATTATAGCAGAATTCACCAACTTAAATAAGGAGACTATCTAGAAAGAGTTGCAGGAGATTCCAGAATTGTCTGGAGGTCATGGTTGAAGCCAATGGTGATTTTATTGAATAAATTTACTCTTTAGTATTTTAAAATATTTTTGTGTAATTTTGGTAAATATATCTGTTAAAATAAGATGTCAGTGTTATTTTCATTTTTGTGTAATTTAGATGAGAATTTATCCATCCCACCATATATATATATCTTAGGTTGGTGCAAAAATAATGACATAATAATGTCGTTTTTTGACGTTAAAAAATACGTCAAAAAACGACATTATTACGTCATTATTTTTGCACCAACCTAATATATACACAAGCACACACATACACACACACACACACACATATATATATATATATATACACACACACACACACGTGTAAGTACATATACAGGCATACACACACATATATATATATATATATATCAAAAGAATAAAAGGAATCTGTAAGAAAGAAGCTATATTTGCATGTGTGTGTGTGTGTATAATATATGTATAGAGAGAGACAGAGAGAGATTGAGAAAGACACATACATATACGCATGCATTCCCACAAGGTTTTTATAAAGTGTGAGAAAGAAGTTTCATCATTGGAAAACCATTTGTAGTTGATATCTGATGTATATTTGAAAGTTAAATGTATATTTTTCCCTTATATCTGTTTTTTTAACCAAAATAATTAAGATTGAGTATTCTTTTAATACAAGGCTTACAAAATACTTTTAAGAACACCAAAGTAATTAATGCTAATGGTTCTCAGATAAATGCTACAAAAAGAAATATAAAATACATTTTTCTTTTTTAATAATTCTCTCCCATTTTCAAAGTATGAAAAAGAAAGGAAATTGTTGGTTCATTTCTCTTTTATAGATGTTATTTATAAATAGTTTTAAATGAATAACTTAGAACTTGAATGAAATCCTCGCATGAAAGGTGACAAAAGGACATGGAAGGATAATATTATACAAAAATAATACATATGACAAAAGCCAATATTTTTTTTAAATAATATTCTTACAAACATTTATTCCTGTTTTGAATCCATATCTTTTGTTTTTATCTTTTTTTTTCTATTTTTTGTTGCTTTATATAAAAAATTCATCCATTTTTTTTTATCAATAAACATATTTTGCTTTCCTTTTATCATTTTCTTTCCTAGTTACCCTGCATTCTTATTTCTACCTTTTGCCAAATTATTTCTCTCCATTCTCTTTATTTCCTTTCACCTTTTGGTTGAACTCAGCATTCTTTGCCTTTTCCTTCTCCCATTTTTCATTAACATTCTTCACCATCCTTCTCCAATCATTCTTTACCTTCCTTCCTATCATTATCTAACTTCCTTTCCTAATCATTCTTTAACCTTTTCATACTATATCTCTCTTAATCTATATCCTTAATATGTTTGTGTTTTTTAAAAAAACAAAAGAAAACACTGAATATTCAGTCATAAACTTCAGGAAGTCATAAAAGCAAACTTGATATGAACTACCCTTGCACATTTTTCTGTGGGAATATGGTTTCTTTCCAGGCATTAAGGCTACAAGAAAACTGAAAACATTATTACGATACCAAAGATCTGACACAGATTATTTGAATCTGAAGAGGTTTCTTTTCTTTTTTAAATTTTACATTGTGTTTGTTGATTTACTTTCAAATTTAGCCAAGATTATTTTCCTGCCACCTCCAAACCAGGATCTAAATCCATATACTACCAAACACAGACCTTGACCTTCACAGCATGTAATTCTGGTTTTGTATGGTCAAAGGTTTGGGTTATAACCATTCTCTCATTCAATGAATATAATTATAGAAGACACACATTTAAGTACCAGTGATGATCCTTTCCAGAATTGGTTTGGTAGCATGTCCTCAATGAAAAACCAATGTTAACTCTCAGATTAAATTAAGAGTTGGCCAGATAATATACACAAATTCTGACACCTTACAAACTTCATGGAAGTGGGTTATGATTGTTGCATGGGTCATATTGAAGCCATGTTGCTGAAGTCACAGCTATGCTGGGCAGGGCACGTCTCTAGAATGGGGCACCATTGCCTGCCCAAGATAGCCTTGTATGTTGTACTCTCCACTGGCCACTGTGACAGAAGGGCACCAAAGAAGTCCCATGGTACCTGCCACATTGACCATTAGTGCAAATGAAGACATAGGACTAGGTTAGAATTTAAACTTGCTTATTGCATTTGATCAGAAGATCTGAAATGAAGTATGAAGACATTTAATACAAATAAAACACAGAGTAAAGATTTTAAAGATTTTCTGTAATGATATGTCGAGGTATTGAAGACCGTTTTTTTTTATCTTAATTAAAAGACAATCACCAGTGGTCAACACTTGCTGCTGAGTGTCAAGCCTGGCACTGCACCGTCCACCAGGCCGTCTCCACCTTTGAGGACTCTTGCAGGGCCAACCTGAAGGAGAAACGTTGTGGGAGGAAGAACCAGGAAGCTGCAGCAGCTATACCAGACCAGACCTTTAATTGCAGTCGCTGTGGCCAGACTTGCAGTCTCACATCGGCCTAGTTGGCCATCAGCATGCCTGCAGTCGGTTTGGACAACCCACTTCATAAATCTTTATTCACAAAGCCAAGCCAAGAGAGAGAGAGAGAGAGAGAGAGATTGAACTGTTGTGCTATTTATCATCCAGTCAGGATCTGTTTTAATTATGGTCAGAAGAACATGACTGCTAATTGACATTTGCCATCTAGGATGAGGGCAAAGCTTTGAAGGTAGGATTGTTTGACCAAAATTGATTAAACAACTACTTCCTGTCACTTCAGACATTATTTCTACAGACTGTGTAAATATTCCTCATCATTTCTGAAACTGATGCTTTTTAAACTTGTAAAGCAAGCATCATTTCAGACAAATTTCATCTCCAATCCTTTTTTAAGAATTGAACCAATTCGAAAATGATTCAATTTGACATTACCTATTCCGAAGATCAGAACACTATGTTATTGGCATGAATATGCCTTTTGTACAATCAAATATCAACTATAAAGTTATAATAGAAAATCAATTAACAGAACTTTCTTTCTGACCTAATAAATAAAAAAATTGAAAACTTCTTTCTTTCGGTGAAAAAATCCCAGATAAAGCAGCAATGTATGAAATTTGAAACCAGGCCTGACAAATTTGACAAAGAAAAGATAATCTTATTTTCTTTGCATGATTACTGAGGTTTTTTCAAATGGTTTTATGATATCACAAACAACATTTTTTCTGCAAGGCAATCAACTTCAAAAACATTGCAGCAGAAAAATATCATGTTGATTCAATGACTTCAAGGGTTAAAATAAAACATTTAAAAATATTAAAGCAGCTGCTTCTTTCTCTGGCTTAAAGAGAGATGCATTGATCAAAGTAAGCAGGTGTCAGCACACTGCTGGCTGAAAGAGAACAAAGAAAACAAAGAGGGAAGACAGGGAAGAGAAAGGAAGAAAAGAAAGTAAAGGAAAGAGTAATGAAAAGGAACAAAAGAAAAAGTAAAGAAAGAAAGAAAAGATGTGAAAAAGGAAAAAGAAAGTAATAAAGAAAACAAATGAAAGAAGGGAAAGGACGAAATAAAGAAGAAAAGAAACAAAAAAGAGAAGGGAAGAAAAAGAGGAGAGGAAAAGTAATGAAAAGAGAAAGAAAAAAGGAGTAAAGAAATGAAATGTAAGAAGGAAAAGGAGGAAATAAACGAAAAAAGGAAACGAAAGAAGGGAAAGGAAGAACAAAAAAAGAAAAAGAAAAGAAAAAAGGAAGTAAAAAAAAAAGAAAAAAGAAATGACAGAAGGAAAAGGATGAAAGAAAGAAGACAAAAGAAGGAAAGAAAAAAGGAAGCAAAAGAAAGGAAGAAAAAGAAAAAGTAAAGAAAGAAGGAAAAGTGGAGGGAAAGAAAAAAGAAAGAGAGATATTTAAGACAAAATAAGAATATATAGACAGTCTTTTCTTGAAATATAACTTTATATACTTTTTATTCTATGGATTTATGCATAATTCTTCATTTAAATATCAACAAGTTATCAAAGTAAAGAAAAATTAAAGATACTTGAAAAAATGTTTTTGTTAATTTTCTTTTTTAATGCCACAGGGCAATCTTGACACTCTACCATTTTCTTTTCTTTATTATCTATGAATTGCTTCTCTTAAACTGGTTACCACCTAAGATACCCTTGCTATTTAACCCATATCTGGTGGGAGAAGAGATAGAATCATGCCTTTGCCCCTGGCCATTAGTACAAGTGAAGACATGGGTCTAGGCCAGAATTTTAACTTGCAGAATTGCATTTGATCAGAAGTTCTGAAATTAAGTATGAAAACATTTAGTACAAATAAAACACAAATTAAAGATTTTAAATATTTTCTGTAATGATATGTCTAGCTATTAAAGACTGCTTTTTTGTTATCTTAATTAAAAGACAAATATGACATAATAATTCTCTATCACTGTATAGCACTCACTATAGTAGTGTCTATTGATTGACTGATTGATTTGTTTTCAATGACTTAACCATTTGCAGGTTATTTAAAGCCAGAAAATATTTTTAGATTGCAAGAATTTCTGTTTTGGAAATAATATAATTTAGTGATACAAGTCTTACTAATTAACCCACAGCTGGGGGGAAAGAAGAGTTGGATTCATACTTTTCCCTAGGGTATTTGCACGTAAGTGAATATAATGACTGCAAATGGAATTGGGATCTGGTTCTCTCATTAGCAATTCCAAGCCATTATCCATTACACCTCCCACACATCCAATACAGCACCTGGTATTCTGAAGTGGTCACCCATCTAGGTACTGAGCAGTTTTGAAGTTGCTTAACTTTGGTGATTGTACAGGAATTCCTGTTTGAACATGATGTGGCTTTAAGCTGAAGAAGGATTGTATGCTCAAACCCTCAGTCATGATGACATGATTTCAGGCTAGCAGAGCCATCAATGGCTTCTAAAAAGTTTCATCTGCCCAATTTTGCTCATAAACCTGAAGAAAGCCAGAGAGCACAATTAACCCTAGAGTCCATAAGCTTGCAGTGTAGGGTTGTGGACGCTGATCTCGAATGAGGCGGTTTATTTGATATAGCTAAACTGTCAGTATCATTTCTCTTATGAAAGTGTTTATTTATGAATTTGACTACAGGTAATTGAAATGACAAATGACAAAAAAAGGAAAATTATAGATTGTTGAGGGGAACTACCTAGGGATCCTGTAAAACCTTTTATACCTTGACCCTTTGAAGGAATAAGGGCTCAACAACTTAGTATTACTATTTGTATAATCAATCAAAAAAGTAAAATATATCCATCTTACCGTTTGGCCATGGAACAAACATGAAGTTGAGCATGCTTCACAATTTGAAGTTTCTTCAGAATAGCATCTAAAAAGAAAAAAAAAAAAACAGAAAAAATGAAAATTGAAGTGATAAACAATTAAATTGAAAAAGGACTTTTGATTTAACTTTTAGCACTCTGTAGGTGACTATTTTTACCAAGCAAAATATTAGTCCTGCCAATGCAAGTTGAATTTGAATTTCTTGGTTGTGTAATTGTATCCTTCTATGGTAAAACCTAAAACAATCTTGACTGAAACTGAGAGCCAAGCTACTGCAATTTCAAATATATGGAACTAATATATAAAACACTATATTTTGAGGGGATTCCATATACAGTAAAAGAGGAAGTAATGTTTATAAATGATGCAGAGTGCTAAATGTTAATGAAATACATTTGATGGGGTTTTGCTGGTGTACCTGTGATTAACAGACCATTCACTGAACCTTGATTGTTACTAGATGTCCTCCACTTGTGGACTTTGATCAGACAATGGTAAGTTCAGTAAATAGGGATATATTTCAGGAAACACACCACTGTCAATAAGCTAGTCATGTAAACTATTACTAATGTATAGAATGTTTGATCTTCACTTAAGTGCCCTATGCTTGTAGCCTTGCGTCAGACAATGTTAAGCAAAGTATATCTTGATATTCAGGGCTTCTCATTGGGAAGCAAGATGATCTTGCAGATTATTATTTTGGAAAGAGGCATTCACAGACCTTTTCTATTAACAATCTTATATTATTTATGTTGTAGAATACCTACAGACAATAATGGATATGTCCCCATTCACATAAATACAGTAGTAAATACTGTATGTTGATCTGCAGTTAGAGATTCGTTCCAGATGTGCTGGTCAAACTCTCTGCCTCTGGGCAGAGAGGATTCCCAGACATGACTATGTCGAAGGGCAGAGTCTCGTTTCAAGAAACAGCTACCCGACCCCATTTTATACAGGGTCTATGAGGAATTTTTTGTTGAGCCTACGGGCTCAGATATCCCATATTAAATTCGGTCTTGTGCCACATCTGACTGTGTGGGGCAGTTGGTAGATATCCTTCAGTTAGAGATTCATTGTGAAATTCACTTGACTCACTTCTAGCATTTGACTACTACTTCTATGTGCCGCTGGTGAATCTTATACGTGTTGTTCTTGTCCTAAGTATTATCGTTCATTATCAACCTTCACTTGATTATTCTATTCAGTAACCTTCCCTAGGTTGCAACAATTTACATTCAGAATAATATTCTCATCTTCATTGTTATTATCCCAATGTTTCAGCTATTACGCTCTCTGGCCTTCTTCAAGTGTCTGTCCGTCTGAGTAATCTTCAGGGAATTTCATACCAAACCCTATATTTAATCTGTGGAAATCGAAGGACTGATTAACTGATTTTTTTCTTCTTGCTTATTCACCACTTTTTTTTTTTGCAAGTGAATATTGCATTAATAATTTTTTGCAAGATAACAATTTTTCCAGATACAAGTCCTACTATTTAACCTATAGTTGGGGGAGAGAAGAGATGGATTCATACATTTCCCAAAGTTATTTGCAAATAAGTGAATGCAACAAACTCAAACGAAATTTAAACTTGGCTCTCTGATTTCTCATTCCAAGCCACTATCAATTACACCACCTGCACATATGGGAAAAGAAGGAATCAGTGCATATGCTAAGCATTTAAGATGCTAGCATCGTATCAGATGTAGTGCCTTCGTTAGGTGCTTATTGATCTGGTTAACCTTCAAGGAATTTCAAACTGAACTCTTTATTTAATCTACAGGGGTAGAGTGTTCTCGTGCCACTGTCCATGTCTAAGGGATATCTTCTCTAGTTCTTATTTAACATTGCTCAGTTATCACGTGCCCCATGAGATATCCCTAGATATGGTCAAGACAACAAGAACAAGCTACTCTTGTGGGTTAAATAAAGGGTTGAGTTTGAAATTCCTTGAAGGTTATTTGGATTAAGAAACACCCGAAGTAGTTAATGCAATATTCAATTACAATAAAAAAAAATTATTCTTATAATCCAAAATATATTTCAGCTTTAAATAACCCACAAAGGGTTGATAATCCAGAAAAAAAAATCAACCAGTCAATCTATCCATTTCCACAGATTAAATATAGGGTTTGTTTTGAAATTCCCTGAAAGTTACTCAGACAGATGGACACTTGAAAAAAAGGCACAATGAATGAAACATGATAGCAAGAAAAAAGATGAGGACAATACTCTGCATGTAATTAACTTAATGATAATTAATATGTACAAATAATTATAGCTTCTGTAAATAAGAAACTAGATAATATTGCATTGACATTGCTGAAGATGGAATTTAAGGAAGTATCATAAAAAGAAAAAAAAACAAGAAAAAAATATCAACCTGTTGATGTTGCATCTTCTGGAGCGACCAAAGGTGTGACTTCCCCATCCCACAACACCTGCAAGGGTGAAATTGACATTTTTTCTTGGTTTTCCAATGCACATAACTGCTTATATTCTGCCCAGTTTTTAGCTTCTTTTTTTTTATTTTGGTACTTGCTCTGGAAGGAAAATTCCAAAACTTCTGTCTGTCCTCTGCTAGTTCGATAATATTTATGCTGATTCATCACCGTTTCCCTATACTCTTGAATGTCAAAGTATAGATTCCCTTCTGGCAATGGTTTCCCCAAAAGTGGAACTGTTACAGAATCTGCAGGATGTGGACAAGTCATTTGTGTCAAGGATGCAATGTTGGGAAAATTATATTCCTGAAAATCCCATTTGGGGTACATGGACATTTTACAAGTTGTTTTACTGTCATCATTCAAAACTTGCAGCTTCTTAATATCAGAGAGGAAATTTGGTGACAACCGTCCATTGTTATCTGCTGTGTCTGAAATTTGGCTAATGGAACCATTGTCTGTTTTGTCCAAGAACCAAGAATTGCACATTTGAGCAGTTTGGAAATTGTCTATTTGGCAAGAATCAGGATCACAATTTTTATTAGGATCACAGTGCAAAGATGGTACTTCCTCAGACTCTGGAGTTAAACAAGGAGATTTGATTTTTCTTGAAGAATCTTCAAGTTCCATTTCAGCTGGTTCTTTTATCTTTTCACAGTCTGCTTCTTGAGTGTGTAGTAGAGAAGACATCCTTGTTATATGCTGAGATTCCGGACCAATCTTCTCTGGAACAGGCTTGCAGTCTACATTTGTATTTCTAGGATTAGAATTTTCTTCTTCACATTGATTTCCAGATGTTCCCATTAAATTTTCAATCCTTCCAGCATTACTTGGAGAATTCAAATCGATGGAGAAACATTTGGAATCATCCTGTTTTACATCTTGGATTTTGGAAGCATTTTCAGTTTTCAGTCTTTTACAAAGATTCCCTTCAGTGTTTGCAGACTCTGTACCATTATCTTTTTCTGGATTAAAGCATTTGTCATCACTGTTGTTTTTGCAAATCTTGCGTTTCTTATTATGGCCATCCTTCAAGTATTGGTCTAATTTGAGGCTTTGTTCATACTGACTGGTGTCTGACCTGGAAATTACAAAAAGAGTATATATTTATCTATATATCAATACATTAACTGTAAAAATATAAACAATTTCTATCATTTGGAGTCGGGCCATATTTTTTTTTTATCCATATCACAAGATGCAAAGCAGTAAAGCCACTAAGATACAAAGGGTTACTGTGTGTGAAAGAATAAGAGAAACATTATTAAGGAGTGAAAACAATATTAGAAGAGTAATCAAAAAGACCACAGATAGCAAATGACTTGGCATTTAAATTTTTGAAGATCAAAGTTGGTAGGGAAGCATGAAGCTGAAAGAGAGTTCCACAAATGAGAAGTGTGAGAAAAGAAACTGTTAGCATAGAACTTATGGTTATATCTAACCAATCCAACTGGATAATTTAAATCATTTAAAGCTGATACAAAGTCATGATTGGCATTCTGACTATTGACACATGCATGCACAGTGGTTTTGCAGTTTAAAGTACACACAGTGTTACATGTTTAATCAGACAAACTCTAGTTAGAGCCCATAAAATGTTCTTGCTCAAAGATTTATATGCTTTCTCACAATTTTTAGTCTTTGTCCCATCACTCCAAAGACTTAGGGAGAGTGTAGAGGAACATAGCTCCATAGTTATATGTTCTATCACCATTATTTCCATTTCATATACAGATTAACTTGACTAAACATATTTTCTTTCCCTTGTGTTTCAGATCTACTAAACACTTCTTTTTTCATTGTGTGTCATTAATAAACTTCTGAATGAAGCAAAGGGTGTTTTGAGATTCATTTAATTATATTTTTATTTTATTATTATTATATATATATATATATATATATATATATATATATATATATATATATATATATATATATATTAGGTTGGTGCAAAAATAATGACGTAATAATGTCGTTTTTTGACGTAACGTCAAAAAACGACATTATTACGTCATTATTTTTGCACCAACCTAATACTTTCTGTTTTATTTTCGTTTTGAATTACTAAATAAAAAATAATAAAATAATAAAAGAAATAATAAAAATAAATAAAAATAATAAAAGAAATAATAAAATTATATATGAATATAATAATAAAATACAAAATAAAAATAATTTTGCTATAAAAATGCAATAAAAACTGGGAAAAAAGAGATTGTTAGCAGTCAGGAATTAATGTAGGCAATACTAACAAAATAGGGGTTTTATAGGTGCATTGTAAATGATTTCAATATAGAACTGCATTGTAAATCAGGAATGGATTTTCAGTCAGGAATTAATGAAAGCATTTTAGAGCTCTTATGTATAATGTAAATACGCTGCTAATGATTTCTATGTTAAAATGCATTTCTAGGCAGGAAAGGATTGTCAGTCTTTAGGAATTAAAACAAATATTTCTGATAGAAGAAGGTTGACTAAAAGAGCCCTTCCAAAAAACATTTTTAAATATTGTAGCAACTTTGTAAAATAAATAATAAAAAAGTAAAAAAAATGTCTTCAAGGACTTGGGCCAGTCAAGGTCCAAAGAATTCTATTATAATTGTATAAATGATCTTAATTTCTATTTGTAAAGATATATAGATTTAAATGGTTCATACAATGATGATGTTACTTGTCAATAAATTTGTTGATTATTGAGGCTAATATTTTAGAATGGCCATCGTTTTCTGTATATCCAATAAGAAGTTATCTTCCAACAGAAACAAAATTAAGTTCATGAAATAGAGATTAAATTTGATGGATTGTTGTTACTTCCAGAGCCTGTCGTATAAGCTAGCATGAATAATTTATTACATACATGCAATTTTACCCAGGACATAAAAAATGACAGTAATTTTTAAGCAATTTTGTGATTAGAAAAATAATTTTATCAATATCTTACCATTCCTTCAAGTTCTTATTCAACTTTACTCATATTTGTGGGGAGACATTGTACTTTATATATATGAATTTGATATGTGTATTTATACCAACCTTCCTTGATGCCGAATGACTGAATAGCCCAAGCGACGAAGGTGTGCATAGACTTGGTACTGATTCCGATTTTCAGGTGTTCTAATGAAGATATGATAGGCTTCCTGGAGGCTGAGGGGTACCTCATTATTATAGACTTCCAGACAATTCTGAAAAGTAAAAATGAATTCAAAAATGATCAGCGGCTTTAATGATAACATGGTCAAAGTTCAAGCTGAAGAAAATATTTCAGAGCACATATAAATTAAAGATTCTGTGTAAACATGACTGCTGCCCTTGTGCAATGTTATTCTATTACATCAGAATATATACCTAGCACAGATATATTCTATTATTGCATCGGATATACATATGTAGGTCTTTGGCCAAAAAGGTCATTCTGGTTTTGCTAATAAATGATTTTTAATTTTTTTTTTTTTGCTAATTAATTGATTTTTAATTAAAATTATTAAAAAAAGGATATGTGCACTTGTCAGAGAAAATAGTGAAAAATAATGAAATAATTCAAAAGAGATTTAAACACTGAATTATGCTTCACGAAGAATTAGATCACAGAGTAAATGAAGTTAAATACCATTAGCTTTACCAAAGTCTGGTTTTCATCTGAAGAATGTGATACTTTGTATAAGGCATGATTAAAATGAAATACTGAATAATGAACTTCTTTCAGAGAAGCTAAATTACTTTTCTCAATAATGCCTATTGTAGACAGCAATTGATGAAAATGGTTGATGCAGAGTAAGTCATATGGAAGAGTATAATGTTCCATTGCTATTTCTCTAGACTGCATGTTTCTATGGTGATTGACTCCCCAAAAAGAGCTCCCAGAAGGATTAAAAGGCAAACAATAAATACAGTATTTACATTATGCGGACCTCATATTTGTCACAACGTTTCGGCCGTTGTACGCTCCGGCCTTCTTCAGGTGGTTGGAATTTCGAACTGAACCTTTTATTTCGATCCCTGGGGTAGACTGGGGTAGACTGCTCTAGTTCCACATGCCACATGCCATGTTTGATGGATGTCGGTTATCCTGCTAATTTTCCTTCTGAAAGTTCTCCACTGCCTTAACCGGGTATTGAACTCACACTCTTTGTTTGGGTTCTGTCACTGGATCTAACCAACACCTTTATCCACTGTGCCATGTGTCCTTGAGGACATCTGTGTATGAATTTCTGGGTATTATAAACCTAATGTTTTCAGCAACCATTTTTACCAGTGCTCATATTGCAATTTTGCTGTTATCATTCCATGTTTTTACCAGAGCTCATATTGCAACTTTGTTATCATTGCTTTTCTCTGGCACTCCTTATTACTGGTTCCCATATTGTATTTATTTCTATGCTTGGTCGGCTCAGGAGATTTTTGTGGCCTAGCATATGTGCTGATTCCTTAAGGCCGGAGCGTACAACGGCTGAAACGTTGTGACAAATATGGCGACAAAGATGAGGACAATGGTCCGCATAATGTAAATACTGTACATAATACCTCATCTCAGAAATATAGACAGACTCCAAACAATAAATGTTTAAAATTTTGGCAAAGTTTAACCTTCATGCCTGCAAAAAATAACTAAAAAAAACCCCCAAAAAACTGTTTCAAAAGACTGTTTTTTCTGATGACACAACTATTACTATATATTACTTTGACATTGTTTATTTACAAGATTATCAATATATGTGAACCAACTACAATGCGATATTTATTATCAATTCATGAAGAAATAAATTTGAAAAGAAATCTTTTTATTCAAAAATTTTCAAAATTACCAAAATATATGCAATGCAATATTTATTATTTACTATTTTATAAATAAATATGAAAAGTTTTTTTATTCATAATTTTATAAAAAATACCTGTTAACTTGTGACTTATCAGGAATTGAACCTGAGATCTTTTCATAATAAATTGTTGGTTGGTTTAATTTAAATAAGACTGTTTCAGCCAATCAGGGGCAGGCTTGGGATTTTAGCAGTCACTACTTAAGACACACACAAATTTGTTCAGTTGTAAATAGTCATTTGCCTGGGGGAGGTGCTAACAGTCTGAGCTATTGAATTAACTCTGTGTCATTGCTCATGTCACAATACCTATGAACTACAGAATCAAGAAAATTTAAATAAATATATTTCCTGACATTATACATTATCTTTTCAAATTAATTTATATCTCAGATTACTACATGTTTTAATTTTCCAATTTTTTATAACCATCAAGGATGCCTAATTGGTAAAAATCCAAGGCCCCAAACTCCAGTAATTACTGGTTACACTACTCCCTGCTCTTTTTTTAAAAAAACATAATTTATATATTCTTAAACCATTGCTAATTTTTCTAAAAATGCCTAGAAAATATAATGGTTATTTTATTTCAGCCAAGTGGTGAATGATGAAGAAATCTTAAATTAAGTGTGGGTACTAAGCACCTTAACAAAAGGGACTGAGGAACTGTGTTCTTTGCAAAACATCAGCTAATTGCCAATTGATTGGTTTGATTTGTTTTGTTTTATGGCATATCAACCTCAATGGGTTATTTAATGCAGAAGAAATTTTTATGGTTGGTAATGTTTTTCTTCAAAAATCCATTTCTGGGAATATTTTTCCTTGAAGAAATCTATAACTGGTCATATTTTTTTTCAAAAAATGTATAGTTGTTTGTATTGCAGGTATTTTTTTTTAAAGTATTACTAATAATAATTTTTCCTTCAAAAATTATTGCAGGTAATAATTTTTATTATTATTATTACAAAGTATTTCTGATATTAAAACCTATTTTTACACAAGTTTGGGTATTAACTATTTGCCTATAGCTGGGACCCTAACAGGTGCTACCACCCCAGGTCAGGGTAGACCTGGGAACACCAACAATTAAGAGGTGGTTCCATGTTCCTCAAAACCTCCTGATCAGAGGCCATGCTGTTGGGTTTTTTGTGCTACTTAAAATAAAAACTTGAATAGTTTCCTCCTTTTTTATCCGATTTTCTTCAAACATGTCATAAAACATTTGCCATGATGAAAGAAATAAGAAAGCGTGGTTTTAGTCCTTCTTGCTTCCCCACATATAATGAAAAACTGTTCAAAAAGCCCATTTTTCAGCCATAACACCCTTGTTTTTCATCTGATACTTTACAAATTGGCCATGTAAATTACATATTATGCACAATTTTTTTTTGTGTGAATGCTTGGTTTAGATTATTTCAGTTAAGTGGATGAAATATGCAAAAACTTAGGTCCAAAATTGGCTTTTGACATTTAGCTAATAGTTTCCATCCTAAATTGGCATTTGAACAACCTTTGATACAAAGAGAAGAATTATTGAAGCATTAAAAGGGAAAAATTCCCACAGAACCTCTTATCAACCATAGCTTTACAGTAAACATGCAAAGGAGGGGGCATTCATGTGTTTGCTCTTGCAGTTGACTCAAGTTCTGACACTTCATCCCTGTTTTTGCTTATTATGTTTGTGAACAATGTCATACTATTTGAAAGTTATTACAGCCATAGGAAATTTACTAAATATCTAAAACACTGAAACAATTTAACTCTGAGCAACAACCACACAAGAAGTTTTTATTGATGGAATTTCTTTATTAAGAACAATCAAACACTTGCAAAGGACATACTGCAAATAAAAATGAGGAAGGAGAGGAGTAGCTTAGTATACCAAAGGATGATGAATGCAAGTAGACATTTCTAGACAGGGGAGTGTGGATATACAGAGGGAATACGGTTATACAATTGCAGCCATGTACACCTGGACAATGTCAGGTATCTTAGCTAGTATTTTTATAATTTAGTAAATTTTTATAAATTTAGGAATACAAAATTGCTTTTATATTTCTTTATACATTGGTAAATGATAAACCTTGCATTGTAGTTTGTATATTTTTATAATGTCGTAAATATAAAATTATTCTTGTAAATAAACAATCTAATAGTGTTTAATACTTTTGTTGTAAATTCTCACGAACAAAGAAAATGTATAAATTCACATTCATATGTTTGGGCTTTGTTAAAATTCTAATCATCACTTTTTAAAAAAAAATAAAAATTGATGAGAAAGTTGAGGTGTAGTAGTAGTAGTTGTGGTGGTGTCAAGGGAAAAAACATCTTTTTGACAGTTTTTTTTTTTTTTTTTTTTCATTAATAAAGTTAACCTTTGCCAGAATTTTATCTCTCCATTAAACCTCTTTGTACTATTTGTTTTCTGGTGCTTCTATTTGATCATGTGACAGGTATTAATTTGTACTAAAATACAATTCTACCCGGTTGTGGGTACATTCAAACACTCCAGGACTGAAAGCACTATCCCAAACTACTAAGTTATAGTGCAAATGTGTGTCAAAAATAGTGAAATTTCCTTCTATTTCAATTGCTCACATCTCAATTAATTTTTAAGATATTTTGATAAAATTAGTTTGTAAACAAAATTTAATCTTTTCTCTTTTTAAAGATACAATTCTTTTTCATGTGCAATGATTAGTTTTTATTCCACATCTCTACATTATCTATTTCAATGATGGACAGTAATTTTACAGTATTTTCAAAGTTGAAGATTTCTTAGTGGTATTTTTTGAGTTTTGCTCAGAGTTATGTCAACCTACACATATCAAAATGGTCCCATCTCAAAGAATAAAAGGACGCTTGTCAATTTGGTGGGTGAACAATATGATTCGAAGTGCTCTTTCACAAAAAAATTCTAAGTTGAAAACTTCAGTGGATCAAACACTAGAGAAATTCAACACTTAAAAAAAATTAAAATTTACATCTATTTGTAGAGCAATGTCTCGTCTTTAATAATCATTTGGCTTCATATCCCCTCACGCAAGAATCAAAAAGTGGATATGTTGTATTTATTTCATGCAAAACAGTCAGGTCTGATGCAATGCCATTTGTATTGCTGACTGTGTGAATGAACATCACCAGCTGAATCTAGTTTTAGATCAAACTTGTTTCATTGATGGATATTACAGTTTAAATCTTTTTTTCTTATATTTTCTTTAATGGTGCATTTTAAAACTATATAAAACAGTTATTTATTTCTAAAATGTATTCAAGCTGACAGTTTGAATAAAATAAAGCAAACTGTCAACTTGAATTGTTGTTTCCTTAACTATTCTTATTTTCTTAAAAAAATCAACAGAAAGAATAAAATAAAAAATAAACTGGGTATATTTTTAATCTGCTCATTTTTGCTCATTCTTGTTTGTGCATAAAAAATTAAAATAGAACTTTTAATGATCATTTATAAAGTATCGCTTAAACTTACCGAAGAAAACTTTAAAACACATTTTTAAAAATTTAGTCTCCTTTGAAGTTAAATTTTGTCTTTATTTGAAAGATAACAGCCTAAAGCTAATCTGTCAAAAAAAAAAAAAAATAGAAAACAATTTTTCATATTTAAATAAGGTTTTAACTTTTTAAGACATTTTTGAAACATTGCCAAAATCACTCACTGAATTTACATTCTTAACAACAAAATAACAAATTTAAAAATCTCTTTAAAATCGAGTATTTATCTTTTGTTTCAAAGTAAATTAGTAAAATTAAGGAATAACTGAATGGGTTCTGTGAAAATAATACTTATCTTTTGCTTAATGAAAATAACATTTATTTATGCACAGTAACAAACTAGTTGTTATAAACACAGTAGACTTCTATTGTTTGTTAACACTCGAAAATGGTATTAAACTTTACATTTTTCAATATCTTCATTTAAGAGAAAAATCCCATATTGGAATTTCATAAATGCAATTAAAAATTACATCTTTTTAAAAATATACAGTCAAGATATTTTTGTGTCAAATGTAAAAAAAAAAAAAAAAAAAATCAATTATACAAGTAATCAACCAAAATGTTTTTTGAATTTTATAAGTTATTTTTGGTAAGGTTCATATTGGAATTTGAATATGTTTTTTTTTCTGTTTACTCAAGTAACTTCTTTAGGAACTTTTCTTCTATTGAAGTGTAAAACATTTTCTCAAACATCCTCAAAATTTTAAAGTTTAAAATATTTGAAAATTAAAATGGAACTAAAAAAAAAAAAAAAAAAAAAAAAAAAAAAAAAGATAGAAGAGAGGCATCACTCCACCATTGGTCAATATCTAACCCTACTCAAGCACAACCAGACTACAGCTTGACTGGAAGCAAAATCAACAACTGAGTGGCAATCAGTTCTTGGCATTTCAAGAATGCAAGCAAAACATGTGCAACAAAGACACAATGTACTTCAAAAATTTCATGTACAAGAAACGATTGCTAGAAACGAGCGACAAAAGAGAAAAAAGTGACAAGTTGCTGCTGAGAAAGAGAGAATCATTAACTCAGTTATCATGCATGGTGGTCCTGTGAAGAGTCTATTAAAGGTATTCAACAAGCAGTGGTTTGGAAACATTGAAATATCAACTTAGATATCTCAAGGTTCTCTTAGATATCAAAATCAACAACAGTAGAAGTAAATCAGAGCTGAAAGCTGCTATTTACAACTACTTGACAACAGGAAAATCACTTCATTCATCTCCACCTCTAATACAAACGAAAAGGCAATCAGTGATTCTGAGTATTTAAAAAAACCTAGCAGTTGCGCTGAAGAAGGACCACATCAGGTGACCATCAGTTACGACTGCCAATGCTAATGGGTTGCAGTATGACGCCAACTTTCCATTGGCTAAGTCACTGATATTGCATCTCCATTCATTGCTATGATAAAGGTTTTAGACCCAACAAAGCAAAAATGATTATTTCCAATGGCTTTTGTCAGATGATATTGCACAAGTGTCTTCAGAGGCGGTATTGATGTAATGCCAGTTTCAAGTAATGGCTGGATAAGGAATGTTCCAGAAATATTAGCCGTATCAGAGGCTTATAAGAAAATTCAGTTGGTAAATCACCATTAGGAGAGGAAGTATATGAGAACCATTCACAATGCCCAGAAAGTCTTTTCTATTAGTTTAAAAGTGAAGAAGTTTAAAGCACTATGATAAAGTATTTGTTTTTTTTTTTTGTAAAACAAATTTCTAACTTTTATAGTCATTACTGTCCTTGTTTCGACAAATTGAAAATTACATTTCCCAAAATTTTCTCAAATAAGATATACATATAATACAGTAAAAAGAGCTGCTTTTGTTGAATTCCTCACCTGCAAATTAGTATAGCTTTAAAGTTTCAGGCATGGACCTTCAATGGTTACTTTTTTATGGCACGTTCAGTATGGCATACTTTTAACTTGTTTTTGCCCTATTCTCAAATTATGCTTCTGGCTGTTTTTGTAGTGTAAATATAGGGTTTTATTATTGAGGTAATACTGAAAAAAAATTGCTTCATTTCTGTAGTACTATAAAGTATAGAAAGAAGTTTCAAGACATTACCTGTTGAAATGAAACATATGATCAGTCAAATTTGCCCTTTTGTGTCATATCTTAACGTTTTTGTATTTGAGAACAAAATTTTCCTAATGTTTAGGCTGGTTTGAACTAATAATTATTGATTCCATTAGCTTTATCTTTCTTTTAATTCAAGACTACTCATACAACATTTATAATGATTTTTAACTTGGAGTTACATACTGTTAAAAATACTGTTGCTTTTTGTCCAATAGGAGATGAGACAAAAATTTTTATGAATGGTCATAATTTTGTTGATAACTGTATTTCTTCTTCATGTACCGTGTCCTTTGTTGTTCCCAATAAATGGTCTCTTTTTTGCCATTTCTCCTAAACCTTGCTCCGTCATCTATTTACTAAAGCTCACTAAGTATGCTATATGCTGTTTTCCTCTGTCCTTCTTGCCCTCAATCTGTCATGTATCAGATTTTCCAACCCATCCTTCCTCATTATGTGCCCCAGAAATTTCAACTGCCTCTTCCTGATGTTAAGTATAAGTTTTCTTTTTGTTTCCATTTTCTCTAAAACTTTGTTGTTACTCACATATTCGGTCCATGGTATCTTCAGCATCTTTCTGTAGAACCACATGTCTATTGCTACAAGTCACTTCCTAATCTTTGAGGAGATTGTCCAACATTCACTGTCATATAGGAGGACAGATATTACATAAAAATTCAGTACTTTTTCTTGGTTTCTAAAAAAGTTTTTTTTGTTTCTTAACACTCTGCTTAGCATTTGGAATGCCTCTTTGGCTATCCCAATTCATCTTTGAATTTTTGTTAAAATCTTCCATTTTGGAGCTATCGACAGTGAAAGCTTGAATTCATTCGCGTTGCAGGCAGCCATTACTGGCATTGTTTGTATACATTCACTGCAGAATAGCTATCAGTGTAGGTATCATTGTGCAAACTGAGCATGTCTACGTAAATAGTTCTTGTGTAGAGAAACTGAGACAAATTTAGACAAGAAAGATCAGTTCTGCGCTTAGCTTTCCGTAGTCTTCCACATTTAGTTTTCTGCAGCAAAAGTATGCAAACAACAACAGTAATGGCTGCTGCTAATGATGTGAATGAATCTGAACTTTCACTGTCGTTAACTCCAAAACAGTAGATTTTATCAAATTTATCTAGCCAGATTTGAATGGAGCATGTACAATTACACAAAAATGTAAGTATTATGGAAATTTTAATGTGAACTGAGAACAGTTGTTACACTGTAATTTAACAATTATTTCAAAAATTTCTGCAAGTTTCCCCAAAGTAGTGTGAAGAGCAGTTGTTGTTTGTTTATTTTATATATACTTGTTTCAGAATTATTATTGTTATGGGTATTTGGGGTTCTGGTCATATCCATTATAGTTTTGGATGTGGTTATAATTATTTTGATATTGCTAAGATTAGATAAATTGTTTTAGATAGTGGATGTTAAGGAGTTAGTAGGTAGTCTGATTTTATTAGCATTGTTATTTTCGTTAATAATGTTATTATCTTTTTTAATAATGATGTTATTATATATATATATATATACACACCCAAGTATAGGATTGGTGTATATGGAATAAATTCCAAAAACCAACAATTACTATTCTTAAAAGAGTGCTCAATACAGAGTAGAGCAAATATAATTATTTATTCGAAAATTATAACATAAATATGTTATAAAATCACTACAAAATTAGCCATTTTGTTTCAACATCTCTGGTGTCTTATCGAGTGATGATGTTGATAAGACTCCAAAGGTGTTGAAACAAAATGGCTATTTTTGTAGTGATTTTATAATATTTATGTTATAATTTTTGAATAAATAATTATATATATATATATATATATATATATATATATATATATATATATATATATATATATATATATATATATATATGGATGTGGAGAGAGATGTCTGGTTACATTAGATTTATTTTTTTCCATATATCACACTTGAAGAATGTTAATCTAAAACTCATGCCTTGACTTTAAGGACATTATGCTTGGCTTTGTAACTGACAGAACAAAAAAATATTTCCTATCTTTTACAGACTGAGAATGCCAGAAGCTCTTGGCAGAACATCAAATTGGTATAAACCCAACTTAGGGATAATCTATTCTTTAAATTGTTTTTTTTTTTTTTGTGTATGTGTGTGCGCACACACATATGTTACATACATAACATCTCTCATTTTTTATTTATTTATAAATTACATTAAAATTTTAAAAAAGGAAAAAGAGTGGCTTTATTTATTAATGTAATTTATCTATATAATACTAAATATCAGATTTTACATCTCTGCTTTTAATTGTTAAGTAACTGAAATTTGTTATTGAATTAAGGTACCTTTAAAATGCAATGGAAATAAACCCTGAGTGATTTGCAATTAAATCAATTATGTGCATTAAACTGGGTAAGTGGAGCTGGGCAAATTCTAATACAAAAAAAAACAAAAAAAATTCAAGGGAGATAACCATGAAATGTGAATCATCGCAAATGTTATAAAGGGTCACAAGACCTAGAATTAAACCTGAGTGCTCAATAATTGCGATCTTAAACTAAAGCTAACTCTATGAATTTCAAATTATACAAATTAATGTTTTCACAACAAAACTGCTATTAACCAACTGGTGTTTCCTATAAACATTTTCCTATAAATAAGATATAACCATCAAAATTAACAAAAGTTTTGATTTTAATAAACCCTGTGACCCAAATATTACATAAACATCTTGTACTCATTTGGGAACAGTCGCATAGATTGTTCAACTGTCAAACTCTCTGCCTCAGCAGAGAGTAACCTGGACAAGGCTTTGCCAAGGGCAAAATTTCGTCTGGGGAGGTAGACAGTCCCTGAACCCATTTAGGCGGGTTCAAAGGGAATATTTTTGGCCGAGCTTACGGGCTCAAAGTACTCACAATAAACCGGCTTTGTGCCACATACACCCTCGTGGGGGGGCTGTTAAATATTAATATCTAGTACTCATTAACAATGCATTTCTATAACACAGTGATGCTCAACTGCCGTGCTGTGGCACACTAGTTTTCTGTGCAATATTGTCACAGCATGCATACATGTATTGCAGTAATAATGATACAGCATTAGTATTTGAATAAATGAATAAGTATTAAATTTCTTTTCAAATAATTCTTTTTACTGTTCTTCGATTATGTTATTTTAAATACTTTGTTTTAATATACATTTTTTAAAAGTATTTTTATTTTTTAACTTTTTAAAATTTTACTTTATTTGAATAAATGAATATCAATCTTTTTTTTTTTTTCAAATAATTGTATTCAACATTCTTTATTTAATTCAAAGTTTTTACATTCAACTGAAGAAAAAAAATGAGAGTCTGCTTATCACACATTCAACCAAACATTGAAAAAATTGCAAAAAAAACACCAGGCACAGGTTTCACACTAAGCTGCACAAAGGTGTGCCATTGCTTAAAAAGGTAAAAAGAAACACTGCTATAACATAACAATTTGAAATGCATTTCAATACATTTTTCACATTTGCTGTGTTACTATATACATACTATATACATATTTTGAGATGAGTTGGAGATATGGATTAAATCTGACAAAATGATTAAATAAAGAACAAGTAGGAAAAATTTTTATCAATTTAACGTACTTCAATATTGATTTAGTTTCAGACTTTCTGGGGAAGTGGAATAATGTGGACTTGTTTCGATTTTTAAATTCTGTTGTTTTGTTGTCATTGGTTGTCTATTTTGATATATTTGCTTAATAAATCTCACTCATAACAACACAGGTTATATAAACAATTTGCATTATGAAAAGTTCTCAACCTGACCAAGAAACCCGTAAAAAAAATAAAAATTCTATTTGTCCAGATATTGGGAAGTAGAGGGTGACCCCCACCCCCCAAAAAACTGAACCTACAAATTTTTGAATAAAACTGTTAATATTAATATTTCATCTTTTCTCTATAAGGGTATATAAGTTGACTTTGTGCATGTAATTCTCCTGATCTTTGTTGTCATATTTATTACAACGTTTCAGCTGTTGTATGCTCCGGCCTTCTTCAGGTGGCTGGAATACACAGATGTCCTCAAGGACACATGGCACAGTGGATAAAGGCGTTAGTTAGATCCAGTGACAGGACTCAAAGAGTTTGAGTTCAATACCTGGTTAAGGCGGTGGAGAACTTGGAGAGGGGAATTAACAGAAAATAACTGATAACTGACATCCATTAGACATGGCACGTGGAACTAGAACAGTCTACCCAGTGAGCGAAATAAAGGGTTCAATTCGACATTCCAGATACCTGAAGAAGGCCGGAGTGTACAAGAGCCGAAATGTTGTAATAAATATGGCGACAAAGATGAGGACAATAGTCCAAATAATGTAAATAGTGTACATAATACCTCATCTCAGAAATATAGACAGATAATGATGGGGTCTAGCAAGAAAAATTGTCTATGATGACTCAGTGAAGCAAATTTCATAGCATTAGACCTAGCAATTGATTCAATATAATTTCTCCACTTCATGTCAGTAGAAAACATGAGACCAAGAAGGTGCAAAGAATTCCTATCCAGGAGGTTAGCATCAGCTATGTTGAAGGAGGGCAAAAATTGTTATCTGTGATGATCACAGGATAGCAATTTCATTTTGGAGATATTTATAAGCTATTTCTTGCCTCAGTTGAACTGATTGGAGGTCATTTTCTAAAGCAGCTGCCAGTTTGACATTGAAAATGCCAAATACATGGATATTCAGCTTCTATATAATCTTGAAGCCTCTTCATATATTTTATCTTTTCTGATGTAAACAATCCAAGTTTAATCAAGTATGTTTAAATTGGCAAAAGCATTTTAACAGGAGATAAATTCATTTTTCATTTAAGTCTTACCATGGATCTTTATATTTTTCCAGAGTACACTCATAAGCCCAGTTGACCTTTTCATATAAAGAAACATTTAATTCAACAAAAGGCTTTTATTTTTAAAAAATTAACCAAATTATGAGACTTGTACAGAGAATGATTAATAGGATCTCAGTTGTAAAATAAGAGAATGGTGATAGACTGGACAGGGCCCCAACTTGCCCAGTGGTAATTAAGAAACAAACACAAACAGCTGTTTTAGTAATAAAAAGGAATAAGAACTTTATAAAGTTATCTGCACACTATCAGTTACTCAAGTCCAATGTGAGAGGACATTTTCAAAGCTAAAGACAAGGTCTGCAGTCTGAGGAGAATTTGGAATTATACATGTTGCTATCCATTGAAAGGAATTGTCAAATGAATTGAATACAGAGCAATTATTGGTAGATTTGCATAATCATCTAGTGAACACAAACAATTGTTCTTAATATAATGCTTTTGAACTATCTATTAATGTGTAAAGTGTTCAGTAAACTATTTAAAAATATTAACCAATTACTTAAAATTAAAAAAATAACTCAATTATAACATTCTGTATTTACATTTGATGTCTACTAACAGTAATATGTACACTGCAATTACTAAGAAATACATATTCCCCTGCACAAAAAAATTTTTTAATTATATCATTTTTTCAATATGTATTTTTTGAAAATTTTATTTATTTATTAGGAAAATTAAATGATAGCATTATAGTTGTAGGTGGGCCCCCTTTGTCTTTTGGCAACCAATATTTTTAGACTTAGTCTGCCACTGTGAGAGAATATTCAGAATCTACTGATTATCTTATCTTTCTAACCATCAATGATGATTTATACAACCCCCTTCCACTGGACTTAAATGTATCTTCGGGAATGTTTTTGTCCTTGCTGAAAATTATTTCTCTTACTGGTGGTGTAGTCAAAGTTTTATTGGCAGTTTCATGACAATTTTTGTAGCCTCAGTAAGGACTGTAGCCTGTGTCTCCCCATATAGCTTTTTAGAGAATATTTGCAACTGAAGAAGTTCTACATGGGACGAACAGTCTTCTCAAATGCAGAGCAGCAGAGAGATTTCACTGAATTCTATAATTTAATGTCAACCAACATGCAGATAATGTTATTGAGTGCCTTTACCAGGAACTGTAGTCTTATCAAAAGTAAAATGAAAAGTTTTAACCTTTCTTTTAAAATATTATTATAGATAGATTTGTCTGGCACAAGGCCAGAAGCTCACAGAGAAGATTGAATCCACTTTCTAGCAGTAATAGTGTGCTAGACATTTACTGAATACTTTAAGTATTTGGAAAAAAAAAAAAAAAAGTATATAAGGGAGAGAACTCTAACAAACATTTTCTTTTCGTAGTTATCTCCTTTAGATTCTAACAATTTGCTTTTTTTTATTTCGTGCACATAAAAAACACGGTGCTACTTTAGCGTGCAGTCTACCTGTACTTTTACACTTCAATGTGCAGCCAACTTCCACTACAAGAACTTTATACTGCAGGATGGTAAAAACAAATTGGATAATATTGAATAATGATTTATCATTAATGATATCCACATAATCATACAAATTATAATGATCATAATCATAATAATATAAAAAAAAGGCTAAATAATGGTCATCATTATGATGGAATTCATTAGTGCTACATGGTTAGGGTGGGGGTTGGTGTTCACGTTAAAAGGTTAAAAATAAGGGAAGCACATGAAAGTTAGACCACATGCTAAAGGTCAAAAGGGTAAAAAAAAGTTAAACATGGGTAATAAATTTACCATGAAATACAGACCACAAAATAAAGTTCATTTCACAGCATAGACTATTGAAACTGCGTTAGTACCAAAAGCTTGCCAGATTAGTCTTTCTCCTGAAACATTTTTGTTTCACAAATTAAGAGTCATTTTTAAGCAATTAATGTACTTTTTTAATCCGACATCATATCTAATTAGTAAACGTTATACTTAATGAGTATATGCATTCAAGTAGACATCCATGTTCTTTTTTTTAAACAATGAAATTAATATCTACAAACCTAGAGATCGAAAGTTTTATTAAAGAAAATGTTCCTCAACATTTTCTTTAATAAGATTTTCATGAAGTCAGTGTCTACCAACCAGGAATAAAAATACAAGAAATATGGTCCAAGCTCCAAAATGAACTTCAGACAATTTCTGACAAAATTTCTTTTTTTTTTTTTAAAACAGACTATTTGTAATCTGGAAAAGTCGTTCATTAAAATTAATCAACCTCAAATGACTCTTGTTTTTAACAATATTTGCCTTAAAGAACATTTGCTACATAAATACACAGAATACATATTGGAAATATATTAAGTACACAGAATAAATACACACTTACCCTCTGAAATCTCAGAGGATATATTGCCTGATTGTAAATAAATTTACTTGTTTTAAAATAATTTCCTGAAGAATTATTAAATGTGTAAAAAAGAAAAGTTGACAGAAACATACACCTAAGAAAATCAGTTTAATTTTTTTCTGAGAAAAATAACCTGCTGAAGTCAAAATTAAGCCCTTGATCAGAAAATTTAAAATCACAAAAGAAAGTAAAATACTGCTTTGCTTGGCAAATTTTTAGTTTTAATTAAATTACAAACTTCTGGTATAAAAAGAAAAAAATATTCATGATAATATTTTTTAATTTTCAAAAACTTCAAATTTTTTTAAAAATAAGAAGCAATAAAACAAATTTCTTTAACATTTTTCATTTAAGAAATTTGTTTTATTAGTAAAAAAAGTACATTATTTATATTATTCGAATTATTGTCCTCGTCTTTGTCACCATATTTATTACAATGTTTCGGCTGTTGTACACTCCGGCCTTCTTCAGGTGGTTGGAATGCCGAATTGAACCCTTTATTTCACTAACTGGGGTAGACTGTTCTAGTTTCATGTGCCATGTTTAATAGATGTCAGTTATCAGTTATCTCCTGCTAATTTTCCCTCTGAAAGTTCTGCACTGCCTTAACCGGGTATTGAACTCACACACTTTGGGTCCTGTCACTGGGTCTAACTAACATTTTTATCTATTGTGCCATGTGCCCTTGAGGTATACAGACAGATGCTAAAAAAGTGTTGAACAGCAAGGTTCTACCAGTAAAAAACTAAATATTTGTAAAACTGACTAAAAGTAGGAGATAAAGCAGATTTGTTATGTGGTTAAATTAAACATATCCATACAAATGTTACTTTTTCAAGGGGATTTGAAAAGCAAGAATCTTTGTTTCTCAGTGAATTGATGAAAAATTTTCAAAAATAAAATCCTAAAAGCAGTAAACTCCTAAAGATTTATAAGAAAATTTCTTTCTAATAATATATTACTTTTCAATGAATTCCAAGTGAAAGTTGGAGAAAGAATAAAGATACTAAAAAGACACTAATCTCAGAAATATTGGTTACTGTTTGCTCTGAGGTGTTTATTATACTTTCTTGTTTAATGAAAATTATAAAGAACTAAAACTTTTAAAAAGTCTATATTTTATGCTGTGACAAATATCAAAATAGTGTCTGAGAAAATATATCTTACTTATTATAAAACGCAGATTGTGCGTGTGTGTGTCTGTCAGTTTATATATTGGATCGGATTTCCTACATTTTTCAACCGATTTCAACAAAACTTCACAGGACTACGTAAAATTACCTTGCGGTGGTTCTGACAGCGCCAAAAATTGGAAAAACACAATTGTTTTTGCACGAAATCAATTTGAAAACATGATTAAGAGGCATCACGAGAATGAAAGGGGGACAACTCATATCGAGTTATACTTATTATAAAACCCAGGTTGGTTGTGTGTGTGTGTGTGTGTGTTCCTTTATATATGTGATCGGATTTCTTACATTTTTCAACCAATTTCAACAAAACTTCACTTTTTTTTTGGCAGGTAGTGTTTCTTATTGTCTTGCACACTTTTTTCTTTATTTTTACATTCAGAATGCTTTAAAAATTCCATTTACAAGACAATTGTTTATAATAAAATTCTATTCAATCGGTAGACTCATAACGATTGAAAACAATGTTTTTGTTTGAGTTTGGGTTTGACCAATTCGTAAAAAAAACAAAAAACTAATTAAGACATGCGTGTTCGTCAACTTTAAACAATAATCTTTGTCAATTTTATTTTTCAGTCTTTATGATGGTCGATACTTGATCTATCTCTTACTGTTACATCCCTGGTCAATGCCGGGCTCTACTGCTAGTATACTAATAAAACTTAAACTCAAAAATCTTGCTATGAGTAGGTAGCAAAACAAAGATGGTGTTGAGATACAAAAAGGAGAAAGCAGACAAATGACTACACATTTTGCTCCATTTAATGGCACTTCCATGACCGAAGTGGTCAAGGCAATGTTCATGAAAGATGTGATGATGTGTGGCATGAAAGTTCAAATTTCATTGGAAACTACTCCTTTCTTTTATTTCCTGTCAGAGTTAAAAAAAATGGCTGAAGCCAGAGGGTCGTGATAGAAAGTAACAATAAAAACTTACATTATTTGGACTGTTATTCTCATCTTCATTGCCATATTCACAACATTTCGGCCATTGTATGCTCTGGGTTTCATCAGGTGACTGGAATTTCAAACTGAACCCTTTATTTCGGCCACGGGTGTACAACGGCCGAAAAGTTGTGAATATGGCAATGAAGATGAGGATAACAGTCTGAATAAAATAAATAATATAAGTAATCATAATACCACATCTCAGAGATATAGACAAATAAAAAGTTAGTCATAATGAAAAAGTTTATCAATGAAGAATGAAGTGATATTGTGATATGTGTGACATTAGTCAACTATAAAAAGTTAGTAATTAAATATTAAGAGAGGAATCAGAGTAGAGTAATGGATAGTGGCTCAGATTGAGAAATTGGAGAGCTGAGTCTGAATTCCAGTCGAATCCACTGCATTCACTTATGTGCTAATACGCTTGGGAAAGGTATGAATCTTCTTCTTCTTCTCCCCCCAGCTATGGGTAAATAGCAACACAGACTGGGTTCTATAGCCTTGGATGGCAACTAGTAGAAAGAAATGGCAAGCTACTGCAGGAAAAAAAAATCTGCCTTGTCAGTCATGTATCGAAAGATACATAATAACCTAAGTGTGTATCACGCATGGTATATAACTGACTGAATTAAATATTCATAAATTTCTGAAAGATTCCAAGAAAAAAAATAAAAATCAAAGGAAGCAACTCTTGCCATTTCTGGTTTCAAAGTAGAAAATCTATTTTATTTTGAGAAATTAATTTATTTTTCTTTATTTTATCATATTTGACAGTCACTGCTTTTATATATGAAATGATGTTCTTTTACACAATATTTAGTATTTACAACGATAGATGACCCAAATTTTCAGAATCTTCCTAGATTAAATGAGGGAGGTCTTTTATTCTTGTTTTTTTTTGTTTTTTTTTTTGCAAATGCAGCCTTTATGCCATCAAGTATGTGACATGAATTTGAAGTTAATTTTTTTTCACAAGAAATAAACACGAGCTGAAGTACCCGACTACACCATTTAAGAAATAAAGATTTGATAATAACAGTAAAATACAGCTAGTTATAATGACAGTAAAATGGTAACTGCCTTTATAAAAGATGATTCCACACAAAAGATGCAGACCACCACACTTTCTTCATGTGGAGTGAAAAGAAAATTTTTACAACTTTCCTCTGAGCCCAATAAGTCTGCATACGAAAACAGGTAATTGTGTATGAACTCTTTCTAATTATTCATATATGTTGTAGCATACCTACTGAGCATAATGGGTATGTCCCCATTACTGTATGTTGGTCTGCAGTTGGAGATTCATGGTGGAATTCATTTGACTCACTTCTAGCAGGTGACTATTGCTTCTATGCACCACTGGCGAATCTTATATGTGTTGTTCTAAGTATTATCGTTCATTACTAACCTTCATTTGATTATTCTATTCAGTAACCTTCCCAAGGTTATAACATTTTGGTGACGAGGATTAGCTAAAATTACAACAATATATAACCAATAATTCTCTTCATCAATGTTTACAATCTCATTTCCCCCATGAGTCATATTAGTAACAATAGACCTGTCTAACACTTTTACTCTGATCAAAATTTTAAATTTTCATAAGTTTTGCACATTAAGGAATCAGAAATGTAGGTTTTGCTAATATGATTTCCAGTGGAAAATAATCCCATCTACAAAAATATCTGTTGGTTAGTAATTTCCATTTCTCTGTTTGTTCCTCGGACCGTTGATGAAGGACACAGGTGTGTCCGAAAATTCCAAACATAAAACCTTTCTCTCTGTGTTTAATTTTTGTCATATGGTCAATAGTTAATAAATGTTTATCTTATTAATTATATTGTTACCCTTTCATTTGTGCTTTTTATTAACTAACAGGAAATTTAATGACAAAGTTGAAAAAAACATTTGTGTGACGAGTTTCATCCTTTAGGATTTCATTCAACTAAAGTGATGTTTATGTTGATATGACTATGCATGTGCATGAAAAAGAGGAGGTCACTGAAATTCTAAACTTTTAAATTCAATTTTTGTTTTTTTAATGTGTTTGGATTGGTTATATAGTCTAGCCAATTTCATTTAGTTTCTTTTTACTTATATTTTTATGAGTTTTGTTATCCCATATTCTTTCTGCCAAGAAAGGTGAAATACTGTAGGAACTTAGATGCAAATTTACTGTGGATGATCTAACGATTAAAACACTTTCTATACACTCTTACCTTTTTAAATTGCTTTCTCTTAATTAAGGTAGCATTTTTTAAATTGAAATTTGACCAAAATAATTGTGGTAAGCAACTAATGCATTGAATGCATTGTTTTGTAAAAGATCCTGTTTGTATTCATATAATCTTTTATTTAAATTCTTCAAAGTTTCTACTATGTATTCCTGGTCACAATTATTCCAGCTGATAAATTCCTCCTTTAAGTTTTAGCTTATTATTATTATTACTATTATTAAGTCTTTTATTGCTTTAGAAGTGGTTGTAAGAAATTTTATTCTTTATTCTTTTTAATTGAAGTTGTGATAGAGTTGGTGGGTAGAATAATATATTTTGATTCATGAGGTTTGTCACAATGGACAACTCTTCTGCTTTGAAATATTTTATGAATCTTTTATTTCATGTTGAGTATGAAATAATTAAGGTATTAGAGAAGCTTAAAAGTATTTTCAGTATATTTTTCCACTTCATATAAATATTGAGAGCTACATATACTGAGTGCTCTTAAACAAAATCTGATAATTATTCCGGATTTTATGTTGTTGTTATGATGAGAATAGAAATTTATAAGATCATTTTTAATAGTTTATCTGTGATAGACACTTAGTTTTAGGTTATTGTCAGTATAGTATTACATGATATCTAAGAAAGATATATGGTTATAGTGGCATGAAATCACAAGACATCGTAACTAAGGGTTTGAGCGTAATGACCTTGCTGAAACTGTTGACCACACCAGATGATGCTCTCTCACACAGAAACTGTAGCTAAGGATTGTTCAGTGAAGTTGCAGTATAAACCATGGGCAGGCTCTGTGGGTGTTCAACAAACACAAATGTATCTGAGCAAGAGTCTGCAACAGGAACTGACAAGCCACTCAAGATGATTGATATACTCAGATATGAGTGGCCAGCCATTCCATTTTTTTTCTTATTTCTATTTAATATCTTATTTTATTTTTTATTTTAGAATTTTTTTTTTTTATTCTTTATTATTTATTCAGTATTTACTTTCATTTTTTTTTTAAATGGACTGCTCCCCTGTCTTAACAATAATATTTAAATTTTATGATCAGTTTTCAATCAGCACATGAAAATTGCTGTGTGCATGAAACTCAGAGTTGTACCAAATGGTGAGGAACAAATGTATATTATTAATATAAATTTTAGCTGTGTTATTTTACATTGAGCACTTTTATTATCACCAGTATTAATAGTGCAATAGTCTATATATATATATATATATATATATATATATATATAAAACGTAAATGAGAAAATTGGCAGTCAATTGCAGATACCTCCTGATGAGTGGACCAAATGATTACAAAAAAAGGTTTGTCTATGAAACTCTGGAGTCGGGGTGCTGAATATAACATCAATCAGCTAAGTGACAAATTTTATATTTGTATTAATTATATATATATATATATATATAAATCGTGTATTTGTGCAGCAATCCCTCTTTTATACAAGTTTCATTAAAAATGACTGAAAAGTTACTCTGGTGAAGTCTTTTATTTAATTTTTTATATATTTTTATAATTTTCTTTTATTCTGGATGTGAATTATATAGAAATTGTCCAAATGTTTTGTATGTACAAATGCTTTCGGTTATATTTTAGCCATTATCAAGGATGAATTCTATTTTTACTTTTAACTGAATGTATGCATTGTTTTATGTATGTATCTAGAGTTATAGGAATGCTTTATTTTACAAACTGGTTACCACATTGTGGTCGTGTTTGATAATGGCTAAAGGTATAGGCAAAAGCGCTTGGAAAAACAAAACATTTTGACAATTTCTATTTAATTTACATCCAAAAAAGAAAAAAAATTATAAGAACTTAACCACAGTAACCTGTCAGTCTTTCTTAATGAAACTAACGTATATATATATACATGTGTGTGTGTAAATTTTATGCTTTCTACTTAGTGCTCAAAGATGATAAAGTAAAAACAAATGATATAATTACGAAAAATACATTAAGAAAATGCTCAATTTTCAAGAATACTATATGAAAGAAAATGAAAGCTAACTGATAAAATGATGAATGCTAACCCTCTATAAGAAATAGCTTTAAATTGAACAGGAATATCCTTTTATGCTGCTTCAGAAATATATTTAAGTTAAGGATATGAAGAATAGGGATATAAATTATAAAAGTTAAACTGTCTACTGCATAAGGAAAAGAAAGAAAATACAAATATTGAGAAAAAGTTTAACTCACAATTTCCATCAAATACAAGGCTTCTTCAGGATACAACCATTTCCGCTTTTCATCAACAAAGCCCATTTTGGCCCAAAATTTTCTCTGTAGCAGGATAAAGAAAAAGAAAATTTATTCAGACAAATATCAGATTTTCCACTGGCCTAAAGTCAGGTCTGCTTCTAAGAAATTTGTTCACTGTGTCATGCTAAACAATTTTTCTTGCCAGAATACATTTTACAACTGTATACCAATCATCTATGCATTGAATATTGCAGTCACATATGGTCTGCTGCTTCTGCAATGTATTTTGAGATTCTTGACAAAAATCCAAAGAAAAATCTGCAATGTTATTGGTCTTGACCTGGCATCTCAGATTCAGTCACATTCTCACTGCCATAACATACCTTCCACATCCCTTTTCTATAAATATTTTCATGATAATTGTTCTGATGAGCTTTCCTCTTTGGTACCAAGACTTTATGAATTTAAGAGTAGTACTAAATTGACAGCTGGGTCTCATAATTTTACAGTTGAAATTCCTAGATATATAAGTTCTATGCTAATAGTTTCTTCTCTCATACTTCTTGCTTGTGGAACTCTCTTCTGGCTTCTTAGTTCCCAGTTAACTTTGATCTTCAAAAATTTAAATACAATGTCAATCATCATCTTCTATCTCCTTAAATGCTGTTCTTTTATTGTCCTCTCTCCATAGTAATAATTTTTGTTTTTTTCACTATCAGTAACCCTAGTGTGCAGGCCGATAAATAAAAAAAAAATTTAAAATTAAATAAACAGAGTGTCTATTTCAAACATACACTAGAAATAACATCTGAAGTAATAAAAATGTTGGATTAAAAATAAATCCATTACTTCTTTAGAAATTGCTTTGTTTATGTTTTGGATATGGGCTTTTGAGAAAATCTGAACAAGGGGGTGTGCATTCCTTAAAAGGATAAATAGAATCTTGCTGTGCTGGGATGCTCTCTGTGGCCAAGTGGTCTAAAGCATACCGAATCAAATGGTGGTTATACCTAAAACGGGGGCGAAACTGGTTTGAACCTTGCTACAGAGCACATTTTCTTTATTAAATTTACTCAAGTGCACAGGCTGATAGACCAAATACACACTGTTTAAGAATAAAATAAACAGGATTTCTATTTCAAACACAGGTATCTACTAAAAATAATGTTATTATATATATAATAGCTGGCCACTTGTATTCGAGGATATCCAACTACTAGGGCGGCTAGCCAAATGTGCCTGAGCAAGAGTCTGCAACAGGGATTGGTCACCCACCCTAGCAGATGGGAATGCTTAGCTCAGAAACAAGTAGCAAATGCACACACACACACACACACACACACACACACACACACACACACACACACACACACACACAAGAGAATGAGAGAGAGAAAAAGGCAGATTATAGCCAATGTATACGGATTATGTTGTATACTTTCCTCTCAATTCCTGGTCATTGAAAGAAATAGAGTGGGAACAAAAGGGAGACAAAATTGGGAGTTAAAAACTCACAAGTCATTAGGGGGGGTGCAAAACCTGACAGAAAGGTTGGAATAGGAATAATCTATTTTTTGTTATATATGAAGCAAAACTGAAGGTTCCATTCAAAAATCTCCAAAGATTGTTGGATAAGATCTACACTCAAGGTCAGAAAGATTAACATCCAAAAATTTTACAAAAAAAAATGAGAATGTTTGTCTGAAAGAATTGGGGAATAGAAAGAGAAGTGCTTTAGTATTAAGGGGAAAAATATACAAATGACAAGTACTTACAGCATCTTTCTTGTATTCCACAAGATTCTTCTCAGGGTCCCAAATTCCTACGAGAAGAGATCCCCTATAAATAGACAGAAATAATCTTACTATTTAGAAAGTGTAAGAAAAATTAATAATAAGTTGATGGGAGGGGGCAAATATATTATGCAAGAAACCATTTTAAAAATTTTTCTTTTGATTTTTTTTGTCAAGAACTCTAAAGAAAAGGTGTCTTTGGCAAATTTGCATGAAGCCGAATCTCATCTGAGTTTTGGTCAAGTAAATTTGTCATAAAATATTTTAGGAGAGTTTCTCTATAAAACAAAAATAAGTTATCTTGCAATTAATATATAATATATAATTTTCTTCTTTGGTCAAATATGTTGTATTTGGAAAGAGTTAATAGCATTTATTTGTTAAGTGGTTTATCAAATACTGAAAAAAGAAAAGAAAAGAAAGAAGACAGTATATTTTGTTAAGTTCTTCCTAATATTTGTAGATTTTCACAAGTGAGTCTAAGAATATATTTTTATCATTACTCTTCCAAGGATTCAGTCTTTTCATAAACTAGTTCAAACAGTCAGTGTCATAACAAAGACACTTTGGTGACCAATTCAATAGAGATAACGAGTACAAAAAATATTACCGGCTGTCATTGCAAGGGAGATAACTTTAATATAAAAAAGACATTACAGACAAAAAAAAAATCACTTAGTTTATGGTAAAGAGGAGTATTAGTATTTAGTAATGGAGGTATTTGTTGTTAATAATTATTTATGGGAATATTTATAAGAATGAACCAAGTCTGGTTAAAGGCTAAGTAATTTTGAATGAAACCAAAAAAATAAATAAATAAATGAAGTGATCGATGGGATTCTTCATGAGGTTCCCAAATTCCTATAAGAAAAGATTCCCTATAAAACAAAAATAGGCTATCTTACAACTAATTAGTAACCAATCTGTTTTTAGAGATTAACTAACATTTATTTAAGTAATCTATCCATACAATATAAAAAACATGACCACATATTTTGTTAAATCTTTTTTTTAGAAAGTTTCCACATGTAAGTTTAAAATTATTTTTCCAATTATTATTGTGATTTACTCTGTCATAGAGTCAGCTTTTTGACCTGGCTTCTTAAATATATTCAAACAGTGTCAGGGTCACAACAAAGACACAATGGTGACCAATTCAATAGTGATAACTAGTACAAAAAGTATCACATACACTGAATGCAGGGGAGATAATTCTATGTTAAGTTACAAATTTTAACTGAATTTTACAAGCTTAAATTAAATATTAAAATTTTAGATGTTTTAATTTCTTGTATTATTTTATTGAAATGTCCAGTATTTTAATATCTGTCAAAAATCATTAATAACAATTTTTTTTTCTTAAGAACTGCAATGCAATATAAATCTTCCTCTATGGCAGTGAATGCTGGACAATTTCCTCATAGATGATAAGGAAACTGGAGGCAACAGAAATGTAGTTCTACAGAAGGATACCATGGACAGAACATATAAATAATGAGTAAGTTTTAAGGAAAATGTCAATGAAAAGAACACTTCCGGTTAGGATCAGAAAGAGACAGTGGAAATTTCTGGAACACATAATGAGGGAAGTAGGGTTAGAAAATTTAGCACTCACAGGACATTTTGAAGGCAATAGGTGCAGAGGGAAACCCACCTGCTGAGCTTGTATAAATTAATGGCAGAAAAGGTAATGGAAGTTATAGTAAGGGGACAAGCATTGCTTAGAGCTATGAAGAATAGGAAGTCGTGGAGAAGCATATCTCCCACATCCTTCTATAAAGGAGAAGATAAATTTATTTATTTAATTAAATTTATTTAAAATAGGTGTAAAACAGATTTGTAAATATGTTTTACTACAGAAAAAAACATTGTATATAATTTTACAATAAAAATTCCTTGAAAATTAGGAAGGATGAGATTGTCAATGATTCAGAATTAATATAGGCATTACTAACAGGATAGGAAATTTATAAGTATAAAGAGAGAAAGAGATTTACAAACACTATATTTTGTTCAATTTCGCAAACCAATTGATGAAATTTAAATAAGCTGATTTGTTTGGAAAAATACTTTGACAAAAACCCTACTTAGCAGTTTAATAATTTCTTTCATTTAATTTTGCAGGACATCATGGTAAACAATATTCTTTAAGAATATTTCCTTTTCTTCCTTTTTAACAGCAAAAAATAAATTCCTAGGACTTTTTAAAGCATTTGGCCTTGTGATTTGTTTATAGTTTTTGTAAACACAGAGTGAACTAGAAACTGGATTCTTGTATATAAAAAAGATATGCAAAAAAAAAAAAACAATGTTGTATTTTTATTAAATAAGCATTTGTTATTTTAATCATTAAATTGTTTTTAAAATAGTTGGAGTATTTTGTTGAGTAAAAAACTTAATTTTTCCAAAATAATTAATAAAAATTTATTGTACTAAGCTACATGATCTAGTAAAACCAATTGTACTTTGCACCATCTTATCTGTTTGCACTTCTCCTCAAAATCTGGTTTTGATCGGTCAATATACGGCTATTTTAGAGGGTGTGATGGCATGACAGATGGACAGACTAAGAGAAGTCACGTAATTTTTGTAGTTTAAATAAGTCTGCATTGCTGCAACGTCACTTGTACAAGTCAAAATATCGCTGGTTCAATTCACCATCCTCGCTTTCTAAACACGTCACTATGTATAGCTGTTGTTCCTCCTTGTTTTCACTGCTCCAGCCCTCTTTTATCAGGCCAACACCGCGGTTCCCCAACCAATCAACGTTCTTCACTTTTATTCTCAGTTACACAGGCAAATTGCCTCCTCCAGTTCGACCAATCAGGACACGACTTGCTATTGGTGGAAGCATGCCAAACTGTACAAAAAACCCTCATCACTGCACATATTGCTTGAATAGCTAGACAGGAGAGTAATGCCATTTTCACGGAGCAAACTTGTTGATGTCACGTGCCGCATGTTATGGTAAGATCGTTATTTTCCTATACATCAGATGCAAGCCACTCTGGCTCACTTGCTTCTACGGGGCTGTTCACCACAATTTTATATATATATTATATATATATATTGCAAATCAGAAAAGGATTGCTTGGGGTCAGGAATTAATGCAAGCATTATTAAGAGAATAGATTTATTACAGGTTGAGAATCCTTTATCCAAAATTCTTGGGACTGGAAGTACTTCGGTTTTTCAGATTTTTTTCTGATTTTGGAATACAAGCTATTTAATTTGTATATAATGTCTATATTCCAGTTTGGAAATGGAACACAAGTATAAACACAATATCCTTTTACATTTCCTAACACAGCTTATACATATACCCTGAAGTTAGTTTTATATTAATAGCATATAACTTGAAAGTAGTTTTATATAAAGCTAGAAGCATGGCCCGGCGTTGCCGTGCTTGATTTAAAAATCATACGATTCATACAGCAATCGCTATCACTTGACTTAAAATATTTTTGCCCTTCCTTGCCTTTAAAGTAGTGCCCTTTGCTGTGCTGATGTTGCTACATGCCTTACTTCTTGCCTATCTCACACTGTGAATTTTTTTCTAAGATCTATACTAAACATTAAATATGAAAAAAGAACTAAACAAAATGAACACAAAACGATCAGATTTAAAAAAGGACTCGTAACTGGAAAAACCAAATGAAAAAAGAATGTTAACAACAAATACTTTTTCACACCCAACGCAGTTCTGCGGAATCAGAATCAATGTTGAGTTTAAGCAAGCGAATGAGCCAATTGGAGTAAAGTGCCATGCAGATTTAAATTTTTCTCACTTGTGACAAATGCAACTATCAATTTTTTTTGCATGCTAGCATGCTAGTTAGAAATTCATGTCAGTCAGCTGTTGGCTCTTATGCTGGCCAATAGAATCTTCCTGCCTATTTGTGGCAGCCAGCTATAGGCTTTCACTGTGGCCAGTACAAAATGGCTGCAAACTACATGAAAACTGCCATAGAAGCATGAAAAAATCGATTATTTCCACAATCGATGGGAGTTGGGAAATGCAAAGTCGATCTTGGCCTTCCCGCTAACTTGGAGCATGTGCATGTAAATTTTGGTGCAAATCCGTCGAAAATTGCAGCCGTGCATTCGTTTTACACACACACATCCTGCCTTTTATAGATAGAGATTTAATAAATGTTGTGTACATACAGATACAGGTAATGGTGCTAGTCATGTAATTCTCAGATGGATTTTTAAGTGGTGAAAATAATATTTTGTACTTTCTGTACATGTACAAAAAAAAACATGATCACTTCTTACAAAAAATATATAAATATTTTTGCTGAGCATGAAACATCTGGTAAGTAATCCACAAACAAAGATGTTGCTGTTACATTCACTAACAAAAAACTAGCACCAACATAGGCTAGGTAGCTGAGCTAGAAAACCCCCCACCCAGGGCAGATGAGGTCACTTATAACAGCTGCACATCACCTAGGAACCTTCCCATTGTTTTCTGAAATTTTTCATTTGTGGCAAGTCATGTTAGCAACTTCGGATTTTGGAGGTATTCGGATTTTGGAATTTTTGATAAAGGCTACTTATCCTATATCTGATACAAAAAAAAAAAAAAAAAAAATCCATTCTTACAGTTTTTCTGTTCTTGGCTCAGTCAGTAATGTTTCCATTCTTGAATAGAACATGTCCATTTTTTTCGCCTGTAGACAGGATTCATCAGGCTCAAAATCTTTATGGCCACCTTTCGAAGGAACTGACTTTTCAGCTCTTCTGGAATAGTTATACAACTGTTCACCACTGGAAAGGAAAAGAGAAAAATGATAGATATTAAATTAAGTATTATGTCCCAAAACTCAAAGAAATTTCAATTTTACTGTTTTGGTGTGAAATGCTTAATGAGTTGGTTAAAAAAATATACTGGATAATTCCATTTCTTTGTAAGCAAAAAGATTTTCTTTATTCCTTAAAGTTATCCACTATAATTTAAGTTAGCCTATTGTCTCATGATTTTTCTTTTCTGACAAGTACAGACTACGTGTAGAATGTTTTACCTTGTTTTATTGATATCTAGCCTAGAAGCCACCCTTTGGGTGAACTTTAGGCTAGCTCCTGCAGAGGCCTTTAGCCTTTTACCTTCAGTGTCCTATGTACATAAAAGTTATAGGAAGTTAGAAATAATAAAATTATTTTATCTCTATTCGACATAATCTTTCTTCATATACACAACCTATCTCTGTACTTTGTTTATATTTATTTTGCACGCAGTTTTTAATTTTTTTAAAAATCCCCATTCTTTATGATCTCTTCACATAAAGTCACTCTTGAAAAGACATTCTTTCTTTCTTTTTATGTGCCATGTCCTTTCAGGATGTAGGCAATCATGGCCCTCCACTTTCCCCTCTCCATTGTGGCTCTCAACAGGTTTTGTGTTTCTGCCAACTCCCGCAGACCATGCTTCACTATCCACCTGCCCAAGCCCACCACGTATGTCATGTGCTGTTTTTCCCTGTCTCTTTTTCTCTCTATTCATCCTGTGAGTATCAGATTCTCCAGGCCCTCCTTTCTCATCACGTGTCCCAGAAATTTAATCTGCCTTTTCCTTATGTTAAGCATAATTTTCCTCCTTGTTTGCATCCTTTCCAAGACCTCATCATTGCTCACACGCTCGCTCCATGATATCCTCAGCATCCTTCTGTAGAATCACATCTCCGCTGCCTTGAGTCTCTTCTTCATCCTTGAGGATACCGTCCAACATCCACTGCCATATATGAGGACAGATGTCACATAGCAGCTCAGTACTCTTTTCTTTGTCACCATAGAAATCCTCCTGTTTCACAGTACTCTGCCCAGCTTCTGGAATGCATCCTTGGCCATCACAATCTGTCTTCAGATCTCAGTGTCGCAACTACTGTCCTCCGTCAGAACACTTCCCAGATAGTTAAACTTTCTCGCATGTTTGATTTTAGTGTCCCCGATCTGCAAATCGCATTTCAAGCTCATCTTTTTACTGATGACCATGCATACTGTCTTCTTGTAGTTTATGGTTAGTCCTTTCTTCTCACCCTCCCTCGCTACCTTCTGTAGGAGGTTTTCTAGTTTCTTTTCCATGTCTGCTATCAGTACAGTGTCATCTGTGTATCTTATGTTGGTAAGGTTGCGGCCGCAAATGGTGAATCCTGGTAGGATCTCCAGTTCCCTCAGAATTGCCTCGCCGTATATAGGTTGAATAAGTCTGGTGGGAAGTCACATCCTTGTCTTACGCCTCTTTCCATTTAAAACATAGATACATGCCATTCTGTATCTGTATTGCTGTTTCTGATAACATTCTAAGAATGAATATCGCGTTCCTTGTTCCAGTGTCTTTGACGAAGCGCACTGTTCTTGTCTTATCTCTGGCCCGATTCTGCTGCATGCTCTATCATAATACAGATGATGTGTTTTGTGACATGGTTCATTATGCTGATTGTTCGGTGGAGCTTGAATTTGTTTGCACCTGGTTTCTTAGGTAGTGCTATAAAAATAGATCTCTCTGAGATCCTCCAGTATGTCCCCACTGTTATAGATTTCATTTATTATTTCAGTGATCTTGTCTATGCCAAATTCATCTAAGGCTGTCTACATTTCTGTTATGATTCTGTCTTGCCCTGCCACTTTGTTTCTGTTCAATTTGGCCAGTGCAGTGTCTACTTCAGTTTTTAGAATTTCAGGTCTGTCTGTCTATTGCTGGTTGTTGTCTTTCATCGTAGAAGAGTTCGCCAGTATACTTGCTCCAATATTGAAGAATTTTTTCCTTTTCTAATATGAGTGTTCTGTCCTTTGATTTTAAGCAACCTGTTGACAAGCATGTCTTCTGTCCTGCTAGTTGCCTTATTTGGTTGTGCATATCATCTTTGTTGATGGTTATTCAATCTCTGTATTTCTGCACATTTTTTGCTTAGCCATTCTTCTTTACCCTGTCTGCATACTGTTCTCCGCTTAAGTTTTGATTACAGTTTAATGAGACAATTGCAATTGTGATGAAAAGTGAAATCAAAGTTAAACCTTTAATAAAGAATTGCTTTTTAAAACTTTCACTCTGTTTGAGATTTATTTTCTTTTAAAATCACCATTCTTTATGATCCGTTCACATAAATTCACTCTTAAAAAACATTAGGAAGCCTGAACTATGTAATATTTCAAATACGTCACAGTACATGTGTTAGAAAAAAAAACATATGAGCAACATAATGTGCCTTACTTAAGTTTTAATTATGGTTTAATTAAACAATATCAATTGCAACTGTGATGAAAAGCAAAATTAACGATTACACCTGGTTTCTTAAGTGTTCTGATGCTTAAAAAGGTTGAGAAACAGTCTTAGAGCTATAAAGGACAGGAAACTGTGAAGATCATTTAAGTCCTGAAGGGACATGACCTTTAAATAAAGGAAAATTTTAAAGGATTGTTTTTTAAACGTTTCACTCTGTTCGAGATTTAAATTTAACTTTAAATGAGTTGTATATTTAATTTTTAATCACATGTAAAAATAGTAGTTATTACCTGTTACATCAGGTTGGTTATGAATAGATGAGATTGAAAAACAGATGGATGATGGACATATGTACACTGCAATTTATTTATATAAGATTCTGCATTATTATTTAATATTATAAACTTATCCATGATCCTCTTTGATAAAGGTTGATCAAAAAGTTGGACACTTAAGTGTATTTACACTGCATTTTTCTTTTTGATGTTAATTTTCATCATGTCTCCACTTCTTCAAGCTACATTTATTCCAACAGACAGAAAGATGTTGACCTGTCAAAGTAAAACTGGCAGTTGCTCACAAAAATAATCTCCAATCAGTTATTAACCAGGATAAGAAATGGCATAAGCATACTACTATATTGATAAATAGGTCTCATTATTTTAATTGTTGAAATAATTAGATGTAACTGTAAGTTCTATTCTAATAGTTTCTTTTCTCACCCTTCCCACCTTTGGAACTCTCTTCAAGTTTCTTGCTTCCCTGTCACCTACGATCTTCAAAAATTTAAATGCAATGTCAATTGCCATCTTCTATCTTCCTGATTCCTGTTCCTTTATTGTCCTTTCTCCTCACCAGTCTTCTCATTCTCTTTCACTCCCAGTAACCCCTTGCATCTTAGGGGTATTATCACCTTGCTTGGAGTGAAATTATTAAAAACAAAAACATATAGGAAATTGCCATTAACAATCTGAAACAAGCATAGACGCTCATTTGCATAAGAAGAGTTCTGGCTTGGGCATGGAAAATGTAACACAGAAATCCAAGGGAGTGATGGAATTTTGAAATATGCCTTCCAGAAACTAAACAAACTATTATGAGATAGGAAGATTTCATTAGAAACAAAGAAAAGAGTGCTGAACTATTATACCATATCTACACTTATATGAAAGTGAATACTGAATAATTTTCTTAGAAATGGACAAGAGACTTGAAGTGACATTTCGCCATGAGATTTTGGGAAGACCATGGATGAAATGTGATCAACAGGAAAGTTTCAAGAAAAACCTGAAAGAGTTGAAATTTAAGGAAGGAAGACTAGGAGAATTTAAAATTCACAGGGCATATTGAAAGCAAAATGGAAACAATAAATAATCGACCTAATGAGCCTGTGTAAAAATGGATGGCAGAGTGTAAACTGGGACAGATGGTAAGAGGACAAACATTGTTTAGAACAGTGATTCTCAAATGCCGTGCCACATGATCCACTTAAGTGTCCCACGAAATATTGTCATGACATACATATATATGTGGGTGTGTGGAAGTAGTAATGGTACAGGATTAGTATTTGAATAAATGAATAAGTATTAAACTTTTTTTCCAATAATTCTTTTTACTGTTCTTCAATTATGTTATTTTAAATACTTTGTTTTAATATTAATGTTTTTTAAAATACCCTTTAAAAATTTTGCTAAGTGTGATATTTTCATTTACTCTTAAGTGTTCTGATGCTTAAAAAGGTTGAGAAACAGTTTTAGAGCTATAAAGGACAGGAAACTGTGAAGATCATTTAAGTCCTGAAGGGACATGACCCATAAATAAAGGACTTATTGCAACATTGTTGAAAATTTACAAATTATTAAAACAAGCTAATTCCTAGAAATCATATTTTCAGCAAACCAATATCAGCTTCTACAAACAGTTACATCTTACACAACACGAAAACAATTTTTTTAACCACCTTTTTAGAACTATTTTTGAAGCATTTGTTTTCTACAATCTTATCAAAAACTGTAGATAAGCAAGCAGTCTTTATAATGTCTTACTTTTCTCTCTCCAGCTAACAGAAATAAAACCCTAATCATTAGCTTTAGTTTACGAGGGTTGGCTGAAAAGTTCATAGGCTGACCAAAATACTCTCATGGAATGTAAACAAATAAGGTTTATTTTTCAACGTGGTCCTCACTTGTGATCTACACACTTTTTCCATCAGTGTTGCAGTGCTTAGAATCCATTGGTGAAGAAATCATAATCAGTCTTTTCAGCCCACCTTCATAAATCAACATCTAATCCTAACTATCCCAGAAAGTAACCTTAAAGAAAATGAACACAATAAAAGAACAACTCAATTTCCAGATGGTTACGTTTGAATGAAATACACTAGTTTATGCTATGGTTTGAATGGGAGACATTAAGAAAATTAAAAACAAAATTATTTTTTCAATTGTTTAATGTCCAGACCAGATGTTGAACAGATCTGATCATGGCAAGTGTTTCTACTGAAATTTTTTTGTTTCTTAATATTTTGTGGGTTATGGCTATATAGTGTTGAAACACTAGTACCAATACAATCACCAAAGTTAAGCAATGTCAAGTCTGGTCAGTACATAGATGGGTGACTGCTTGGGAATACCAGGTGCTGTAATCTTGGATGTGCAGATGGTGTAATAGATAATGGCTCAGAATTGTTAAATAGAAAGCCAAGTTCCAAATCCCATTGGGTTTGTTATATTCCTTTATGCACAAATACCCTTAGGAAAGGTATGAATCTACCTTTTCTTCCACAGATATGGGTTAATTAGTAAAACTTGTATCACTATATTATTATTATCTAAAAAAAAAAAAAAATTAAATTCATACAGTTTAAAAATATTTTCTGGCTTTAAATCATCTTTGAAATGTTGATAAACAGTAAAAAATTTATCAATACTTTGCTTAGCTTTTAGAAGGCATCTTTCACTATCCGAATGCATGATCAGATGAATGTCTCACTTTATCCTAAAACATTCCAGATATTTAAATTGTTTGTACTCATTTGATTTTGTTATCTCCAACCTAAATGCATGAAATAAATAAATGTATTTTCGACTTATTGACAACAGTTGTTAAATGTGACCAGGCAAACAAAGGTAGGATCTCTTTGACAATCTCTTGGGCAACTGTGTAAGTAACACAAGGTCTTTCTTATTGGAAGGACTTACACGCTTTCACATGATGGAGTTTTAAATTAATTTTAAAAGGAATCGTATGTCACGAAGTCATCGAAAGGGGGCAGCATTTTAAAAAAAATCTAAATTTTCTCAGAATTTTATAAGGATAGAAATAAATATAAGTGTGAAAATAAACAACTCGTGCATAACATAAAAATCTAAGACTGGATGAAATGAACACAAAATGTATTTTTGTAAAATGCCCATGAGTGAGATCTAAACTAAAAATTGCGACGGAGAAATTTTCATGCCGATACAAAAAAATTGGTCTCGCTAGAAAGGACTTTTCAAGAGGCAAATGGAGTAAAAAATGTTTCACATTTAAAAAATATATAACAAAGTAGATAAAAATAATAATCATAAAAGTTTTTTTTTTTTTTAAAATAAAAATGTTCGAACACGTGAGAGCTTTCGGCCATTTACTGTGAACAAGATGTACCCTGACTAGAGTCTCTTCTCTCCTGAGGAGGTGCTGACTGCAGGATAGATCCCTGGTCGCCAGATGAAATATTTTTTTTTCGCCCAAGTAGTCTGAGAGGAGAGAGAGAGAAACACAAACTGAACTTCCGATCTAAAACAATTTCCCGGTAAGTAGTGTCACTGAGTAATCTAAAAAAACAAAACAATTCCTTTCTAAAAGCAGCGAATTAGAGAGACAACATCACCATCAAAATAGCCAATAAATAACAAAAAAATGAATTTTCAATATTTTTTCTTCAAATGAATAGTTAAATTAAATACTTGTAAAATCCACGATGACGTAAAAACGGAATTCTAGGGTGAAAAATAATGTATTTCAGTTAAGTGTAAAATGAAGAGAGGAAATTAAATACTACCTCAAGATGGTATTAGGTTTAAAGTATTTCATAAAATCCAGTTTAGGGTCTGTCACCGTATTTACATCGCTATTCGATGGGCAATCAGACAAATCAATCGAAATCGAAGCAACCGGCTCTTCCATGCTTGCTTGTGATTGTAACTTTTTCGCCTCTTTTCCTTTTAGCACCGGAGAATTCTATCGATCCAAACAAACGGAGTAAACGATTGAATTTTATAACTACGGTAGTCGCAAAGAAAAACAATTTTCATACTCATAAGAATACTTGCATACACATATTTTTACAGGCAATATCAGTTGAAAAACACTGTTCATTTGTTTACATGGTACACTATTATACTGCGGCAACTTTGAAAGTGAATAAATATTACAGCGTACATAAAAATATAAAAGCACTGAATGCATTGCTCATACCGTATAACACTGAGAATTGGCATGTTGTTCACTTTAGTGATTGAAACAATTTCGCCTGCTACATACTGAATTATCTCCCTTAGATTGCTTTATCTCGCCATAGACTTTAGAAAATCATTGTAATTGTTAGATGAAATTGAAGTAAATTAATTTGGATTTCAGACGGTCATTTATTTTATTTCCGAAGTAAGACTAAAGGAAATCGGTTCGTCTTTTATTTTTCTTTCGTTATTTATTTTCATTTTTTAATCGGTTTCACCCCCTGCAAGGCAGTAAAGCCACTAAGACACAAGGGTAACAGAAACTGAGAAACATTAATAATGAGCGGGAAAAGAAATGAGTAATCAGGAGGACAGCAGATAGCGATTGATATTGCATTTACAATTTGTAAGTGTTATTGGTCACAATTATTGAATTATAGTTCAATTTTCCTGGCTCACCCGAGATGGGTGGTTGAAATAACAGGGCGTTTCAAAAAGAATACGCCAAAATCATTACGCTCTTTTTTCAGGTCTATAGCATTTTAGTGGACTGAATCAGTGGTTATTTGATAGAGTACTTATCAAAGTTTGATTAGGTGTCAGTTTCACCGCTTCTGGTGCAGCTGAATTGTGGGAAGATCAATCAAAATGGCGACTCAGCAGAAGGCATTATGCGTGCTTGAGTTCGCGAAACCAAACGCCATTGTCACGGTGCAGCGTGCTTTCAGAACAGAATTCGGCATTGATCCGCCCCATCGTGAGAGCATTCGACGGTGGGTTAAACAGTTTAAAGAGAGTGGGTGCCTGTGCAAAGGAAAGAGTCCTGGAAGACCACATGTTACAGAGGAGCAAGTGGAGAGGATTCATGATGCATTTGAGAGCAGCCCACGTAAGTCCGTACGTCGAGCAAGTCTTCAGCTTGCCATCCGTCATACCTCTGTCTGGCATGTGTTAAAGAGACGATTACACATGAAACCATACAAACTAAGCCTTTTCCAAGCACTTACTAATTATGACAAGGTGATGCGGAGGACATTCTGTGAGTCAATGCTGGAGATGGAGGAAGGTGATGAAACTCTCTTTTCACGTTTAGTTTTTAGTGACGAAGCGAATTTCCATTTGAGAGGCACAGTCAATCGTCACAATGTGTGCATTTGGGGAACAGAGCACCCAAAACTGGCTATTCACTTTACTGCAAGCAGATTCGAATGACTTCATTTTTCAGCAAGATGGAGCACCACCCCATTGGCATCTCGGGGTTAGTACTTCTGAATGAAAACGTGCCTCAGCAATGGATTGGGAGGAGAGGTGCTAAAGATCTTACTCTCTGTGCTTGGCCTGCCAGATCCCCGGACCTCACTGTGTGTGACTTTTTCTTGTGGGGGTATGTTAAAGACCAAGTTTATGTTCCAGCACTTCCAGCAAGTATCGATGACTTGAAAGATCGAATAACAGCTGTAATCAACATGGTGGACCGTGACATGCTGAGGCGCGTTTGGGAGGAATTTTCATATCGGCTTGATGTTGTCCGCGCTGCCGGTGGTGGCCACATTGAGCACTTATAAAACATGAAATGAAACTTGAATGTATATACAACACATGTGTTCATGCTAGAGGTTTGTAAGTTTTTTCGTTTTTGACACATCACGTGATGATTTTGGCGTATTCTTTTTGAAACACTCTGTATACTCAAGCCCCAGGTCGGCCTCCACGAAGTAGTACCTCTCCTGCTAGAGTGGTCTATGGTTATTATCTTGTACCTGAGGTGTCTCCAAAAGGGAAAGTTTCGAGGTGGTGGATGAGCAATTTATGTTACTGTCCATGTACACGTAAGCATACATTTTAAACTTGACCTTATGCCCCATTCCGTTCAAGTAGGCGGGGGAATAAATATATTTTTTTAATTTCTGGAAAATGTGCCCTCAGAATATAGAAAACAAGTTAAAGCAAACTGACGGCGATAATTTGGTATGTGAAAATTTTTTCGGGCGTTAAATTTGACGATATCGGAGATTTTTTATGCCAAAGGCCCACGTCAAAATGTATCTTAATCTTTCTAATATTATTAAAGAAATGTTTGAAACTGGGTTGTGGAGTCGTTCAAATTTCGGGCTAGTCTGTTACATTCACTTTCGCGTTAATGCCCTTGGGAAATTAATGAATTCTTCCCTAACAATGGGTTAAGTATGTGAGTAGACGGGGTTCTCTAGCATTGGATAGCAACAAGACTTAAGAGAGTCTCAGAAAAGATATCTGAATTTCTACCGTGATGAAACTGTCCCAGTTAGTTCCTCATTAATTCACTAATTGTTCTCTAGGGGGTCGCTCTCCCTACACTATAAATACTGGGCTACTTCTTGCCTCGTTCTCTTTTCTACTTTCCATTTCAGCGAACACATTTAAAAATGTAATCTCTCGTAGAAATCCGCGTTTCACCCACTTATGGGAAATGCCATGAAACACACATACACGTACGCACGAAGATTCACCAAAGAACAAGCACAAGTGTTAATGTCTTGTCACTTGTAAGTCTTGTTGTTTAATACATAGTTGTTGACACACATATATATATATATACCGGTCTTGTTTGTCTTCTTTACATCTTCGGTTGGACTCAATTTGAGTCCGCCATTTTCTTGTAGTTGAACCTTTTTCTAGCAGGAATAAACAACACGTGTTCCTTAATACAACAACACCTCGCAAACCCACGCGATCCTCTACAAAACTACTCCATTATCTTTCCTAGAAAAGTATAACAAGTCACAGATAACAAATAAAAAGAGAATATATGGAAGGTCCTTATTGCCGATGTCCAGGAGGAACATGGCATTAAAATAAATAAAAAGCTAGTTTAGCGAACTAGTTCAACAGAACTGTAGTTAGTTCTATTTTCACGGCGTACCATCATTGTTATAGCTCTATGATTTCGATTCTAAACAGGGCTGTCGAGTATTACCCCCGACAGAGGTGGGGGCGTTTTTTCTTTTTTGGGCCCCGTTGTAGCATCTACCATTTTTTTAACACTGGTTTTTTGCGTATCTGCATGGTCGGTGCGGTGCGTACTACGCAGGAACCTCCAACGGGATTGGAGCTCCGAAAAGGCTAGTTGCAGCAGCGTTTTTTTTGTTTTGTTTTGTATTTTTTTTCCTTTTAGTACTTTACTTTTTGTTCTACCTAATTTATATTGTCGATCATCAACTATAATAATCGACAGGGCCGGTGCTTACTACCACGAACTTCTCAAGAGAAGTGCTAAATTCAGTCGCGCTTTTAAATTGTAATTTTCTTTCTGAACAGTTCTTTTAAATCAATTAGGAGGGTAATATATCTGGGTAAAATAATTTTTTATTCCGTGATCATCCACAAAGAAGGATCTCTGATTTTTTTAAAATAGTAATACTAACCAGAGATCCGCGGCTATTAATTGAAATAAAATTTCTAATCCCTATTTTTTACATTTCTAGAAAGATAAAACCGAGAAAATGATCGAATAAAAAATGAAAATGTTTAAAGATTTCAACATATGAAAAATTTTCCCGAAAACTGAAATACTGTTTTAAAAACAGATATTTAAGATAATCCCGTTTATGTTGTGTTGGAATCTTTGTAAAACTTTTTTTTTTAGCGGAAATACATCGGCGATTAATCTTTATGGAAATATAAAATTCTCATTTAAATTGGAAAATCCCCTGATTTTGTGGTAATTTAATAAAAGAAATCCCCTCCCAATTTTCTTTCGTGGCCTCCAGGTTGGGAAATCGAAATCAACATGAAGTATAGAGCGGGGTTCCGTATCAATGTTTCAGGCGGTGGCGAGACCCTAGCGTCGGTCTTGCGTTCAGTGGTTATCCTCACATGTTCAGCCTTATATTTTAACGACTCTAGGAAAATTCTTATAGTGCTTCTACACTTTAGTTTTTCTATCAATATCTGTACCTTGTAATTGCAAATTTCGACTTCGAAATTTTATAATAAATTGGATAACTTCGATTTAAAAAGCTTTTTAAAGATGTTTTATAGATTATGCAAAAGCCGTTGATAAAGTACGCCGTAAAGAACTGCTCGAACTGTTTTTTTTTTTATGTAAGCATGATTTATTTTGGAAATATATAATACAGAAGCAAGCCGTCTACACACCTCTTTTTAGTCCTATGCTGTGAGTTTTAGTCCCATCAACTAGCTCAATGTAGTGGTTTTCCGGATGGAATGTCTCGCCGTATTTTTTGAATTTCTTCACATTTTTGATAATCTGTGAAGTAGCTCCTGCGTCAACTTGAGTATTATTATCTTCTGTTTGCTGAAGTCGTTTATTTTGAAGGCAAACGAGCTTTCTCCCGTCAGCTACTTTATTAATGATATCTCTTCTTTTACAATGACACGATTCCCTTTTGTGGGTAGTACTTTTGCAGTAGTTGCGTTCTTTGTAGTTATTTCGACATATTCTGGTCATATGTAAAGCAGGAAGTTTCTTGTCCGACCTGATTTTCTTTCTTCATGATTTTTGAGGATGAGGAAGTCAACCTCATTACGTTGTCGCTGCTTTGATTGTTTTTATGCCTTACCGTGTTTGCGAAACTCCGAAGTTAGGTTTTAAATTCACGTGTATGGAAAAAGGGTTGAAGTACTCCGGAAAACCTTTTAGTACCATTACGATAATCAGGGCATCGTCCATTATTTGTCCGGTATTTCTAAAGGCTGTTAAGATGATTTCCGTTCTTAATGTATTCGGTGACGTTTTCGATAAAGTATTTTTTAAGGGACGTTCACGCGTTGCATAATGAGATAACCCTAGATTTTCCTGCATGGTGGTCGCGTGGTTTTCTTAGGGCTTTTTTTCCATCGTCTGAAGGTTCTCTTATATTGTTAGCGACAAGCTCTTGTCGTCTAAGAACTGTGATAGCATTTGTTAGGGTCCCACCTATGGGCAAATAGTAATCCTCTAAACTGGGGTCAAAACATGACAATATAAAAATACATTAAAAAAAAAGTTACCATCAATACATTTTCATAGTTAAAAAAATAAAAAATTACCAGCAATACATTATTGGAAAAAATAGACAAAGCTCACAAGAAAATAAAATTTCGGTATTAAATGACCCACGAGGAGTTGATATGCCATTAAACAAACCAAACCAAACAAAAAAAAAGGAACCAAGGTGCCTAGAAATTAAAACAACGAACAGGAGCGATCACCTGCGACGACCAGCAACGATCACCTGCGACGACCAAACGATCGTCCAGCAACGACCAGCAGCGATCATCTGCAACGACCAGCAGCGATCATCTGCAACGACCAGCAGCGATCATCTGCAACGACCAGCAGCGATTACCTGCGACGACCAGCAACGAACACCAGTGACGACCAACGATCGTCCAGCAACGACCCGCAGCGATCATCTGCAACGACCAGCAGCGATCATCTGCAACGACCAGCAGCGATCATCTTCAACGACCAGCAGTGATTACCTGCGACGACCAGCAACGATCACCTGCGACGACCAGCAACGATCACCAGTGACGACCAACGATCGTCCAGCAACGACCCGCAGTGATCATCTGCAATGACCCGCAGCGATCATCTGCAATGACCAGCAGCGATTACCTGCGACGACCAGCAACGAACACCAGTGACTACCAACGATCGTCCAGCAACGATCCGCAGCGATCATCTGCAACGACCAGCAACGAACACCAGTGACGACCAACGATCGTCCAGCAACGACCCGCAGCGATCATCTGCAACGATCAGCAACGATCACCTGCGACGACCAACGATCGTCCAGCAACGACCCGCAGCGATCATCTGCAACGACAAGCAGCGATTACCTGCGACGACCAGCAGTGATCGACTTCTCTTTACTTCAACTCAATCTTTCCTGTATACTATCGTTATAATACTACGGGAGGTTTCGACGCCGGTCTCGACCAGCATGTACGCAACGCCTGAACATCAACGTTCCAATCGTCGACACGACCGGAATAGCCGCACCTCAATGTTCCAACCGTCGACACGACTGGAACGACCACATCTCAACATTCCGTCGTCGACATGACCAGTCCAACTATCAACATGACCAGTCCAACCACCCTTCGATTACCAGGCCATCGAACCCACAGACACTGAGGTCTGCTTTGTAAATAAACTTTGCATTAACCTTACATATCCTCGTTCTGTTGTCCATTTCGTTTCACCTGTCAGATTTCATGTCTTTAGTTCGAAAATGTTAGTGGGACTCTTGTGACCTCATGGATTTAGGGCGCTTGGGGCCGTTTCACATCGCCCCCCCCCGACCCCAGGGCGTCCACTACACTTCTGTTAAGCTTAGAGAGTAATTATACATTCTTATTGTTCAAAGTAGAGTCTAATAGTGTTATAAAAACCTCGGAGACTTCCAGTAAGATATCTTTAATCATTTCTAAGATACAACGGTTCAGAGCTTAATCTAACAATGGGACAGTTTTACTGTTACATGATTAGAACAATTTTGCTGTTACGCCCGGTATTTGTACTTTTTCCTTATTAATATTATTATATTATTATATCCTTATTATATATTCCTTATTAACCTATTAATATAAACGTTACCCTTATTTTGAGATGACATCCCTGCTCTTTTATCTCTCTTAAACAGTGAAATTAATATCAACCGGCATAGATTGAAAAGTACAAGTCCCAACGAGAAATGTGCATTCTTTAAATAACGAATTCAGACGGCCTCCGTAGCGAAGTCGGTAAAGGCACGTTTCGGCTATAGAAACGGTTTCCCTGATGGAAAACGAAATGCAAGTTCGATTCCTGTCTAAGGCACAGTCTTTCCTCAGTATGACTTCTTAATCTAAACTGATTTTTTTTTTTATTAATTTCACTGTTTGAAAAAAAAAACAAATCAAAAAAACAAAACAAAAACAGGGATAGTAACTGCAGAATCAGATTCCTACATTTTTTTTAAATCTTAAATTTTGTCCAAGTTAAACATATAGAGGCTCCCAATCAAATATAACAACTGATGCATTTTGATTGGTTGTAAAATATTAATTAGGTGTCGTCAACTACGTCCGAAGGTACCGACCCAAATTTTGACCTCTAGTTGACGCCATAAAATGTAAACATGTTCACGTGACCAAGAGAACTAATAAAAACGAAACTTCGATACAACTTGGTCAGTGGGCACTTAACATATTGAACCAATTCACTTGACTTCATTGGAAATCAACACAGCAAAGGAGACGAACTTTATCTTCAATACAACAACAAACCTTGTCAACCATTTCCAGGCTTAACACTCACTCCCACAAAATATTCTATTCTACAGGAAGAATCCCTGGTTAATGAGCGATAACTCTAACAATCAGTGAATCAAGAACAATACTTTTTTCTATTTAATACAAAAACAAAAACAACTGCTTAATTTTCCTATAAAAACAAATATAGCTAACTACACCTTCTCATTTTCACACATACAGTACAGTAACTCAAATTCTTTCAGTAACACACACCAAAGAACTCTATTGTGTTTATCAACTTTTGCACTATATATTATGTATTTGTTGTGTTTATAAAAAAATATTTATTGTTGAACAAATTCATAATTTCTTCTACTTGATTATTTCTCTTGTTGTTGTCTTTGCTACATTTGATATTGTAAAAATTGTAGAGGGTCAGTTTTTATTTCTATTTATAACTAATACAAATTGACTGACCCACTAACTCAAATACATGTACCCACTAAAAATAACATTTAAGAAGAAATAATATAGCATAAAAATCCTTTCAGTGTATACATACGTTTATATACGTACAAACTTCCTTATAATATATATATATATATACACGCGCGTTTATATACAAACTATGTGGGTTATGAGGTTATCAGTTATGGATGAGTTTATTTTGAGGAGACACGTTGGAGTAATGGATAGCAGTTGGAAGAAAGTCCGTTTCAGTCCGGTAGGTAGAAGTCAGTTGTCCTCTTAGAAATAGGTGGCGGCATCAATCTGTTATGTTCTTCTCGGCCCTACGACACGCTTGGCTGATTTCTCTGACTGTCCCTTCTCCTGTTCAGGTTTCTCTGGCGGTCCATTCTCCTCTTCTGTCACAGGGCTATTAGTTTATATCCTTTTTGACATGACTCTCAGACTACTAATACGTATCTTGGTTTCGGTTGACAACGAAAGTTTCTTCATGTTAGTTTTTGTGCTTGGCCAAGATTATTTTATTTTCTGGGGTTCCTTTCTCTTTTTGGTATAGCGGAATTTATGCGTAAAAACTTTCTGATTTTTCGTAATTTTTAGCCACAATGACTAGACTCTGGTGAAGCAAACTTCTGTCGTTCTAGTGGCCGGCTTCAGTCTTTTTGTTTAGTGGGTTAGCCAATCTGTATCAGTGACAAATACAAATTAAACTGACCCTCTACTATTTTTACTAAATCAAATGCAACAAGGTTAACAAGAACAAGAGAAATAATCAAATAGGCAGATATTTATTTTAACAGAAAATATTTTATATAACAACAAGTACACTACACACGATATAATAAAGTTGTTTTAAAACTTTGGAGTTCTTGGTTGTGTGATCAAGGGTTATATAAAAGGTGTTATGCTATAGATCTGGTAAGGAATTAAACAGTTTATGTTGATGGTGAAATTGAATGAAATTGTAGCGGACCGTGAGTTTACGTTTTGTCAAATTAGGAACACGTGTGTAACTCCAGATAGAATATTAAAAGGTCTACTACAAGAATATGACGGACTCAAGTTGAGTCCAACCGAAGGTGTAAAGAAAACAAACAAGACCGATATATATATATATATATATATATATATATATATATATATATATATATATATATATATATATATGTATGTATACAACTATATGTATTAAACAACAAGATTTACAATGGACAAGGACATTAACATTTGTGTTTGTACGTGAACGTAAGAGTTTGTATTTTGATGAATGTTCGTACGTACGTGTATGTGTGTGTGTGTGTGTTTCATGGCGTTTTCCCACAAGTGGACAAAACGCAAATCTCAGCAAGAGATCATATTTTTTTTAAATGTGTCCGCTGAAATGCAGAGAACGAGGAAAGAAATCACCCAGTATCTATAGTGTATGGTGAGAGTACCCTAGTGAACATTTAGGAAATTAAGGACGAGTTAACTCCGACAAAATAGATTTCTTGACTTATTGTAGAGTTGTCTCACTTTGACTGATATAGTTACGATTTCCTTTATGTTGTTAAGATATTGAGTGAGTTGGTTTTTGAATCTCGTCTAGGGTTAATTGGTCACTAGATGAGCTGATGTTGAAAAGAAATTGAATCCCACAAGCTAGGTCGATGTTAATAAAAATTAACTTTTAGCAAGGAATTTGGGTTTCATGGATTCGTGCGACGAGTTGATTATTTTAAGGACTCACTAAGTCGCATCGAAGTTTCATATTTATGAGCGTTCTTGATCACGTGGGTGCTTGAGAACGTTTACATTTTTTTTTTTTTGGCGCGAGGTCAACCGTACGGACGTAGGCAGAAACATGACATTATTATTTATGGACCAATCAGAAAGCATTTTTTCGTACTGAACTCTGGAGCCGATTTAAATTGGGTTCAGCACAAACTTAGAATACTTAGCTGTGATCTTCTTTTAACAGGTTTACAACAGAGAATGTAGAAATCTAATTCTACATTTCCTCTTTTATCCCCTCTCTGTCTGTCTGTCCGTCTCTTTCTATATATATATAACGAGAAGGAAATCTCGTCATATATATATATATATATATATATATATATATATATGAGAGAGAGAGAGAGAAAAAAAAAAGAAAAAAAGAAAGAAAATTTTTTGTGGAGAGTAAATTTAAATAATAAGCAACTGCGTCCGTTAAAAATTTGCAGCACCATCTTCGCTGGTCTGGAAATGTTTCGTATATTTGTAATGTAGTTCGACTTTTATTCGAGAGCAAACACCATAAAATAATTCACATTATCACCAGAGATCCAGTCCCTCCTCATTGCACTCAAAGGAAAAGGTCACTGTTTTTTTTCCATCAGCCTCAGTTTTTTTTTTACTCGTTATTTGTTAACTTGGTCAAACGTACACACTCTCAACAGCGCAGGAAATAATTGACAGATCGTCTCAGTGAGTGACAATATAACAAAGTTACAAAACCAACAATTTAAGATTAAAAAATCGTTAAATTGAACCAACTAATTATATCACTTTTGGTCTTCCGTATATTCGCTAAATGGCGGATCACTGTTAAGCTTCCTGGGCAACGGTCTGCGAAGAGAAGACAAACAATTGTATAAGTTATGTCGCTGCCGCTGTCGTCTGTTTCTTCAGTTTGTTATTCGCCTAGTAATATGATAAATTAGAGAGGGACATTTTATATTTTTTTATCAATTCTGAATGACAGTCTCACTTGTTGAGTGTGTTGAAATGAGTCCAGAACACCTGCCGAAAGAGTTTTTTTAAAAGTTTCACATCATGGATAACAACAAAGATTGTGAGTAAAAAAAATGTTTTAAAAAGTTGATAATTTTCAATTATATTAGTTTATAATTGGCAACCAAAGATATAAATTAAGTATTATCCCGATTTAATTTGAAATTTTATGATTGTATAGTTTTACTTTTATTCGGTATTTTATTTATTTATTTTTTTGCTTTTTATGTTGCGGTTGTGAAAACAAATAAAAAGAAAATCGAATATTTTTAATAAGTTGAACTAAAAAGAAGACCAAAAGTCTTTATAAATTCTCAAATTCTGGAAAAAAAAAATGATTAAAGTAATTTCAGTTGATAGCAGCAATTTGTCTGAAGTTTTTAACTTCGAAATTATCAATGCTGTCAAAAAAAAAAGTCTTTGGTAAATATGAAACACTTAGTTTTAAAATAATGGCTTACTACTCTTTTAATTTTATTAAATTCATCTTTTATCCTTAACAAGCCTACTGCCATAAAATTATGTTACCTTTTCCTTCAGTTAAAAAGTATTTTAAGCTCTTTTTTTTTTGTGAAATGAAAGTTTTTAGACAAAATTGGACGTTACAAATTTTTTTACCTGGCTTCATATTTTAAGATTCGTAGAAAATTTTTTTGGCGAAATATGTACCAGAGGATCGGGCTGAAAAAAAGTCAAATTATTCTAAAAATAAAACAGTAGAAAAAATAGCAAGCAAATTTTTAATATAAAGTGATCACTTGATTTGAACAGGAAAGGTTTTTATTTTATTCAGCACGTATATATTTGCATTTTGCAGTACATAAAAAAAAAATATTTAAAAAATTTTTGATGAGTAATTCTGAATGTTTAAATTATCGTTAGTTAAGAAGAGATTTTTTTCATAATGCTTTCGTTAATTTCGTTATTCTGGAAAACTTTTTTTAAAACTGAGTTTTTTTTTTTGTTTATTTTACAAAATTAATTTTATTAAAACTTAATTTTACAATATTTAAATTAAGTTTTATGATTATTAAAGCGTGAGGATTTGTTAACGCATTACTTTGTCAGTTTGTAATTGATCTCTCTCCGGGGAGACAAGCTTGTTACTACACAACCGTGAAGTGCCCTCAAAAACGAAAATTATTAGTTTGAATTATTTATATCTTAGCTTTTATTTATTTAGTAGTGGGAAGAATTTGTAAAAAAATAACAAAAAAAAAAAAAAAAAAATCAAGGGAAAATTTGGAGTGGCAAAAAAAAACAAATGAAAGTGGAGAGAAAGGAGATAAGAAACCGAGAGAGAATTGAAAAAAAGAGAGCAGCTAAAAGGAATAGTGATTTACTAAGCATAGCTTAAATGTGAGACAAGGCCGAAAGTATGGAGCACTTGGTGAGGATTGAACTTACTATTCAGTTGTAAATGATCTAGTGAGACCAGTTTGCTAACTAGAGAAAGATGCATAAATCTCTCTCACTTCATCGATATATAATATGCACCTGAAGATTGCAAGAACTGCATGAAACTTCTAGTTGTGCTATCAATGTAGGATATTATGTATATTCACTAATATATACTTATAGCTCTGTTTCATAACATTGAGCACTGTATTTATAACACCTGAGGAAGAAATATCTTTATATATGTATACGCAAGTATGTGTATGTAGATTTTTTTATCCTACCCATTCTTATATATATAATTTTTCCATCCTTACCTCTTTTGTTCATTCTCTCTTAATATGTAGACAGTAATCCTTTCTCTCATATATATTCCTATTAATGCAATATTAAATATTAAAACTGATTCACACATAGAGCTCAATGTTTTAATTAAACAGAGCAGCATATTTCATACAATAAGAATTAAGATTACATTAGGTTAATGATCATTTTCACCTTGTAAATTGAGATAAAATTTACAAGGATTTTTCAAACCAGTCAGTGGTTGATAAATTATTCTCCATTATTTGGAATTCAGAGTTTGCTTTCTTTTAGACTTGTTACTACTAAAGAGCCTAGTCTACCATAATATTTAACATATAACTGTTTCTTCCTTTTTTTTTTTTTTTTTTTTTTTTTTCTTAAACCTGTGAAAAGAAGTTGAGGCTGTACAATATATTTTGCATGAACAAAATTGTGTGAACATTTTCTGTTGATATCAGTTGTCTTTTCATGCCAGAAAATTTGTTGGATAATTTGTCTTAATTTTAATAAATTAATTAATGGTTAATTTCTTGTTGGATAATTTGTCTTAATTTTAATAAATTAATTAAAGGTTAATTTCTTGTTGGATAATTTGTCTACGCTTTTACCCACTGGGCCAAGTGGATGAAATAAAGCATTCTGTTTGAAATTCCACACACACTGGATTACTTACATTTTTATCTGTGTATGAATTTTTGGGACTTATAAACCTAACGTCTCAGTAACCATTTTTTTCCAGAAATCATATTACAATTTGTTGTTATTGTTGTTTTTCTTTAGCACTCCTTATTACTGGTTCCCATATTGTATTAATTTCTATGCTTGGCAGATTTAGGAAATTTTTGTGGCGTAGCATGTGCTAATTCCTTAAGTTTTCATATTTTTCAGTGATGTTCTCTGTCTATTATTCCAAACTTATCTCTCAGGTGGTGGTGATCTCCCTTTTCACTCCATATATAGACAGATATTGAAGATTTTCAGCTGCAAGAAAAACAAAGGGAAATTAAGTCAAGCTCACTTACATAATGTATCATCGTCATCATCAGTTCCATAACTGGGTGTGGTTGTCACCAGTTCTCTCCACATATATGAATTGAAAGCTGCAGAGATATTCACTCAAGTATAGTATGTCTCTGGAAAGTAGACTTGGTGGTGACTATCTCCTTCTAGGTCAAACCACAGCTGATGCCTCCAACTTGTATGCTTGTCATAGTCACAGTCGTGTGGCTGTTGATTCCATCAGGAGAACCCTCTTCTCTTGCTCTTATCATCATACTCCTGGGTATGATGATAACTACATCTTGCAGCAAGGCCTCTGATCAGGAGGTTTTCCAGTGCATAGAACCACCTCTCAGGTCAACCCTGACCCAGGATGGTAGCAACTGCAAAAAAATGCAGTTGGTGTGTTCAAGGCTATGGGCAAATAGTTAACATTCAAACTGGGATCAAAATTCTATGAAAGTATAACATTTTTTATAGTAAAAATACCAGTAATATATTTTCATAGTAAAAACTATTACCAGCAATACTTTTTATTATAACAAAAAAAAATAATGACCAGCAATGCATTTGTCAAAGAAATTACTAATGCTCTCAAGAAAATTAAATTTTAGCATTAAGGAGTTGATATGCCACTAAGCAAACAAATAATCTGGCTGTTAACTTCAAGTTAGGAAGCTCTTTGCCTAGCACACTGTCTGCATGCACAGCTATAGAGGCCAGTCTATCCCATTGTGTTGCATGGTCTTTGATCCAACAAGAAGTTTCATCTGCCTTTTGACAGGTCTTGTTTTTAATCCTATTGGGTTTCTAGCAAGGTTAGATGACTCAGTATAGTTTCCAATGAACATACTATGTAGCAGTTATTACTGGGTTACATTGTGCCAGTGACACTTGTAGACTGACTTGAAATAATGTTATGAATAAAGTTAATGACAAATGCAGTAGTCAGTGCAGTCAGTAAAAAGAAATTCCTGAATGCAGTTTTTATGTTAATGTACTGAGTGGATGTGGCAAAACATGTTTTTATCTTGCATTCATCAAGTATCCTGAAGAGATATTGTTGTGAAATTGTTGTCTGGTGGTAAAAATTATTTAAACTACTTGTAGCATTGATTGACATGAATACTTGTAATATATTTCCTATTTTTGATGAAAACCTTTTTGTTAATAGATTAAGACTTGATGAAGCATCGATGTTGCCAACTTTTAACTTGCATGCTATTTATGAATACCAGCATGATATTAAGAGTGTATTTATGGTCAAAAGATAATTCTCTTGTAACTAAATCACAGACAAAATTGATTTATTCTTCTACAAACAACACATTCGGTTATCATTGATATCTACTTTGTGCTGTTGGCAGGAGCTTAAATACACCAACTGCATTTTTTACAACTAAAGTGTGTTGTTGTGAACTATGGTGTAGACACAGTCAGTGTTTGCCTACAGACTCTAGTGTAGACACAGCCACGGTCTGAATGCAGGCTCGAGCGCAGACACAGCCACAGTCTGAACGCATGCTCGAGCGCAGACACAGCCACGGTCTGAACGCATGCTCGAGTATAGACACATCCACGGTCTGAACGCATGCTCGAGCGCAGACACATCCACGGTCTGAACGCATGCTCGAGCGCAGACACATCCACGGTCTGAACGCATGCTCGAGCGCAGACACATCCACGGTCTGAACGCATGCTCGAGCGCAGACACATCCACGGTCTGAACGCATGCTCGAGCGCAGACACATCCACATCCACGGTCTGAACGCATGCTCGAGCGCAGACACATCCACGGTCTGAACGCATGCTCGAGCGCAGACACATCCACGGTCTGAACGCATGCTCGAGCGCAGACACAGCCACGGTCTGGACGCAGGCTTGGTGTAAAACATGACATATGTTTGCCTACAGACTGTGGTGTAGACGCAGCCAATTTTTGCCTGCAGACTTAATGATAATAAAAAAAGCAGGTTTTTAGCATTAAATATCCAAACGTCACCCACTTTATTGGAGTCAAGAATATGCCAAGTGCAAAGGACCCCCCACCTGTTTACCATATCTATGTCTGTTTTTTGAGCCTCATGCAAACAGGATCAATGTCTCATTTATTAAAACAACTGAATTTGGTATTAAATAACCTGGAAAAGGTTGATATGTCATGAAACAAAGAAAACCAAATGGCCAGATAAGTGTTGCTATGTTATTAAATCCACAAACACAACCATATTTTAGATACCTACCTTGAGTACTCTGATAACTAATTCTGATGCACTCATAATAATCAGCTAATTCACAATATGTGTGTAACAGAACTAAGGTATGTTTCAGATAGGTTAAGGAACCACTCTGTCTAGTCATCACTCTTAAGACTTCTTTAAGATTGTGTAAAGTACTGTGCTAGGAACTTTTGTCTTAACCTCATGCCCAACACTGCAAGTTGCTACAATACCAGAATATTAACCTGAGAACTTCAGTCATGTTCTTAAATAGCCTGGATGTCATGTATGGTGTCCAACTTGTTCAGAAATGTCTTAACTATCATCTATTTACTACTGTTTTCTCAGATCAGTGATTGAAAATAACTTCAAGTTCAAGCAAATGAATCATCAAGCTCTTAAAGGAGACACTCCTTCATCACATTTTGTAGACTGGTGCTACAGAATGACAAGCAAAGAGCTTTACGAAATAACGAAAGCTGTATCACTTGAGGACTTTCAATAGCAGCAACAGCTAAAATAGATAGCACTTGTAACTAGAAGGGAAAATCATAACATAATCAAGATGTTGACTTTTCACATTACCTTTTTGTTAGGAAAGAAACCCTTATGAAAAATAGGAGTGATAATGGACTTTTTTCTTTTTTTGTGTTTTGTTTGCAAAACTGTTTTAAGAAAGATTTTTTATAAATTTTAATTGACAGTAATGGTATTTTATCAATGAATGCTGAATTTTTCTGTATGGAAAATGTCAAAGTTACCATTAATATTCTTCTTATTCTTCTTTTTATGTGCCATATCCCTTCAGGACGTTGGCAATCATGGCTATCCACAATTTCCTGCTATTTGTCGCTCTTAATAACTTATGTAATTAAGCCATCTCTCCTAAACCCTAATATGCTATCCATTCATTCAAGCTCACCAGATAGGTTGTGCATTGTTTTCCTTTGTCCCTCTTCAATCTGTCCTGTGAATATCAAATTTTTCAATCCTTCTTTCCTCATGTGTCCCAGAAATTTCAACTATCTCTTCCTGATATTAAGCATAAGTGTCCTTTTTGTTGTCATTGTCTCTAGAACTTTGTTGTTGCTCGCATGTTTGGTCCATAGTATTCTCAGTATCCTTCTGGAGAACTATATTTCTGTTCTTTCAAGTCTTTTCTTCATCTGTAAGGAGATTTCCAGCATTCACTGCCATAGGACTGATACTACATAACAGTTTACTACTCTTTTTTTTAACCATTAGAAATATTAATACCATCATAAATTACAAATTGATGTCAAGGGCAATAACTTATTTTAAAAAAATAAGTTATCTCCCTTGAATACCTTTTCGCAACGTATATCCATGAATGAGATGTATTCTTATATGGTCCGTGTAACCTTCAGGATGTAGGCAATTGTGACTCTACAATTTCTTTGTTTTTTTTCTTTTTTCTTTTTTTTTTTTAATTTTGACACTTTACCATCCCCCCCCCCACTTTTTTTTTTACCCCGTTTGGCCATTCAGTTAATTTATTCCTATTACTTGAGATTAAATTTCAATGCCTATTTTCTGTTATTAGCAGGTTCCTCATCAGGCCGACATCGAAGAAAATGGAATGCTCTACCTGTGGATTTAGAAGTTCCAAAAGAAGTAAGCTCATCCTTTTCTTGGAAATTTGTCATTAACGTATCAATTTTACTTTTTTAAATATCCATTTAGTATGTAGGCAATCATGATTCTCGACAGCTTTTTTTTTTCCTTTTTTTTTTCTTTTTAATTATCTGTAACCATCTTATTGTCATGATTATTTTTCAGAAAAAGGTGTGTTTTTTTTCTTGATTTTTTACATGGTCTTGAATTCAAAGTTTTTTTTTTTTTCTCCTTGAATAATCAACAAAGGCTAGAGATAGCCCAGTCTGCCCTACTATTTTATCATTTGGTCTGGTGCTTCTTTATATTTAGAGATTCTTGATAAAATTCAAAGAAGAATATGCAGTGTTATTGGTTCTGACCTGACATCTCTGGTTCAGTCGCTTTCCCACCTCGGTAATCTAGCTTCCCTGTGCCTTTTTTATAAATACTTTCATGGTAATTGTTCTGATGAACTTTCCGCTATGTTACCTAGACTTTATAAATTTAAGTATAGTAATAGATTGGTGGCAAGGTCTCATCATTTTGTAGTTGAAATGCACACTTCTTGCTTGTGGAACATTCTTCTGGCTTCTTGCTTCCTCCTAGTCAAGTTTGATCTTCAAAAATATAAACATAATGTCATTTGTTATCTTCTTAATTACTGTTCTTTTACTGTTTGCTCTCCTTAATAGATTTTTTTCCTCATATTTTCTTGATGAGTTAGAAGCCATTGTCAAAATGCAAGATAAATGACATGAACAGAATTAGTAAAGTTTGCAATGAAAAGAAAAAAAGTAAAAAAAAAAAAAAGATGAAACAGCAACAATCATGCTAGAAAGCAAGTAATATATTAAGTTGGTGCAAAAATGATGTCGTTTTCTCACATATGTTACTATGTGAGAAAACGACATTATTTTTGCACCAACCTAACAGTTAAAGCAAATCAAACAGGTAAGAAATCAAAGGAATTCACAAAGTATGAGTTGGTGTTTGTACACAAAAGCAAGGTCGGATAAGTGAACGCAATAGGTCTGACTAGTAGTTAAGGCAGAGCTGGACTAAGTCACGTCAAAATGCGAGCTGTCCCGTTTTGACTATGAGAGGGGGGAAAACTTTTGCAATCATTCCTAATACTTTTGGGAAATTAACATCTAATATTCAGTAATCTCTTGTGTCTTAGTTGCTTTATTGCCTTGCTTAGGGTGAAATGATTAAAAAAAGGTGTACAATCGAAAAAGCCACTAAGATGCAAGGGGTTACTGAGTGTGAAAGAATATGAGATAAAAAAAATCATTATTAAGGAGAGAGAACAATAAAAGAACAGCAATTAAGAAGATAGAAGATAATGTTTCATATTGCATTTGAATCTTTGAAGATCAAAGTTAATTGGAAAGCAAGATTCCAGAAGAGTTCCTGTAATAGACGTGACAGTGACTTACCAGGAGCAAAACGAATTCGCTGCCTCGCGTGTCGAACCATTCTCTGAGAGTCTGTCGCATGTGCGTATGCCTACTGCCATTTTTATGCAGCAGGCTTATTTGCATAAGAGAACAATGCTACCTGTTAAAAACCAGGTGAGTGGACGTGGGGGACCACTGCTCTTCTAGGCTTCAGTGAGACTAGACATATTGCTGAAAGAAAGTGACATCAATTTCTGGACACCTGACAGTTCCACAAGTGAAAAATGTGAAAGAAGAAACTGTTAGCATAGAACTTACAGTGCGGGGGAAAGTTTGTTCCGGCTTTCCCACATCCAAGGGTTGAGGTTAAAAAATTGGGTTGAGGTTAAAAAATTGCTACAAAATGCGAGTAAAAAACAGCAAGATTAGAGCGGACAAACTCTCTCTTTTAGGCACGGATGAATAAAGGAAAAACTCCTGCTCGGTATGTAACAATAAAAGAAGAAAGGGTTTATTTACATATACAGAAAAAAAAAAAAGGTTCAAAGGGATAAAGACAATTAGGAGTGAAAGAAAGGGGAAAGAGAAAATGTCCTTTAAGGGAAGAGAAAATGTTCATAACAGAAAAAAAAACTTGCTCAAAATATTTTTCTGAGTGTCTAAAAAGTTCTTTAAGCGAGTAGAATTTTGTTAAGGTTTAGAAACACTCACAGTTCTTGTAGAGTAGGAAAATTGTTGGTAGATATAGGAATCTTGCAGTTGAGTGAGTTCGTAAGTCGATGACAGAAGTTCAGTGGGCACAACAGAAGGAGTGGTGAAGGGATGCAGCTTTCAATTGGTCTTGAATTGTGGGCCGATGTTCGTTCTCAGCAGCCCTTTAGTAGGTAGCTCTTCTTTGGTTGAAAGTGGTTCTGAAGTTGACTGGAGCTCTCTATTGTCGACCTCACAGATGGTGGTCGAAATTCTCACTGCCAACTAGGTGTAGATTCTCCAAATTTATGGAGATTTGAGAGATTTTCCCCCCAAAATCGTTGTACAAATTTCCTGAACCCTCTATTGGTCAGAAAACACACTCTTATCTTTGATAAGAATCAGGGCTCTGGGAGCTGGTTTTGCAAGTAATGAAAACAGGTTGGAGTGAACATGCTGTAAGATTTCCCCCAGACTTTATGGCACCATGGAAAGAATAATGGTGGTGGAATTCCTTTTTATATTTTCCAGCTCTCTCGTTAGTCAGAAAATATATTCTTATCTCTGATAAGAATCAAGGCTTTGGGAGCCGGTTTTGAAAGTAAAAAGAGGTTGGAGTGAGGATAGAAAAAATAGCGAGAATGTGAACTTGTAAAATATTGTTCTCAAATTAAATTCCAACAACAGTTACATTTAGCTATCTCAACTGTAAAATGATGAGACCTTGCTGCCAATCTAGTACTATGCTTAAATTCATAAAGTTGTGGTACTGAAGAGAAAAGCTCATCAGGACAATTATCATCAAAATATTTATAGAAATGACACAGGAAAGCTGTGTTATGGTGGTGGGAGAGTAACCAAAGTTGAGATTCTTCTTTGGAATTTTATTGGTGCTATGTATGTGGAAAAAATATTTTGAGTAATTTTGTCCATTTGAAGAATGCTGCTGGTGCAGACAATTGTAACAACAACAACAGTATATAGTGGGTGAGGAGAAATAAATGGATTGATGCATTTTGAAAGGGAAAAAGGCATGAGTTGAAGCATTGTCATTATACTGCTGAAGCTAGCCCCAATATCAACAGCTAGGTGGCTGGAGTCAATTTCAGAACAGACTGTGCACCATTAGTCACAAAAATACATTTCTGGTGATTTGGATCTCTAAGTTGAACCTGGTACATTGTTTCATATTGTCACCTGAAAATTGAATTGGATAGAATTAGTGTATTTTACAACTGTGGTTATTTAATGTTAAAATCTGGCTTTGTTATATTTTAGTCTATACTATATACTTGAGTCTGTAAGTATATGTTGATTGAGTTTAATAACAAGTTCTTTGACACACAGTTTAATAACTGAGGCTGTAGGCACACACTGGTCAAGTTTAATAACTGCCTACAAGCATCCACCTAAGAGGTAATTCTTTTTAGTGTGTTTCACCTTTCTGCAAGGAAAGCATTCAGCATATTCTAAACTGTACGTGATCTGGGATTACAAAGGAAATGTTTGTCGCAGATTATTTCCACGTCACAGAGAATAAATCACTAAGTTCAGACTTGAACATCGGGGCAGAAAGAAATGCCGAAAACTCGATTCACAGGTACTATCTCACGAATCACAATACACGCAACCAGTCGCAATTAAGACATTTGGTACAAATTGGCAAAGTTAAAAAAAAAATGGTGCAACAATTTAGTTGATCATATGCTTATTGTTGACGGGTTGAAAAACTTGCTCCCAGTCAACATTCCCAAACTAAAATCCTTATTTGACTGGTAGTGAATTTACGGAGTAATGTATTGCAACCTCTTGTAACCTGACCAGAGTCCTATGGACATAATTTTCAGTTGATGCTTCAAATGTTGCAAATGTTTTCACCAACAGTAGTAAAAGAAGAGGTCTGTCTTGCTGCAGGATATTATAAAAATGTTTATTTAAATCCATTTGGCAAAAAACTGACACAGTCAGGCATCAAGGTCTTGTAACATTGCTCCTATTCAAAAGATATGTATCCCACCGATTACCATTTTAAACTGTTGACTCTTGTATCAACCTTTTTTTTTCTTTTTTAAATCAATCCTGCCTCACCTCACCCCAAGCAAGGTGATAATTCCACTAAGACACAAGAAACTACTGGGAGTGAAAGAGAATGAGAAAACTTTAAAAGTAACTGAAAACCCAATCCTAAACAAGAAACAAGGGATAAAACCAGAGAATATTTTTAGATATTAAGAATTTTTTGGAGATAATAATTATTTACTGATATAAGTTCTACTAATTACACCATAGTTATGAGGAGAAGAGGTGAACTTATGCCTTTCTCAATGGTATTTTCACGTAAATGAATATAATGAACCTAACTGGAATTGGAAATTGGTTCTTTGATCTCCAATTCTGAGCTTGAGATGGAAATCACAGTTTTAAAATGGAAATTTTCTTTTTACTAACAGTCAGATTTACTAACTGCTATTTTTATTTGTTACTCTGTTTGCCTTTCTTAAGTCACTCAACCCTGACTGTTACCCTCCAGTTTACAGTATTTATTTAGGAACCAAGTTTGATGAAGTTTGCTTGATTTAATATTAAAAAAAAGTGGAAGTGAGGGTAAAACAAACATTTTGTCTTTTTTTTGTTTTATCCTTTCTTTTTCCTATCACATATGGTGACCAAAGTGGGGGACAGTTTGTCATTTCAGAAAGACAAATTTTATGAATGTAACTTTTTCCAAAAATTTTAATAATCTCGATAGGGACCAAACAATAATGTAGACTTTTGTCTCTAGATGACATTTCAACCACAATTTATTTATGGAAATCAGTTTGAAACTGGAATTTTCTGTTTGCCTTCTTTAGTTTTTTTTTTTTAAACATTGTTTGGTGTCTTTACTGATTTCAACCTGGCAACCATGTGTGCCACACACCCAAATTATTTTTACTGTTGTAAGAATTTAAGTGAGATACATTTTTGTTCCTAAAACTATAACTGTGCATGCTAAAGTGCTGTGTGAAACAAATATATATATGTATATATATTTGAAAGACAAGACATTTGTTTTACTTGCAACATCCAGTTTGTGAGTTTGAGTTAAATATTTAATTTTGTTGTAGTTGAGTAAATGCGCACAATCCTTTTCTAAAAAATCAAAACCAATTTAAAAATAAAAAATACAACATTTTGGTTATAGAGATCTATTAAAAAAGGCATATTTCACTTTTATGGAAAACTAGAAGCCTGGACTGGTAAAATTTATTTTTTTAGAAACCTAACCTTGAAAAGCAACAGGCTGCTTTATGTAAACAAACCTCAACTTCAAAAGAAGGACCTTCTCCAAAAAAGAAACAAAGGCAAACTGCAGTTTCTAAAATTTGTGCACAAACCAGAGTGGAACAATTTCCAGAAGACCTTTATGCTGATGGCAATGTGCTTTTCTGCAAATTTTGTCATCATACTATAAAGGACCATTTGCTGCCTGTTGTAACCTAGAAAAGGTTACTAAATGTGGAATAACCAAAACGGAGGTTGGAAATGAAATGGTAATCTTCATAACATCAACATTACAATACTCGCCAGCAGCATGAAGTAGGTAAACCATAGTACTACTTAGACAGCATACAATAATGTCCAACATATTTATGTGGACTGGGACATACCCATTAGTGCTCATAGGTACAGTATATAACACTGCTCTAAAAATAAAGCTTGCCAACACAACCATAAGTATCATAGTAGATGAAACAACCATTGTGACGACAGCATTTTGAATGTGATTGAAAGCATTCAAGGGGAGCCATTTCTTATCAATGTTGTCACCATGAAAGAATGAAATGATCAAACTGTAAGTGAGGCTTGCATCCAAGCTATTACTTATGTTGTCATTGCATTTGATGATATCAATGCATTTGTAACTAATTCAGAAGTATATTGTAAAAAGGTGCATAGGGATGTTTTATCCAGTATAGTTGTAAACGGTCATCATATTTTGTGTTTAGCACACATTTTACATCTTGTTAGTGAGGTATTCTCACACTGGTCACAATTTGAAAATGTTGCGCAGGTCAATATTTTCATTAAGTCACTTTTTTTTCCAAAAACATGGACAAAAACAGTGATATCTGAAATGGCTTTAAGCCTACTTTATAAAAATTTTAAAAAATTACACAAAGACCACATTCTTTCTTCTGTGTAAAACGTAAAAAAAAATAATTCCCCACCAAATCTAAGTTCTTGCTTCGAACAAAATTTAGTTGGTAGGAATAAAAAGGGAAAATATAACACATGCTTCTCTTTTCCGCGAGGGCTAAACAAACCCAACCACTGCGTGAAATTTTAAAGGAAAAACATTTAATACATAAGTACAGGCAAAAAAGCCTACAATACAAAATTTGTACAAAAATTTTCTTTTGTGTGCTTATTATGGCAAAATAACAAATTTCTAACATTACAGGAATTACCATCAAATACAAGGAAAGAAAATGTGACCGTTTTTAGAAAACGGCACAGATTCAATGACAAAAAAGATTGCATGATTAAATGGAAAAAGGGGAAAATTTAAGGAAGTAAAAAGAAAAATTTCACAAGGCAGAAAATACGAAGTAAACCCATCCCAATTCTTCAAATGAATACTCAGTAGGAACGTCTCTGCACAAAAGGGTTTCATGTTTTCCATTGGTAGTTGTCTTGATTGCTTTTTGTAGTACTTTGCTGGCAAGTTAAGCTTGAATGTTTGGTTCAAATTCTTCTTAGGAAGACACAGAAAAAATGTTCTGTCTTGGAGGTTGTATCTGCCTTGAATCTATTGAATCTTTCTTTCCCTGTGTTGATATAAGACTCCTTCGGTTGGACTAATTCTCTGTCCTTGAAGTGTGGTGCTAACGCTTCCTCCTTGACGGTTAATTGCTTTCTGTTGATCCACTAATAGCAGTCCCTTTTATTGAATAAAGGAGGGTCACACAGGCTTCATCCATGATTTCACAAGGTCTTGAAGAGCACGTCTCTCATTGGCCAGTAAATATGAAACGTTCTTTCTCCATGAATTCAAAAAATGAATCCACAACAATTCCCAAATAATTTTGGCAGTTCTTTAACCGCTAATTTAAAAAAAGATTTTCACAATTGCAACAATTTATCTTTACAAACACGTCTGGTGCAAAAATACACTTTTCTCAAAAGCATATGTGAAAAAAAAACATTAATCTAGTTATAAAAAATTTTTTATAACTTTACTAAGTAACTAGTGAAACTCTAGTAAAGCAATCTGATAGAATTCATGGTTCAATTCGGCCACGTATCACTCTTCATATGTTCAATTTTATAAATGATTCTTCAAACTAGAAAAAATGCCACAGTTTGGTAATAGACCAAATTTTGGAATTAGTAAATTGCAACATGCATTCTACCATAATTTACATCTCATCAATGAGAACTGCACTTGTTTAAGCCTTGACAAGCTTAGAAGAGCCCAAGTCCCCACTTGCATGTATTGTGTACAACCTAATGGAAGATTTAAAGCATTACCTTGATAATTGTAGGTTGAAAACATTTGGTCTAGAAACTGTTTTCTGTCTGAACTGAAAGGCATAGAGAGGAAAAAGTTTACATCAAATTTGCAGGATGTACTCAGTACGGCATTTTCATGTTGAACAAATCCTTGTATACTTATTCAGTGTATGAGTTTTACAAATCAGCTCATCAATTTGATCCTAGACAGCTATCATGTATTAGTCATGACATTGGCAGTTTTGCAGCCATCAAAGGTTTCCACTATACTCTTTGAAGAATTTCAAATTTATACAGACTACAAAGACGACCTACCAAATCCCTTCAGCATTCCAGCATATTGGAGTGCCAATAAGAGCAGATTACTCAATGCCTGTTACTAGCGTAGATATTGAATGTTAATTTTTCTCAGTATGAATATTTGCTTAGTGACCTATGTGAAGGTTGAACTAAGAAGAATAACAAACAGGTTATGATGCTGTACTTTAATGGAGAAAAGATTTTAAACCTTGCTGATTTCTTGGTTTGAAATGAAATGAATTGAAGATTATTGATTTATTGTATGAAAAAGTAAAATCATAATTTTATTTTTTCATACAATTAATCAATAATTTTCATTTATATCACTACCAATACAGGTTTCAATTTTGGGCGTGAAAAAAAAATCTGTTTCAGCAGTTGATACTTTTACTTAAAACAAATATTTGAACTTAATATATTTTTACATCATTAGATTAAGGGCTGAGGCATGAAGTTCAAAAACCTATCAAGCTGGAGCAACTTATCTAATGAGTGGTTATTCCAGATAGTAATATTTTTCATTTTCCTTTTATTTTCCTGTTTTAAGAACATTTATATATTGTTACACTTTCACAGTAAGTATGATAATGAAGCAAAAACATAATTCTGTACTGAAAATGGCAGTGGGTATGGAATTCTATACTGAAAATGGAAACAGAACAGGATTTCCTAAAACCTGAAATGGAATTAAGAAAAATTTGAAAAGGAAAATCGATCCCTCTACACCTAGTATACTCAAGCAGTGAGACCAAGGTCGATTTTGCTTAACTTTGAGAAACTGGTTTTTCTACTTGATATAGCTGTAAGCCAGTTCACTGCTGGATCATTGGTAATGTTATCAATTCTAATATCACTTACTTTGGCTAATAAAATTGAATTTTGATGGTTTTAACTTTGTAATTCAAAATGGCCAAATGTTTTTGCTATAAAGTTTGTATAATGCTCATAGTCACTGGTTAGTAAGACTGTAAGGATGACACTAGAAGAAAAGGTTGACGGAAGAAGGGTTTAATCACTTGAAATAAGAATACAGTAGTTCAGTATGACATGAGTACGACTGGAAAGTGCTATACTTTTGTGACTCACTTTTTGCTACTGTTCTATGAGCAGACATTCTCCTCAGAGCAGAGGGACAAGTTCATGTTTCAATAATAAACATAGGGAATGTTAGTTAGTCTTTCTACACAATACCCTCCCATTTTAAGATATGCATTCTCTTTTGAATTTCTATTTTCTTCTTTTGGGGTTCAATTCCAATATTTTCTGAGGATTTCTTTTTATTTTAATAACATGGTGTGTTTGAGTATTTATAATTGGAGTTGGCAAGTATCGTACAGCATTTCCATCAGTAAATTTCTTTGTTGGGTTTTATTACATAGGAATATTTTGCCTTTAATTGGTTTAAATGCTTTTTTTTGATTACTTTCTCTTTGACCTAATCTTCCACATTGGAAACACTTTTTATTTTTGAATTGGCAATCCATCTTATAATGAAGTCCTCCTCAAATATAACACAGGTTTGGTGTAGTCATCATTTTTTTCTTCTTTTTTTTTTTTCTCTTTCGTCACACTATTTTTACTTGTACAATATCCCTTTCTTTTATTTTTGCAGTATCATGTCTTGAATTCTTTGGCATTCTTCTGCCACAGACTGTAAGGTTAATTTGGGTCCTGCTCAAGTCTTGTTAAAATGCAAGAACAAATCTTTGTTAACCCTTGAAGTTAACAAAAATCAAACATATAATCATATCTGGAGATAACTCGTTGTTATATAGGCATAAAGTGTCACTACTGATACTGTAGTTTGAGCATAGATTGCCAGAGAGCAAACACAGGCGATCCCATTTTGAATAAGCAGAACACATGATCGCAAAGGAAATGTATATATGGGAATTAGTGTGGTGTCTAATTGATCATCATTTCTATTCTATCCTCTATTACTATATGGATCGACTTTCTCTTTTCTATGATATTGTCTATACTGATCATTATTTGGTGATTACTATTTGAGTGAGTATTATCGAGTATGTACCATTAGTGTGAGTGTTATCTGAAAGTGTCTAACACCAGTATTGTTCAATGGCGTTACTATAGATGTATCTGTGCTTATAAAGTCTCTACAACAAGCATTATAAAAAGTGACAATGAGTATTTATTGACATCACAAAAGTGGCAACGAATGTTTGTTGACATTACAAAATTCATTCAGTTTAAATTTTTCACATTGATCGACAATACCAGCATAAATAACAAAATCCATCTTTCTTTCTTTTTTTTTTTTTTTTTTTTTTTTAAGATTTAAGCATTGCCAGCCTGTATAAAATAGAGAGCTTCTTTCACTGAAAATTTTAGACAAAATTAACAGTTTTATCAAATATAATATTTCCTGTATTTTTTTATTTATTTATTTATTTATTTCAGGCAAAATGTAATTGCAATATTTTTTGTGCTGTGATGAACATAATTTCCTTAAAAGTAAACATGCCTTTTTTTCTTTGTACCTTCTGTAATACAACAAAAACACCTTCTTGCAGGTTATATAAAAATTTTCCAATAGAGTTTGTGATTGCATCAGGTGTAAATTAACTAGTACTAGTTTCATTTGATTTCTGCAATATTGCTCCAAGCATCCTTGTCTGGTTTTCCAATATTTTGTATTTGTGAGAATATATGTTTAACTAATTTTATGGTCCTGTCTTGAATGAATCTGATCCTTGGAGTATTTAAATTTGTAAGGTTTGAAGTGCCCAAATATATCTTCAAGTTTCACATGCTGTCCAAAAGCACCTGAATGAACTTGCAATTTGGTAGCACTATATTTGAATATGCAGAGACAAGGTCCATCACATGATCAACTAGAAGCACTGAAAATCTACAACTTTTAAAGAGTTGTAAATTTCCAAAACCATATCTCATAGCCAATAATGATCAGGAGGCTAAATTTGGTATCTGAAAGAGAAATCAATTTATTTTCATATAAAATCAACTTGTAATACTTGATTTTCATCAGCGTTTGAGATATGTCAATTTAATATTCATATTTTTCAAAAATTCAGTCGTGACTTCAGGGATTTAACAATTGAAATCTCTTAAGAAGTGACAGAATTAAAATTATCTCTAGACAATAATTCCAGCAAGTAAATGTTTTAGGAAAATTATTGGAAGGGTAAAGGTACTGGGCATTATCTGCACTTTAGAAAGGAGTTATCATTCCAAAAATTGTTTACAATATCCTATCCTTTTGTTTACACTATTTACATTGTTTGGACTGTTATCCTTATCTTTGTTGTCATATTCACAATGTTTCATCTGTTGTATGTTCTAGCCTTCTTCAGGTGATTGGAATTTTGAATCAAACCCTTTATTTTATCCATTAGAGTAGATTGTTTTAGTTCCATGTTCCATATCTCTTCCGGCTATCTCAGTTTCAGTTTCCCCCCTAACTCAACTCTCCAAGTTTTTGTTCACCTCTGCTGTGGCCAGGTATTGAACTCACAACTCTTTGGGTCAAATCACTAAATTACTTCAACCAGTGCTTTCATCAACTGGACCATGTGCCCTTGATTTATTGGATTTTAGAAATGTTAAATTTACTCTTATTTTCTGATAATGTCATACTTACAAAAATTGCCACATTTATATACACACAAAAAAATTATTTTTAAAATATTGGTTTTTGATGATTTGTATTAAGTCTTTCCATTTCTAAATATAATTTTCACCTAATAATAATATAATCTAAAAGGCTGAAATTAATACAGAATTTAAAAAAATTTAAAACTTAATCAATTTTTCTAATTAAATAACACAATAGTTTTAGTTCATTTTTTTATTTTACGATTCAGAGCAGAGTTTTGGTAAATGTTTCTGTTTGACAAAAAACAACTTGATGATTTAAATTCCTCAAGGAGTCTGGCTTTTAGCCAATATGAATGTGAAGAGGCTGAAATTTCATAAAATTAAGTAAGGGGGGTTAACAGATGTAAAAAAAAAAAAAAAATAAAAAAAATATTTTTACCAAGATTTTCTAAGAAATAGAATTCAAAAATAATTTAATTCATTTGTGAATATGTCCTGAAAACATAAAAATCTGGCAATTATTTGATTTTTGCAAGAATTTCTCAAAATTTCAAAAAAATCTTTGTGCATGAAATTAAAAAAAAAAAAACATTTTGGTATTTTAATATTAATTCTATAAAAATCTTATTTATAAAAGCAATTAAAAGATTTTATACCTAAATAATGTCATAGTTTTATTGCATTTTTTATTTTATGATTCAGAAATTTCATAAAATTAAATAAGTGGTAGTAGTAACAGGTGTTAAAAAAAAGAAAAAAAAATTTTATGAAGATTTTCTAAAAAAAAAAAAAAAAAAAAAATTTCAAAAATAATTTCATTCATTTGTGAATAAGTTCTGAAAATTTAATTGAATTCTGACAGTTATTTTCTTGCAAGAAAATCCCTAATCCCTGATACAAGAAAGCAAGATTTTTAACCAAAATTTCAAATGTGCTAGAAACGATTAAAAAATTTAATAAAATAATGAAAAAAATGCTTTGGTCTTTCCTCTTAATAATAACAAACATTTTGATGATATATCTTTTGCTTTTATCAAGTTTGGGGCATTTTTTCATCATAGTATATTTTTTTTTTTTTTTTTTTTTTTTTTTTTTTAAAGAAAATTTTTTGAGTTAGCTACATGTAATTGTTTTATTTAAGGCTTCATCTGCTTGTCTGGGTGGGTCAATCAGTTATGTGCCATGCGTGATACACGTGTAGGCGATCATGTATCTTTCAATACATGACTGACAAGGCAGATTTTTTTCCTGCAGTAGGTTTCCATTTCTTTCTGCAGTAGACCAGTTGCCATCCAAGGCTATAGAACCCAGTCTATCCTACTATTTGCCCATAGCTGGAGGGAGAAGAGCATTCATACATTTCCCCTGGGTTATCAGCATGTAAGTGAATCTAATGGATTTGACAGGAATTTGAACATGGCTCTCTGATTCCTCAATCTGCGCCACTATCCATTACTCCACCATGCTTCCTTTGGGTGGGTAGGTAAGTGATATCTGGGATGACTTCCCCCTACCAACTCTTTGCTCATCTATTCATCCAGACGTGGTGGCTGATAATATAAAATGGAGGATTCAGAATTGTAACATGGATTCATCTGTCTCCTGTCAAGGACAAAGCAGCACACTCCCTGATCCCAAGTAGAACTGTTAATATAGTCCAGAACCCAGATATAACTGATTTCCAGTATTGTTGTCACTTGATCTGCAAAAATCCTCATCCACCCCTTTACTTATGCATTACCTTATGGTCAAAGTGGATAACACTTACAAGACCAAACTTCAAAATGAATTATCTGCTGGTTCATCAAACAGAAATACTTGATCGAGATAAAACCACCTCTTCCCCGTTCTATGTGGGTGTCCATGGTATCGTGACCTGTCATTGTTTTATTTTCTCTCGGATGTTGGTCACTTTTCTATCATATTTACCAGACATTGTACCTTTAGATTAATATTTATGTCAGTCTCTACTGTATTATTTTAACAATTTCAATTCCATTGAAGATTGCTAAAAGTAGCGCAAGAACATTTCTTTATTAAGAAAGATAAAAAAAAACAAAACATTGTGAAGTTAGCTGAAAGATGTCAGAAACAGTGTAAGACAAAGGTAAGTTGTCGCATAAAGTTAAAGTTGTAAAAAAAAATTCTCTTTTATTTTTACTTAATCACAAAAGGCTTAACACAATCCAGCAAATACTTTTTGTTGTAGTATATTATTCAATTATCTAATTATTTCTAACTCAAAGATAATTTATTTATTTGCAGGTTGTTACAGCAGTGAAGGAAGAGGTGTCTCCTCAGTATGAACACTATTTATTACTTCTACAACAACGTAACAGGTATGAAAATTGGTCTTTATTAAAAACTTTAATTCTTTAGGAGATTAGCTAATACTGTGGAAGATTGATAGGAACAACAAACAATAGGATATCATTTCAAATAATTTTTGAATAATGACGCTATTAAAATGACAAAGAATAACAAAAATGACTTCAGGCACCAAAATAAATTTTCTTACTTGGCAGTAAGAAAATCTTGTAAATGCTTTATTTAAGAAAATGTATTTAAACTAACATATCATATGTAAAATTTGATTGGATTATATATGCATGTATCAGCACTGGTATTTGATCAGAATATCGAGCTCTAATGAGGATCAAAGTGTAATCTGGCATGTCCAGTAGTTGAATAAGGCCTGTACACTCAGACTAATATATATATATATATATATATATATATATATATATATATATATATAGTGTATATTTAGGCAGCAATTTTTCATTAATGCATGTTTCATTAAATAATATAGACAAGTTTGTCTATTTATTTTAAGTAAGTTTCATCATGTTGTCTGATAAGCTTAATAACATTATCATTGAAAGACGAAAGGAAATCACCATATTGATACATGTTTTAATCCAATCTAAGCTTTTGGCTTACACAAGCCATTATCAAAGATGACAATTTCAATAAATCAAACAACAACGGACGAAACAACAATGATAGTCTGCCCTTGCTGCATGAAAAGTTACTGAAAATAAATAGACAAAACTTGTCTATATTATTTAATGAAATATGCATTAATGAATATATATATATATATATATATATATATATATATATATATATATGAAGTGGACAAAGTACGACAATTATTTTAATGTATTTTATTGTTATATGTTATTTATATAGACACAAATATTTAAGTAAATGCTCTGTTTATAATAAACAGTATTAACAACATTTTACCGGCCTTTTTGTTTGAGAAATTTTCATAGAATATATGTGTCCTCCAATAGGAATCAAACCTGTATCCTAAAGGGAATGGTCATATAGCCTGACATGCTATACCAGTTTAGCTACAGAGGACCATCTGGTTAGCAAGGTTGATTTTACTGTTTTCAAACTACAATTTTCCATGATCTCCCTTGAACATTCATATCTGCTCAAGGTCTATATAAACATAAAAAAATGACGTCACACTATGAAATAGACAAATCCGACAATTTAATATATTTTATTGTTATATGTTATTTATATAGACACAAATATTTAAGTAAATGCTCAGTTTTTGATAAACAGTATTAACAACATTTACCGGCCTGAAAATCTGAAAAATTTTCATATAAAATATGTGTTCCAACAGGAATCGAACCTGTATCCTACACAGAACCATCATATAGCCTGGTATGTTATACCATAACATATAACATAAAAACTGTAGCTGTGATTTAGTTGGATCTTATCTCCAAGAGATTTTAAGTATAGCTCTCAGCATCCAAATGTAGGTTCCATCAAACTTAGACTCTAGAGTTTTACCTAATGTCCATGCAGTGGCACCATACATTAGTACTGCCTCTACAGTGGTGTGAAAGTGTTGCAGTTTGAGGTTGTCTGCTAGATCAGATTTCCAGATTACATCCATTTTATTTAAGGTGGACCAGACTTTAGCTATGTAAATTTTCACATCCTTTTCTGTAGAATTTATTTCACTTCCTAGGTATATAAAAGATTTGAAAGATTTTATTGATTCTCCTGAGGCAGTTTGTATTCGGCCTTGCTTGTTGAAGCCTGTGAATTCAGTTTTAGAAGCATTGACATAGTCCAACATTGTTTGCAGCATTTCTAGATTAGTTGAATGTTATCATATTATTATAGCCATTTGTGTACAATAGTGCAGAGTCAAGAGCTGAAATCCCTAAAATATTGGGCACCCTTTTTCTAAACTGGACTCAAATTATAGCAGAAGGATTACTAAATTTGAGAATCCACAAACATTTCAAAGATCCGAATCATTAAATTGTAATAAGTTCATCTTTACTGTTTTATTTTTAATTAGGATGTTGCGTAAATTGAAAACCAAAAGTAGCCAGGAGATTGCACTAGAGAGAAAAGAGCAAGGATTCACCCTCTACATAAATGGAGCTAATGCTGCCTTTACTCAAGGAAGAGTTGCTCCCCAACCACCCTCAACCAACCAAATTTCTAATCACAAAGCTCATTCAAGAAGATACTTGGCAACTACACAATTAAGTAAGTTGATGTCTTTCTTTTTAAGAATTTATGATTCTCCTTTTTTATTGAGATCAAATATACAATTATCATAGCAACACTGATTACAAAGTATTGTGGAACTGTATTGGTTACTGTATGGTTTAACTGCAGTGATATTCTCTCTTGGCTATTTAGTCCAAGAAAAAAATCCACTTAAGTCGCATCTCCAGAAATTGTAAATAAAAGAAGAAAGTTATGGTATTAGTGTTCTTCAATTTGGTCTCTCTTGAATGAAAGCAGTACATTTATTGTCTCTGAAGAATGTGTTGACCAAAGTTAAATCAAGATTTAATCACACAAAATATCTGTAAATTTTGTGTTTCATTTTTTTAGATAAGTCTTGGAATATCTGTTACTTACAGGACAGATTGAGAGGAGAGCAAGAGGGACAGATGAAAACAATGCATAAAATATTTGACGAGCTTGAGAAAATAGATGGCAGAATTGGGTTTAGAAATAAAGAAAATTGTGGAGAGTCATGATCACCTACATACTGATGGACACAGCACATGAAGAATGTCAATATAAAAATTTCATCATTTCAAACTGTTGTCCTCATCTTGGTGGTTATAGATGTTATTAATTAAAGTGTATAGGCTATTCTTCTAGGTGCTGTGGTACCTCAGGACATAGCCGATCATGGCTCTCCACAACTTCCTATAACTTGTGGCCCTTAGCAGTTTTTCTATTTTTACTAAGGTTCTTCCCACCCTGTTCTGCCATCTATTTGCACAATCTTGTCAGGTAAGTGATTCTCTGCCTTCCTCTACTCCCAGTGAGGATTAATATTGGCTCGTATGCATCTCAATTATCAGAAGCGGTATAGAAACCCATTATGTTGATCAAATGTTGAAACAATCTGACATTGTATATAAAGGCCCCAAAAGCACAAACCAAGATGGTGGTATAGTGGATAGAGAAGTTGGTTAAACATGTGTTTACTGTCATCTAGTGCGTGTGGGTTCACCCAAGAACAAACAATTACTGGCATCACGGGGACAAAATAACATAACAGTCAGCAGATATCCCCTATCAGCCAAAAAGCAATGGATATCTGATGATGGTCAGAGGGTATCTATTTAAAATGTTTTGTCTGTAATAACATTTATAACAAACCAAGATGAGAACAATAGTTCAAAATTAAAGTATAATGAAATATCTACGTTGTACAGTTCCAGTCATAAAATACACAAAAACATAATGAAAACAATAACATCTTCAATTTCAAATATTTTCCCAACAAACTTGGCAACCTGCTAAACATGCAAAGAAAGAAATTTTTTTTTTTCATTTCACTCTAAGCAAGGTGATAATGACACTAAGATGTCTGGGATTTACTGTCAGTGGAAAAAATTGAGAAAATGTTTTGGAGAGAGAGTGGACATTAAAAGACCAGAAATCAAGGAGACTGAAGATAATGATTGACATTGTATTTAAATTTTTGAAGGTCATAGTTGACTGGAAAGCAAGAAAGTGAAAGAGAGTTCCACAAGTAAGAAGTGAGAGAAAAGAAATTGTTAGCATAGAACTTATGGTTACATCTAGCAATTTCAATAGTACTGCACTTAAATTTGTAAATTTAAAGTACCAAAGAGGGAAGTTCATCTGAACAATTACTATGAAAATATTTATAGAAAAGGCAAAGGTAAGCTATGTAGTGGTGGTTGGAAAGTGACTGAAGCTGAGTTTCTGTTCCAAAGGCATGATGCCTGCTCACATGATATCTGTACAATGCAAAACATCTGTGCCTTCTTGGCCACATTTTTTCAACTGACTTGAAGTGGAACAACTACATTGAATCAATAGCTGTATCTACTGCAAGAAAAATTGAGTCACGGTGTTGTGCCAGGAAATTTTTCTCATCTGAGTCCATCTTGCACATTTACAAAACTATCATTTATCTGGGCATTGAATACTGCTACTATATCTGGTATGGTGCTCCTGAAATTAATCTTGAGGTTCTTGACAAAATCCAAAGAAGGATCGACAACAATGTAATTGTTCCTGACTTGGCATCTCACCTTCAGTCACTTTCTTACTAACATGATGTGGCTTCCCTCTGTCTGTTTTACAAATATTTTCATGGCAACTGCTCTGATGAGCTTTTTTCCCCTGGTGCTCTGACTACATGAATTTAAGTGTGCTACTAGACTAGCATCTAGGTCCCACGTTTTTAATGTTGAAATAGCTAAATGCAACTGCCACTTCTCCTCCTCCTCCTCCAGTTGCTTTTCTTGCACTTCCCACCCATGGAACTCTCTTCTGTTTACTTGTTTCCCTGATAACTACAATCTTCAAAAATTTAAATGCAACGTCAATTGCCATCTTCTGTCTTCTTCAATCCTTTTCAGCTGTTGTTGTTTCCTATCCTCCTCTTTTCTCTCACTTCCACTCCTTGTAACCTCTTGTGTACTAGTGGCATTCCCACCTTGCTTCTGGTGAAATTATTTAAAAATAATAAACGTGTTCATTAGCCAATAAAACAATGATCCAACCTTTAGCATTATGCTATAGAGTGCCATAAGTTAAAACTTTTGCTTACCTTTGGTATTTGTGGAAGAAATGTTGAACATAGTACACCAAGGACATTGTTTAATCCATTCTGTTGCCATTCCTGCAGTATGAAGGCAATGTATTATTCCAGAATTATAATGCCTGCTCACATGATGCCCATACAATGCAACATGCTCTGCATAATGTTTGGCAACTTCTCAGGCTGTCATGTCCCCCATTTGACATGTATAGTGCAGGATAGTACAACACTTGTTCACTTAGTCCACTAACAACTTTTGTTTTGCGTCAACAGATGCAAGATGCCTAGAATATGGCTGTACAGGATGGTGTTCAGCATTTGTACAATTGCAGACATGTGAATATTATCAACCATTATTGATTTTTGGCTAGTATTGATTGTTTAGAGTTTTTTTTTTTCATCACAACTGCTTTACTGTGTTCATCAATTAAGTGTAGATTGGAAAGAATGAACCAGCTTCAGGCAAGACTCAAACCAGTATCCATTTTACTTCAGGAAGCCTGTTTATGTGCTGTAGAATCTCTATCATTGAAACTACGAGAACTTTATGGCTTACAGGAAATAAAATCTAACAGAACAAAAACTAATAATGAGTAATTGTTGGAAAGATTCAGTTTCGGCTGCCATAACACCATCATCTGCTTCTGACAAAATAAAGTAGGAGACATTATTTTTGGAGGAATGCTTGTATAATAACAATCCTACTACAATGGCCTGTACATGTAAACGTTGCTACTTACCTCTTTCAATTTCAGTATCTAGGCGATATAAAACAATGATGGATCATCAACAACTGAAGGAACTTGAACTTGACATGGAGCAAGAACTTAAAGAACGCCAGGCAGCCAGAACTGCTCCTTTAAACAAACCACGCAGGAAACGATGGAATTTAAAATCTCTAGATCTCAAATTGGCAGGCATGAGTGATAGTGGTAAGTAGGTCTTGTGTGTGTAAGATAAAATATGTGAAAACCAGTTGAATGTTTAAGGTTTTTATTCAGTTGCCAGAAAATCATCATTGGAATAAGTGAAAAAATTTGATTGCCATGGTAATGATTTTTCCTTAATTTTTTCCTCTTGTTCAGATAATGTTCTTATTGACATTAGAATAAAAAAAAATAATCATGCAACTGGTTTTCACATATTCCATCTTACCTTGTTTGGATATTTCATATCATTCATTTTATCATATATATCAGTAGTGACTCGAGGTCATCAATCTTTGTTGAGCTCATTAGTCTTTAATAAAATATACTATTGGTATAACTTGGATGCTAAAATGATTCTTTTACTCTGACTAAAATATATCATTTTTTAAAATTAAAATTTTTAAAAAACACATTTTAGTATTTTAATATTAATTGTAATAATTCTAGAAAAATAAACATTTTTAAAAAATTTTCCAGACATGTAAGAAAAAATGGTGAAGACAAAGCTAGATATGTTTATTTTTAAAAAAAAAATAATGTGTATATATCTTGAGTGTGTGTTTGTATATATATGTCTGTGGATTAGTGTGTTTATGTATCTCTCTGTTTCTGAATTTTATTGTACATTTATGATCACTCCTGCTGACTGATATCATATTTCCTCAACACTAACCCAGTCACACTCCTCACCCCAACCCTCTAGTTGATGATTTTCGCTGAATTTAAGGTTGAGCTAAATTTAATTTGCCCTTTCTCAAAAGATACAGTCAGCTAAAAACCATATACTGTATGGAATAAATTATTTAAAATGGACATTTAAAAATAATAAGTTGAAATAAAAATATGATCTTTGAAAAACAGGACATACAAGTCATTAGAGATTTTTACAAAATTATTTATATAATTAAAGCAAGAAACACCTTGCCTATTCGTATGTCTCCAGCTTTGATCAAGCTCAGACCTACTCAGCCCGACTCGCTACATTCTTTTTTTTTTCACTTATTTTCTTTCTTTGTTTTTTCTTCTTTCTTTGTTTTTTCTTCTTTCTTTGTTTTTTTCTTCTTTCTTTGTTTTTTTCTTCTTTCTTTGTTTTTTCTTCTTTCTTTGTTTTTTCTTCTTTCTTTGTTTTTTCTTCTTTCTTTGTTTTTTCTTCTTTCTTTGTTTTTCCTTCTTTCTTTGTTTTTTCTTCTTTCTTTGTTTTTTCTTCTTTCTTTGTTTTTTCTTCTTTCTTATGAACAGTATCAACGAAATGTATTTCAGTCAATATTTAAAAGAGTTAAAACAATTAATTTTGGATCTAGCTAAAGTCAAGAATGGAAACAATACACTATGAAAATTTTTTGTTGCTTTGAGATAGATATACTTGAATGCTGATTCACTTGAGCTAAACCTGACCAGCCTGACCTCCAGAGTTGCCTCTGATATATATTGGCAGCGATAATTCTTTCAAGCATGTTTGATCAGATGATATATATTTCTAAAAAATTAATGGATTTTATTTTTAATCTGACATTTTTATTACTTCAGAAGTTATTTTTAGCGGAGATCCATATTTAAGTGGATGCTCCAATTATTTTAAACTGTATTTGTCTAAATACATATGTCTGCATACTCAAGAAAACTTATAAAAAGAAAATGTGCCCTCCAGCAGGATTCCAATCAGTGTCCCTCTTTGCAGGAGAAACCACCATGTGGTCTGGTGTGCTTTTACCGCTTGACTACGAAGAGCATCACAATAAAGCAAGGTTCTATTTTTTTTAATTTTCAAAAGGTTCTGTTTGTTTTTAAAGGTAAAATATTACCTTGCTTTATTGCGGTGCAGGCTGGTACACAGGCTGGTAGATGAAATAAATGCTGTTTAAAATAAACAAAGCATCTACTCAAAAAAAAAAAAAAAAAAAAAATATATATATATATATATATATATATATATATATATATATAAAGTTCAAAAGATATGTCCTCCAATTTCACCTTTCACAGGTATACTGTTTGTCAAGGCAAGATAAAATCTTTTTCTTTTTATGTGCCATGTCCTTTCAGGAAGTAGATGATCATGGCTCTCCACTTTCCTCTATCTCTTGCAGCTCTCAACAAGTTCCTCCCCTTTGCTTCCTCCCGCAGACCACATTCTGTCATCCACTTGCTTAATCCTGCCAGGCATGTAACGTGTTGTTTTCCTTTGTCTCTCTTTCCCTCTATTTGATCCATGAGTATTAGATTTTTCAGGCCCACTTTCCTCATGATGGGTCTCAGAAACTTCAGCTGCCTCTTCCTGATGTTATGTATAAGCCTCCTCCTTGTTTGCATCCTCTCTAAGACCTCATCATTACTCACACATTTGGTCCATGATATCCTTAGCATCCTTCTGTAGAACCATATCTCTGTCACATTGAGTCTCTTTCATCTTTGAGGAAATTGTCCAACATTTGCTGCCGTAAAGAAGGACAAATATCACGTAACAGCTAAGTATTCTTTTCTTTAATACCAAAGAAATTCTTTTGTTTTGCTATACTTTGCCCAGCTTTTGGAATGTGTCCTTGGCCATCCTAGTATGTCTATGGATCTCAGTGTCACACTTATTGTTCTCTGTCAGATATTTAAACTTCCGCGTCTGCTTGATTCTAGTGTTCCTGATGTGCAAATTGCGTTTCGGACTCATCCTTTTACTGATGACCATGCACTCTGTCTTGTATTATATGCTTAGTCCCTTCTTCTCACTCTCCGTCACTACCTTCTATGAGAGATTTTATTGAATTTATTAACAGATGTATATGCTACATCACTGATTTCAAAATAATTTCAAACCTGCACTCGACTAAAAACACACAAGATCTTTTAGTTCAGAAGTTTATGACAGTGTTTAAATTTTAACAAATGTTATAATGGGATAAAATTTAATCTGAAATTTTTTTATTTCATGTTTTTATATATATTTTTTTAGTTTCATTTTTATAAAAGTCATTTGCACAAAACAACTTAGGAAAATAAATTTGGCAAATGTTATCAGCAATCATATAGTTTAAAATACTAAACATGTTTAAATTATTGTAATATTTATATTTACTGATTATTTTCTCAGACAAATTTAGTTTATTTATTATTTTTAATTTTATTTTTTCTCATCATTGACTCGAAACAAATTTCAAAATATTTATTCCTATTGGATTCTTTCAGCCCCTAACTGCGACTATTTTTTTTTCTTTATCATTATCACTGCTGCAATCTTCAGCCTGATTTTTGTTTGAATTTTCTGAAATGTTACAATAATTCTTTTGATCTATTTTTGTCTCTGTTGTATTCATTTTCAGTCAAAATTGATTAAAGTGGAATAATAAATTCAGTTTTCAAAAGACACTTTTTATCTATCCTCTTTCTGTTTTTCTTTTTTTTTTTTTTTTTTAAAATGAATTATTTTTAAATTTTTACCAATGATTTTCAGAATTGATTTTGAAGATATGATTTTCTTAAAAATATCTTTTCAGTTACTTCTGTGGAAAGTTACGATGATGATTTTGAATCTGATCATAGCAGCAACGAACAATCTCTTGATAATGATTGGACTGTAAGTAACTGCTTTTCTATCATGCATGCAAAAAAATTTTGTAAATTCTAAAACAAAAGAATAACATGTCAATATTAAGTTACGTTTAAAATTCTGACTTTTCTACAAATATTTGAAATTGAGATCCAACTAACTAATTGATCACTGTTGAATGTTATTCTCTGCTTAATAGGGTAAATTTAACCACTTGGAAATGGCTGATAAAATATCACAGAAGAAATTTCTTTGCTTTTATTAATTGAGCTAGCAGGCAGTAAAATTGCTAATCCAATTTTTTTTTTAAATTTTTTAACATCATCACATAGTTGAAATAAAGCTTTCAGAAAAAGATAAACAAAAAAGAATTTCTGACAACAACAATGACTGCCTTATCATGGGCCACAATGCCTCAAGCCCACCAATTGCATTGCAAGCTAACAATTTACATAACTGGGCAAAGAATCACTTGTAAAGTTTAACACATACAAAATAAAACTGCTTTCACTTAATTGCTATAGAGAACTTTTTTCTGCCTGTCATCAGCATAGCTGCTGCTTATATTTGGGAGTGCAACTCTTTGCACCTTTTTCGGCCCACATTTTCCACCGTCATGAAGTGGAATGATTATATTGAATCAACTGCTCAGTCTACTGCTAGGAAATTTGGTTCACTGTGTCATGCCAGACAATTTTTCTCAACAGAATCCATCTTGCACATTTATAAATATACCATTTGACCATACATTGAATACTACTGCCATATCTGGTCTGGTGCTCTTAGGTTTTGTGATGCCAATGAACTCTCGTTGCCACTTTTGTGATGCCAACGAATACTCGTTGTCACTTTCATAATGCTGTTGTACTAGAGACTTTGTAATTGCAGATACAACTATGGTAATGCCGTTGAACAATGCAGGTGTCAGACACCTTCGAATAAGTCTTGCACTAATAGTACTTGCTCACTAATACTCGCTCAACAAGTAACCCGTATAGTGATCTGAATAGAGAAATAGTGGTCTTTATAGTAATAGAGGACAGAGTAGAAATGGTGATCTGAATAGTAATAGAGGATAGAGTAGAAATAGTGTTCGTTAGTCATCAGCTACTTCCTACGTATATGCTTTTCCTTTATGGTCACATGGTCTACTTAATTCAATAATGGGATCGCCTGTGTTTGCTCACTGACAATCTATGTTCAGACTCAAGTGTCAACAGTGACACTTTATTCCTATATAACACTATGATATATCTTGAGAAGAAGGTTCTGTAATGTAATCAATCCCAACCTGGCATCCTGACTTCAGTCACTTTCTCATCAATGTGATGTGGCTTCCCTCTGTCTTTTCTACAAATATTTTCATGGCAATTGTTCCAATGAGCTTTCCTTCTTGGTGCCACAACTGCATGAATTTAAACATACTACTAGATTAGAAACTTGGTCTCACTCTTTTACTATTGAACTCGCTAGATGCAACCTTCTGATCTATTCTAATAGTTCCTTGTCTTGTACTTCTCACCTGTCAAACTCCCTTCCGTTTTATTGCATCCCTCCATATACAATCTTCAATGATAAAAACACCAATCTCCATCTTCTGTCTTCCTGAATCCTGTTCTCTTATTGTCTTTTCTCCTCTCTTCAGTTTTCTCATTCTCTTTTACTCCCTGTAACCCCCCTTGCATCCTAATTACATTAACACCTTGCTTGGGGCTGAAATGATTTAAAAAAACAAACTTCACATCGCAACCTATCAAATTCATCACAAGCTCCAATTTTCTATCACAGTCTTATTTTGTCAGTGAATCAGTTTATTGATTCTAGACAATTTGTCATAGATGATGAAAGCAGTCAAAACTGATGTAGCTGTTAAAATATTTTAACAGTACAGAACTTCTTTTGTTATCTGTGTGTTGATTTTTCGATCATCTGTGAAATGAAGAGAAAAATTGAAATCCGGATATTTTTCAATTATCCAAATGAAACTCATTTTAATATTTCCTCTCAGGCAAGCATTTTGTGAATTTATAAAACCAATGCTTGATAAAAACACTGATAAAATCAGTTCAATTCTTGTTAATTTTCTTGTTTTCATACAACGAACATACATTTGTATTATCAGAGCTTGGTCATGCCAGAGATTATGGATTACACAGCTGTCAGAAATAAATGACTGGTTCAATGCAATCAGCCTTGTGTATGAACATCTAAATGATCAGGACCTTGTTGAACTTATAACTGTGCTGGAAAATATTGAAGAAGATGACGAAGATGATAATGATATTGAAGTTCAACAGCTCCGGTACCCAATTTCAAACACTGAAGCAATGCGTCTTGAGTATGACAATATTGCTACTACATATGGTCTATTGCTCCTGCTATATATTTAGAGATTCTTGATAAAATCCAAAGAAGAATGAGTAATATTATAGGTCCTTACCTGGCATCTCAGCTTTAGTCACTCTCCCACTGCTGTGATGTAGCTTCCCTGTGCCTTTTCTATAAATATTTTTATTGTAATTGTTCATATGAACTCTTTGCTATGGTACCTAGACTTTATGAATTTAAGTGCAGTACTAGATTGGCAGAAAGGTTTCATTAATTCAGAGTTGAACTGACTAGATGTAGCCATAAGTTCTATGCTAACGATTTCTTTTCTTACACTACTTGCTTGTGGAACTCTCTTCTTGCTCCATGCTTTCCAGCCAATTTTGATCTTCAAAAATTTAAATGCAATGTCAATCATTATCTACTATCTTCCTGATTACTCTTCTATTATTCTTGCACCTTAATAATGTTTCTGTTTTCTAAACTCCTTGTGTCTTAGTGACTTTACTGTTATGCATGGGATAAATTTGATTAAAAACAAAAAAACTATTCTTTGAAGTTGAAAATGTTGAGGTTATTGCATGGCCTGCCCAAAATCTAGGATTCATCCCAACTGAGAATTTTTGGAAGATCATTTAAAATAATCTTAGGGCAAGTAAACTGATGACAGTAACTGATTTGTAGCAGAAACTGTAGGATTTGATTGATTGATTTGTTTTCTATGGCTTATTAACCCTTTGCAGGTTATTTAAAGCTAGAAAATATTTTTAGAGTGTAAGAATTTTTTTTTTTAATAATAATGATTTTAGTGATACAGGACTTACTAATTAACCCATAGCCAGGAGAGAAGTGGTAGATTCGTACCTTTTCCAAAAGTATTTGCGCATATGTTACTAGAAAGACTGTCCAATTAACAATTTTGAGCCAGTATCTATTACATCCAAACTTAGAGTACCTGGTATTCCCATGAGGTCACCCATGTAGGTACTGAGCTGCTTAACTTTGGTGATCGTATGGGAAAAACTGCAGGAGGAATGGGACAAAATCATACCTGAACAATGTGAAGTTCTGTGGTCATGGATTTGCAGAAGTAATTATTAGCTATGGCTTCTATAAGTATTATTAATATTCTGTAACAATATTGTCATTATTGTTGTTAAATTGCAAATTTGTTCTCTGATTCAGGATGCTACATTTTTTTTCTTTTTTTTTTGTAATAAACATTTTTTGTTTTTTAACTTGCTTTTATCTTTGGTAAATTTGTATTAAAAAAATCAAAGTGGAGAACAAGTTTTTAAGAATATTTGCTGCAGTTTTTATCAAGTCTATATAATTGGAAACTATTGATTTTTTTAAAACTTTCATTCTCTGATATTGGATGTTGCTACATATACTATATGTAAAAGAATGCATGCAAAGAGACCTGTTTACTAAGTTTAGTCAAAGCTATGAATGCTTAATATCCAGTAGAGATTGGAATCACTACACATGCAAACCTTATCCTGAGTATGATGATAAAATAAATCCGGCAGCAAGGCCTCTGATCAAGAAGTTTTGAGGAGTGTGGAACCACCTCTTAATTGCTGTTGTTCCCAGGTCCTCCCTGATCAGGGGTCGTAGCACCTGTTAGGGTCCCAGCTATGGGCAAATAGTTAACCCCGAAACTGGGGTAAAAACACTATGAAAGTGTAAAAACAGGTTTTAATACCAGAAATACTTTGTAAAAAAATTATTACTAGCAACACATTTTTGAAAAAAAAAAATTATTACCAGAAATAGATTTTTGACAAAATAAAATATTACCAGCAATGAAAATTTTGTCAGCATTAAATAACCCATTGGGGTTGATATGTTGTAAACCAACCTTAATTGCTGTTGTTCCCATGTCCACCCTGATTGGGATGGTAGCACCTGTTAGTGTCCCAGCTATTGGCAAATGGTTAACCCTCAAAGTGGGGTCAACACACTATGAAAGTATAAAAATAGATTTTTATAGTAAAAATACCAGCAATACATTTTTGATAACAAAAATTGCAACAATACATTTGGCTCTTGACAAAAAAAACCCCTCTTTACAAAAATACATCAATAAAACCGGATCTACAAACTGATTTCTTACAAAAAATACCTATTCTCTTCATAAGAATCTACCCTAAAAATTTTGTTGGCATCAAATAACTGATTGAGGTTGATATGCTGTAAAAATAAACCAACCTTTTCCATAACTGCCATTTTGTCAAGAGGAATTAACTGAATAGTCCTTAGATAGAAAATTTCATATGGCTGTCATGCATGGTGCCAAACTTGTTCGGAAATACCTGTCAGCAGTATACAATGGTTTCCTCAGATCAGTGATCAAAAATGACCTCGAAGTGAATAAAGCTTGTAGGTCAGAACAAGGATCATTCCTCTTTGAATGTCATAGACTGGTCCCACAGAATCACAAAGAACTGTATCAAATAACAGAAACCACATCATTTGAAGACTTTTAACAGCAGAAACAACTAAAATGTGGAATCACTTCTTAATTACTGTTGTTCCCAGGTTCACCTTGACCCAGCATGGTAGCATCTGTTAGGGTCCTACCTATGGGCAAATAGTTAAGCCCTGAACTGTGGTCAAAACAATACAAAAGTACAAAAATAGGTTTTTATAGTAAAAATAGCAGCAATACATTTAAAAAAAAAAAAAAATTACTAGCAACACATTTGGCTCTTGACAAAAACCTCTTTACAAAAATACATCAATGAAACCTGATCTACAAACTGATTTCTTACAAAGAATATATATTCTATTCATATGAACCTATCCTAAAAATCTTGTCAGCAACCTATTGTTATACCATAAAACAAAATAAACCAATAACCAAACGTGCAAATCTGTCTATGAGTCTAGTTTCTAGACTTTGCTTGAAAGAAAGACACTGTGTGTGTATATATATATATATATATATATATATATATATATATATATATATATATATATATATACACTTATATCATTTATATAATGTTAAAGACAATTAAAATATTTGCAATATAATAGAAATGATCTGGTGCTGTTTTAGTAGAAGGTAATTTACAAGAAAAAATAGTGAAAAAAAATTCTTCTAAAACAAAAAAAGAATCAGCATGAACCACTTTGTTTCTTATGATTCTGAAAATGAACATTGAAATAGCAGTGCCTACAAAATTTTCTTGTTTGCAAATCAAATATTGATTTGCCTATGGGAAGGGATTTCTGCTATTACTTTTATCATGTATGTATGGACATGTTTCTTGATATATATGTGTGTGTGCGTGCACATATGCATGTTCTCATCCAAATACATTGAAGTACATAAATGTTTGAAACAGAAAAGAATTAAATTTGGTTACCAATGGCTGATCTGTTTTGAATTTGGCAAACCATATTCAGTGTCATATGTAGTCTCCACCATCCCCACCATGTCTAAAAAAAAAACATTTCCCAACTCAGTTTAGGAATCTGGAATGCTAATGTTTACCAAGATACCATAATCTCTCAAAGAATCATTTCCTTATGACTGGTTCTGATGAAAGCAGAAAACTAATTCCTTTTCAATATTGCCAATTTTCAAGGCTGATTTTAAGATTTCCAAAATGCATAGAATGCAGACTTTTAAAAAATGTTTTCGCAAATTCTCCTAAAAAAACGCAAGGTTGAAATTGGTATTTGTATTGCTGATTACATTTAAAAATTCAACTGTTGCAAAACAACATTAAAAATACTTTTTTTTTCATTTTTTTTACTTGCCTTGTACAAGGCCCAAGAGCCACTTGAGATAGAAAGTTATAGTAAGAGGTACAGTTTATGCAGATATGTGAGGAAGATAATGGTCAACCTTAGTCTTGAACAGGTTAAGATTGTAGTGATTGGGGAAACATCTTCTTGGGAGTTGGTTCCACAAATCAACGGTTTGTGGGAAGAAGCTGCTCCAGTGGAACTTAATTTTGCCAATGGAATACAAAGGAAATGAGGGTGGTTTGCTCCAATGTGTGTGGTATGGTGAGTCTTAGCCATGAAGATTAGAACTGTTTGAACTAAGCACTGTTGTTTATTTGAACTCTTTCCATGGAAATAATGATAATGCAGTGAGAGGCTTATGGCAGCAGTACTCCTTTTTCAGCCTGATTTTGTCTCTTGTAAAGGTAGTGGATAAGTGTGAGGAGTCGGGTACTTACTGAAGCAGTACAGGGAACCAACCATTTTCCCAGCATCTTTAGTGATAGATCATATGTATGATTTCCACTTGAAATCTGGGTTGAGTTTAAACCTCAATAGGTGCTCAAGAAAGAAATTCTCACATGGTGGTATGTCCCTGGAAAGGGATATATTTGAATGAAGCAGCTAAGTGGTTTTGGCTACCATAACCAAGTAGAATACGGTAGCAGTAATCGACTGGTACGCGTCGTAGTTGCAGGTAAGAAGTGTAGATCAATGGCGTAGTCCAATGGGCGTTGTTATAGACTTAGCTCTCAGACTAAGGCTCTTTGACTCTTTTGACTCTCCTACGCATCCATCGATATTTATGACAGACACCAGCCAATAACACTCCAGTGAGGGGGAACACAGGTGTATGCATATTCCATTATATCACATGGTATATTCAAAAATTATCCTATATCCGATTTCATTGGACATTTGGAAGCTCATCTTGTAGTTTAATTTGCTAGTGTTGTAATTTTGATCTTCAAAGGCCCCCTACAATTGTGGCCTTGTGCAAGAGACTGTTATATTTAGTAAATAACCTTACATCATTTTTTTGTTTTGTGGCAACTAAGTTCAAGGGTCCTAAAGTGAGTTATATACAAGTTAAGCAATCTAAGTCAGGAATGCTTTTCTTTTTAAACAACTGATAGTACATAAAAATTTAGAAAAAAATATATAATGTAGATAGTGCAGTTTTTATTGGTATTGAAAGGAAGACAATTCTCATGTTTTTGAATAAGTTATTCTTTTTCAGGTAGAATATAGTGCTGAGCTTCACCAACCAGGCAGCAACAATGCAACATAAATTCTTTATTTTATTAGTCCTCTACTTGGACAACATTTCCAAAATTATTGGTTTTTTTATTGTTTTTAATGATAGTTTATTTATTTTTTGTATAAGTTTGTGTAGCTGGAGCTTTTTTGAATAAGGACATTTTTTCTTTTAACTGCCATTTTTCATATCTGAATAGCCATAGGATTAAAATAGACACTTTGGAATATTGTTTTTCCTTTGAATAAAATTGAGTGTCTTTATTTATATATTTGTAAAACCTTTAGAAATATATAAAACTGGTATTATGCATTCTTTATATACTTTGTGTTAAGCATACTGGCAAGGTGCTTTTCTTTATATAACTTTTTTTAATAAATACATGCCAACCAATTATTTAATTCTTGTGGCCTTTTTTTAAATAATATCACTTTTCTTAAATAGCTTGATTTCTTCTGCTTTTTTATCCTTTTTGGAACATTACAACTGAATATTCCCTTTTTTTATTTTTATTTTTTCTCATTTTTAAGACTACCCTTACCCTTTTCTGGGTGCAGAATGCACCCAGAAAAGGGTAATGGTAGAAATTAACAAAATTGTAATAAAAACAAAGTTACAAATATTTAAACTGTTATCTTCATCTTTGTTGTCATATTCACAATGTTTCGACTGTTGCATGCTCCAGCCTTCTTCAGGTGATTGGAATTTTGAACCGAACCCTTTATTTCATCCATCAGGGTAGATTGTTCTATTTCCACATGCCATGCCTCTTTTGGACATCTTAATTTTCAGTTATTTTCCCTTTAGTAACTCAGCTCTCCAAGTTTTTCTTCCCCTCCGCTGTGACCAGGTATTGAACTTACAACTCTTTGGGTCAAGTTACTGGATTACTTCAACCAATGCTTTTATCCACAGGGCCATGTGTCCTTCATCTAAAGAAGTCCGGAGTGTACAATGACTGAAACATTGTGAATATGACAACAAAGATGAAGACAAGAGTCCAAACAATGTAAATAGTGTAAATTGTTACAATACCTCATCTCAAAAGTATAGACAGATAAAATTAGAAAGGTACAAAGATCAATACTAGAGAGAATTCTAAGAGCTAAAGAGTTCAGCATGGATTACGGAATAGACCAAGATGTCGTTGATGTGATTAAATGTCAAATATAGAGGTGGACAGAACACATTAGAGGATAACAGATGGAGCAAAAGGTTGGTTAAATGATGCCCAATAAATTGGAAACCTAGTAGAAAGAGACCAGATAAAAGGTAGAGAAATTTTGTAGGTAGATATACCAAAGAATAGCCCAGTTATAGTTGCCCAACAGTGGACTTAGATGCTGTTGTTTATTTAATATAATTTCAATTTGTATACGTAATCCTTGCTTCTTGCTTGGTGAAGCTCAACCCTATGGTACCAGAAAACATGTGTTTGCATGTATAAACATTAATAAACATAGACTAATTTCTAGTTTTAAATTTTGTAGTAGAGTGTTGTCTTATTACATTTTTTTTACTAGAATCTTTATTCTTATTGTCTTGATCTTTGTTTTAGTCAGTGATAGGTTTTGTTATCATTCATAGATTCAAGTAGCAAATTTCAAGTGAAATCAATGGTTTAATAGATTCTGTTCAACGTTCATCAGTGTTCACTTTAAAAACAAAGAGGATAAGGAAATCTGGAGAACTCATCAGCAGAAACAGTTGAAAAAAATGATCATATTCATTTGAATAATTGATAAAATAATCCAATACTTAATCTAAAATCTTTATATGTAATTAAGGAGGCTGGAGAATACACCAGCTGAAATGTAGTAATCAACATGATTATGATACGTGTCTGAATTCTTCCATCTATCATCCATAGCTCTAAGTAATTTTGTTTCACCTTAATATCTCTTCATGTTTGCTATGGTAATTAGACTTTTTTTTAATTTAAGAATAGTACTAGACTGGCATTGAGATCTTATCAATTTACAGCTGCAAATTCTATGCGTTTTATTTCTTGCATTCCCCGTATGTGGAACTCCCTTCTGGCTACATGCTTTCCAGCCAACTTTAATCTGCAAAAATTTAAATGCAATCTCAATCTCTGTCTACTGTCCTGATTACTATTTTCTCTTCCTGCTCATTATTAATGTTTCTGCTCTCAATTCTTCTATACCCAGTAACCCCTTGTGTCTTAGTGGCTTTACTATCTTGCATGGTGTGAAACTGATTTAAAAAAAAAATATGTTCTGCCATTCATTTACACAAGTTCATTAGGTAGATTACTTGCTGTTTCCCTCTGCCCCTTTTGCACCAAATATATCCCATGAGTGTCAAATTCTCCAAGTCATCTTTCCACATTATATGTCACAGAAGGAAGGTTAGCGAACCATCCAGTGATGGAAACAATGATGGTGAAAATATTTGAATAATTCATATAAAATGTTTATGGGTTTGGTTTTGAAAGTCAGCAAAATAACAATATCAACAAGAAAAAAACAAATTGCAAAGCACTGAACAAGTTTAAAAGAAACTGGAAGCAGGACAGATGTTATATATTCACCCATATTTGTTTATCTGTTTGTACAATATATCCAAACGTTCTCCATGTATTTCCATGACCTTTTGTGAAAGGTGAATGATGGGATGAGAAAAAAAAATTGATTAAATTTAGAAGCTAATCTAAGAATTTTTAAGGTTAAAAAAATGTCTCTTTGTATTTATCCTGAAATTATTACTCCTACCAAAGGAATTGATCAGAGTTTCTTTCTGTTTTTTGTCATACCTGTAATTATTTAAAATAAATTTTTGTCACAGCATAGTCTGAGATCTGAACTGTGATTATTTTTGACGATATGTTTCCAATAAATAGCTGCAACAAACATTTGTCATGGCATAGTCTGAGATCTGTACCGTGATTGTTCTGTTTTTACTGACAATGATGATGTTGGCTGGGAGGTATGTGCTTTCTGAGTGCTTTCTCACTTCAGATTCAGAATTGAGTGAAATTGAGTTTAAATCTAATTGTTCAAAAACGGGGAAATAAGATGATAGATTGACTCTGTTAAAACATTGTATTTTGCTTGGATGCTCTTGTATTGTGAGTGATACAGGTTGTGAACAATCCTTGAGAGAAAGTGTTAATATATTTTTCTCTTATTTCAGGAGGAAGCCAGTCTTCATGAAAACAATGAAATACTTACCCCACAACCTCCCTTGAACAGTAAACCCAAGAATAATTACAGCAGGCCTCATTACAGCCCACGTGGACAAAAACTGACCTTGAACATTACTGATATTAAGGTAAATTATTTTTTCATTTTTTCTTCCTGTCAATGAACATACTTCTAGTTTATTGACTCCTTTAAAATGTCCCTCTAGTTAAGAATGAATCTTAAAGATTTTCATTTACTATATTCTGAAAATTTGTTTCATAATCATATGCTAATACAGGGTGAGGTTGTATTGTATATCAATAATATTTTGTCAGTTTTGTTTATCTTTGAAATAAACTGTTATAGTGAGGTGTAAAAATATCTTTAAGGTACAGAGTTTCATTTAAAATAATAGAATTCTGTAAAAAGTTGAATAGAATTTCTCAAAAAGCCAAGAAGTTTGCTTCACTCACTCTCAGCCACTCAAGGTCAGGCTACTTACTGCAGGGATTTTAAAGCAGTTCACTCAACTTGCTTAGTTTTACATTTGGCCAGGAGTGAAACTGATTTGCATGTTCACTGATCTCATTCAGTGGAAAGGTATTTATTTTTTTATTTTTTACAAAAGCAGCAAATAACACTAGCAGCTATTTACACTATTTACATTGTTCTAACCGTTGTCCTTATCTTTGTTTTATTCACAATGTTTCAGCTATTGTATGTTCTGGCCTTCTTCATGTGATATCTGTTGGAATTTCAAACCAAGCCCTTTATTTTGTTCACATGACCCAGTTGATAAAAGTCCAAACAATGTAAATAGTGTAAACACTATTGAATATTACCATTTTTTTTTTTTGTTTTTCTTTAAATTTTTTCTGATTGTTAAGATTACCATTTCCCTGTTCAGATAATTCAGTATTTCTTGAATGGTCGCAGAATATGGAAATTAACAAAATTGTATAAAAATGGTTAGAAATGTACAAAAATCAATGGGAAGATCAATACTAGAGAGAATTCCAAGAAATAGAAAGAGGTCAACATGGATTACAGAACAGACCAAGATGTCATTTATGTGATTAAATGTCAAAATAGAGGTGGGTAGGACACATTAGAGGATAACAGACGGAGCAAAAGGCCAGTTAATGATTGTTGATTTCATCTTATTGTCATATTCATAACGTTTTGGCCATTGTATGCTCCAGCCTTCTTCAGATGATATATGTTGAAATTTTGGGTAAATTTGCACATTAAATCCTGGAAAACAAGTGTAATAAAAATTTCCATTCTGGTGTAAATTTGGATGCTTATTTCGAAAATAACAATAAAAGTTTGTGGAAGAAAACCGTTTAGGAGTTATTGACAGTATATGTTTGTCCTCATTTGCATTACAGCTACAGCTCAGCTGCCATTACTGGCTTTGTTTACATATGTTTGCCTTGAGTAGTAATGTGCAGAAGCTTCACTTGTCTTGGCTACTGTGCAATACACAAACTTTAAATTAAATTTTGTGAATTGTGCAGTAATCAAGACGAGTAATATAAGATGATCAGTAAGAAGGCCATTAACTAAGTAAGCTTCCATGTATTACTGCTTGAAGCAAACATATGTAAACAACTCCAGTAATGGTGGCCAGGCTAAATGTGAATAAAGCTGAACTTATATTGTCTATAACGGTTTTTTTCCGAAAACTTTTATTGTTATTTTCGAATTAATCAGGCAATTTCACACCAGAATAGAAATTTTCATTAGTTGTTTTTCCGGGGCTTAATGTGTAAATTTACCAAATTTACAAATTTACCTTTATTTAATCCACATGGCCCAGTGGATAAAATTGTTGGCTGAATTAATCCAGTGACTTGACCCAAAGGAGTTGTGAGTTCAATACCTGGCCACAGCAAAGGTGAACAAAAACTTGGAGAGTTGAGTTACTAAAAGGAAATAACTGAAATTGAGATTTTCAGAAAAGGTATGGCATGTGGAACTAGAACAATCTACCCAAGTGGATAAAATAAAGGGTTCAGTTTGAAATTTCAATATATATCTCCTGAAGTGTACAAAACATTGTGCATATGACAATAAAGATGAGGTCAACAGTCTGAACAATGTAAATAGTATAAATAGTTACAATTCATTTCAGAAATATAGACAAAACACTAACAGCTATAGCCATTGAAGTATATTTTCATTTTCTTATGTACAAGTTCACTTTTCAAATATTGAAACTGATGTTTTTCTTATAAAAGATAGTAGATAATCTTAGGCATTGAATAAATGTTCCAGAAACCTTTTATTCACTACAATAGCATTATAAACGCAATGTTAAAAATTTGGCAAGGACAAAATTATCCACGCATTAGAAATTTATTTTATTTATAATACCTAATATATATTTATTTTATTCATATTACCTGATATGCTTAAATCATGTTATGAAGCAGTAGTGATCAAATTGGTGCAACAATTTAGATATCTGGGAAGTGTTTTAACAGAGGATGGAAAGTACAACATTGGAATTCAAAGGAGCACTGTAATATCAAAAAATACCTTCCAAAAGCTAAGCAAAGTATTAAGAAACTAGAAAATATCATTAAAAGCAAAAAGTACTGAAGTGTTATGTAAAATCAGTTTTCCTATATGGCAGCGAATGCTGGACAGCCTCCTCACAAATAAAGAGACTTGAAGCAACAGAAATGCAGTTCTACAAGAAGATACTGAGAATACGATGGACCAAACATGTGAGCAATAATGAAGTTCTAGAGACAATGGCAATAAGAACACTTAACATCAGCAAGAGACAGTTGTAATTTCTAGGGCACATAATAAAGAAAGAGGAATTGGAAAATTTGATACTCACAGGGAAGATTGAAGGTAAGAGAAACTGAGGAAACCAATGCTTAACTTACCTGATGAGCTTCAGTGAATGGATGATGGAGCAGGTTCTGGGAGAGATGGAAAAAAGACAAAATTTATTAAAAGCTACAAAGGTCAGAAAATTGTAGAGAGCCTTGATCACTAACATCCTGAAGGGACATGGCACATAGAAGTGTATCAAGTTGCATCTATGAGATGTAAATTTTTAAAAGAAATTATGTTTTTCCTAATGAGCAGGCATATCGGTTACTGTAAACTGGGAATTAACAACATGGCTGTATGGAAAGTTTTGTTTGTAGATTTAAAACAATGAATTGTAAACAGTTGCAATTCAGGAATGAGTTTTAGATTAGCAACTAAGCAGTTTTTGGTACCCAAGTCGACTGCATAGTATATCATGGAAAATTATTGTGAGATAAAAATCATTGCAATTCTTTCTTGAAAGAGCTGTAAGCCTAAAAGGCTACATCATTGATAATTAACTGACACAAACAGTGGGGAAAATAAGTATTTCATTCCCTGCTGATTTTCTAAGTTTGCCACTTTACAAAAATAGGAACGGTCTATAATTTTCAGAGTGGGTCCGTTGTGAAAGTGAGAGATAAAATATAAAAAAAATTCTAGAAACTCACTTTATATTAATTTTTGAACATTTATTTCTTTTTTTATTAAAAAAAAAATTTTTTTCACCCCCTACCAACCAGCAATGATTCAGGCTGCATAGACTGGTTATGTGACCAGGAGGCATATAGACTAGTCCTATTACTCAATTATTACTCCTTATCAAGTACTGATTAGCTGCATAAAAGACACTAGTTCACAGAATCCTTCAATGAATCAGAATCTAATCTCTCCACAATGGTCAAGATGAAAAAAAGGACATCCAGGACAAAATTGTATACCTGCACAAGACTGGAATGGGCTACAAGATGATTGGCATGGTGAGAAGGAGTCAACTGTTGGTGTGATAATAAGAAAATGGAAGAAACCCCAATTGACTATCAGTCTCCCTTGGTCTGGAGCTCCATGCACGATCTCCCAACGTGGAGTGAACTTGATGATGAGAAATGTAAGAAAACAACCCAGAACTATGCAGTAAGAGCTTGTTGATGATCTCAAGACAGCTGGGACCACAGTCACCAAGATGGCCATTAGTAACACACTACGTCATAGTGAACTGAAATCGTGTACTGCTTGCAAGGTTCCCCTACTGAAGTAGACGCGTGTACAGGCCTGTCTGAAGTTTGCAAATGAGCATCTAGATGATTCAGAGGAAGGTTGGGAGGAAGTGCTGTTGTCAGACGAGATTAAAATTGTGCTTTTTGGCATCAACTCGACTTGCCATGTTTGGAGAAAAAAAAAGAAGGTGGCGTGGACCCCAAGAGCACCATCCCAACCATTAAGCATGGTGGTGGAAACATTACACTTTGGGGCTGTTTCTCTGCTAAGAGGACAGGACGACTACACCGGGTCATGGGAAAGATTGATGGGATCAATTATGGGGAAATCTTGAGTGAAAATCTCCTTGCCTCAGACAGGACACTGAAGATGGGTCATTGATGGGTATTCCAGCATGACAATGACCCAAAGCATACAGCTAAGGCAACAAAGGAGTTGCTCAAGAAGAAGCACATTAAGGTAATGGAGTGGCCTAGTCAGTCTCTAGACCTTAATCCATTAGAGAATTTGTGGAGGGAGCTGAAGCTTCGAGTTTCCCAATGACAACCTACAAACCTTAAAGATTTGGAGACTATCAGCAAAGAGGAGTGTCCCCCCCACCGGGATCTTTAAAAAATTGGTAACCAACTACAGGAAATGTCTGGCTGATATGCTTGCCAAAAAGAGTTTCTTCACCAAATACTGACTTATGTTTTGCTATGGGATGAAATATTTTTTCAATAAAAAAGAAATAAATGTTCAAAAATTAATATAATGCGATTTTTCTAGAATTTTTTTTTTTATATTCTATCTCTCACTTTTAAGATGGACCTACCCTGAAAATTATAGACCATTCCTATTTTTGTAAGGTGGCAAACTCAGAAAATCAGCAGGGAATGAAATACTTATTTTCCCCATTGTATGTATTTGGAATTGCTTATTTTTTCCTGTTATGTTTATAATGCTATTCTGTTGAATAAGGGTTTTCTAAAATCATATTCTAACCTTCATATATAAAAATATATATTTTGGTATTTGAAAAATGAACTAAATTTTGAATCTGTATCTCTGCACACTATGTTAGGACAATAATTCATGGTGATCAGAGCAATACAAAAGACTATGATTTTTTAATGTACCTAAATATATAAATAAATTATTGCAACATTTCCTCATGCTCTATTTTCAGAATAACCATGCATTCATTTCTGTATTTCACTTCATACTGAGTCAATATGAATGCAACAACTTGTACTTGCCTAGAATGATCACTGCTGACAGTTTATTTTTTAAACATTGACAACATCTTTGTAAAAAATGAAACAGTAACTCTTTTAGTTTACTCTCGACTGTATTATTATCTTTTGGGTTAAAATGTATGACAAAGTAGAAAAAGTTTTCTTGTGACGTATTTCATCTTTTCTCTGAAGTCCTAAAGGATGAAATGCGTCACACGAAAACTTTCTTCACTTTGTCATACATTTTTCCCCAATATTGTTCTTGATATATAAAATATATATATTGTTATCTCATTATCTATAAAATAAAAATGCCTCTTGCTTATGAATATAAAATATCAATGCATGCATGAAAATTATATATAATAAATAATATATACAAAAAATGAAAATTTATTTTTATTCTAGAAAACATTAAAAACAATTATTAATCATAATCAGAGCTGAAGACTACCAGATAATATAAAGCAATTAATCATATAAAAATATTTCTAATTATAAAGAGGAGAAGCTTAATTGACTTTTATGGACTCTACTGAGATGAACGACATTCTATTTTTAAATTATTTCTAGCATTTGGTATAACATGTTTACTTGAAAAGACATTTTTAAAAATGATGCTTCCAAAATCTGCATATAGATTGGTCTTAACTGTTCAGCATTCAATTTTGATGACAGGAGGGAGGCACAAATTTTTTAACAGGAAGATGGATTTATCTTTATCCCATGAAAAAAGAATTTCATTATTCTCCTTGACTCTTCATCTTCAACATCATCTTTTAAGAGAAAAGTATAAGAGTTGATGCTTATTCATAATGAAAGAATATATTGTTTTAAATGAAATAAAAACTAAAATGTTTTTATAGTTCAATATATGTCCATGGTTTCTCTTGGTCTCAAAAAACATTGCCAATTTGGCCTAATATCAAAATAAGTTTATGGATCCGTGACCATAGAAAGTCATAAGTATGCCGCACACAGTGATGGTTTAATTCCTTGTAGTTGTAATAATTTTTTTAGCTTGGATTACTGACTATAACTCCATAGCAAGGCACTCATTTTGTATATTTCAGATTAGTTTTCTTTAAGCTCTCTATTAAAAAGCTTTTAAATGCTGTTTTAAGAAAAATTAAAACTATTTTTGAAAATAATAATTTATTCTTGAAAAGAAATTAAAAAAAAAAAAACAAAAAAAAAAAACCTGTTTGTAAATATTGTGGAATTCTAGCAGATTGTTGGATCCAGTTCAATGCTTTTTCCAATTTTGAAAGTTGAATTTGGAAGAAGAAAAAAAGCTCTTCTTCCTCTCTTTTCCTTCTGATTCTTTCTCTCTATCATACACTTCTTGGCTAAGTTTAACATTCATGTCCACAATAAAATGGCGTACCAAAAGGATGGTTTTTTTCCCTTGACACCATTATTATTTTGTAATACCATCCCTCCCTTAGCAATGTTTGTTTTAAGAAGTGATTAGAATTTTAATAAAACACAAACATATGAAAGTAAATTTATACATTTCTTTGAGAATTTACAACCAAAATATTAAAATCTATCAGATTGTTTAAATGCAAGAATAATTTTATATTTACAATATTCTAAAAATGCAACCAAACTAATACAATGCAATGTTTACCACTTACTAATTCATAAAGTAATAAATATGAAAACAATTTTTCATAAATTCATAAAAAATTTACAAAATTATAAAAAATATGTGAACCAACTATAATGAAATTTTATTTTTTTACCATTTTATACTTTTTATTTTATATATATTTTTTGTTCAGTAGTGAATTTCTTCCTTTATTATTTATCTCTCAAATATTTATTTTTAGCAACAACAATAATAAAAATTGTTCTCATATATTTAATGATAATTTTATACTTTTATTAGTTTTATTCTTTTCTATCTATTGATTTCTGTTATTGTCATTAAAGTAATATTAAGTCAAAGTGGTACATTTGGTAATGAACTGTTCATTCCTGCATCTAGTGTAAAGTATATATGATCGTTCCTTGTCATGGTAGAAGGCTTACTTGTCCCAGTGATCCTAAGAGTGAAGCCATCTGGAGTTCCAACGCCTGTAGGGCCACCCATGGCGGTAAGTTTGAAGAGGAAGGACCAGATTGAACACGAACAACCTTGAAGATCGCAATGGTGAAAGAGACAAAGATCTACACGATTACAACAGCTAAACTGGTGGAAGAGGGCAGTGCCAGTCAAGCTGGTGTAACCAAGGTGGACCTTGACAGATCATGCATCCGAAAGCCTGATGTAACCAGGTTTGCCAGATCTCCTCTGTCTCAATCCCCTTTGAGTTGTGAGGGAGCTGCTTCTGGTCAAGTGTGTGGGTTTCTCTGTCACACAGTTATCTACCTAAATCAAATTCACAGAAATAGCCTTGTCAAACACTCTTTGATTTACAGCCATCTCTGTCACTGTTACCAGGGTAGAGTAAGGAAATAGGGAGAGAGGATGACAATTCCAATACTCAGATATAAGAAGGTGCCAACAACCACCACCGTTTTACAAAGTTTGAATTGATTGGCAGTAAGCTAATGCTTTTCGAATCATTTCAAAGAACACAATTTGTTGAAAATTTTGTTGATTTTTATAAATTTTTGAATAAAATATTTCTTTTCAAATTTAGTTCTTTATAATATAATAAATAATGAATCTTTATAAAATGGTAAATAATAAATATCGCAATGTACTTTGTTGGTATATTTTTATAAACTTGTAAATAAACATAGCAGAGGGAGTCTTGGTAGTTTAAAGTAATAGTAGTGTCAACAGAAAAAACATTCTTTTAACACAGCATTTTTTTGTGGGCATGAAAGTTAAACATTGCCACCTTCCATTTCTTTCTCCCATCCTCCTCTTTCTTAATGCCTTTCACATTAGTCCTGGATATGACAATAAACTACATCCGGCAGCATGACCTCTGATTAAGAGATTTAAGGTTTTGAGGAGTGTGAAACCATCTCTTCATTGCTGTTGTCTCCAGGCCCACCCTGACCTGGGGTGCTAGCACCTGTTAGATTCCCAGCTATGCACAAATAGTGAACCCCCAAACAAAAACAAAACACTATGAAAGTATAAAAATACATTTTTATTGTAGAAATACCAACAATACATTTTGTATAAAAAAAAATCTCCAAAAATACTTATTAATAGTAAAATGACCAACAATACATATTTATCTGTAGTTGATGGCATACAATTGCATTCAAAGTATTTAGATTTTGGCATTAAATAACCCATAGAGGTTGCTATGCCACTAAATAAAACCAACCAACCTTGATATTGTTTATTTTAGATCTGAGGATTTTTGTGGGTTAAATTAGGTTGATGCTTTGGTTATAAAAATTTAATTTGCAGGATAGATAAAAAGCCATCTGTTTATAAAAACAATGTGTATATTCATGTAGGGTTAAAACTTTCAACATTAAACCTTACCCACTTGGTGTCACAGTGGTTTTCTTAACTATAGGTAGTCTAGTCAGTCTGGTACTTATATGGTCTATTTTTTTTTGTTTATCCATGGCTTCCTTTCACTTCTCAACCTATGCAGAAATCCATTTGTAAGGATGTTCTGCACCCCCACCACCACCATGTTAGTTCAATGGTTTATAATTACAAATGTCAGTGTGATGCTGAATATATTGGCAAGGCTAATCAGAGGTTGAAGACTGATTGATTAGCATCTACCAATTAAGATATGTCATGGGTAGTATGAACATTTGCATATGCTTCTTAATTCTTCCAATTCTGTGACTGCAAAACACTTAATAAATATTCTGACTTGTACCACAATTTCACCAGGGATATTTTCACAGTAATCAGCAGAGCACATTTGAATTGCCATCTTAGAGTTCCTGAGACTATTTATATTAAGTCTAAGCAGCCTTTCCTCTGTAAGCAGAAGGAATGGCTGCTGGGTGTAAATGTAACCTGCCTGATTTATATTGCTAATTCTCTAGAAGTAAAGTTTTTTTTTTTTTTTTCTCTTGTTTTAATCATAGTATACATATTTGTTTTTGGCAACTGGTTAACCCCTTTTTTGTTATTTCTTCTTTGTTGTCATATTTTTTGATATACCATTTTATGGGGAGAAATTTTCTTTTTCTTACCATTTCTCTTTCCCCTTTGTTTTATGTATTTTTTTTATACATTTATATATACTTATAAATTGTCAGTTTTTAAAGCAATCAAAATTCTTAAGTTGGAAAATTTTCTCTTTGCATCTTTTTACTCATAAATTTATCTTTCAAATATGGTAGAGAAAGTGGGTTGGTGGCTCATCTTTTGGTCTTGCCTGCTTCTCCTGGTGGCATTCAAATAACTTTTGTTTAAAGATCCCTCAGGATTATTGGACCTTCAGATAACCAATGATCTGTAAACCCTAATCAATCATTTCCAGCACTTTTCCAAATTTAAATTAGTTCTCCATATAGTTCCAGTATTGTTACTGTGTAATTAAGATTAAAGTTCCTCTCACTATAATGATCAGATTGGATCCACACTTATATAATCAGGTAAATCCTCATTGCCTAATTAAAGTTTCTGGTGAATAAATATTAGAACATTCTAATATTGGCATTATAGTATTCTTACATCAGCATATTCCATAAAATGCCTTCTTTCCCCATAGGCAACATTTACCAATAAGCCTTAATTAATCACATATCCACAATGTTTATCTGTCATTATTTTGCACATGATACATTTTGGTAGAATGGTTGCATTTCCTAATGAGTTTTCTCCTTTCCAAACTCAATACACATTCCTTTCAGATCACATTGTTTATTGATTTGTTTTCTATGGTTTATCAACCCTTTGCAAGTTATTTAAAGCCAGAAAATATTTTTAGATTGTGAGATTTATTTTTTATTTATTTATTTTTTTTTTTCAGATAATCATAGTTTAGTGATAAAAGTTTTACTAATTAACCCATAGCTGGGGTAAGAAGAGGTAGATTTATACCTTTCCTAAGGGTATTTGCATGTAAGTGATTATAACAAATCCAGTGGGGATTTGAACTCGGCTCTCCAATTAACAATTTCACTCAAACATCCAAGCTTACAGCACCTATCATTTCCAAGAAATCACCCATCTAGGTACTGACCAGGCTTGACACTACTTCAGTGATTGTACAGCAACTGGTATTTCAACATGAAGTGGCTGTAAGCCTTCTTTCAGATCAGTGGATTTAGTAAACATATTACTCTCTCAAAGATCTGATTTATATCTGTAACCAGAAGATATCTTTTGGGCCAAAATAGACAAATCTATCAAGTATTACCTTCTGACTCTTTCTGTCGGTTATAAACATTATTTTGTTCTTATCAATTCTGGCTTCTCTTTTTAAAATGTAGTTTTTCTCTTTCAAACTTTATCTCAAACGATTTTATTTTGTATAAACCATATAATGTTGAGATATTTCTGATTTATATTCTAATAAATGAGAATCATTTGTTTATGCTTTTTAATTGGTTGTATTAAAAATAATTTATAGGATTGAGAAAAACAATATCTAATTTTATACTAAAATGAATGTTGAAAGTTGTCAGATTGAGAGCAAATCAAATTCTTGGTTTCAATATCTAATTAGGTTTGTACAGTAACACCTCTTGTGTTGACCAGCCTTCATTTTGTCTGATGATTGGCATCTGACATGTATTTGTGTTAATTTTGTTTTTCTTCTGGCTTCTAATTTTCTTTTTTCTCTTGAAGGCAGTTTGTGTAGTAGGGAATCAGTGTTATGTAGAAATATTCCTTGAATGTAGTACGGTCTTTGCTAACTCACGCTCACTTCATTTCAAGATGATTAATCATTGAACAAAAAGAATTAATTCAGATTTGCATTTCGATATTGTTTATTTTGTTATTTTACAAATTTCTTTTTACAGGGTAGGAAAATGTAGTTTGAATCTTCTAACAATGAGAAGTCTTTACGTTATATTTGACTGAGTTGCTGGCTGTATCATATTTGGTCAAACACTCAAGTTTGTTTGTACAAGTTTTTAAAACTATGGAGCTACAGAGGTTCATGGCCATGTCACGTTGAAACACCAGTTCCTGTTCAATCAGTGAAGTTAAGCAATGTTGAAACTGATCAGTAACTAGATGGGTAATCACTTGGGAATACTAGGTGCTATAAGCTTGGACATGTGGATGGTGTAATGGATAATGGCTCAGAATTGTTAATCGAAGAGCTGTGTTCTAATTCCAGTCGGGTTTGTTATATCCACTTACATACAAATATCCTTGAGAAAGCTAGGAATCCACCTCTTCTCACTCCAGCTATGGGTTAATTAGTAAGACTTGTATTAGGTTGGTGCAAAAATAATGTCATTATCTCACATATGTTACTGTGAGAAAACGACATTATTTTTGCACTAACCTAATATCACTAAACCATTATTATCTCCAAAAGTAAAATTATTACAATCTAAAACTATTACTTGGCTTTAAATAACTTGCAAAGGGTTGATAAATCATAAAAAATGAATCATCAATATGGAGTTACAGGACAGTTTTGTCTAGTTTAGCAGATACCAACTATTAGGTTGGTGCAAAAATAATATCGTTTTCTCACATAGTAACATATGTGAGAAAACGACATTATTTTTGCACCAACCTAATAGTTTGAACTATGCAGCTATTCTGTTTATATTATATTATGATTTTAGATTGAAGCCAGTCCTATAAAATATTACCTTTCCCACATTCCATTTCAATCCATCATTATTTCCCAAAACGCTCATATTCAAAATATTTCTTCTTTTTTCAAAAAGTCAAATATATGCTTCCATTTAATAAATGCCAATAAATAGGCTGATCATTCAGATTTTGAAATTTGTTTTATTTTAGCCAAATTTGGATTTGAGAAATTCATTGTCCCAATTTCTGGATATTGTTTTAAAAATTTGGTTGACCAACATCACTTACATGCTATTGTCTATTGTTTAAAATCTTGATCAGTGACTTCTTTAATCTCTCACCTTTTTACGTACCTGACTTTATCTGGGTGTAAACATTTAATATTTAACCATAGTCAAATGTTTTTTTTTACTGTTAACTTGTAAAATTCTAACTACTCTAAGAGAGAGGTCACTTGTTTCTATAATACTATATTACACATTCTATGAGTGCATGGCTGAGTGGTTAGAATGTTTGCTTTCCAGCCGGGAGACCCTGGTTTGAATCTCACCATAGTTGATTTTATTGTCCTGGAGATACAATCCCAGCCTGCAGCATGTTTGGAAAGTGCATGAAAATGATACCACAGGTTAACTCAAGTCGTGTGAGTTAAATTGGTGTAGATAGAACTCTTTTGGAACTGTTGATTGTTCTGCTGGCACAAAGCCACAAGTCATCATTACCGAGTGTTTGAGCATAATGGCTTTGTTCAGATTGTTGATCTAGATAATGTATTCTCTCCTAGACACTGTAACTAAGGTCTGCTTCTGTCCTGGGTATAATGATAAACTACATCCGCGTCCTGGGTAAGACGATAAACTATATCCAACAGCAAAGCCTCTGGTCAGGAGGTTTTGATGATTGTGGAACCACCTCTTAATTGCTGGCATTTCCGGGTCCACCCTGACCTGAGGTAGTAGCATCTGTTAGGGTCCCAGCTATGGGCAAATAGTTGACACCCAAACTTGTGTAAAAATAGGTTTTAATACCGGAAATACTTTTTAATAAAAAAAAATATTATCAGCAATAATTTTTGAAAGAAAAATTATTATCAGCAATACTTTAAAAAAAAAAAAAAAAAAGTACCAGCAATACAAACAGATATAAATTCTTTGAAAAAAATATGACCAGCTATAGATTTCTTCAAAGAAAAATATTCCCAGAAATAGATTTTTGAAGAAAAACATTACCAACAATAAAAATTTTGTCTGCATTAAATAACCCATTGAGGTTGATATGCCATAAAACAAACCAAACCAAAGGTCTGCTTGCAGTATAAACTATAGGTGGGCTCTGAGAGTGTTGAACAAATACAAATGTATCTGAGCAGGCATCTGCAACAGGGATTGGCTATCTGCCATAGTAGACAAGCATACATGAATATGAGCAGCCAGCCAACAATATATTGAATATAACAAATCACTGTAGCAAAAAGGTACTACAGGATGTAATCAATGAGGTTGCTGTTAGTTACCAGTTTGTAGTGGGAGGGGTTACAAATTGTTACTGATTAATATGAAGACTTACAAAGTAAATGAATTCAACATTTTCAAAAGAAATGAATTTCCACAAGGGGAGGAATTTTATACATATTTAAAAGACAACATGTTTCACAAAAGAGAAAGAGGAAATTATATTTGTGTGTAAATAGATAGTTAAAAAAACAGGAAGGAAAACATTTATGTATTTAGCCACAATTTTGTGCGCATTTGAGGTGCCACAATGTGCGAAATTAAGTCTGCTGCCTGAAGAGTGTTTCCCCACCAGCAGAGAAGAGTCCTACTGTTATCACTACTACATCAGTCAGTCAGTGCCATGTGTGATACATGCGTAGGTGATCATGTATCTTTCTATACATGACTGATGAGGCAGATTTTTTCCTGCAGTATGTTGCCATTTCTTTCTGCGGTAGACTAGTTGCCATCCAAGGCTATAGAACCTTTTCTCTCCTGCTATTTACCCATAGCTGGAAGGTGACGAAGAGGATTCATACTTTTCTCAAGAGTATTAGCATGTAAGTGAATGTAATGGATTTAACTGGAATTCAAACTCAGCTCTCTGATTCCTCAATCCAAACCACTATCCATTACTCCACTGTGTCTCTATCACTATTACATACTGAAGCCAAAAGAGGGGATGAGGGTTTATGACCATTTCTTTTATATTCCTGGCAGACAAGATGGAGCTTATCCTCGTACTTCTTTAGAAGAGAACCAACTTTAGACAACACAGATCTTGACTTTGTTGTGTCTGGTATAGGTAAGAGTTGTTTTCTCCTGAGTAATTAGCTGTTTCAAGCAGGCAGTCTATCAACATAGACAGCAATGCATGAGAATAGTGATGCTTGATTGTCAATGAATCATAGCCAATTGGTGCTGCACTTCCCCGTCTTTATCTTGTGATCAAAGTGTAGTATTTGTCCTCTCTTTCTCTTAAAATCGTGAGATGTGTAGTCTCAGAGATTACAAATCTGTGGCAGCACCACCCTCATTGCACTAAAGAGGGAGGCTTGGTGGCTACCAGTGCCAGCATAGCAATGATCACAGAGACTGAGCAATTTTTTGGCCTTTATGCATATATATGCTTATAGGTATCTGTAAGCGTTCTGAAAGCAAAGAAAGTATTTGTCGCAGATTACTTCCACAACACAAAGAAAAATCACTACGTAAGTACAGACTCGAGTATCGGGGGCAGAAAGAAATGCTGAAAACTGGATTCGCCAGTACTATCTCAAATCACAATGCGTGTAACCAGTCAGAAAAATAATTCACTCTCTAACAAACACCGTAGCCAAAAAGGACCGAATTTCCGCTCTTGAATCAAGAACACCAACTGCTTTTATTGGCAGAACCTATTTTTTTCCATTTGTCGACAGCTGGGATATGATGTTCAGTAATTTGCATATCAAAATACTTTTATAGCGACTCCTGCGACGGGCTTGTTTTTTTTTTTTTTGTTTTTTTTTTAAATTCAAATATTCCATTTTCAGCATGTTTTGCAGAATACGTACCCTTTTGTTTGGTAAGTAATTTTCTTTTTCACCACTTTTTCCATCGTAGAATACACGCGACGCACTGTCGCTTGGTTTGACGAGGGTAAGTCGCCGTTTTCTTCGCTATAGTATCCCATATTACAAACAACCTTGTTTTACATTCTACTACTATCGGGAAGAGAGTAAATACCAGCTCAGTTGATGCTGGCAGTGAGGAAAGCACTGCCTGGATTTGACTTTTTTTCTTACAGTTTCAAACTAAACTTTAATGTCATATCCAAAACATGCTGGACTATGGGAGTCACCAGACCTACAGAGCAGAAGGTTAGAGAGCTACGAACTTGTTTGAGATTTTGTGAACAAAAGAGAATAAAACCAAAATCTTGAAATCAGAACAGGTGGAATGTGATTTCTTTTAACACCTGCAAATTAGTTTCTTCTCTGGCAAGACACTGATACACAATAAGTCCTCTCTTCGTTCTGTTCTTCTGTAATTACTTCAATGATCATCAAAAGGGGGTGCAGGATAACTCACCACCACTAAGATTTATTTTTAAATAAAGTAAATTGACATAAAAAACCTAATTCAATAAAACATTATTCACCTAATTAGAAAATAAATTACATTAAACATTATTTATATTATTTTGATTGTTGTCCTCATCTTTATTGTCATATTCACGATGTTTCAGACATTGTATGCTCCTGCCTTCTTTAGGTTATTGGAATTTCAAATGGAACCATTTATTTTGTACATCGGGGTAGATTGCTCTAGTTTCACATACCATAGCTCTTCAGGATGTCTCAGTTATCTCCCTTTAACCCAACTCTCCAAATTTTTGTTCACCACTGCAGTAGTCAGGTATTGAACTCACAACTCTGGGTCAAGTCACTGGATTCAACCAATGCTTTTATCCACTGGGCCATATGTCTTTAAGGATAAAAGAATTGGTTGGATCCAACTCTTTGGGTCATGTCACTGGATCCAACCAATGCCACAGTGTACATGACCAAAATTTTGTGAATATGGCAATAAAGATGAGGACAACAGTCTGAACAATGTAAATAATTACAATACCTCATTTCAGAAATATAGACAGACATAACAATTTATCTTATTAAAAATAATTAAAAACAAAAAACTGCTTCATTTGTTTTGCATTTTTTTTTATTTACTTCATTAAAAAAATAATTAAAAACAAATGTTTTATTGAATTATTTTTTTATGTCAATTTACTTTATTTAAAATTTCTTTATAATTTACTTTATTAAAAATAATTAAAAATGAAAAACTGGTTCATATTTTACATAATGCCTTTTCCGTTGCCTTATTTGTAGAAAAATAATCACTAGTTAAGGTTTTAAATAATCCTTAATAAATTAGTTTTATTCAGTTATAAAAAAAAGTTATGTTTTTTTTGGTGCTGAGTTGTCTCAGTCCTGAGTAGTCCTACTGCTCAGTTGGTGGTGTTGAGTTGTATCAAAAGTCCTTTGCATTCTTGTTTTGTTCTTTTTGCAGATGTGCCTTTTCCAAATTGTCAACTAAGTATGTGCAGCATGAATGGTCATCAAAATGTTTTCTAAAAACTTTCCAATGCAGTCCTTTATTTACATTATTCGAACTATTGTCCTCATCTTTGTCACCATATTTATCACAACATTTCGGCCGTTGTATGCTCCAGCCTTCTTCAGGTGGCTGGAATTTCAAACTGAACCTTTTATTTCACTCACTGGGGTAGACTGTTCTAGTTCCACGTGCCATGTTTGATGGATGTCAGTTATCAGTTATCTCCTGCTAATTTTCCCTCTGAAAGTTCTCCACTGCCTTAACCGGATATTGAACTCTTTGGGTCCTGTCACTGGATCTAACCAACGCCTTTATCCACTGTGCCATGTGTCCTTGAGAATGGGTATGAATTTCTGGGTATTATAAACCTAATGTCTTCAGCAACCATTTTTACCAGAGCTCATATTGCAACTTTGTTATCATTGCTTTTCTCTGGAACTCCTTATTACTGGTTCCCATATTGTATTTATTTCTATGCTTGGTTGGCTCAGGAGATTTTCGTGGCCTAGCTTATGTGCTGATTCCTTAAGTTTACGAATTTTCCAGTGGTGTTCCTTGTCTATGATCTCAACTTGATCCCACAGAGGGCGGTGATCTCCCTTCTCTCTCCATATGTGGTCAGCCACGCCTGATTTTTCTACTTCCCCTCGCATTACAGCTTTCTGGTGTTCTTGAAGCCTTACCTTGATGAGGCGGCCTGTCTCTTCTTTATATTCTTTTCCGCAGTTGCATGGGATAGCGTACACACAGTCCTTAGTCATATTCTCACTTGAGAGAGATATCTGCGAAGTGTCGTCAAGGTTGTTATATGGACCGCAGATCCTTTGAATTTAAGACATCTGATAACCCCTTCACATAAGGCAGGCAGACTGTTTTCTGAGTGTTGTTGTCCTCCTCCTCTTGTACCTGCCTATCCCAGTTTTTGGGGGCTGCTGCCATGTACCCAGAGTAGTTGTTACGTTGTAGGGTACTACTTATACTGACCACTTCTTTATCTAATGTCTCTGGGTCACTACTTATGACTTTTACTCGGTGGTGTAAGCAACAGATGATCCCTTTCTTTATGCTGTATGGATGGTGGGAGTTGAAATTAAGGTACTGTCCGGTGAATGTTGGTTTACGGTATACGGATGTCTTAAACCCATGCTCTGTTTGAGATATTAGAACATCCAGTTGTTACTCTCTTTCTCCATTGTGAACTGTATTGAAGGTCTTATTGAGTTCACATGGTCCAGTAGAACCTGAACATCTTCCTGGTGTGGCCAGAGTATGAAGGTGTCATCTACGTACCTTAACCATATAATTGGCTTTAGAGATATATATTGAACTCACACTCTTTGGTTCCTGTCACTGGATCTAACAAATGCTTTTATCCACTGTGCCATCTGGGTATGAATTTCTGGGTATTATAAACCTAATGTCTTCAGTAACCATTTTTACCAGTGCTCATATTGCAATGTTGCTATTAACCATCCATGTTTTTACCAGAGCTCATATTGCAACTTTGTTATCATTGCTTTTCTCTGGCACTCCTTATTACTGGTTCCTTTACAGTCCTTTATTGTTCTGTGATTAATGTCCTTACTTAAATAGTAACAAGAACAAAATATTTGTGAAAGATCAGACTTCATTACATTCAATTTCACACAAATAACTTTGGGAAAGGGATGAATCCAAATCATCTTCCCACAGCTATGTGTTAAATAGCAGAGTAGACTGACCTTTCTAGCCACCAGCAACCAGTCTAAAAGGATAGCCTCTGAGTTCAAATCTAACTGATGGGCTAATGGGTTCATAGCAGTTTTTATTAGAGAACTACCTTATGTTGGGACATTAGTAAGGTGCTTACTATACACCCATTGAAAAGATTACGGATATTACATTTAACTGCAGGATGAGGTTGTGGACATCGATCTTAAATGAGGTCAAATAATATATATATGTTTTTTAAAAATATATTATCATCGCAACACCAAAATTCCCATGTTCAAAACTGAAACTTCAATCTAAATTCAATCATAAAAATTAAACTTAAAATACAAAGTTCTGTTTTTTAGCATTGCTTGATAATGGAATGGAACTTTGTATTTAAGGCTTAATTTTTATGATTGAATTTAGATTGAAGTTTCAGTTTTGAACATGGGAATTTTGGTGTTGCGATGATATATTTAAAAAAAAAAAACATTATGATATTATGCTCTACTGTTCTATCGAGCACTGTTTTTTTAAAAATAAATGCTAAGAACTCTGAATTATAAATCTTATTGTTCTTCCCTATTATTTTAATATATATATATATATATATATATATATATATATATATATATATATATAAACTGTTACTTTTACCACCAATGTTAAGCACTTGATGAGATGTCTAAATTAGACAAATATGCATTTTTGTCATGGTAACTTGCATGTTGTAATAAATATTTATTGCTTTACTCTTGTATTGAGCCCTTTTTAAATTAATGTTATGAACATTTGAATTTATATTCATTTACATTTGGAGATATATATATATATATGTGTGTGTGTGTGTGTAATAGTATCTGAAACAAAAGTGAAGATGATAAGACAAAGTAGAAAATTTAGTAATGATATATTTCACTGAAAGTGTCTGTTCTCTTTGGCTTCCTCAGGTTACAATGAAAGAAGGACAGAACTGTATGTGAGGAAAAATGCCTTAGGATTTTTGAGGATAAGTAGTGACCATAAATCAAATTAAATGAGATATCAACTTCAATGTCCAGAAACTCAAGAGTGTATCTCTCCGCCTTTTTGTTTGTTTGCTTTATCTATAATATTATAGAAGCTTGTTGTTGGATGTTAAATCAGTCCACCTAACCTAGAGTGTTTTTTTTTTTTTGTGTAATAATATATATATATATATATATATATATATATATATATATATATATATATATATATATATATATATATATATTACTTTAAATGTTATTTTTATTGAATAATCATATCTGAGTAGATGCTCTACTTATTTATTAAACAGTATATTTATTTATTTTCATCTACTGGTCTGAATATTTGAAAAATCTTAAAGAAAAATATGTACTCTCTAACAGGATTCGAACCTGTGTCACCCTAGGCAAAGGGAACCATTGTTAGATCCAACATGCTCTAGACCAACTGATCTATAGAGAAATGGGCTGATCAGGCAAAGTTGAATAGTGCCTTTAAACAATAAAATCTATTGGATTAATAAATAAAAAGCCATTATATATATATATATATATATATATATATATATATATATATATATATATATATATATATATATATATATATATATACACACACACACCCAAGCATATACATTTTTTTTGTATACTTATACATCCATGTATACAAACATGTATTTACAAAAAAAACAAAACAAAGAGCTTCATAATCTTAACATTTCCTGTTTTACTTTTTTTAAAATTGTGAAGTTTTATTTCTGTTTGAATTGCTGACATGAGGAGTTATCATTATTTATATACAGACTATTCATCTTTGTTGTTGTTGTTATCACAATTTGGTAAGTTAGTAATTGTGAGTTCAATCCCTGAGCGAAGTAGTGCAGACTTAACCTCAGTGGAAATAGGGTGAGCAATCTCTAGACATAGAGGTAGTGGAATGAGAACAATCTGTCTCTGTAGATTAAATAAAGGGTTCTGTTCAAAATTCCCTGAAGACTACCTCGAACAACAAGGCACTTGATGAAGGTAGGAGAGCAGAATGGCTGAAATGTAATAATAATAAAGATGAGGATAAAAGTTTGAGTGTAAATAATGTAAATGCATTTTTATTTCTTTTTTTTTTTTTTTTTTCTTATATGCAAAAAAATCCCTGTTAACATTGAATTTTTTGCTTATATTTCAGAAATTAAAAGACAGTCTTGAAGCAAATCCTCTTTTACAACTAAGTGTTGCTGAAGAACTCAGTTCTGTAAGTTATGTTAATTATTATTATTATTGCTAGATGTTTATGTAACTGGTAATATTATTTATAGTGTTTATTAAACAAATGTCAGAACTTTCATCTAGGATAATGATTATATATAGTAGCATACTAAATACTAAACATTTTTATAGTACATTAACATGTCACTTAAGCAATTAGTTGATTTTGTTTTTTCCAATCTTACAGTATTTCTTATTATGCAAATGTTATTTTAGTGGATACATGTCAGGATGTCTACTCAAACATGAGTACCCATTAAAATAATGTTTTCAATAATACAAAACATAGGAAATACAGAAAATGTAATTTTTTAATACTTTCTACACTAGAGAATGATTTATCTGTTTGTTACAAATTTATATTTTTGCAATTCCTTAAGAAGGAATTATAATTATTTTTTTTTAAACTGTATATTTTTATATTGTAAATTATATTTACTAGAAAGACCTGTGAAAATTTCACTGTTTTCCAATTTTAATTTTCTGATGAATGTCATTTCTTAAGTTAATGATTGAATAAGCTCATGGAGAATAATTTGAAAATAATTCAGCAGATGATGTTATTTTATTAATAGTACTGTATTTTTGGCAAGTACCTTACTGGACTTGCTGGAATCTATTTCAAGTCACTCAAAGTGAAGTCATTTAAATGGTCAAACTGGAATTTTTATGTGTATCTTTTTTTAATACACACTTCAATAATTGATTTATAATTAGGATGCATATGGTTACAAAAAACAATTTAATCGAGTTTTTATTTTTGTTTATATCAAGTTGGTTGGCCTTATTGGGTTTCCATCATTCTGTGCGTCTAAAAAAAAAAAAAAAAAAAAAAAAAACATTGTTGCATTTATCATGGTCGGCAGTGCTTCTTGGTATTTTGACTGAGAGCAAATTTTGGTGATAATCATGTGAATGAAAGGAAATCATGTATTTTAGTCATAAGTAGCTGTGCTTGCTCTAGTCTATTCGAGCCTAATGCTATGTCATCTACATAGTCTGTATAGCATATGACACTAGCTGATTCTTGAATACTTTTGGCTTTTACAGCTTACAACACAACAGCTCCAGTCCTATCTCCAGATGGTAGAATCAGTTTGGTAGTTATTCTACTGGGATATACTCTGGGTGCATATCTGTTCATCATTTATCCAGATTATGCCTTATTACTTGCCATGAAAGATGAAAAAGTGGACAAGAATTGAGGCAGGCATTACTAAGAGAATAAGTTTATTAGATGTAAATTGGAAAGTGGGTAGAAAGGAGTTTTATTGGTTAGAAAATAGTATTGCTAACAGAATAAGTTTATCATATGTATAATGTAAATACATTTATTATTGATATGAATTGAAAATTATGAAGAACGTATTCAGCTATTAAGTCAGCCATTACTGACAGAATCAGATTATTATATGTAACAATTATTGGCTTTTATACTGCAGTCTTCTGTTAGCACATTTTAAATGATGCAGAATTAATGTTTGTATATGAACTAGAGATACCAAAACCAAGCAAATACAAAAATTTAAATATCTAAAGTGTTTTAATTGAGAACAGATACTGAAATCCAAAGATGCATTGGCATAGTGACAGATCCCTTCCAAAAGCTAAGCAAAGAACTTGTATCAGATTGATGCAAAAGTCTCAAACTAAATGTTTGGGAAATCTTAAGTTTCTTTGAAGTTTACTCCACTCTATATTGCTTGTATGTGATTCTTACAAATATTTAATTAAAAATATTTAAATTCCCACAGGATTATAGCCTAGCGGATTAAAGTGTTGGTTGGTGAGTTTGGTGACATAGTAATCGTGAGTTCAATCCCTGGGCTGTGCAGTGTTTACTTGGACTTACTTGAAATGGGTTGGGCAATAACTTAGTCTTAAGAAATAGGAAGACTTTATTAAAAACAAAGAAAAGAGTACTGAACTGTTAAAGTAATATCAGCCCTCCCCCTATATGGTAGTAAATGCTAGAAGAGACTCAAGGCAACAGAATGATGCTCAGGATGACAAAAACATAAAGGACTCATACTTAAAATCAGAATGCGACAGTTAAAATTTCTTGGGCCCATAATGAGATCTTTAGAGAATTTGAAACTCACAAGACATATTTAAGGGTAGAGGAATAGAGGAAAGCAGTGAATAGCCTGCCTACCAAGCTGTGTAAATGGTTGGCAGATCAGGAGTTAAGAGAGATAAGACACAAAATCCACCAAGAGCTATAAAGGACAGGATGTTGTGGAGAGTCTTGATCGTCTACATCCTGAAGGGACATGGCACATAAAAGAAAGAGTATTAGAAAATAAGATAAAGACCAATTAGTAAATGTAGTTGCTAGTTGATTTCTTTTGTAGAGGTTGAGATAGAGAACTTTTAAAAGAATTGAATTCGACATTTTCAAAAGAAATAAATTTTCAATGCATGGAGGAATTTTACATAAATAGTAACAGTACAAGAAGAGAGAAAATATACTTTGTGTGTAGACAGCTGGAAAAGGAAGAAAAACAATCATAGGCTTTGGTGTTAGTGTTAAATAATTGTTTAGCAGACAATTATTTTTAGAGAAGTGTATCTCAGCTTCAACTTCTGGAGGTTGACAGCTGGGGTCAGATGTGAACCATAATAGGGAAGTCGATTTTGATTCGCTGAGTTAACGTGGGGAAAAAAGATAGGAGAAAAGGTTTCAGCGAGTTGTTTTTTTTACCCATCAAGTGATGTAGACGTGTTCTCTTTTGTGTTCGAAATGGCTATCCAGTGAGACGGGGGTACCCCCCACAGGATAGTTAGATAATTTACATGTTGACACGATTAATAAAAATAGATAACATTCTCTGTGTTTGAAGTCTTTCATTACTGAATTAAAATGATTGGTGATCGCTGGCTAAAAGAAAAAGCCGAGCTGAGATCATTCACTGCTTTTCACTGCATTCACTATGCAATATTAGAAAATGTTTTTGTGTGTGATGTCCAGACAGTTTCTTTGAAATGAAGATTGTTGCATGTGATGAGTGTGAGTTAAAATCTAGTAGGGGAATGCCCAGGAGAAATAAATCTTCCCTAGCATGAACAAGTATAATATTAATGTTACTACATTTTGGAGCAAAAAAGAATGAAATCCTTTTCTAGGCTTGAGACAACACCACTTAGTGGGCATCATCTCTACACTTTAAATGATGTTGTTGAAATTCTCCTCTGCAAGTGTTCTAAAAATGCTTCAATCAAATTCAAAAGAATCCAGATGTTAATTTGGTTGAAGAATATCATTAAGGACAGGGACAAAGATGAAAAAGAAATGTAAAGAAGTTAAGAAAAATATTTTTCTGGGACAGAAACAAAAATTGTTTTGATTGAGTTGTTTTTTCTGAAATCTCAGCTTTAAATCAATCATTTGTGGGTTATTTAAAGGTGAGATATATTTCGGAATAGTAGCAGGTTGCTTACAGTACCCAGTGTTTCCAAGTGGTCCCCCATCTAGCTACTGACTGAACTTAACATTGCTTAGTTTCAGTGTATAAACCAGAAATAAGGAAGCTGAAAGGATATCAGTACTGATTATCAATTGCATAAAAAATGGTTCTAAGAATTGATTGCATGATGTAAGTTTGGTAAGATGTTGGTAAAGATTTTTTTAAATTAAAATTAAATATATGGAGATAAGTTAACCCACTAATGCCCTCCCCAACATCCTGTTTTGGAGACAGTGTGTATTAATGGTAATTGTAATTTTAGCTGTTACCTCATTAGGAAACATTCAGCTTTCATTGACTGAACAATGTTGACTGTCCATTGAAATTTATAAAATCTTTCTCTTAAAACAAGTATTGATGGGAACTTTCTTCCTCACTTGACTTTTCTAAATGGTTTACCACTAGACAGAATTTGAAACTTTTAGTATAATTTCCATTTATAGTATGAATATATAAATTCCCTTTGCCACATACAAAGAAATGTAAGTTGTCTTCTTTTTTAATATGTAAATGAATATCTGATATCTTCAGGATATACAATTATATTTATTTATATATGAAGAAATAGGAATATAAAGTATAGAAGATTTATGTCAAGATTATTAACCTGAGAGCTGGACATACTTTTTTATTGGTAGTTTTTTAGTTTTCTTCTTTGTTCCAATTTGACTTGTCTCCTCCTTTTGCAGAGTGAAGAATCTGATATTCCAGAAGAATATAATGAAGTCAATGATGATAATTCAAACTCAGGGAGCCAGGAATTTGATTCTAACCTTTTTAAACATGATGATCATGTTGTGCTAGAATTTGGAACTCCTGCAAGTAAGAATATATTTTTTCTCTCTCACTTTTCTTTTTATATGTTCATCATTACTCATATTCTCCTAGTAACTTGTCTTGATATTAAGTCATTTTGTTAGTTTCAGTGACAGAATAAATGAAACACAATTACTGTTCTATGCCTTTACACTCATGCCAGTATATTGATCTTGGTTGTAATAATTGCAACACTTAAGTCATTGTTCCCCTCAGCCTTCTTCAGATGTCTCTTGTACTCTGTAACCATCTCAGAATATTGAACTAAACCCTTTATTCAATCCATGGAAAGTGAATTGTTCTCATTCTGTTTTCTTTCTTTGGAGGATATCTTGTATCAGTTAATTCTCTCTATTCTAATTGCTTTTGTGTTGCTTGTTCATTTCTTCCACTGAACTAGAATATACAAATATTTTTCACTTCCCAACCCAAGGATTGAACTCATAATTTCCATGGTGCTCTCTTTATTATGTTTCCTAGAAATTTCAGTTGTCCAGCATTTACTACCATATAGGAGGATTGATATCACATAGCAATTCAGTACTTTTGATTTTGATATCTCCAATTTGTAGCTCACATTTTGAACTATCCCTTTTGCTGACAACCATACATTCCCTCTCTCAATTGATAGTCCTGTTTCTTCATTGTCATCAAAATTTCAAATTGATTTCATGAGAAGGTATTGGCTTTCTGGTTTGCTTTCTTTTTAATTTTTTGGCTGGAAGCAGACCATCTGCATACAGATAGAAAATTATGGAGGTACATGGAAATACAGACAAGAATGTTTGGTTTCTACAGTGAGGCTATCCTAAGGGAACTGGAGACCCTACCAGTACTTATTATCAGTGGGTGTAATCTTAAAATCGGCAGATGACCCTGGTTGATGGTAGGCACAGAAGAAAACTACAGGATCTTCTTGATAAAGCAGTAAAGGAAAGCAAGCAAAAAAGGACGAGCTGTCAACTGTAAGAGTACAGAAAATATGCTTGTCAACCTGAGAAAAAGCCCAAGATGCAAATCATGAATTAGAAATGTCAACATCAAACAAGTACAATGTTTCGATACCTGTGAAGTGTTTTAATGAAGGATGGAAAATGTGACACTAAAATCTGAATGCATGAAAATGCATAAGTGAATGATGCATTCCAAAAGCTCAACAAAGTATAAAGAAAATTTCATTATATATAACAAAAAGAGTGTAGAACTGCTATGTGATATCTATTCACTTGTATTGCAGAGAATGCTGGACAATTTCCTCACAGGAGGTAGTAGAAATATGGTTCTATAGAAGGAGGCTGGAGTGAGTAATTAGGAAATTTTAAAGAAAATGTGCATTTATACTCAGAATCAGAGATAGTTGAAATTTCTTGGGCACATAATGTGGAAGGAGAGCTTGGAGACCTTGACCCTCACAGGGCATATCAAGGGCAGGAGAGATAGGGTAAGTGAGTGTGTCATCTATCTGATGAGCTTGTCTGAATGATTGGCAGAATGGGTTGCAAGAGGCTTGTCAAAAGGAGGATTGCTACTAAGGACTACAAAAGTTAGGAAGCTGTGGAGAGCCATGAAGGTCCACGTCCCGAATAGATATGTCACATAGAAGAAGAAAAGGAAGTAAATATGTTAGAGCATCAAGGAAAACCAGGAAAGACATTTGGTTGTTTGACCTGTTGCTAATCCAAATCACAGACTGAAGAATTTTCTCTGTGAAAAACCACATGAATTTGCATAATTTAAAAAAAAAAATTATTCCATCATCTCCTATTGTGGCTTCTTTTTGTTTTAATTATTTTCATTGTTTTCTTTACAGAAAAAAGTGAAAGAAAGCTATGCTCTGTTGGAAGAAAAAATTCTGCTGGTGAGTTTGAGTCAATTAAATTTATATAAGAGATGATCATAAATAAAGATAAGGCTTTCTGATGAAAAACAATTTTATGCAGAGGAATTTGCATAACTTTAAATATTAACAATAAAACTATAATCTCTTAATATATTTTCATATCAAACTATTTTCAACACAACCACATAGAATATTTGTTAGTTTTTATGGCTTGTAAACAAATCGTATATATACATTGTTCTTTTGGGTGATCTAAACATTTGTTCAGCATAAGTGAAAATAAAGGACAAATCCTTTATTTCTTATATTAACTTTACTGAACAATGTATTTACTATACATTTGAAATGTGTAGATGTAATCATAAGTTCTATGCTGACATTTTCTTCCTTCACATTTTTGGCTTTTGGCCTCTTGCCTTCCTGTCAACTTTGATTTTCAAAAATTTAAACAATGAGTAAGAAACTAAAAGGTAGGCAGGTATTGATAAACCAAGGTGACACCACTGTTTCTCACTGCCATTCTCACCATCGTAACATAGCTTCCCTGTGCCTTTTCTATATATACTTTCATGGTAATTATTCTCATGAATTTTCCTCTCTGGGCACTAGACTTTATGAATTTAAGAGCAGTACTAGATTGGCAGCAAGATCTCATCATTTTACAGTTGAAATGGCTAGATAGAACCACAAGTTCTATGCTAACAGTTCCTTCTATTGCACTTCTTTACTTGTGGAACTGCCTTCCAGCCTCCTGCTTTCCTGTCAACTTTGATTTTCAATAATTTAAATGCAATGCCAATCGTTATCTTCTGTTTTCTTAATTCCTGTGCTTCAATTGTTCTTTCTCCTTCATAATGTTCTTCTTTTTCTCATATTCTCTCCTATTCAGTAATCTCTTGTTTTTAGTGACTTGCTTGGGGTGAAATGATTAAAGAAAATATTAGGTTGGTGCAAAAACAATGACGTAATAATGTCGTTTTTTGACGTCAAAAAATACGTGAAAAAACGACATTATTACGTCATTATTTTTGCACCAACCTAATAGAAATTGCTCCACTATATTCTGCTAGCTTTCAAGCAATTTCATGATTTTATCTTCCAAGAACATTTTACTTTTCTGAGTAAAGAACTGCTTGAGATGCCTTTTGCAGTCTTCTGGGTAAATTAAATATTTTTTACATTAAAAGAATTCTAAGTACTAGAATAAATGTTATTCTGAAGGTGTATTTCATGTTCATGAGCTGTTGTTGCTATATTTTAGTATTGCTGGAAGTGAGGTTTCCATCCTATCCTTTTGTTTAAGGCAATGTGGAATATTAACATCTTGATTCTGTAATTTTTTTTGTTATTCTGTAAAGTTTCTTTTGTGATTCTGTATCACTTGTCTGCAAGAGCAAGTGAAGTGCAGTCCTCTGTACAGGGCACATTCATTTGAAGCCATATTTAATTATTGATCTGCAAAAAGAGTTGTATATAGCTAATAGCTTAGACATTTCTGAATGAGTTGGATGCCATGCATGACATTCATACAAGAGTCTAGATCTGACAAGGCTATTTAAGAGCATGAATCGGGTTCTTAGGTTAATATTTTGATTTGTTAGTATCTCGGGAAAAATTACCTTCAGTGCAGCTAATTCTATATTCATTACCGAATAGGTTGACACTGACAAAATATATGGAAATTTTTTCTTTTTTTTTTCTTTTTTATTGATATGCATGTTGGCAAACTAAATACTTGCCTCAACATGCATTTTCTTCATTAGTGGTAATTAGTAGGAACATTATTTTGATAATGTCTCCTTCTAGAAAGTATGACATTGTCTAACCTTGTCCTAGTCAAGGTCAGGTTATCAACCAACTGTTGAGGCAATGGATTGTTTAGATAGCTTTCTGTAGCTTTTTCCTTTTTTTTTTATTTTGTAACAAGGTTACTGGTGTGGATTTTACAAGTGAATTTACATCTTGTGGCTTATTGGAATTGGATTAACTTGAGAAAATGTGAAATGCCTAAATATCAAACCTAGGTAATTTGGATTTTACTAGTATACCAGAGAAAGTGAGATTTGAATGTAAGAAAGAAACCAGGTGTCTGAATGTTTAACCAAGAGGAGAACATTGTAGAAAAAATATCAGTTTAAAGAAAACAGAAATATCTTAAAAAATGTGGGGGACACGAGAAATTAAAGGAATGAAAAGACTAGACGGGGGACTAAATAGATAAAAACAAGATTCTTTGTGGACAAGATGATGGATCGCTGTTTATTGATCATTGATTTTTTTTCCTATCTATGGGACGGGCAGGTAATTCATGGAAACAGAAAAAGAAGCTGGGGGATATTATTATGTCGGATGATAAAAATGGATGCTGGAGAAAATTATAATTTAATCAGATAACGTTAATTGGTTAAAGAAATCTATTTGGTGACATAGCTTGTTTGAACCCACTCTAAGAGTGATAGTTAAAGGTTTTTCAACCAATGGTCACATGAGAACCTGGAGTTTTAAATAAGCTATATTTGTTGAAGCTTTGAAAATGATAAAGTAGGGATTTTTGATAATAAATCAAATTAACCCCAGCTCAGGTATACTGAAATACCTCAACATATGCAAGCTGGCTTTTAGCCCTTAGACTTATTCTTAGTGAAGATGCTGCAAATTAACATTACCACTCCTCTTCATTCACCAGTTGCAAAATACTGTCCAAAAAGACCGAGTTGACCGAAGAAGATTTTCCCAGGTTAAAGATATTTCAAAAGACACGTAATGAAGAAAGAGGGTTTGGAGAATTTCACACACTCAAGACATATTGGATAGAGGGCAGCAGTCAGTAATCTAACAAATTTGTATAAAGGGATGGAAGAACAGAGACTGAGAGGGATGGTGAACAAAACAAAAAAAAAAAACAAACCTTACCTAAAAATAGTTTAAGTTGTGGAGAGTCATGATTGTCCACATCCCGAAGGTACATGGCACACAGAAGAAGAATCTAGTGGAAGATTTGGAGATGAGGTTTGGAAAACCGAATTTGTTTACAGGCCCAAGACCAAACTTCCCTGATTGAATTGCTTAACTGTTTACCAATCGCCAATCCGGTTTATCCAATATGTTGTGAATAATGTCGACATATATTAATTCAACAGCTTGCCCGTAGTTAGGTAGACCACAGCACTGCAAAATTAGGAAGGCTTAAACTGATGTTACCTCCAACAAGTAAAATCTGTGTTATTGTTTTTATGTCTCTTGTAATTTACTTCTTTTGTTCCTGAGGACATTAAAACCTCCTTGCATTTAAAACTGGAACATAACTTTGGGCTAGAAGATTGACTGATGGAGTGACTTATTCCAAGTAAAACTCTGATGAGCACCAGGAGACAAGGATGTTATATTCTCCTACAATACTATTTCTGATATCCAGAACATATTCTTCTGTCTTTGGCATGATGGAGATGTTCTGACAAAAGATGATGAATTGCCAACATAATATATGTGGAATCAACTTGTATAACATAATAGAACAATCTAAAAAAATGTAGAAATATCAAAAATATATATATATATATATATATATATATCATCCACAAACTGACTATTTCACTCATCAGTGTGGCTAAACGTCAAGTTGCCTCTAGCTAGTATCGAAATCTGGTTGAATTGACGTCAATCATAGAATCTATCCATAAGCCAATGCTGGATCCACTGGAACTTGAGGATATCAATGTAACAATTTTTGGAACTTATAAACTTAATGTGTCAGTAAACATCTTTTTACCACAGTTCATATTGCAATTTTTTGTTGTGGTATTGCTTTTCTCTATCACCGTGTATTACTGGTTCCCAGATTGTTTTCATTTCTATGCTTGGCCAGCTTAGGAGATTTTTGTAGCTTAGCATATGTGCTGATTTCATAAGTGTTCGTATTTTTTAGTGATGTTCTCTGTCTATTGTTTCAACCTCATCCCTGTTTCTCCTTTGTATATTTTCCCACAGCTGCACAGGATGGCGTACACACAGTCCTTAGTCATGTTCTCCTCTATGGTGGGGGGGTCTTACTTGGAAGTGGTGTCTGTGAAGTGTTGAACCACTTTTGAAGGTCGTCCTGATATTATATGGACCACAGATCATTTGTATTTTTTTCTGATAATCCCTTCTCATAAGGTAGGCAGTTCAAAGCTGTTTTCTGAGAACTGTTATCCTCTTGTACCCTTCTATTCCAGTTTGTCAGAGCTGCTGCCATGTACCCAGGGTAGTTTTGTTGTAGGGTACTGTTTATACTGACAATATGTCTTTGGGTTGACACTTCTGACTTTTACTTGATGTTGTAAGCAGCAAACAAGCCCTTTCTTTACACTGTATGGGTAGTAGAAATTGAAATTGAGGTATTCTCCAGTGAATGTTGGCTTGCGGTATATGGATGTCTTGAACCCATGTTCTGTTCGAGATGATAGTACATCCCGGAATGCTAGTTTGTTATCGTTTTCTCTCTTTATTGTGAACTGTATCGAAGATCTTATTGAGTTCACATGGTCCAATAGTAGCTGGACCTCTTCCTGGTGTGGCCAGAGTATGAAGGTGTCATCTACATATCTCAGCCATAGCATTGGCTTTAGTGATGTGGATTCTAATGCCATTTCTTCAAAGTATTCCATGTATATGTTTGCCATTGCTGGTGATAATGGCAAGCCTTCATCCTGTCGATATATGTCTGATTCCATTCCAATGTATGTTGTTTGTGTAAAGAAAGTCAGCATCTTTATCAGGTTTTCTGTTGGTATACTGGTCCATTCTCCTAGGGAGAATGTAAATAGTGTAAATAATGACAATATCTCATCTCAGAAATATAGACAGATATCAATAAACATCATTCAAATAATTATTCAAAATCATTAAAGTTATGAATTTTTGCTACTTGTAGTAAACATTGTATTAGCTAGGCTCTCATTGTTTTCTAAAAGTCAATTTCTTGCAACCCAGTTTGCAAAAAGAAAAGGTGACATTTGAAGATTTGTTTTCAGGTGATATACATAAGTGACATTTCAATGTGTCTTTGTATTTGATTTATACGTGGATTGTGATGTTTTTATTTTAAGAGTAAAAATGAAAGAAAATGAGATTCATTTTCATCATTTGATTTTTTTTTTATTTCTGAAAAAGAAAAACTGACAATAAAACAGCAAAACAAATGTGTGCTGTTTATGGACATGGTGCCATAGCTGAGAGTACTGTTTGTAAGGTTCAGAAATGGAAATTTTAATTTGAAAGACTGAGAATATTCTGGCAGGCCTGCAGTCATTGATGATAACCAAATGGAAATGCCAAATAAAAATAATCCAGGTTATATGACATGGGATATCACAGAGATAGTCCACATATCTTGTATGAGTATTGTAAGGCATTTGAAAACACTAGAATATGTGAATCACTAGGATTTTTAAGTGTCTCATGATGCAATGGAAACAACTTAATAGATCACATTTACATTTGTAGTTCTTTGTTCAAATGCAAAAGAAATTACCTATTTTTAAAAGAATAAACAAGAGTGATGAAAAATAGATTGTTTTCAGCAAAAAATGGCTCTGTGGAAAACAAAATGAGTCATTGTTAACTACTTGAAAAGCTGGTCTGCATCTGAAGTGATGGAGGGGTTGGAAGGGCATTGTGTATTATGAAATCAGATGTTGAATTCAGACAAGTACTATTGCCACTTGAACTGACTAAAGGCATCAGTTAATGAAAAGCATCCAGAATTGACAAATTGGAAGGGTGTTGTTTTCCATTAGAACAATGCTGAACATCATGTGTCTTTGGAGATATGGTAGAAATTATTACATCTTAGCTGGGATATCCTGCTATACATGCTGTACTCACCTGACCCTGCACTTTTTGGATTATCATTAATTTCATTCCCTACAAAATGATCTTAATGTGAATAACTTTAATTCTCTGGAAGCCTGTAAAAATCAATTAAACCAATCCATCACCCAGAAAAATGTCAAGTTCTGGGAGGATGGAAATATAGCAAAAGCTAGTAAAACAGGATTGCACATAAATGGTTGAATAAATATATGTACAAATATTCAAATATTTTCTTTGAAATTCACTTAAAAATCCTACAAACTTTTGTTCTGACTCAGTATATACTTTTTTATTTATTAATAAGAATATTTGGTCTGCTATCAAACATTGAGCACTTTTTTTATCTCCTCAAATTTCATTTTTACCCCTTTGTGGGTATTTTTGATGATTATTGTTATTATATATGATGGCTTTTACATGTATAGTTTGGGTGCATCTGGTTATGTTAGAATGATGTTTTTTGTTTATATCAGGGTTGTTGTTTGTGTTATTATTAAGTTCTTTAAAGTTAATTTTATTTTATTCAATGAAAAAATAGTTAGGGAAATTAATGTTGATAAGTATCTTTTATAACATAATGGGTAAAGAAGAAATTTTTGCTCAGTTAACCTTTATCATAGGCTTTACAAAAAGTTTATCATGCCACTGAGGGTAACTGATCCTTGAACAATAATGTTTGAATTTCATATTTCTGTTGTCATATCCTGCAATGGCAGCAGCAAATTAAAAATAAAGATAATGAAATTGAGAGATGTTGAAAAAGAATGCAATACAAATGGAATAATATTAATAATGCATTGTGCTAAAGGTTAATCATGTTTTTTATAACCTGTTTTATATCTGTGAGGTCATTAACTTTTGTAATTAAGACAGGACTTTTTTTTTCTTTTTTTTGCATGGGTTTTTTTTATATTGAAGTATTGTGATAATTAGCATCTCCTAGAACATAAAGAAAATAATTTTTATTATTAATCTTAAAAAGTCAATGTCCTTTCAGATATAAAAATAGATGTCATGAAAAAAACTTGATTAAGCAAGTGAATGTTACATTAAATATGTTATCAGATCTAAGACACGTGTAGTGATTAAAACATGTCATTTGAAGAGATTCAGCGGGAAAATAAAATTTTAAGTGTTTTTTTTAAGTTTATTATCACAGTCTGTTTTGAGTACAAGAAAATACACTGATAATTTTTTTTCCTTTCAGGATGGCTTGTTAATTTTAACTTCTTCAAAATTAAACTGCTCTCTATTAATCATTTGAGACCCCTTTCTACCTACCATTAGTTATGCTAATACTAACCTCCAGGAGAGTGACTTGTGCTTTGTCTGGCTAATGATCTGACACAAAATGGAAAGTTTATATTGAATCCCTTGCTAGGTTAGCTGCTAAGAAAGTTGACACAGATTCTCTTCTGAATCAATCTTGCATATCTATGTCTACATTGCTGCCACCTATGGTCTGGTAGTCCTGCAATATATACCTAGAGATCCTTGATAAAATCCAAAGAATCGGCAATATTATTGGCATCACAGTTTCAGTCACTTTCCTACTGCTGTAAAGTTGCCTCCCTATGCTTTTTCAATAAATACTTCCATGGCAACTGTTCAGATGAGCTCTTTACTATGGTACCTAGACTTTACAAATTTAAATGCAGTACTTGATTGGCGATAAGGTATCACCCATATGCAGTTGAGTTGGCTAAATGTAAACATAAGTTCTATGCTAAGTTTCTTTTCTGGAATTTCTTGATTGTGGAACTCTTTTCTGGTTCCATGCTTTCCAGCCAACTTTAATCTTCAAAAATGTGAATGTCATGTCAATTGCTTTCTACTGTCCTACTGATTGAACTTCTTTTGTTCTTGCTCCTTAGTAAAGTTTCTGTTTTTTTTAAATTCTTTCACACCCAGTAACCCTAGTGACTTTACTGCCTTGCTTGGGGTAAAATTGATTTTAAAATAAAATTATAAATAAATTTACTTAGAAATTAAGATTTTGTCTTTTATCTCTTAATGTGTTCATTTTTCTCTCTTTTGATTGTGTGTACAAGTAAAAAGGAATGGAGAAATAATTTAAAAAAAACAAAACAAAAAAATCTCTATCAGGACCTTGCCTAGAAACTGAAGATGTGCAGTTAGGTAATTCCCATATTAACTGGTGCACTGGTAACAGTTATCAAAACTCTAAAGTTGAGATTGGAAAAGCTGGTGATTATAGGAAGAATTAAAACTGACCTGATCACATCAGTCTTGAGGTCGGTAAGAATATTGAGGAAGGTACTGAAGTTCTGAAGAGGCTTCATGTCATTGGATCCCCCAGCAAGCACAATTTGATATTTGGTGCCAATGTTGAAATGCAAGAAGAAAAGGACCATTACCACCATTCCAGAAGTGTTTAAATACATTTTTGCCATGCTCTTAGTGAATTTTAAAATCAATTACCATATATCTCTGAATATAAGGCAACCATTAAATCTTAAATATGGCCCCCCATCACTCCAAAATTTATAAATATGGACTCCTTCCTAGTACAACAGTTGCAAAAAGCTAACCTTAAATCTTGTGGTGTATCGGCACTGGTAAGTAGGCTAGTATGCTTGTACCATGGATCATGGTAGGCTAACAACTCAGTATGATAACTACCAATATAAATATTTCTACTTAAAACAACTCATGTTATCATACCTTACTACAGGTGTAAATGTAATAAAACTACTTTTACTTCTTGATTTCCCATTAAAATGAAAAATTCAAGAAACAATTACACAGCAATTTGCAAAAGCTCCACTGAGCAACACACAGAAGTAGCAAGTAATGTAAACAAATTTTTCATTCCTGATTTGTCGAGTTATGGATGTTTTTACACCAATCATTATTTTTCATAGTAGTGTTAATTACAACATTTAGGATAAAATACAATCTATATTTCTAATTAAAATTCATTATCATTTTGATGTGTTAAATAACAAAAACATTTAGTGTAATATGCAGATTTTATTTTTCAATAACAAACATTATATGGTATTTTTTGTAGTGTTAAGCAACAAAACATTTAAGATGCCACAAAATCTTTATTTTTCATTACAGAATACACAACTTTTGTTTTCATTTGTATGAGTCGTAAGAATGAAATTGTTATTTTCATAAAGATTCATGTTAATACTTTATATTATTTTATTCCATTTGACTTGATAATGATAATTGTAAGGAAAACAATATTTGTCATAACATCAGCTTTGTTTTATACTTGTACAAATCCTTATCATAGGCCTAATTGCTACTGGCAGTGCAGGCTAGTCTATGTTTTTGGTTGTCTTATATGATATGGATATCAGATAAAATCACAAAAATTTACCTAGATTCTGGGTTTTATCTAGATGTTGTGGAAATATATGGTAAGTAAATAAACAAATTAACAAACTATGAATGCACATATAAACAATTGTAAATATAATAAAAAAAATAATCAACAACAAATAATTAAATAACCCATAATATATAATAAGTAAAAAGTTAATAAAAAAGACTATAAAATAGCTACAAATAACCACATTTGAAACAGCAATTATTCACATTCAATAGCCTCTAGAATAATTTGAAACATATCTCTTAGGGTAATACAATAGAATTTGCTATTCATAATGCACCATTGAGCAGCATATATAGTTGAGTCAAAACACACATGGTCTGAAGATTGTGCTGAGCATGCTGCCACTCAGGGTTTACTTTAGTCTCCATGACACTAGTCCAACTGCTAATAACTTCTCAACTCAGAGATTTCTACAGAAATCGCATATTGAATATTTTAATGTTATGTAATTTTTATTTCCTGCAACTAGCTGATGACTTGTTTCTGAAGTGGTTGATGCGGCATCTGATGAGAAAGTTTTCTTACACTTGCACTGAATCTATGATCCGTGAAGATTCAAAAGACAGTTGATGAAGACAGTGAAAGCAACTATTGCATTTCTTACAAAAATTTTAGGTCGCTTTTATATGTGGAGATATACGGTAATTGGAATACTTTCTTTTTTAGTTCAGTAGAAAAATAATCAAAGAAATTGTTCTTTCCAATAGTGCAAAAAAAGCAATAGAATATTACATTGAGTGCTTTTAAAACAAAAATGAATGGATATCATATGTAACCCAAAGAGAAAATAATAACAGAAGACAAAAGGTTAAGCAGGAGCCCCCCCCCCAATCAATATAGGAAAGGGTGAGTGTTAACAGAGGACTGAGAAACCTATCTTCCTGAAAAATTTTTTAAAGTGAAAGAAGAGAGGTTTATTATAAAAGAGAATACACTTCTGAAAGACAGGGAATCAGGTGGCAGGCTAGTAATTCCCAAAGCAAGCCCCCACTGTACTCTCTCTCTATATATAGCTACTGATATAGTCAGTCAACATAAGCAATAGGGAGTGTGGGACATTCCATTACAACAGTAACACTCTCTATTTGGTCAATAAATGCTGAATGTTTCCTTCTAAGGAAGTAGCTAATATTACCATTACTAATGTCTTATGTTTAAAAGTATTTCTTTGAGATTTATGTTAACATCAATATATTGTCTGTTCTGAAACATCATCTTCATTTATTCAGTTAGCGCATTATGTGTCATTTTGGTCACCACTCCCCATCATTTCACAATTGTGTTTCATGGTTACATTCAAGAGAGAGTAATGAAATGGCTTGCTGGTTCCTTTTGCACTAGGGATGTTGAAGTTACCCCATTCCTCCTCTCGGAAGTTAAAGAGGCAAGAAGCTACAAGGCAGCAGGTCGTTTTGAATTCAGTTTTCCTTTTCCTAGATTGGTTGCCAACCAAGGCTATAGGACCCATTTTGTCCTGCTATTAATTCTTAGCTGAGGAAAGAGCTGGCTTCATACCTTTCCCAAAGGTTCTGAAATGGTAATTTTTTTTTAAATGAATATTTTTTATGACAATAAATAGAACATATTATTCTTTCTGTGTATGCTCAAATTAAAATTACTTACCATCGTCTAAAATTTGTTGAAATTATTCTGAAATTTATACAAAATTGGATTAATATAACTGAATTTATTTATTTTTTTAAAATATGGGAAACACCAAAAAATCTTGCTGCGAAAGCAATCAGTAACAGGAAAGATTTCTTTTCAATCAACATATATACTGCGATGATGATTGATTTAAAAATTTCTCTAACCAAATACAAAATTTAAAATAATTCTAAATAATAAGTATATAGATGTTCTTATATCTAACTTGTTTTCATTTTAACAATCTGTAACCTATGATAGTGTGAGTAGAATTTATTAAACAGATGTGTCAGAACTGTCATTCAATTAAATGATTACCTGCATCAATACCTGTAGAAAATTTATAAGGAGGAAAAAATAATCACAATTGAATCAAATATTACATTTGAATCCTGAACATGTAGAGAAAAATGTCAGTTTTCTTTGGTGCTATCCACTGACTTTACAGTTACTCTTGAGCATTGTGTTTCTGCAGAGACATTTCTGGTGGTAAGGAACATATTTTATTTGGATGTGTGGGTGGTGTGATGGATAGTGGCTCAAAATAAGAAATTTCAGAATATAGTTAGAATTCCAGTTGAGTTCATTACATTCATGTATGCGCAAATACTCTTGGGAAGGCATGAATCCATTTCTACCCCTAGCTATGAGTCAAATATCAGGACAGACTAGGTTCTATAGTCTTGGTTGCTATCCAGTCTAGAGAGGCTGACTTGATAAAAACACCCATCCCCCAGCAGTCTGGGCCACTTGTGGTGATGTGTGGGTCTATAAAAATGCCCAGTGACTGAAATTCTTCAGTCATGTGAGTTGTGCATTCTGCTGCAATCAAAAAAAGTGTTGCTCATTTGCAAATTTTTATTAATTAAGCTCATTTTTATCAAATCTTAGTCTGCAGTTTGTTAATTGAAAATTACGTAAGAGGATTGTCAGTGATTAGGAATAAAAGCAAACATTTTGGTAAGGAATTGACTGTATGCAGGATTATCGAGTCACTGCAAATGATACTTTCTTTAGCTGTATAGTATGTGATTTGTGAGGGCTACATACAGATTTGAATTCAGTTTTCCTTTTTCTAGACTGGTTGCCATTCAAGGCTATAGAACCCAGTCTATCTTACTATTTACCCATAGCTGGGGGGAGAAAAGTTGGATTCATACCTTTCCTAAGGGTATTAGCATATAAGTGAATGTAATGAACTTCATTGGAATTTGAACTCAGTTCTCCAATTCCTCAATCTGAGCCATAATCCATTACTCTATCATGCCTCCACATTATTGGTAGAATGGTGCTATTTTATACGATACTAGCAGTAGAGTCCGGCGTTGCCCGGGGATGTAACAGTAAGAGATAGATCAAATATCGACCATCATAAAGACTGAAAAATAAAATTGACAAAGATTATCGTTTAAGGTTGACGGACACGCATGTGTTAATTAGTTTTTTCTTGTTTTTTTTTTTTTTTTTTTTTTACGAATTGGTCAAACTCAAACAAAAACATTGTTTTCAATTGTTATGAGTCTACCGATTGAATAGAATTTTATTATAAACAATTGTCTTGTAAATGGAATTTTTAAAGCATTCTGAATGTAAAAATAAAGAAAAATGTGTGCAAGACAATAAGAAACACTACCTGCCAAAAAAAAAGGTGAAGTTTTGTTGAATTCGGTTGAAAAATGTAGGAAATCTGATCCCATATATAAAGGAACACACACACACACACACACAGAGTCTGGGTTTTATAATAAGTATAACTCGATATGAGTTGTCCCCCTTTCATTCTTGTGATGCCTCTTAATCGTGTTTTCAAATTGATTTCATGCAAAAACAATTGTTTTCCCAATTTTTGTCACTGTCCAAACCACCGCAAGGTAATTTTACATAGTCCTGTGAAGTTTTGTTGAAATTGGTTGAAAAATGTAGGAAATCTGATCCAATATATAAACGTACAGACACACACACACACACACAACCTGGGTTTTATAATAAGTATGATGTATTATGGATATGAATTGTTAAGGATTTCATTAGAGAGATATGTTTAAATTAGACAAAAGGGATTTTCAATTGTCGGCAGTTAAAACCATAGTTACTGACAGAATAGGGCAGTTATATAAGATAAATGCATTGTTAATGATTTTATGATTAAAATGCATTGCAAAGCAGGGTGAATAAAATTCTCAGAGATCAGAAATTAATACAATTTTATTAACAGAATAGTTTTAGATATATATATATATATATATATATATATATATCTTACCAATATTCAAAAATTATAACATATGCATGTTATAACATCTACAAAAATAGCCATTTTGTTTCAACACTTCTGGTGTCTTGTCAAGTAATAGTGTTGATTGCAAAATAAGGAGTTTCAAGAGTTCAAATATATGTATATATATTCTACATATTGGGTAACCAGGGATTAATGCAATACTACTGATTGAAGAGTGTAATTATTGTCAGGAATTAAGGCAGGTATTACTTATTGAAAAGGGTTATTATACATATTTTATTTTTAATCTTCTCACCCCAAGCAAGGCAGTAATGCCATTAAGACACATGGGATTACTGGGAGTGAAAGAAAATGAGAAAACTTTTAAAGAAGCAACAGGAAACCCAATCCTAAACAAAACGAGATAAACTTCTACTCCTGTTCAAAAGAGTGGGAAGGAGTGTGAACTGGAGTATAAGACAGCCTATCTACTCTTATTGAAAAATAAAATAAAAAACAAATTAATACATTTTTGGAGTGTAGGTGGATCATTTTATTCAATCATTGTTAATGATTAGGAATTAAGTGTTACTGATAGAGTATGACTATTATATGTGTAATTTTTTACATTATTCAGACTATTGTCCTCATCTTTGTCGCCATATTTATTACAACGTTTCCAGGTGGTTGGAATGGAATGTCGAACTGAACCCTTTATTTCGCTCACTGGGGTTCTAGTTCCACATGCCATGTTTAAGTTATCAGTTATCTCCTGTTAATTTTCTTTGTTAATTTTGTCTGAAAGTTCTCCACTGCCTTCACTGGTATTGAACTCACACTCTTTGGGTTCTGTCACTGGATCTAACCAACACCTTTATCCACTGTGCCATGTGTCCTCGAGGACATCGGTGTATGAATTTCTGGGTATTATAAACCTAATGTCTTCAGCAACCATTTTTACCAGTACTCACATTGCAATTAATGCTGTTATCATTGCATGTTTTTACCAGAGCTCATATTGCAACTTTTTTGTTATTATCACTTTTTTCTGGCACTCCTTATTACTGGTTCCCATATCGTATTTATTTCTATGCTTGGCGGGCTCAGGAGATTTTTGTGGCCTAGCATATGTGCTGATTCCTTAAGTTTATGAATTTTCCAATGGTGTTCCTTGTCTATGATCTCAACTTTATCCCACAGAGGGTGGTGATCTCCCTTTTCTTTCCATATGTGGTCCCCTCGTGTTACAGCTTTCTGGTGTTCTTGAAGCCTTACCTTGTAATTTTTTATATTCAGTTTTTGTCAATGGTCATGAATTAAAGCAAGTGTTATTAACAGTAGTTGGTTCATTTAAAGGATTTTATTTAACTAGTGTGGCCTATGACTGAATTCATGTTTACATGATATTGTAACATATTGTATATGTCGACTGCAGCTTTTAATATCCAAATCATGTGCTTTCCTATCCATTGTCAACATAATTTTCAGTTAGTATCTTTCTTTCACTTTTCCGAACTGTTGAATTCCGCAGCTGTATGTTACATTCAATCAGACATTATGTGTTTATTATGATAATCCTCTTTCTGTTTTTCCTTATTGCATGTGCTTCTTGTTATCTTTGCAGCTGTCAACAGTTTTCTGCTACAAAAGTTATCTCCCTTTATTTTCATATATATATTTATTTATTAGTGTTTTTTTTTTTTTTTTTTTTTTTTTACCTGCCATCTGATTTAGTTTGTCATCATTTGTTCAATTTGGTGAAGCCTTGACATTTTATCATTACTCGTTAAGCAACTTTTATACTGTGTACACCTTTTATTCCTCACACTTTTTTTGGTGCTTTTATACTTTTCTTATTACAGGTATAGGAAAAGATCTGTAAATTACTAGTCAGTAAAGGTGGCAAAATCTTTTCTATTACTGTTGCACATATCAGCCTCTCTCTCTCACACACACACTAAAAAAATGAAAATATTTTACCTCTTGTACTAACTGGGTTTTTTACATATCCGTCTTTGTTACAGTAATTTCCTGGCTTATTTTACATACATTTTAAAATATATATATATATATAGAGAGAGAGAGAGAGAGAGGCAGTATATCTTCATTTAAATATGTTTCATTGAATAATATAGACATATTATGTCTATTTTTATACTGATTCTTTCCAGTTCTCTAATCAGTTTCTTGACGTTAAGATGAAATTAATCAAGTAAGGCACCATAGATTTTTCCTATCCAAGTACTTTCAATCTCCTCCAAGATGATCCTCCAAGAACTTATTGTGATGGCGATTTTTAAAAAGCACGCATGAATGCACTCTGTTATAATTTTTAAATTTATCCATTGAAGCTATGGAATGTTTTGCAAAACAAGTGTCCCAATATAAGTAATGTGACTGTGAATTGGTAGCATGCAAAATAGCATTAAATGTTTCTTAAATGCACTTCAACATTATTCAATGAAACACACACATATTTATAGTCATCCACAGACTGTTTTGCTGTATCACAGCTCATCTGTGTGGCTAGATGTCCAGTTGCTTCTAGCTAGGATCGAAACCCGGCTGAATTGGCATCAGTTAGAGATTCTACCTCTAAGCCATTGGCGCATGGCATGTATGAAGGTAAATTTAAGTGTATTTATTTTTAGATAAACACACAGTGACTGAGAGAACTTGATTTGCATTACTGAAGAGTTTTGCATTATTAGCAGTAACCGAGGTATGAAGTAGCTTAAGAAATGGGATGCTGTGATCTTTTTGCACAACATTCATTTGCCATGCCAAATTTAATCTAATTTCAATATTTTTTCATCAGTTCATTTGTCTTATTTCAATGTAATAATACATGTTTGATAGTGGCTGGTGAACTAATGGTCATAAAGTAGGTAAAAAAACACAAGCCTAGCTTTTTAGAATCTTCATTTGGTCACCCGTATTCTATCACTTTCTCAGAACAATGGTTGGTGGTAGCTTTGAGTGAATGAAGCCTGTAAGACGATCTTTCTTTAAGCCCCAGGAGTTGGTGTTACAGAATCCTAAACAAAGATCTGTGTCAGATAACAGAAACTGCATCACTTGAGGACTTTCAACAGCAGCAACAACTAAAATGGATAGCACATTTACCTTAAAGGGGAAATAATGACATAGTGAAAATATCAAACAAAATTTTTTAGAAGGAAGCCCCCTATCAATGCTGGAAAGAGTGATAACAGCTACTGGACTTGAGAAATGACTAATATTACCATTACATTTTTTTTAGACATGGAATGGAGAGAGAAAGAGAGATCAAACAATGGAAAAAGTCTCTTTATTTTTTATTTATTGATTGTAAGGTAACATTTCTTTTATGGACAAGGACATATTTTCAAATTTCTTGGAAAAGCATTTTGAGTCGTAACATTGTTTTTGTTCCATTCAGAATAGTCAATTTCTTCTATTATCTTTCAAATATCTTTAACAAAATCAAAAAAATTGATGATAATTTTATACTTATATTATTTTCTTATTTATTCATTGATTCTTATTATCATTTAATATATATATAATAATAATAATTCTTAAAGTGATACATCTGATGATGAACTGTTTACTTTGACATCCAGTGTAAAATGTATATGTGTTCATGTATGTATGTATGTATGTATATATATATATATATATATATAAAATATACTTTGGGTAGATGGCATGGGTCAGCCAGGGAGGGTAGTCCATCTAAGAGAAGGAAAACTCCCCTTCCTTGTGACAATACCAAATCATGGGAATGTCTTTGGGAGTAAACCCTGGGAACAAATCCGAAATGAGAGTCTCTAAGTCAGTCCAATGTTATGTTTAAATTATTTTATTTTAAGTTATCTGTGTTGTAAATGGAACATGGTTTCCTTATTTGAAAAAGTCTGATCACTTCCAAAATATTGAAAAGCAGCTGTTTTGCACTGAAGTACTGAGCATTTGAAAAATAAAAAAATAAAAAAAAGAACCTCTATATTAACACTTTTTGAAAGAGCAGAAGCATATGGAATGGAGATCAGCTCTGAGAAATCCAAAGTAATGTTGAATAGCACAAACAATAACACCTGTGTCAACATTACCATGAATGGGAATTCAGTGGAAGAAGTGTCCAGTTTTAAATACTTAGGAACAGTCTTGTCTAAAGATGGTACCTGCAACTTGGAAATCCACACATGGCAACAACGGCCAAAATTGGCAAGAATATGGAGGAGCAAAATCAGCTTTCAAACAAAGTACAGAATATACAAATCACTGGTAGTCTTTATTCTCCTGATGGATGTGAAACGTGGACACCATTCACAGAAACAGAAAGGATTCAAGCATTTGAGAACAAATGCATGAGAAAACCCCTTGGCGTCTTGGTAACATAAAACCAATGAGTTTGTGCAGAAAACAGTGGAAAGTTTTGTTGGCCACCAGGAATCTCTTCTCACCACTGTCAGATGGCATGGTTTGGACACATTACAAGCCACGACAGCCTTGCAAGACCATCGTATAAGGCACTATTGAAGGTGGATGTAGGAGAGGTCACCAATGCAAAAATCTGGTTGGACAATATCAAACAATGGACATGTATGACTATGCCGGAATTGCCATTGATAGACTGTTGTGGAACAGATTTAGTATGGCTTTTGCATTCGGATCCCCCCTACAATTACAGAAGTCAAGGGGATGATGATATTAACACTCTTCTTTTTTTTTTTTTTTTTTTTTTTTTTTTTTTTTTTTTTTTTTTGGAGGAAAATATCCTCCATGATAAGCTCTACATCAGCATGACATGTGCTTACTGGTCACATGATTTGTGACCTGTACTTAGTAATGTGATTTGTTTAATCATTTTATATTAGCAAATATGAGAGACATGAGTGTATCTTCTAAAGCATATGAATGGCTTTTATGGCCAATTTCTTTGCTTACATCTAACAATATTTCATTATGATATTAAATGCAAATTTAAGTGCAAATATTTCTCTTATTGTTGAAGGAAATAACAGGAGTTTATCAAAGCTTTAACCAAATGATTTAGCATCATAGTTTTACTGGCTGAAACATTATTACCAATAACCCATGTATCCTCACAATACCTCCTCCCTGCCTTCCATTAGCATGGATGATGCTATCCTCCAGGAAAGTGACTAACATTCTCCACTGACAGGAAGTGGAAAGACTATATTGAATCTATTGCTAGATCAGCTGCCAAGAAAGTTGGTTTACTGTATTAGTTGAGACAATTTTTCTCTCCAGAATCTATCTTGCATATCTATAAGTCTACCATTCATCCATGCTTGGAATATTGGTGCTATATCTGGTCTGGTGCTCCTTGATTAGGCCCAAAGAAGAATCAGCAATATTATTGGCCTTGATCTGGCAGATTGACTTCAGTCACTTACCCACCGCTGTAAGGTTACCTCTCTGTGCCTTTTTTATAACTACTTTCATGGTAATTGTTCGGATGAACTCTTTGCTATGGTACCTAGACGGTATGAATTTAAGCACAATACTAGACTGGTGTCAAGACAATTTACAGTTTAGATAGATGTAGCCATAACTTCTATGCTGTTTCTAATCTTGGACTCCCTTCTGGCTCCATGCTTTCCTGCAAACTTTCATCAGCAAAAATTTAAATGCAGTGTTAATCTCTATCTCCTGTCCTCCTGATTGCTCTTTTCTCTTTCTCCTCATAACTAATATTTCTGTTCCTAATTCCTCCACACTGTATCCGCTTGCATGATACTACTGCTTTGCTTGGGGGTGATGCTGATTTAAAAAAAAAATGCTGATAGATGTTACATGGTTCAGTAGCAAGGGTTTACTGAGTGTCAAAGAATATAAGAAAAAAATTATTAAGGACTGAGAACAATAAAAGACCAGTGTTATGCCCAGGGTTTCGTTAGGACTACGATAGCTGGGACGCAACAAGAAAATAAAAAAAAAATAAATAAGAGCTCCCAGGGTTCAATATAAAAATAAAGAAAAAGAACAGTGGGAGGGGAATTCTCCGAATCCAGATACTGGTAAAGACAGCAAGAAATATACAATGCGTAGACACAGAACAATAAGAGACAATACGAGAATTTATAATAGAAATAGTTTATTTACAAATGTACAACATGCAACAATAAGATAAGAAAGAAATAAACAAAACTTAATAACACAAGGAATGGGGAGATGAATGATCAGTTAGACAATATTAATGCAACAAATATCATAGGAATATAGAGCAAGCAGACAATAAGATATATACATAAAAAAAATTGGATGATGATCGACGTCGATCAGGATTATCCCCAATAATACAGTGTAGCAAAAAAAGATGTTCATAGACTCTTTTGTTTTTATTTTTTGTTTCTTTTTCTGAACATAAAAGGGAGGGATTATCAATGTTCTAATATACACATGTGAATCATAAAAGCATAGTGGAGTGATGATATTCTTATTTCTCCGGGCAGCAAACAGTGAAATTTGGGTTTAGTGACATCTACTTCTTCGGCAGCAAACAACGAAATTTGGTGTTGGTGACATCTACTTCCTCCAGCTACAAATGGCTAAGACAGATTCTGGTGACGTCCACCTGGTCTGGGAGCAAGCGACTAAGTGAAGAATTGTTAACCCTGACAGGCGTAAAACAAAACCGTCACATGCCAGCCTATGACAAATGCGTAGGCGTCCTTCATGGGCTACCGTTGGGGTCATCTGCACTTTTTGTCAAACAGCGTTCGTCTGGCCTATGATCAAGAACCAGACAGAAAATGAGAGGTTCTCTTCTGAGAATGGGCCCTGATTCAATTGGGGATAAAAAAAACAAATATATCCCACAATCTGCTTTTTCAAAAAATAAAGAAGTTACTATATTCCTATGTCTTGTCGCAATGTACTTAAAATATACTTATAAAATCTGAGGTGGGGGTACAAATATTGGGTTACCATAACACCAGAAATTAAGACAGAAGATAACAATTGACATTGCATTTAAATTTGTAAAAATCAAACTTGGAAAGCAAGAAACGAGAAGTGTGAGAGAAAAAAACTGTTAGTATAGAACTTATGGTTACATCTAGCCATTTCAACTGTAAGATAAGATCTTGCTGTCAATCTTGTATGGCACTTAAATTCATAAGGTACCATAGAAGAACGTTCATCAAACTAATTACCATGAATATAATTATAGAGAAGACCTTACTTAAACGTTTGATTACAATCATGGGCTTGGAGTGAATATGCATCACAAGACTTGAGAGTTTTTCTGCAGAAATCTTTCAAATTATGATTTTCAACAAGCAGAATGCGGGCTGCGATCAAAGAAAATTGGTGATTGACAATATAAGAATTAGATCAGCTGATTTCATGAACTACCAAGGAAATATCTGTTTATTTTTTCATATCTCAACAGCCCATTCTCATTTGCAGTTTGTATTTTTAGGAAATCATCATATCTCTGTTAGTCTTCTAACAGTTCAGATTTGACTCCTTTTGACTTTATCCAAAGCTAAAATTACCATTGGAATGAAGGAGATTTCAGTCCGTGGACGAGATTAAGGAGAACATAAGGTATCTAGTTTTGAAAAGTTGAGCAGATGCTATGAAATAAATAGGTGTGCTTTGAAATTAGGCTGCTTTTTCTTAATTTTTAAATAGCTGGATCATTTCCAGATAGCCCATATATATATATATATATATATATATATATATATATATATATATATACACAAGTGCACATTGAAGTCAACACTCAGAGGCGACAGACTGTTTCATGCTAAATGCAATCATCAGGCCACATGCATTGTGTTTTTTCTCGACTATATATATATATTAACTATATATATATATATATATATATATATATATATATATATATATATGGGTTTTTGATGCATTGTGGGTAGTCTATTCTAACGGTTATTTTGTTGGGAATGGTTTGTTAATTTCTTTATTATTTACTTTATTTATTTTGATTATCTTATTTTTATTTTATTTTTATTTATTCTTTTCAGGTTTCGATTTTTAAGAAATGTAGTAAAACTTTGTTTTTGTGTCTGCATTTTGAGATGAGTTCCAATCATTTATTTAGTAGTTTGTTTTGGTCTGAGAAGGTAATTATATCTATTTTTTCCTCAAAGCAGAGTTTGCAGTTTTGGGATTGATTGTTGTAAGCTGATGTTCTTTTCTTTATTTTCTATGATATTTTTGGTGTGAGTTGTTTTTTGTTTTTAATCTCCCAGATATGTTTAGAAAACATTGTGCTGTTCGTGTATTTACTATTTGTGAAAGATGTTTTGTGTGTGTAGTTTTTTTGTTTCCAGGGTCCTTCAGTTAAACCTATTTATATTTTTCTTTATTATCTAATGATTTTACCTAACAAGCTTGTGTAAATAGATGGCAGAACAGGGATTGGGAAGTATGGTGAAAAGATAAACCTTACGAAGACCTACAATAGATAAGTTGTGGAGAGCAATGATTGCCTATGTCCTGAAAGGACAAAATATGTAGAAGGTATTTGAGAGGTTTTGTGATATTGTGAGTTTTTGGACTTTCTTGAGTTATAATGAAGTTTAAGTTCTACAACTTTGTCTGAGCTTTTGAATCATGTTTTTATGTAGGATTTCTTTTTTCTGAGGCACTCCTCACAGTTGAAAAATAAATTCGACACTGCAGAAATGTGGTTCTTCAGAAGGATGCTGAAAATATCATGGACTGAAATTTAAATGAAATGAAAACAAAAAGGACTATTAATACTTAGAAAAAAGAAAGAGACAACTGAAATTTCTTTGACACATCATTAAGAAAGACAGTTTTGAGGATTTGACAGAACATATTAAAAGCAAGTATAGTAGAAGAGGAGCCTGTGTAAATGGTTGGTATAAAAGGGACTAGGAAGGATTGCAAATAGACAAAACTTGTTCAGTGCTACAAAGAACAGGAAGTTGTGAAGAGCTATGATCACCCACTTCCTGAAGGACAATGTCTGTGTTTTAATCATCATGTTAGAACTTATCAAGAAATAAATTCTGACATATCCTGCTATCACATGGTCTCCAGTGATGACATCTCAGCAAATAATAACAACCTGAAAATCATAATTTTCTTTCTCTTTTGATTCTAGTTATTTCTTCTAGATTTACCAGGAATTTCTCAGAAAGTAATTCTTTTCATTAATCCATTAACTACAGATGTCAAGAATTTCTGGTATTGCATTTCGTTGGCTTGATGCCAAATAACAGAAATATCTGTTAATGGATTTACTTTTTATGAAGAACTCTGACGAAAATTAAAATACCTATATTTACAACATGCAATGATCAATTAGGGACACAGCTTGTATTTGCATTTTGAAATTTCAGTATATCTAAATATTTATATATTGAAGAGGAAAGCCTTATTCTACCTAATATGTAGAGATAATAGGGAATTATAGAGAGGATATCAGCCAGCACATTAAAATTAGATTCCCCTAAACACTCTAAAGCTATAATCAGAGATAATAAGCTGAACTGAACGTCTTTGGATAGAAAAATAAGCAAATCACCCTCTTTGGGAAAAGGTATAACGAGATATAATTATGGCTTCATTTGATGAACAAAGATGGCATCCGACATCTGATGCCAGAACAGGAGGACAACACTCAGGGAAGATTTAAGGTGATGTGTGGAGATATAATGATAGATATGTAATTATTGGTAAGGAATATGGGTTGAAATCAGCTCCACAAAATTATATCCTCCATATCCAGTCAAGACATAATGAGAGATATTAAACCACTGAAAGTTTTTAGAAAGGTAAAATAAAAAGTAGTGCATTACTCTTTTTGGAAAAGATAAATAAAAGATCTATGTAGTTGGGGTAAAGAATATTAACAAGAAAGCTAGAAAAGAAAATTTATAAGTATATAAAATATTTTCGATTTTTTAATATCTTTTTGTTAATCTTTTAACTTGTGTAATTGTATTATAATTATAATTGCATGCTGTCAAAATAGTTTGTGGGCTTTTATAATTGTTCAATTGCATTCTAATTGTTTGTGTACAGTTGTAAGTGTTTAGTTGTGTACTGTTGTAAGTTTTTTTGTACGGTTGTAAGTGTTTAGTTGTGTGCCATTTGTGTACTGTTGTAACTGTTTTTCTATGGTTGTAAGTGTTTAGTTGTGTACTGTTTGTATACTGTTTTAATTTTTTGTGTATGACTGTTTAGTTGTGTGTTGTTTGTTTACTGTTGTTTGTTTACTGTTGTAAGTGTTTGTGTACAGTTGTTAGTGTTGTGTGCTGTTTGTGTACAGTTGTAAGTGTTTAGTTGCATGCTATTTGTGTACAGTTTAAGTATTTAGTTGCGTGCTGTTTGTGTACAGTTGTAAGTGTTTAGTTGCGTACAGTTTTAAATATATTTGTGTTCTGTTACGATTCAACTGCTGAACATATCGGGACATGATGGTAATTTTAAAAAAAATGAGCATTTTTTTTTTCTTTTTTGAGATGGCTTATCGGTGATGGAGTCTATTGAAAAAGATGCTGTACTTGCGGCCATCAATGCTGAGAATAACCAGGTGAGTGACCAGTCACTAAGCAACTTCCTAGCGTTCAGTCATATACAGTAGCAGAAGCAGCAACAGACAACTGAACAGGTATGTACACATCAAAGTCTCCTGAACTGTGTTGTGATGGATAATTTTCCAGCTGCAGATGAATACCTGACAGGTATGTGCATTTAGAAATGTTTAACATGTGTATTTGTAGTTTTTAAGGTTTGTATCTAAGATATAAGAATTATGTTTCTGTGTAAATAGAGATATGCAAGTTACATCAAGATCATACAACCTGTTCTCTAGATACACAAAATGGCTGGACCATTTTGGGCTTATGGACAAATCACACTGAAAACACTAATTTGCATTCAATCACTAAAGTTAAGCAGTGTTGAGCCTGGTCAGTACTTAGATGAGGCACTGCTTGGGAACTGAAGTACCATAAGTAACCTCTTACAATCTGAAGTATGTTTTGACTGTAGATAACCCAAAAGGGTTTGATAAGCTGTAAAAACAAATCAATCAATCGACTATTTTGGACAGACCTTGTATATTTGACCATTTGCCACTTGATATCTCCTCACTGTTATAACCACAGATACATTTTTTTTTTTCATTCTTTCTAATCAATACAAACCTGCTGCATGAGTTTCACCAAGGACATCAATAAATATTTGTTGTCTTTTAATGTATTTCTCTGTGTTACATTTGTGCTTTGTCAGTAGATCAACATGTTTCTTTTGATTTTCTTCAATTTGCTCAGTTTCAGTCACACGTTGTCCTGGGAAACACATTCAGGACATTTTTCATTAATATGCGTTTTTCTATTTTTTTTTCTTGTGTGTGTAAGCAAAGTATTAGGAAACAGGAAAATTTGGTTAGAAACAAAGAAAAGACTACTGAACCATTAACATAACATGATATCAGTACTCCTGTTTGGCATTGAATGCTGGGCAATTTCCTCACAGATGAAGAGACTTTAAGGAACAGAAATGTGGTTCTACAGGAGGATGCTGAGAATACCATGGACTAAACATGTGAACTGAACACAAGAAAGATACTTATACTGAACATCAGAAAAAGTTAGTTGAAATTTCTTGGGCACATAATGAAGAAAGTGGGCTTGGAAAATTTGACACTTACAGGACATATTGAAGGCAAGAGTAATAGCGGAATATAGTAACTTATCCTACCTAGTTTATGTAAATGGATGGTAAAACAGGGTTTATGAGAGATAACAAAAAGACAAAATTTATTAAGAGCTACAAAGGGGAGGAAATTGGGGAAAGCCATGATTGCCAATGTCCTGAAGGGACATGGCACATAGAAGAAGTCACCGTCATTCAATGAAGAGCAAGTACAATGACTAATAATGGTTTTCTTGACCAGCTTACTTAGCATTGCTCCATAGCAAAGCATTCTTGGTATCAATTTTTATGCGATACACTTGAGGCTGAATTAATGCTGCAAGGGTAGGACTCTCAGTAAGGATCAAATTCACTACAGTAGTACTGGTCCACTAGGTTAGTTTGTTAACCATTACTCCATGGAAGGTGTCACATTATTAGTTCAATAACATGATGTATCAGTTACTTATTAAACTTTATCTGGGGCACTTAATAGTAAATTCAGTGCGGGAACAATAGTTTACAAGAATGCTTTGCTAACCACATGTTTCATGACTAGGCAAAGTAGTAGTTTAATAAGTTTGGCACAAGGTCAAAATTTTAAGGCACTTTTAAGTTGATGTGCAGATGGTGTAATGGTTAGAGGTTCTGAACAAGATTGGTGAGCCAAGTTTGAATTCTGGTCAAGTTTGTTACATTTATTTTCACATACCCAGGGGAAAGTTACAAATCCATCACTTTTCCCCAGCTATAGGTTAAATAGCAGAGCAGTCTAGTCTCTCTAACCATATTAAACAACCAGTCTAGTAGGACAGCTCTGAATTAAAAATGTATATAGCCCTGTCAAAGTACATATTATGCAGCCATGAAAAAGATTATTGTGTTCACAATGACTTTATAATCTCAACTGCAGTTGATGAGGTAGGTAAGAAGGTAGTAAGTTTTCAACTCATTACGGTTGTAATGGTCTGTTTCTCTTGTGATCTAACTATTGCTTCTTGGCAAGATATCAAGATATCAAGTTGATCATTGAAAAGATTCTCACAAAAAGAAAATATACGGTTAGAAAGTACTTTGCTTTGTAGTCTCAGGAATAGTAAGAATTAAAAGAAATATTTTTCAAGCAATATCAAAGACTAACTGGAGGAAGTGCAGCTGGCGTAATGCATAGTTTGGAATGAGAAATTGAAAAACTGTGTTCAAATTTCAGTTGGGTTTGTTACATTCACTTACGTGCAAGTACCATTGGAAAGGTATGAATCCCTGTTGTTCTGCTAGCTATGGGTTAAATAGTAAAACTTGCATCTAGAAAAATCATTATTGTTCTCGAAAAATTGTTAATGCATTACTCACTTGCATAAAAAAAAGTTAATTTTAAAATCTAAAATATGTTTTAGATTTGAATAACCTTCAATAAAGACTAAATGGTAAGTTTTGATTCACTGTTGATGATTTCTTGACTATGTTCCTTGGAATTTAATCAACTGTTTATGTGCAGTTGAATATCTTGGCTTTTGTTTATTGCTGTTTTTTGTAAGTTTTATTTTCTCTTGCAGCCATTTCCTACTCATATCTCTCCAAGGTCTGAAGCATTAACTGAACAAGATATTTCTTCAGTCACCAATAATGTATTACTTATGAAACCCAGGTGAGTAGAGAGACTGCTATATATGACAAAAAAATAACATTTCAAATGCATTGTACATAATTGGTATATATTATCCAATTTCATATACCCTGTACCTCACATTATTAGCTTCTTCATGTTTTAACTATATATTTTTTATCTAATCATTTCACCCCAGGCAAGGCGATAAAGCTTCTAAGCTGCAAGGAGCTACTGAAAATGAAAGAATCTGAGAAAATTCATTATTATTAAGGAGGAAAGTCAATAAATGAATAGGATTGAAGTAGATAGAAAATGACGATTAACATTGTATTTAAATTCTTGAAGCTCAAAGTTGACTGGAAAGCAAGAAACCAAAAGAGAATCCCACAAGCAAGAAGTGCAAGAGAAGAAACTATTAGCATAGGACTTATGATTACATCTAGTAGTTTCAACTGTAAAATGATGAGACCTAACTGCCAATTTAGTACTGTGCTTAAATATAGAAAGTATCTAAGATAAATTGGAATTTTTTTTTTTTTGTATGATGAAAACATGTATTTGCAGTTAGGGTGATAGACACTTCATTCAGAACAGACTTAAAAAATTGCAAATTGCTGCTATATCTTGGCTGGAACTGCCCAATCCTCACTTTCCAGTTTTGATAGAGTTCATAATCATTTATGCAGATTTGTGGAGGATGTATTATTTTCAACCCTACAGCCTCTTTCCCACAGACAAAATGAAGGGATTTTCTTCTTATTGGATGGGTATCTGCCAAGAAAGAGGGATGGAAAACTCAGCAGCACCAAAATCAAACACTGGATCACAATGAGCAAGACACGGACAAGACTTCCACATAAGAACATTACACATAGGGGATGAACACAACTGTAACACTGGAAACACAAACAAGGATGAATGAATTTGAAATGATGCTGGATAACACAAAGATCCCAGATAATCCATGCAATCTTGTTGTGCAGTCAATGCAGCATACTACCAAGCTCTGCCACTTCTCAGAATATGAGCCTACTTTTATAGATCCTAAAACTTCAGATGCTTCCCTTGATCACTATAATCTTAACCTCTTCAAGTTTAGAGTCAACCATTATCTATCTTATATACCCTCATGATCTGCACTTACTTCCTCCTCTTATAGCTATACAATAACCTCACTCAGTAACTTGCTACATTGAGTGGCCTTGTATTATGTGACTATTTAGTAAAAAGTATAAATAAATGGCAGCCATTTGTCTAAAGTGTCCTGAATTTCAAACTTTCAGATTGATAGCCACATTGCAAGTTTGACACTTATATTGTCAGTTATAAAGCTGAGTTGATGAACAGAGAGAATAACTTCAGATCTTGCAACAAGTGGAGCAACATTGAAAATTGCAAAAAAATAGTCAACATCCAACTGTAGAAGAATTTCATTGAATATTCTGAACGTCACTGATACATGTCTTAAAGGGCAGATGAAGACCTTCCCTTTTTGATTAAAGATATTAAAATATTTGTCTTTGTGAATTGTAATTAAATTTTTTGACATAGTGACAGCAAGGAGATATCAAAAAACGCAAGATACCAAATCAGAAAGCACAAGATAACTTAAGTCAAAGTGTCAAAAAAAGGTGAGAACGGTCAGTAGGCCTCCTTAAAGAGACATCAATAATGAAAATCGAATGAAATAGCTAACAGACAAATGCCATGCTATTCTTGATGGTCCAGATGGATGGAGCAAATCCCGGGTAGCTGCTAGCAGAAACTGCCTTCACAGGTTGAGATGCCCACAGAGCAGTGATGGTTTGAAGTTTTGGGGCTGGATTATATTAGGTTGGTGCAAAAATAATTTTGTTTTCTAACATATGTTACTATGTGAGAAAACGAAATTATTTTTGCACCAACCTAATAGGTATTAAGGAGGTGAGACTACAGTGATTTCAAGATAGTGTTAAATAATATGTGAGACATACATAGGTTTTATTTTGAAGGTTCACATGGAAACATAGTTCAAGGAGCCAAACACTTTTAGAATGATGATGATTTTCATGCATGGCACACCATCTTTTGGTCAAAAAAAAAAATAACAAATATCTGAATAGACTGGCTGATAAAGTGGCTGGCTTGTTTGCCCAAACATAACTAGATTGAAAACTTGTGGAACATTTTGAATAGAAAGGCTTACATTGGCAAATTGGAATTTACTAATAGCCTGTTTCATATGAAGAGATTCATTACCTGACAAAATCAATGGATGTACAACTTTAAAATCTAATTTCAAAACACAAAGTCTATATCTCATTTATATTGTCTTTATATCTTTGTTGTAATTACAGTGGCAAATTTTCGTTAAAGAATCTTTGTAAATTTTGCACGTTCTGTAATAATAATCTTGAATTGCATATTGCTGCTTCTCTAACATGGCTAATAGTTTGAAACCTGGAAAATATAGTAAAATTCATAAAAAGTGTTGACACATAAGAGTAACTTTTAGCCTACAGGGTGGTCTGAAAGTATTGTCACCCATACATATTATAATCTATTTCAGATGGCTGACATGAGCTCCTACAGTTTGGAAGAGAGGGTTGGGTGACGAGACTTTTGGACCACCCTGTACTATAATTTATACATATAATATGAAATAACCTGCACATTAATTGTACAAAAACTTCAATGAACCCCTTTGTTAGTTTCCTAAAAAAATTGAAGCGGCTAATAATGTGAGATGCAGTGAATATTTTCTGTGTCTGTCATAAAATATTTACTAAATAAATATCTTTATGTAGAATTTTGATGGAATGATTTAGTATAGATCAAATATTTTTAGGAAATAGATAATAAATGTAGTTTAGTCATTATTTAAGCAGCACAAGTGTGACTCAATTCTTAAGGACACTTTGTGTTGTCTCTGCCAGTTCAATAAGCTAATGTATCAGTAGCTGTTCTATCATCTCTCTTGAGCCTCTTCAAATGTGCCATTGTTTACAGGAATAGAAATAAATCCCTTGACCTACTGAATGCTATTTAAGCAGCAGAACTAAACTCTAAAAGTAACTTTTTCCTTAAATCCCTATCAATTTAATTGAATTAGTACTACAGCAGTTGCTATCATCCATTATAAAGAAATTTTAAAAACTCACCTTAATTGGTAATGCTGCAGACTTTTCATCCCTTTAGCTGTTTTCCTTTTTTTTTTGCCTATGAAAGATATATTTTTAATTTAAGTGATCGACTCAATGGAACCTAGTTGGCACAATGAGCAGATAAGGACAGTGACAAGCGCTTGATGAATTATATTGAGAGTGTACAGTTGTATTTAAAATATACCAAGTAGATGCCATTTTGAAAGCAAACAGGGAAACTCAAAGTTTATATTTCAGAAGTCTTCTTGTTGGATCAATTTGTTAAGTGCCATTTTCTTGTTTCTAGTTTTTGTCCTTCTTTAGGTTATTTCTAATAATTGTCATGTGCAAGAAATCATTGCAGTGGTTATGTGGGTGTTACCAAAAATAGTTCCAAAAATACTGAGTCCAACTTCTACAGAAGGGAATCTACTCTGTGCTGTATTTTGATCTGGTTACTGATAAAAGAAACTTATTTTGATTGTATAACACTCTATTAAATCTATTCTTTACAAAAATATTATTAGCTTAGAAATATCAACAGAAAATGATAACTTAGAAAAATAATACAGTGTAACCCGGATATAAGAGTGTTGTCGGGACCGGAGAAGTCTCTTATATCTGGGTTTCTCTTATATCCAGGTTTGGTCTATTTTGTTTACATTAACACAGGCTCTAATTTGGGACCAGATAAAATCTCTCTTATATCCGGGTTTCTCTTATATCCGGGTTTCTTATATCTGGGCTACACTGTAAATGATAAAATGTAAGATAGAAATGAGAGCTGTTCATTTATATTCTCTTTTTATATTCATTTATATTTCTTTTACTTGGCTTTCATGAAAACTTTACATTCATTGCGGTTTCTCTTGCTATCTAAAATGGTATAAAGCAAAGTAATTACTATTAATTTATATGGAAAATTTTTTTTTAGTGTCCCAAATCCAAAAAAATGTTTTTCTACATGAGATTAAAATATATTGACCATAGCTACTAATGTGGAAGGCTTGAAATATATCAGTATGCTTGCTGATTTAGTTTCATACAGTGTTTTGTAGCCACTCAAAATCTGCTGCAAACGTGCCCTAAGCCTCCATGTACTTTCAAAATTAAAAGCTTATTATTTTGTAATCATTTTAGTACTATAAACCCTAGTAAAAAATCTCATACAAGTTTATTTGTTTGGGTTTGGGAATGCTCATTCTTTTTGTGTATACAAATTAATGTTAACTGATTCTTCATTTTCTACTAATTTAGCTTACAAATATGTTCATATAATTGTTGTATTTTCAAATAGTGGATGAAACCTCTGTAACGTTTAGAATTATCACATCAAAATCTATTTATCAATAAATTTATTGTCAAGTCACTTTCAATAACACATCAGAAGTAAAACCAAATTTATTTTGTCTTTGTACTCTCATTTTTATGATTAGCACCTACTAACATTAATTGTATTTTACTGTCTTTCAGTATAGAATTATCTGTTTTTACACTCTTCATAAGGTTTAATTAAAAAGATTTAATGAGACAGCCATGATGTTAAAGATAAATTTATAGATTTCAAATACAAAGTTTCTTCTAATTAAAAATAATAATTTTTGCTAAAATATTACCTTTCATTTCACGAGGAAAAATATTTAGATATTTTGATAAATGATAAAATATACCAAATAAAATTTATTAATAGCAATATATAACTTTTATTGAAATCAAAACACAGGGATATTGAACTATTGATATCTGATTGGAAATAGATTGATAATTTCTTTTTAGATATTTTATAAACGAGCAAGTGTTTTTCAATTTCTTCAGTATTTTTTTTTTTTGTCAAATTTGTCAGAGAAATTTCTCTCAAGCAGACAACAGTAAGAATGTCCTTTACAAGTCTGATCAAAAGTTTTGATACTGTTGCTATAGTAATGAAGATATAGTACTTAGAGTGAAGCTGTTTAGCATATATTGACCTTGAACTCCCTTACACATACACACTAAGTTATGGCATTATTGTTCGCTTCCATTGTTTATAGCAGTGCTTGTAAGGAAAGTGTGCAGTGTGTGGTCATCTCACCATACCACAGAGTTTCCATCAGGGACTCTGTCTTGTGCAGCAGTTTTTGGCCAAGCACAACATTTTCCATGTTCAACAACCACCATATTTCACAACTGTGACTTTCTCCTCTTTAAAAATCAAATCCCACTTGAAAGATTTCAAGACATTGAAGAAATACAAGAGAATGCGATGAGGCAGCTGCTTGCTATGCCAAAAATGGAGTTCCAGAAATAGTTCGATCAGTTGAAATGATGCTGGATAAGGTGTGTAGCTTCAGAAGAGAACTACTTTGAAGGGGATTAAATACTGAATTGATATGTGTTGTAGTTTTCTTTTTATAGCACCAGTCCTGATACTTTCTGATCAGAGCTTGTAAGAATGTGTATGTTGTGTGAAAACATTTAATGGAGTCAATTTAGACAGACTCATTTTTAGTTTGATTTTAATTATTTCCAGGCAGCAAATAAATTTAATCAAAATGCTGGGTAAACTTGAGGAAAGTGCAAGTGCTTTATTGTCTAGCCACCAAGAACAGAAAGCCAAAGCAATCTTATGTCCTGTAAGTAATTATCTAATATTCTTTTTACATACAATACATACATATTTTTGGCAGTCTTATTAAACTACTCACTTCTTACCTATTTACTAGTTAACTTGTGCCATCAGTAAATGATGGAAACATTCAGAAATTTAGCAATTGTTTTCTAAATTACTCTAGGATTTTTGTCTATAAAATCAATTTTGTTGTCACATGTATGAAAGAATTTTCTTTTTTAAATCAATAACATGAAATAAAAGAAAAAAAGCAATGTCTGTTAACTTGTTTTCACTACTTACTAATGAGATTATCCATTATTACAGCAACATGCCTGTTCGTTTATTGGTATCAAGTAATTCCTGCAGATATAATAACAATGGAATATCTCATTAAGTTGCATGAACAGGTTGAGATATATAGATATACATATATATATATATATATATATATATCTTTTTGGGGTATGACAAAGTGGAAAAAGTTTTTGTGTGATACATTTCGTCCTTTAGGACTTCATTTGATACCCAAAACACATATTAAAAAAATTTTTAAATTACCAGCATCTCTCATTTGTGTGCATGTGTAGTATTAGGTTGGTGCAAAAATAATGACATAATAATGTCGTTTTTTGACGTATTTTTTAACGTCAAAAAACGACATTATTACGTCATTATTTTTGCACCAACCTAATAGTATCAACGTAAACATAAACTTGTCGGATGAAGTCCTAAGGGAGAAAAACATCACATGAAAACCTTTTCCACTTTGTCATACTTTTTTCCTCAAAAATTGTTGTTGATATATAAAAGATTCATATATCATTTTATATATATATATATATATATATATATATATATATGGGATAATATATGTCAGAATTCTTTGATGTCACAAATGGCACCAAGCAAGGGTGTATCATGCCCCCTGTCCTTTTTGCCCTTTTCTTCTCAGTGATGTTGAAATATGCATTTGCAGACACACAGTGGCATCAAGTTTCAGTTTCGAACAACTGGTGGTCTTTTCAATCATCAGTGCTTCAAAGCCAAGAGCCGCCTTTGTACATAAATTATTGCTGATGCTGCTGCTCTTGTTGCGACATCCTTTGAGAAGGCATCGACCTTGTCCTACTCCGAAGCAATTCTGTGGTGATAAACAAAAACCACCAGTCTACAAATTTCCAGAGAGACCATTGAAAGTAGAAGACAAAGCCCTGAACTATATATAGTCTTTCACCTATCTTGGTAGCAAAGTCAATTACAGTGGAACTTTAGATGATGAATTCATGCATTGGATTGCTAAGGCTACCAGTGCTTTCAGCAAACTTCACCATCGCTTGTGGAATGAGCGGGGTATTCGACTGGATACAAAAATTTGGGTTTACAGAGCTGTTGTCCTTGCCATCCTTTTGTATAGCTCATAGTTGTGGACTCCATACAGGTACCATATATGCCAGTTAGATGTTTTCCATAAAAGCTCTCTGTGTACCATCTGTGGGTTAACCTTCAAGATAGGACATCTAATGTAGATCTGTTTAACATGTGTAATATTGGAGAAATCGAGACTTTTCTCATACAGTCTCAGTTCTTGGTGCACTGGCCGTGTCTTGAGAATGTCTGATGACAGTATATCCAAGATCCTCATGTACAGCCAGTTAGATCAGGGCTACAGGAATGTAGGATGCCCATGGCTAAGATACAAAGACAAGCTGAAAAGCAACTTGTCAGCTATCAATATACCACATAACACTCTTGAGTGCTTAGCCTTTGAGCGGGTAGAATGGAGATTAGTATGTTTTAGTGGACTCAACAGTTTCCAATCTGCTTGTCTGAATAGTCTTCAAGAAGTGAGAGCAAGATCTAAAAGGTCAGTTAATCTAACAGTGAATTCATCCCACAATCCTTACTCTTGCTCCATATGCAGCCTCTTTTGTAAATCACGAGCGGTTCTTAAGTGCCACTTAAGATTATTGCACAAAATTAGCTGAATCAATTAAGTTGTCAGATCCTCATATGTCGAAACTGATGGGAGAGTCCATTTTATATATACATATATATATATATATATATATATATGTATGAGAGTGTGCAGCTTTTATATCATAAAGAAGTAATTTATACAAAGAATTAATTAGCAATGTTAATGAGATTAATGGCAAAATCACTTCGCTAACAAGACTTAATGAGAAATTAACTTCCTATCAATTCCTTGAATAATACAATCCTTATATTTGAGTTGTTGTCAGGTGGAAATGACAAGCCAAATACTTTCAACAATTTCAAATTGTCATCTTCAGGGTTCAATTTTTTTTGCATTTACAGGCAAAAAACGAAGGCGAAATATGTGTAGTGTAGACCGAAAGATATTTTTTAAAATATGCTATTTATTGACAGTTATATTATTTTGGGGCATGTGATGTTGCAACGCTAGAGTTCTTGTTCAAATCAACAAAATGAGAATTTTCTTTGAATTTTGTAATGTGATAAATCCATAAAATTTTGTTGCTACATATGTGTTTTCAGTTAAAGTGGCATGGACTTAAGTTTAATCCAAATAGTAGAGTAAAATGTCTTAGTATTTTTCCACAGAAATTAAGATTCTGAATTTATGTACTGCAAATCTTATTTTCGTAAATATATATGATAGGGCAAGACGTTGTATATTATTAGGTTGGTGCAAAAATAATGACGTAATAATGTCGTTTTTGACTTTAAAAAATACGTCAAAAAACGACATTATTACGTCATTATTTTTGCACCAACCTAATAATAATAACTCCAGGATGTTTAAATAGTCTGGCCCATGCCCCGTACACGACAGAAAAACTCAGGAGAATAGTTTGTCCTGCAAGCAACAGAATTTAATAAGGGCTCACCAATAGTGGAGTCATGAGTCTGCTAACACCCAGATGTCACAGGCTCATGTCTCCACACCTGGCCCAGGACATGCTGGGTGATCCTAACCTCTGACCTATGGATAATCTTGCCCACATAGTCGATCTCACATTGACACTTATATTGATATATAACTAAACTTTGTTGATTGGCAGGCAAGTCATGCTTATGGCACGAGGAGAAAGCTCTTCTAGTTGAAAAAAATGCTCCAAACCATTACAGCATTGAAACACTGTTTGATAGAATTGGAAATTTTATCAGTGTATGCTTGATTCACGGGACCAATCCACAGTAGTCTCACATATACAGGACATTTAGAGAGACCATATTTTTTAACTTCATTGAACTTAGCAATTTTTTGTTCAATGGTAGCAACACATTCGTGTTAACCATTCATCAAAAACAGCTGTCTACATTCAGAACACAACATCAAAGCATGATGAGTAAGGGTACTGATAAGATTAATTTTCCTGGTTCTGGGAGCAAATGAGTCCCAAGTTAGGTAAACCCCAGAAAAAGTGAGTTTACAATAGACAATTTATGCATATAATCAGCAAACTGAAATGAGTCATGCACACAATACTCAGCATAGAATGATTAAACCAGGTAAAGAACCTCAATAAGCCACTTAGCCAAACTGTACTGGGCTGAGCACAGCATAGACAAAATGGGCCTAAGTGGAACATCCTCTTTACGAATTTTCAGTAACCCATACATCCGCTGACATTGGGAACCCACAGGATGAATATTATAAATTTCTTTAGATAGAAACTTTCTCTTGTGAAGTTCTAAGAATCTCTTCTGTAGTCAGACTTCAGTTTTTAAGGTGTCGTCACAAGTGTCATCTAATTTCCAAAATTTACTACTATCATTTAAAATAGCATTTTATTGACGTAATCAGAATAATTTAATATTACAACAGCTACACCTTTGTCAGGCCTGGTAATATAAATATGTTTGTTTTTAACAATTTGGCCATTTCAAAATGGTTCTTCTGCCAAGAGAACCCAAGAGAATCAATAGAGGAATTGACAAAGCTGTATGCTAAGTCTTTTAGATGAGCTTTCAGATGAAACAAATGCTCCTCAAAATTAGGCAGATGTTTAATTAACTGAGTGAAGAGCATTTCAAAATTACTGAATACCTCAACCTTCTCAATGTTCCTGGGGGGAGGATAAAAAATTCCAAACCCTGGAACAGGACCAACTTATCGGAATTGGACAAACAATAATTGGACAAATTAATAATTTGCCTGTCTATAGCAACATAAGAACCAAAGAAATTCAAATAAGAAAAATTTCTAGCTTTGGTCCTATCACCAAAAAAAATGTCGCCTTTGGACATATATTTGGAAAACCAAATCTTATCCAGAAGGCCTAGTGTGTTCCTGACAATGCACAACGGGATGAGTGCTTCAGAAAAGTAAAGGATTTCTTCCCGATGGAAAGCTCGCTCTGCATTATAAGTATTACGACACTTAACCCTCAAGACATGCTTAGTAATGTTCCCAGAGATAACATAATTTTCAAGAACTGAATTTTATAAGAAAGTGACTGTACCCTACCTCTCAATCGAATGACATTATTGAGAGTCTTAATAAACTGGTGGCCATATTGATCCTGGAAATATTTAAACAGTTTGTTGTTGCCACACCAGGATAAAATAATCTTAAGGACAGAGATCATAATTTATTATTAAAATAGGATAAAAAAGTATCATGATGCTTTAAATTTTAAGGCGCCTTTTGGCCGACACTTCTTCAGATTTATAATCATTGGCTGAATAAAACAAAGTAGCTGACAAGAAAATTTTTTACCAAAAACTGATATTAAGATGCAAATTACCGAACTAAAGGAGGGAATTTGAAAAAAATTAAATATGAGAAAAATAAATAAATTTTCTTCCCGGGCAACTGATTCCCCAAATAATGCCAACTTATGTTTTAAATTCTGTTGTCTGCACAGGGCAAGATGTTGCATATTAATAATAACAGACTCCAGGATGTCTAAATGGAGTCTGGTCCATGTCCTGTGCAAGACAGAGAACTGAAGGGAATAGGTCATTCTGCACACACACACACACACACACACACACACTCAAGTGTATGGGTGTGCATATATATATATATATATATATAGTGTGTATGCATATATATATATATATAGGGCGCCTTGAAAAACTCTTGAACCTCGACCTATAGGAAAAATCCAAACCATTCGACAACCTCACATATAGACAAAGACTAGTCTTAGAAAACATTCGAAAAAATAATAACATAATTATAAAACAAGCAGATAAAGTCATCGCTATAGTAATCATGGACAGAACATACTATAAAACAAAAATTCTAGAAACACTAGAGGATAGGAACAGCTACAAAGTAATTGACACTAACATAGACAAAAACATTATAACAAAAATTACAAAACTCTGCACAACACATAATAAAATATTAACAAAAAAAGAGAAGGATTTCCTAATAAACTTTGTACCAAAAACAAGTAATTTCTACGGACTACCTAAAGTTCATAAATCAACCATTTTTAGATATACTCATTAGAAATAAAAACAATCACATAATCACAGATATCTACCACAAACCCACAGACACCCAACAATACCTTCATTTCAAGAGCCATCACCCAAAAAGCTGCCTAAAATCCATCCCCTATTCCCTAGCACGTAGAATTTGTACAATAGTGACTGATAAACACCTCTGAAAAATCCGCTTAGAAGAACTACATAAAACTCTCAAAAAACGAGGCTACCCCACAACACTAATAAAGAAAGGTTTTGAACTCGCGAAAGAAATTCCTCTAGACCAACTTAGAAATAAAAAGAAACGTAACATAGAACCAACCCTAGCATATGTCTCAACATACAACAAAAACAACCCGGAAATATTCACAGAAATTAAAAAAAATCTAGACTTACTTAGCAAGAACAATAAACTGAATAATATACTAAAAACAACCAAATTAATTAAGAACAAATGCCAATCTAGAAACCTAAAACACATATTAACCTCATCTAAATTTAACCAACACACAATACAGGGAGTCACAAAATGCAACAAAAAAAGATGTGGGGTTTGTGACATCATTATAGAAGGAAATTCCTACACTTTTGAAAACCCAAAAAAAACATTCACAATAAATAAATACTTAAACTGCAACTCCAAAAATGTAATTTATGTACTTAAATGCACAAAATGTAAGAAGTGATATATAGGCATCAGCCAACAACTGAACAACAGGGTATCCCGACACAAAAGCAATATAAAATTGACAGACAACAGAAAACTTTTGTATCACAACACATTTTCAAATGTAACCAGGGTAAGTTTAATATCATGCCGATATATCAAACAGACAATTACTCGTATCTACAAATACAGGAAAAAAACTTTATAAACAAATTTAAACCCGAACTAAATAGATCATAACCCCCCACACAAAAACACACAACATGCACACAAGGTGACCAAATACAATGATCAAATCACTCACATACATGAACGCATGCTCATATACAGGAGACAAGAAGATATATATATGTATGCACACATTTATATATATATATATATATATATATATATATATATATATATATATACGCATGTTGACAAAACAGGGGAACTACTCACGAGCACGCACCCAAACCCCACACAATTTAGTACGTGTGTGTGTATGTATGTGTATGTGTGAATGTGTATACTGGTTCCATGTAGCTTGGGAAGTATGTGTGTATATGTTTGTGTGTGTCTGTGTGTGTATGTACTGATTTCTTGTGGTGGGATGGTGTGTATGTGCGTATGTATGTGTATGCGTGTATATGCACAAATGAGTTTACTAATTCCTCAGAGTAAGACAGTATATGTATGGAGGAGGAATATACGCACGCATATATACACGCATGCTGACAGAAACACACAAAAATGGAAACAGATCCAAGAACACATAGGGGTCAGTAAAATATTAAAAGATAAAATGCCGATAAGTAATTCATCATTTCGCTTGGACTAACCTTAATTGTTTTATGACCCTTCGCGCAGAACTCTTCATTGCCAATTCAAGAAAGAAATTCGGATTAATAACACAGAAAATGTCTCATATCGAGAATATTTAACATTGAAAAACAAAAGAAAAAATTAATTATTTTTAATAATATGTGGAAATCTCCGCTTTTACCTGAAGACGGCCATGAGACCAGAAACACGTGTAGTAAAATTATGTACAACAAAGCATAATATTTTTTCTAAATAAATCCACATTACAACCAAAAACGTTTACGGCACCTCTCTTCTCTTCTTTTTAATATATATATATATATATATATATATATATATATATATTTTAAGCATTTCACCCCAAGCAAGGCGGGAAGCCACTAGGATGCAAGGAGTTACAGAAAATTTAGAGCAAGATCAGATAGGAGTGATAGACAAAAGGATGGGGGTAGTGGATAGATCAAGGCAACTGGAGATGTCGATTGACATTACATTTGAATAGCTGGAGGCTATAGCTCACAGGGAAACAGGAATAGGGAAGGAAGTTCCACAGGTGAGAGGTGCGAGACATGAAGCTATTGGAGTAGAAGAGACGGCTACATTTAGGAGTTTCGACAGTGAAGGGGTGAGAGCGGGATGCCAGCCTCGTATGGGGCTTGAACTCATGACGTCTGGGAACCAGCGAATGCAGCTCCTTGGAGCAATTTCCATGAAAGTATTTGTAGAACAGACAGAGGGAGGCGATGGTGCGTCTGTGAGAAAGTGACTGTAGACAAGACGCCAGAGCAGGGCCAACTACATTGCATATCCGCCTCTGGAGCCTATCAAGAACCCCGAGGGGAAACAGAAGGGGCACCAGACCATATATGGCAGCAATACTCCATGCAAGGGCGAATTGTTGATTTGTAGATCTGGAGGATTGACTCCAGGGAGAAAAACTTCCTGGCGCGGCTCAGGGAGCCAACTTTCCTTGCAGTGGACGAAGCAATTGACTCAATGTATTTATTCCATCTCAGGTCAGCAGTCAACGTGAGACCGAGAAGCTGCAGAGAGTTGCTCTTGAGAAGTTGAGCGTCAGACATTCTAATGGAGGGAAGGGAAGGATCTCTGTGGTGATTGATAGAGAGCAGTTTTGTCTTAGAAGCGTTGAAGTTGACCAGCCAATTCTTGCCCCAGTTCACAATTGATTGGAGGTCCTTTTCGAGACGCATGGCCAGGTGAGTTTTGTCAGTGAGACTAGATTTGTTTTTGAGGCAGAAATAAATTGTGGTGTCATCCGCGTAGATGCCAACTTGGGAAGTTATTGCGTCAGGAAGGTCATTTATGTAGATAAGGAATAGAGTGGGGCCTAGGATGGAGCCTTGGGGAACACCTGCGTTCGTGGGATAGGAACTGGATGAGAATCCGTTGAGAACAACCTTCAATTCATGGTTTGACAGGAATGATTGTATTAGGTTATATAATCGACCCGTAATGCCATAACCCTGGAGCTTGCGAAGAAGGCTGGCATGCCAAACCCTATCAAATGCTTTGAAGATGTCTAGTGCCACAGCACGGGCTTCCCTGTTATTTTGAAGAGCTCGGTAGATAGTTTTAGTGATGGCTGTAAGCACATCAGCTGTAGATCAGGCAAAGTGGAAACCATATTGCTTGTCTGAGAGCAGATTATGGGATGTGAGGTGGTTAACCACCCCGGTATTGATTAGGGCTTCGAAGACTTTGCCGAAGAGGGAAAGGAGACTGATAGGACGGTAGTTGGAAGGGTCGGAGGGGTTGCAGGAGTTCTCGAAGACAGGAATGATCGAAGAGGACTTCCAGCAGTCAGGAAAACAAGATTCCTTGAGGCAGTAGTTGTATAGTTTAGAAAGGGCGGGCGCCAGTTCAGGCGCGCATTTCTTCAAGACAATGGCTGGTATCCCGTCTCCACCACTAGCCTTGTTGGGGTCTAACTTGGAGATAACGCCCAATACCAAAGATGGGGTTATGTTTAACCCACTGAATATGGCCTCAGTTCTAAGAAGGAAGTTGGGTATGCGTACACCGGAAGAGTCGAGCGTCGAGTTGAATGAAAATTTCCGAGCAAAGCATTCAGCCTTGTCGGTAGAGGAGGTCAGGACTTCGAACTGGTTGAATAAAGGAGGTATAGAGGGTTTGCAATTGTTCAATATGCTCTTGCAGAGACGCCAATAATCTTTGGAGCCAAAAGGAGAAAGAACAGTCAAATTAATATTCCTCAGTTCTTTAGCATTTATTTTTTTAAAAGTTCTCTATACAAAGTAGGGCATAATATTTTGATATTATTTAAAAATATTTTTTCATTGCAACACAGAAATTTCCATGTTTCCGAATTTAAAATTATTGTTCTATTTTCAAGTGATATTCAATAACTTCAAAAAAAATTATTCATTTTTGAAAGTGAAGTAGTATTATATTGAAGAGTTTAAGGAGGGGGAATAAGATTTCAAATTTTTTTTGTGTGTGTTGTCTTATTTGACGAATCTAAAGACATATTTAAGTTAAAATAGATAAGTGTAAAAATGTAGGTTAGAGGTTAGGTTTGGGTATGTAATTCAGGCTTGTCTACATGAGCCATCATATATTAGACATGTCACAATTGCTTCCTGTTAAGAACATATTCATAAGATACGATGAAATAATACAGAGAGGTGTATGTATCGAACAGTGGATTAATTTTGGCATTTTATTTTTTTTTAATTATTTTTGTATACTTTAGAACTGTCTTAAAGAGGCATCTAGTATGATTAACTCATTTTATTATGTATTTAATTATTATGATCTAAAATGCAATACTTATATTCAATGGTACATTAGACATGGCAATGTTAAAATTAAAAATCAAGGAATTAATGTACCATTATATGTCATCAAATAATAGTTATATAATTATAATGTATGTGAAAAGTGTGTGTATGTATATATATATATATATAAATATATATATAAATATATATATATATATATATATATATAATTATTTATATATTATATGCGCTATACTTATTAGAAAGCGCTCAATATCAGAGATAGAGCTAACATATTTGGTTAGATTGATGTGAGTTTGTGACCCTGGGTTTCACACTTTTGCGATCGTCAGACAAACTATAATGTATAGATTTTTTTTTATGAAAAATCCTATTAATTATGTTTTAATGTGAACATAGTACAATGCCTACAAAAAACAGTTAATTTGTTTTGTTGATTTAATAAATCTTTATTTTTAAGAGACTTAATTTTTATAAAATAACAGCCAAGGATTATAATACTCTAAATTTAAAAAAAAAATGAACAAAAAACTATAAAAACGCAGATAACAATATTAATTTAGTAGAAAGTATAAATATATCTAGTAAAATGATCACAGAAATTAAAATTAGTGATCGTAAACATACCACAAAGGATTGTTACATTACCATCAAGGACCATAAACCTGACTTTGAGACAAATCCTACCACCAGGATTATAAATCAGACTAGAGCTGAGATTGGTAGAATAAGTAAAAAAAATCCTGGAAAGGGTTAATAAACAAATTAAGGAGTACCTGAGATTGACACAATGGATTAACACCATGGATATCACAAATTGATTTCCAATATAAATGATAAAGCCAATTGTTCCCTAATCCAGTTTGACATTGAGGAATATTACCTGTCAATTTCAAAGGAACTTTTTACAGCTGCTCTAGAATGTGCTACTGTATACTTGGATCTGTCTAAAGATGAAAGTAACATCATTATGAATGCAAAAAAATCAGTTCTCATTCATAATAAGGAACAGTGGATGAAAAATAATTCTGGAGACCGTTTTGATATTACAATGGGATCATCGGAGTCTGTGGAGTCTTCTGATCTTGTTGGATTGTTTATTTTATACAATCTCACTGACCATCATGAAACTTTTTGTCACAAACAGTTCAGAAAAGCTGTTTTCATAGAATCAAGGAAAATTTATTGAAACAAAATGAGTTCAGTTGACCACTGATGACAATTCCAGAACAACGTAACTATAAACATTTTTTTTTCTATCCTCTGCCAGCCGCAATGATGGAGAAAGCATTACCATGAATCATCGCCAGTGAGACATGCTGCAAGAGCCACTCCATTTCGCGAGGCTCGTCACTTAATCGAGACATAATCATGCCAATCCTCCAAAGAAACACCCTTGAACAAGGGCCAATAACCCCTGAAGTCTCCACTGCCACAGGAGTAAAAAAAAAATCTATCAGCAAGAGAAGAATATTCAACTATTTTTTCATCTCTGCATCCCGGGCGACAGATCCCGGCTCAACCGTGGACCTGATCAAATTACCGGCCGAAAATGTATCCGCACAGGTCGCATCCCAAATCAATCACTTCCCCATTTTACAAGGGGAAATGGTAATGCCATCCGGCCGCTTTCCATCACCGCAGTCAAGACCTATGGGTTCGATTTGGGAAGGGAACCCAACTGCATCCAAACCTTTTTTGATGATGTCGTTAATGGCTGCATGCCGTGGAAAGCGGCTGGCACTACAATGACAGGAGAGAGGATGCAAACCAAACTCATCAATGGAGGCTCCACATCTGCATCTGTTACATAATTTGAGTCTAAGACGGATCCTGACTCTGACTCAAGTGCACTCATCATGAAATTAATATAGAAAATATTGGATTATATAGAGATGATGGTCTTATGGTTGTGAGGAATTCAAATAACTTAATAACTAATATATACCAACCATATAAGAAAGCAAATACCATTCCTTTATATATTCACCCGATGTCAAATCACCCTCCATCTACAGTAAAACACATACCCTCATCCTTAGAGAAATGAATTAGTATTAACTCTGCAAGTGATGACATATTCTATAAACATTGCAATTTTTAAACTAAAAAAACAATTCAGTGTATCAATTTACATACCTGTTCAGAGATTGTATCTCTGATGCTAATAATAAACCCACTACACATATTGGTTTTACTACAACCACGTTCTCCCGTAGACTTACCTGTCCCTTTCTAATCTTAGTTTTATTAAACAACATTTCTTAGAAAAACATAGCATGTACATAATATTAGATATTAGTTGATAACAATAATACTCACATATGCAAGCAGTAAAAAGAACCTTCAGATATTGGAGCCCTTCTACATTAAAATGAAGCAACCCACACTCAACAAAATTACATTTCAAACTAGTCACAACACATTACCTTGCATCTAGACAGTGGTTCTGTTGTAATACTTTGGTCTATCGCGTGGTATGATGTCACAGAACTGTATCTTGAGTTTACGATCTGCATCTGCTATTCCATGAACGTTAACCTTGTGTAGCAATTTTCTATGTCGAAATAACAAAATATCATCTTTGACGGTGGATATCTTTGTTTCATGCCTGTATAACCAATCTGAGCACGGCTCATGTGAGCCGAAAGCTTGGGACTAACTTAAAAAAAAATATCCAAATGTTGGACAATTTTTGTCTTTATTTTCACCCAAAATTAAAGCAAGCATTGGAACAGCTCATGATTAGACATAAAAGTCATTCATTTTCTGTTATATTTAATAATATATGCTTATATATATATATTTCTAAGAATCAAATTTAAAAACCATATTTGTAAATAAACTGGTTATCAGTGAAGGAAACTGATACATTTTTGTTGCTTCATTTGTTTGCTAATCAAATCTTAATTATATGACATTATGGTTTTTGTAATTACTTTCAGTCTTTGTTTTAAAATTGTCTGTGAGACAAGTTAAATATAATTGGTTTCAATTCTTGATTACTGTATGTTGTTTTAATTAAGCAATGGAAAGTTTTTGTGAAATTGATAAGGAAGCTGAAATGCATTCTTCAGGATCAAAAATAGTGATGAATAGTCTGCTTATTTCTTCTATAAAATTAACCTTCCTGTTGCCATGTTTGCAACAGTACAGGACACTTTTCTTTCAAGTTTTCAATGTATTTCTATAGTAAAATCATTAGCAGTACATTTCTTCATGTAAAATCATTTACAGTTCACTTTTGTATTAAATTATTAGAAACACATACAATAAGTTCTATTATTTTAGACCTAATCATTAACAGTCCCTTTGTTATTATTTTCAATTCGCAGCATATAGAATGAGTCTTGAAACAAACAGTTGAAAGATTTATAGATTTAGTTAAATAATCATATTCAGTTTCTTGCACTGATGTTACTATAGTGATTTTAATTTATTCTTAGTCCAGGGAATAATTATTATTTTCTTGCAGCAAGACCAACATTCACTCATTACAAATTGGCACTGATATTCAGAATTTAAAAATGATTACTTCGTTACTTATTTTAGTGCATCATTTAACTTACAATTATTACTATGTATTGCAAACAATAGTTAGTGCAATATTTAAACAAATTAGCTATAAACAATCAATGGTGGCTTTTTACAGCCATCTGTTACTTATATTGCCAATTATAACTTTTTTACATTTACTTAAGTAGCGAAGTAATCATTCTAAGTAATGCAGTTAATTGATATAAGTACTGTGTAATTTGTTGCATTACAAAATCTTCCATGAGGTAGCTAAAATCTACTTTTACATTTTTTGACATGTCTCTGGAGTTGATATTTTGCCTAAGTTAGCTTGCAGAACATTGATAAGTATTATGTGATCAACTTTTCAGTTATTAATACTATAATTACTAAATCTGTTCACACATTGCATGTGAATGTGGCATAGTGGTTCTGGATGTGGAATGTGGAGTTATCATGTTGAGTTCAAATTCCAGCCAAAGTCATTGTTCTCACTTCTGTTTGATACCCTTAGAAAAGTATGAACCTATCTTTTCTCCCTACAAATAAGGGATTAAGTAGCTGAACAGACTGGGCTCTCTGGCCTTTGTTGGCAACCAGTTCAAGATAAATACAACTCTCATTTGAAAACCAGTTGGCCATGTGGATAATAACTCCCCACTCACAGAAAACTACAGAAACCAAAGTACCAATGCCAACAGTGTAGTGAGGTTGTGGCTCTCTATTCCACAGGAGAGTCTACAGGACCTACATGCTTGTGTACATGATCACATTGTCGAACAATCACGTGATCAAGATAAACACTCAGTTGTGGAGCAAGCTGAGGTAAAGAGTAATCCAACCTTGAGGAAGAGAGCTATTTATGGTGCAATGGAGCATCTCATTGTGCTAAAGTGGGACAGTCCATTGCTTGGGCTGTGATTGGCTGCTGGTACCTGAGTGGAGGTATTTCTATATAAATACCAGCTTGATTCAGTTAGTTTGCAGGGTTTGTATTAAGTTACAACCTCCTTTATTTTTGTCTGCCAGCTGGACGCTAGCTGGGACTCTTACACCGGTAAGTGCTGTTTATTGTCTTGTTATTCTACATCTCCTTCCCCCCCATCGCGTGTCGGTAGTGGCCTTTGGGGAGGGATGAGTTCCTTTAAACCTGGCTGGTTGTGTGGAAGTAGTCTGGACAATGCCCGAGGGGGTTTTGTCCGTGTTATTGTAGACGGCTGTGCAGTGTTTGATGTTATTCCAGCGTCGAATGTTTGTGGCACTGGTGTAGGGGTATCGGGTAAGGCACTAGGTCTTGGAACTGGGATTGTTGGTGTATCCAGTTTCCTGAGAAATCGGCGATTTCGTAAGGTAATTCTACCTGATCCGTCAATTCTGATACGGTATTGGTGGTTGGGGAGGGTTTCAATGACCTGACCTGTTGTGTCCCATCGGCGGGTTGTTGGTCGTTGTAGTGCCACTATTTGTCCTTTTTGAAGGGGATTTAAGGTGTGTGCTGTTCTGTTGTATTGCTCTATGAGACGAGCGTTCCGCCGGGACAGACTTAACTCGCGGGACAGACTTAACTTAATAATGTATTATAGAAACGTTTGCATTATTTGTTTAATAAATCCAGCCTTTGATATTAGATGTTTTGTAAACATTTGGTATGTAGTCTGTCCGGACAATATCCAGATAGTTAATATGACCAAAATAAGATGACCTATTTAAAATGATGGCATCTCAGTTCCTTTCATAGAACACCAGTTGGAACCTTACTCACTTATCCCAGCTTTCCATTACAAATTCTGTTTGCTAATTCCTCTTTTGGGATTGACATAATCTTCCCATGTGATGTGATGTATTACTATGTTCCCCACCCTCCCCAAAAGGACATTACTGATCTACTTGCTTGGTCATTATGAATAAGATAGTAAACATAATGCAAAAGCTTACTGGTACCTCACTGCTGACTAATACCATGGGACAGTATTCATATATATGTAGTGAGGTTTTTTTTTTATTTGTTACTAAGTTATATCAAAACTGCACATCTAGTTTTCAAGATTTTCATAAAGGCTGGATACACTTTCTTTCTTGATACTTTCACTGCATGAATTTAAGCGTACTACTTGATTGGCAACTAGGTCACTTCGTTTTACTGTTGTAGCTAGATGTAAACATAAGTTTGATTCTTTTCTCACACTTCTCGCCTGTGGAACTCTTTTGATTTCTTGTTTCCCTGCCAACATCTTCAAAAATTTAAATGCAATTGTTTTCTTAAAGCCTGTTCTTTTATTGTTCTTTCTCCTCACTAAAGTTTTCTTGTTTTTACTCCCAGTAACCCCTTGCATCTTAGTGGCATTATCACCTTGTTGGGGTAAAATGGTTAAAAAACAAAACAAAAACAAAACCCCACTCCTAATCAACCTCTCTCTCTCTCTCTCTCTCTCTCTCTCTCTCTCTCTCTATATATATATATATATATATATATATATATATATATATATATATATGCACACACAATAATACAAATGACAAAAATTACTAGAATTTAATGTAGTTTAAGGTGGGCAGAATTTGTCAAAGTATTCAATGGAAAAATAGAGCAGTAGTCAATAAATCAAAAGTTCGATCACCTTATCTCCTGATTGACTTAAAAGTTTTGTGAAACACTGCTTATTAGGGCCTTGGGATTCAGATTGAATTTATATATATATATATATATATCAGGTAATTGAGAACAAAGTAGAATAGTAAATGTTGTATATGTTCAACTGAGACAAAAGTTATTCAATAAAATTCAATCTCATCCTCAAGGATAGTCAGGATGTATCCTGGGGAGTGACTGCATACCCATAAAAGGTGGTTTTCATTTGTATTGACACTCACATGCAAAATGGTATCTTTGCTTGAACTGTTGGTATCATTGGGCCTGTTGATTGATTTCTTCTTTTATCAAGGATCCAGATTCCCAACAGAGTCAAAATAGTTGGATAATTTCTCAACAGACCTCATTAATATAAATAATTCTAGAGAATTCAATTCAATTTTTAAGTCTACTTCTGGGAAAGTTAGTTCATTGTGTTGTAGCAGACAGTTTTTTTTATCACAGAATCTCTCATGCCCCTTTGAATATTGTTACCATATCTGGTCTGTTGCTTCTGCTGTTCATCTACAGATTCTTGACAAAATCAAAAGATGAATCTTCATTGTTATTTGGTCCTGACTTGGCATCATGTCTTCAGTTACTTTCCCACTGCCATGATGTAGCTTCCCTGTGCAGTAAATGTAGTACTAGATTGATAGCTAGATCTCATCATTTTAATGTTGAAATTGCTAAATATAACTGTAAGTTCAATTTTAATAGTTTTTTTTCTCTCACACTTCTTGCATGTGGAACTCTCTTCTGGCTTCTTACTTTTCTGTCAGTTACAATGTTCAGAAATTTGAATGCAACATCAGTCATCATCTGTCTTTTTGAATCCTATTCTTGAATTGTTCTTTTGTCAATAACATTTTCTCAGTTTATTTCATGCTCATTAAACCTTTGCATCTAGGTGACTCTATCACCTTGATTATAGATAAATGATTAAAAGAAAAAAATTAATTTCTTTTTTATCTGCCTAACATTTATCTTCTCATATATATTGCTTTTTATGTTGTAATCTTTTCTTTTTGTGAATTTTTTTCTCTATTTTTAGGAGAGTGAAACCAATATTTCTATCCATCTGGAACTTTTGACCAACTGGGGCCATGAAAAGAAAATTGGGCTTACTGAAATCCAACTCTTTCACAAGAATGGTAAAATTATTCCGATCCAGCCTGAAGAGATAAGTGTGAAGAACGCCACGAATGAATCTGTTTCTATTCATACACTCTTCAACGGGAAAGCAAAAGTAATTTTTTTATTCTTGTACCCATTACGATTATAATTTATTTACTATTTTACCCATTTTGCTATTGACTGTTATTAAAATGTTTTCACATGTGACCAATGAGTGAAATTGGGGAGATGGAACTGTTTAGAAGCTGTTGATGGATGTGCTAGCATGAATTCACAAGTTATTGTGACTGAGGGGTTCAACGTATTGGGCTTGTTCAAGAAAATTTTTATGCTAGATTATGCACTTTCTCCCAGAAACTGTAACTCTGGTCAGCTCAGCATAGTTGCAGTATAAACCACAGGTGGTCTCTTTGGATTAAGCAAGTGTCTCTAATAGTGTTTGACTTTGAGAGATGGGTGTGTTCAGAGAAGTGTGGTACCCAGCAAGTTATTATTATTTTAACTCTTTAAATATATTTCTTTCCAATTATGGTTTTTCCTATTTCTGCTTACAGACATTCATATCCTTAATTTCTTTTGATCTTTGTGAAATTTCACAGAGGTGGTCTCTTTGCATTATTCATTCAAACAGTCCACTATTGTCAAAACAAAGACACAACCACCTGATGTCACCAGTAGAAGAGAGATAAAATAGTTATCTCTCTTGCACTGAAAACATTAAAATTCAGACAAAAAAGTTTTTTAGTGTATTATATAGTGAAATGTTCTTATTTGAATCTACAGATCTATATTGGGTGCAGTGCTTTGGGTTTTTTTTTACACTCTCCCAAAACATTCTATAGTATCTTACTTCCCATGAGTATGAATCCACTTATTCTTTAAGCTATAGATAGGACTTGAATCAGTATATCCAAAATAATTCTTACAATCTAAAAATATTGGCTGGCTTTAAATAACCTACAAAGGGTTGATACGTCATAGAATACAAACCAATCAACAATAATGAACAGAAAGTATTGCGTTCACAAGCATCAGTTTGTAAAATTAAAATAACCTAACTTTAAATTATGCAAAAATGAAAATAACAGACATATCATTTTAACAGATATATTTACTAAAATTACATAAAAATATCTTGAAATACTAAAGAGTAAATTTATTCAATAAAATTACCATTGGCTTCAACCATGGTCTCCAGACAACTTCAGACTCTCCTGCATCTCTTCTGGATGGTCACCTTGTTTAAGTTGGTGAATGCTGACATAATCCCTGCTTTCAGTTCATCTTTGGTGTTACTAGGAGTTTTGTTGGTCTCTCACTTAGCTGTGATCCACACATAATAACCAAGGGAATTTTAATCTGGGTAGTTAGGTGGCCAGATGTAAGGGGTGATGTGGTTGCAGAAATTGTATAACTGGGTTCTCCTGCTTGTGTAGCATGGTGCAGACTCCTTTTGCCAGGCATAGAATAATCAAAAGAAGGTTGGTAATAAACGCTAATACTTAGGATAAGAACAACACATATAAGATTCGCCAGCAGTGCGTAGAAGTAGTAGTCAACTGGTAGAAGTGAATCAAGTGAATTCCACAATGAATGTGCAACTGCAGACCAACATACAGTATTTACTACTGTATTTATGTGAATGGGGACATACCCATTATTGTCCATAGATATGCTACAACAGTTACACACCAGGCTTTTAATTTCGTTTTTGAATTCCAGTGAAGCAATCACAGTATCTTCAAAATCTTCTTTAGAATTTGATATCAACCTGGATAAACCATCTGCGTGTCCCAGTTTCTTTGATAATAAAAATTCCATTCTGAAATCATAGTTGAATAACACTAGCCAATCGATGCCTAGTAAATTTGAGTTGGAATTTTTCAATACATAAACATCTGCTTTTTTAGTTTTGAACATAAGGACAATGTTACATGTGATTTTCCCCAAGAAAAATTAAGTTCTTGACTGATCTTCCTCTTGCAACTTTGTCAGATTTTCTCAAGTTAGGCTTGCCAATTCTGTTCAGTTTGTTCATCAATAATTTTAATATCGCTACTAGTATCCAACTGAAATTTCACCGTAGCATTATTCATTTGTAGTCATAAATTTTCTATTATTTGAACTTTCCAGTTTTCTTAGCTGGTAGCACTACTTTCAGCAAGTTAATTTGTGTATTTCTTTTGTTTTTGAACTTGCTGTAGCTTCCTTTATGATCTGTTTTTCCACACATAAACATTTTTTAGTTTTAAATGAACAGTCCTTTCTGAAATGAAGCATACCACAGCCATGACATAGGTTAAGTTTTACAGTATTTTTATTCCAGATTTTTTCTTTTGCTACTACTGTCTTTTCTTGAACTATTTGTATTTTCGAGGTGTCATTGTGCTCAATTTTCATAGTACCATGCCTTAAATTGATAAATTTTTGGCACTTTTCTGCAACAGTCTGTATTGTTAACTTTGAATTTTGTTCCAGTTTTGTTAGTATTTGAGAATGTATTTCTACATCGTTGCTTGATGTCAAACCTTTAATAAAAATTAGACATTTAAATCCATCTGGGGATAATTCATTCAGTTTAAATGTCTCACACCCATGTTTGACTTTACTGGTATATGTGACAAAATCTTCATTTTTGTCCTTATTAAGGTTCATGCACTGCCAATGTGTATAAAACTGAATTCTTTTCCTCATAGATTTTTGATAATATTGACACTGTTTCCTTAAATGACACTTTTTCTGGAGTATTTGGCAAAAATGAAATTCAGATATTTTTCATGTTCAGCACAGTGCAATATTCGTAACAGCAGATGTACCTTTTCATCTGACCATCCTTGACATTCTTCTCTGAAAATGGCCTCATACCTTCTGAAGTATGATAAGAAGGTAATGTTTTCTTCTGGGACATAATGAAATTCATTAATTGAGTTAGCAACTGAGTCTGGCAAAATCGATATTGACGTATTATTTATACCTTGTTTCCTCAGGATTGCTTTTATCAGTTCTTGTTTATTCAGTCCATTCCTGTTGAATTTGTTGTAAAAGTTGCTGAATAAATATCATCAATTCTTCCATAGTGTATTTTAGTTTGTTCCTTAACTAGGAAGAAACGTTTTGTTTTTCCTAATAGGTGTACAACGTTGAAGTTTATTGGCTTCTACATTGCGTTAGGAAAATGCACGAAATCCACCAATAATTTTTTTCCCTTGAATTTTGAATTTTGCCAGCTATTTATGCTAAACAAGAGGAAATAAACCTTTTTTTCATGTGAATTTGAATTCTTGTCACCATTGTTATATCTTCAGTGCCTTGAATGAAGATAACACCATCAGTAAGTAGTATATCATTTGAAGTTGATGTAGTCTTGCTGAAATAGGTAGTAGCCAGATAAGCTAGATGTTTCTTTACTTTCTTACTTTTTCTACTGGGGATTCTTGGCATCTTTATTTATCTATTTGGACAAGTCCATGTCATCTTCTGGAGAGGTGTGTTCATCTCCACAACAGACAATATCCTCACATGTGGATAGGAAAATTGAGATAAGAGATGTGGTCCTACAAAAGGATGCTAAGAATACTATAGACAGAACATATGAGTTAAGAGGAAGTCTTAAAGAAATAGAAATAACAAAGAAACGTACTTACAATCAAAATGACTACCTGAAATTTTTGGTTAACCACAATGTAAAAAGATGGCCTAAATAATTTAACACTCACAAGATACTGAATGCAAGTGAAGCAGAGGGAAACAGAAAGTAAAATATTTAATGAGTTTGTGTGGACAAGGACAAAGAGAAATGGTAAATGGCTAGAATTTATTTTGATCAATAAAAGGTGAAGTTGTGGAGAGCAGAGCCCTGATCACCAATGTCTTGAAAAGAATTGAATCCTAAAAGAAGCACCTTTTAATTTAAATACCCACTGGCATTCATTATTTACCTGTCACATTTAATAGCCATTAGAATATGTCTAATAGAATCTTTTGTTTAACCCACAGAGGTTGGCTGTCCTCATTCCTCTACCTGTTATGTCCAGTGTTCTTCTGAGGGAATGTTGAATTGAAATTCCTTTGGAAGGACACCAGATGAGATTGGTCAAAGAAAGAGACCAGTATATCCCAATGGATCAAATAAGAAGGCAGAAGCAGATTTTACCTTTTCTGGAAGTTTAAGGTTACTGCATATAACAAATCAAATACATGAGGAAGGCTGGAATGGACAGGTTTGGAACTATTGAAACAGAGACACAACAGAAAGAACAGCTCATCTGAGAAAATTGGATAAACATTTCTGCTAGATAAAATCCATGGAAGCTTAAGCTGGTTTTATTCTTAAGCTACTAAAAAACCAAGAGAAATTATTTCTTGGAAAAATGAAATTTGGACAAAATGAATTATACTTCAAGCACAAATATTAATAATATATATGTATGAAGAACTCTGACAAGGGAGGAAGGCCAAAG
>OZ010590.1:55801309-55828809 GCA_963932145.1 Acanthosepion lycidas
GTGAGTGAAATAAAGGGTTCAGTTCGACATTTTAACCACCTGAAGAAGGCTAGAGCATACAACGGCCGAGATGTTGTAATAAATATGGCGACAAAGATGAGGACAATAGTCCGAATAATGTAAATAGTGTTCACAAATTGTTCCTTTAAATTGAACTCTGTGGAATTGATCTGATTGAAAAATAATCAATATAATTTTACATTTGACAATACAAAATTTCCATCAAATTCAAATCTTTAATGTTCAGTGATATGTAAATCTGTGCTAATTTACTCTACGCATATATTAGAGCAGAAGTTAATTTGTCATGAGTAGAGTTTTTACATTTCTTTAAGGGGATCAATGCTTTTGTTTGGTGTGTTTGTCCAGAAACCAGTCTACTAAATATTTATTCATTTGTTTTATTAGGTTAACCTAGAAGTAGACCTTGATTAGAAGAGCCCGTTCAATATTATGAATGAAAAAAATAATTGATAGTAACATTTGAGACAAAAAAAAAAAAAAAATGCATGAAAATAACAAAAGACAAATTTTAAAAGAATATTTTTGTGCAAATTAAGATTACATAGAATTTACTTTTGATGTAGAAAATTCAGGTTTTTCTTTTAAACTGGTAATTCAGATGGATTTGATTTGGATTTGAAATCGATTTTAGGGACAAGATTTGTTTGGGATTGGAGCATTTCTGACTGAAACTCGTCCCTTCATAAAAAGTAGGGAAAAATTTTTTCATGACTAATTTTTTTGCTTAAAAATAGATATTTTCTCAGAACAGATTTGAAGAAGGAAGTTACATAATAGTTATAACAAAAAAAAAATTCTTTAACAAGTGTATCAGAAGTGTCCATTATTTACCAAATAACATCCAAAAATTCTTATGAATTTTTGCTGATAACAAAATCAAAAATTATCCATAAATTGAAAACTTAGATAATTCATTTTAAACAGAAATAAAAGGAGTTACTTTTGTAAAGCTCTAAAAAGAAATATCAATTTGAAAATAAAAGAAAAATATTTTTGACATAATATTCAAAGAAGATATATATTGCCAATCTGGAAAAGGTTTTGGAAATTTACAAAATTATAAAATAAATATTACAGGACAAGCACTTAAAAATAATTCCAGTAATTACTAAATAACTTCTGAAAACTCAACTATCTGAAACTTAAAGGATTTTTACAATTAATGTATTTTCTGCACAAAATAATCTGAAAATCCACATGTAAACTGGGGTATGGAATTTTGGTCATTTTCATCATCACATTGCTATATATTGCTTCTTTTTTTTTTTCATTTTTTGTACTATTTTCCAGTGTCTAAATAAATTGTCTAATTATTTTAACATCAGTTTTTAATCATCTTTACTTTGATTAGTTTTAGCTAACAATTGTGAAGTTATGAACAAAACTCTCAAGGCAAAAGCAGAATTTAAAGTAGGTCCCACCACTGATTGGCTAAAAAATTAGCATATCATGATGAAAAAATGCCCCAAACTTAATAAAACAAAGTTTTATTGTCATAATTTCTCAGAGGAAAGAACAAATGATTTTTTGATTATAATTTAAATTATAATTTTTTATCCTTTTTTAGAATGTTTGAAATTTGGGTCCCTTTTTTTAATTTTGCAGTGGTGGGGCAAAGATTAGTATAAGAAATTTTAGCATCTTTTTTGTAATGAAAAAGACATTGATTTGGAAGTTCTTGCAAAAGTCAAACAATTGTCAGATTTTAATGAAACTTTCAGGATTTATTCACAAATGACTGAAATCATTTTAGAAATTTTTTTTTTTTTAAATCTTTGTAAAAAGATTTTTTTACATCAGTTGCCTGCTGCTTATTTAATTAAATATTGATCCGGTTAATGTTTACATTAGTTAAAAGTAGAACTCCTTGGAGAATTTAAATCCTTGGTTTCTTTTTGTAAAACAGGACCTCCAGTTACTGAAAATCTGCTTTGAATTGTAAAATAAAAAATGCAATCAAAACTAAGACATTATTTAATTAGAAAAGCTTTTAATTGTTTTTATGAATAAGATACATTATGGACACTATTTTCTTAAGAAAAACAAAATTTTTATTGAATAATAAATTTTTACAAGAATTGGTTTCATTTTTTAAAATTTTAATTAGAATAATTTTTAAAGTTTTAAATCCTTTAAAATTCTGTCTTAATTTTTTCCACTTATGTGATATTGTTATAAAGTAAAAACTATATTTACTAATCATAAATGGAAAAGCTCATTACAATTTAGTGATCCCCAATATTTTAAAAAAGAATTTAAACATTTTTTTATGTGCATAAACATGCTGATTTTTGTAAATATGAGCATCCATACATGCCATTGTCAGAAAATAAGAGTGATAACTATAGTAAATATATAACCAAAGTACCTAAAATTCAATAAAACATTAGATTATGGAGAATATTTTACTAAATTTTAAAGATTACTGGGTAGTTAAAAATTATATAAAAAAGGTTCTCATGCTATATTTCAAGTAATTTTTACAGATATATCTACCATAGAAAAAATTGACTAAAATGGCTAAAAATGGCACTAAAATCAGTTATTTTAACAATTTCAAAATTAAAACTCCTTCCAGTCAACTTAAATTAGTTTTGAAATACAGAAAAAGTATTTTGCTTATTGGAAATATTAAATTTAATCTATTATTTTGAACTCCAAACTAAAATAAAAGCTTCAAGAAATATTTTTCATTTTTAAAAATTCATTCTGAATCTCAGGTATTGCATTTATGTGATGGTACCTACTTTAAATGCAAACATTTTGGGCAAAGTAAATGAACTTCAGCATTGTGTGGTTGTGGTGATTTGGTAATTATCCAGTTTTTATAGTTTCTAGAAGAGCAGGGTCCAAAAAGTTTTCTCCAAGACTTTGGAGAAAATCATTTTTATTGCTTGAAAAATAATTTTATTACTTTCTAATAGTGTCTCCAAATATTTTGCTGCATGAGTTTGACTGATAACTTTACACCACCTTTATATATATATATATATATATATATATATATATATATATATATTATTGACAATTGGAAAAACGTTCATGAAAATGTAATATTTTGAAAAAACGTTTTTCCAATATATATATATAGGTAGCATATTTTCATCCAAGCATGTTTGGTTAAGTAATTTAGACATATTATGTCTATTTATTTTATTTTTATATATATATATATATATATATATATATATATATATATATATTCTCAGTCTGCACATTCTTTATTAAGATTTCTGGAATGCATAGGCAGATTAGACACTGATGTAATACACAGTTTAAAATAAAAATAGATTTATATAAAGACGTAAAAACACTTATGTATAATAGAAGGAAATATTTATATATAAACGTATTCATTTACACTATTTACATTGTTCAGACTCTTTATTTTCATATTTATGACATTTCAGCCTTTGTGCACTCCGGCCTTCTTCAGGGGACATACATTGGAATTTTGAACCAAACCCTTTATTTCATCCACCAGGGTAGATTGTTCTAGTTCCACATGCCATGCCCTTTCTGGATATCTCTCTGGAATGAGGTTGAAATAATAGAGAACATTACTGGAATATAACAAAACTTAAAGAATCAGCACATATGCTAAGTTGGCCAAGCATAGAACTGAATACAATATGGGAACCAGTAATACAGATTGCTAGAGAAAAAACATAATAAGAATTTGTAATATGAGCTCTAGTAAAAAAAATTTTCTTGATATGTTAAATTTATAAGTTCAAAAATTCCCCAAGAACACATGGATAAGAGGGTTGGTTGAAATAATCCAAAAGTGACTTGACCCAAAGAGTTGTGAGTTCAATACCTGGCCACAGCAGAGGTGAACAAAAACTTGGAGTGTTGATAAAGGTAATTAACTGAAACAGATATCCAGAAAAGGCATAGCACATGGAACTAGAACAACGTACCCTCATGAAGAGTAACACACTGCACCATATTGGCCTTAGGTTTTCAATTGACTTGAAGTGGAGTGACTACATTGAATCAATTGCTGCATCTACTACAAGTAGTGTTGGGTCACTGTGTTGGGCAAGAAAATTTTTCTTATCAGTGTTCATTTTGCATATTCATAAATCTACCATTCCTCCAGGCATTGAATACTGCTGCATATCTGATCTGGTGCCCCTGCTGTTTATCTTGAAGTTCTTGTCAAAATCCAAACATGGATCTTTAATGTAATCCATCTTTAGTTGGTATCTCAACTTCAGTCATTTTCTCACTAACATAGCGTGACTTCTTTCTGTCTTTTCTAAAAATATTTTCATGGCAACTGCTCTGATGAGCTTTGTTCCAGACTACATAAATTTAAGCATGATACTAGATTGGTATCTAGGTCCCACCCCTTTACTATGGAAATAATTAAATGCAACTGCCACTTCTACTTCAACAGCTTCTTTTCTCACACCTCCTGCCTGTGGAACTCCCTTCTGTTTACTTGCTTCTCTGATAAATAAAATCTTCAAAAATTTAAATGCAATGTCATTCGCCATCTTCCGTTGTCTTGAATCCTGTTTATCTTTTGTCCTTTCCTCAATCCCCCTCCCTATACTCAGTCTTTTCTTTCACTTTCACTCTCTGTAACCCTCCTGTATACTAGTAGCATTTCTGCCTTGCTTGGGGCGAAATGATTAAAAAAAAAAAAAATTAAGTAAATTTTGGTCTGAAAATATCTGTAATGTTTGATTCTTCACTGAATTAACAATTAAGGAAATTATGTTGATAAATAAATGTTTTGTAGAAAATAAATGTGTTTATCTTCATTAGGCTGTGGACATCTTGATTCATGTATATACAGGTTCAAACTTTATAAATAAGAAACCACCTAAATAGATTTCATTTAACATTTTAATACATATAATTTTCGAAGTAATTATATTGATAAACATTGGTTTATGCATACACACATCCACTTATATATATATATTCTTTTTTTAGCATCCACTAACACACTCTCACATATATACTCAAATGTACCCTTTTATATATATTGGAAAGAAATAGAATTATATTTTTTTTTTTTCTTTGTGTTTTTATCAGGATCTGAATATTGGAGTGAAATGCATGAAGATTTTTGTTGGTGAAGCACTCTTCTATCATGGCAATATTGAGAAAGGTTGTGGAAACCATATTTTTGACTATAGCACCACCATTGACCTCTCTTCCTCAGTTCCTGCTTCCTTGCAAGTGAACAACAGCAACATCTGCCTCCTCTCTAAACGAAGCTCTACAGATGGTGACCTTTATAAACTTTCCCATTGCCAACCACAGCTTTTGAGAAAAACTTCTTTGAGCCGAACGAGTTCACCGATACTGTCTCCAACACTTTGTGTAGGCCAGCCGAAGATCAGCTCCCAGAATGCCTCTATTGAATTTGAAGATTCTCTTGAAGCTAGCCCAAGGAGTAATAAAAGTTTGAACTTGCCACTTCTGTCCTCAAAGAACTTGACTCCACATGACAGAAAGCCCGGTTTTGATTTTCTAAAGAGAGAATGTTCCTCTGATGGCTTATTTGCTGGAAGACCTGGAAATGCTACCAAAGAAAGTCCTCGGGCACAAAGAGCTGAGTTTGAAGTTGGCAGCTTCAACAGAAATTATTTGAAAAACCTCAAAGGACATGATGAGACGGAAATCTTACCAGGTAAATGTTTATATGGCATTGATCTCAACATTTTAGAACCGTTCAGTTCAAATATTGTAAAACTAATTAATTTTATTAAAGACCAATTTCAGTCTTGACTGTACAGGTAATAGCAATTTTGGTATTACTACCAGCACAGATAGAGTACTCATGGGAGAGTGGATTACATAAATTTTCACTAATTCATTTTGTTCTATTTACCATTGTAGCACATTGGTGACAAAACATTTTGTCATAATCTTTGTACAAAGAAAAGTAAATTCTTGTCTTTCAAATGTTCATTTTTGTGAGCATAAACATTTAGTATTTGAACTTAGTTTATTAGGTATCACCAACTGAAATTGTAGTCTTATTGAAAAAAATATTAATTAAAATTTTAAATAGTGAGTTTTGATGATTTTTTTTTTAAAATTACAACCAAAATAAGAGCCCAAATTTCCATCTCACAAAAAAATAAGATTTAATTAAAGTTAAATTAAATGTTTTTTCTGTTTCTTTAATCAGCAAAAATCCACAGCTCAATATTGGGAACAAATAAGAATAAAAAAAATCTATTAAAAATAAAACAATCATAATGTCAAAATAATTTTTTGTAAAATAGTTACTTTAATCTTTACTTGATTTAATTACATGAAAAAATTCCTAAATTTTATTTAAAAAAACATTAAAAAATGTATATTTATAACATGAGTGGCTCACATCAGTCAGGATGAGTTAATGGTCAATTAACATTGGCGAGGCGATATTTGCATTACTGGCTGATGACTGCCAATCTTAATTCATTTTGACAGCTTTGAACTAAATGGCTTCTTTTTGTAAGTATGGTGATCTGTAATAAAAAAAAAACCCAGTATTTTATGTTTTGTAAAATAATTATTTTTCTGTAATTTTATTTTTGCTGATTAAGAGTTTTTTTTTTTAAGTGGAACAATTCTTATTTTTAAATTGTTAGTTCTAGAACATATTCCGTCACATGAAATTAGGATTATAAAGGATTAAGAAAGATATAAAAAATCTTTTTTGCTTATACACAAGTGAAGTATTGGAATGATCAGTAAAATGTGTGTTACGTGGAAGATAAGTGCAAAATATTTCAATGGTTTCCCTGCAGACATGAGAAATCGGTGAACTATCCAGTATAGGTTAATCTAAAGAATAAATCTTTATTTAGATAATCTGCTCTTTAGTCATTTGGAAACTGTGTAGTATAAAGTATTTTATAATTATTATTGTAAAAAATTCAGATTTGTTCCTTAAATTGCACATTGTAATTACCTTGTAATATATTGGTTAACTGTTCTGTGAATTTTGCATAAAATACAAATTGGCCAAAAAGTGGCTATGATTAAAGCATAATGTGGCCTCAGTGTTGACCACCAGTAATATACACAGGGACACCTATCAATGTGTGACATGGCAATACAAATAGCCCAATATTATGTAACTGTTGGTCAGAGCAGCCTCTCTAAGCACTACTAAAGAGTTTGGGCTCCTTACTACCATTTGGAAGCAGCAACCAAAAAAATGCCAACCCAGTACCTTCATAATGAAGAGTCACAGCCACTAATCAGTCATATCAACAAAAAGTTAAATCATTATGATCATGGAAGCAAGAAGCAGTAAAGCATATCCTAATCAGGCATAAACCTCTACTCCTGTTCAATAAACATTGAAGGAGTACTTTTGATTTTTTTTTGTTTTTTTTAGTTCATGTTATGCAACAAAAATCAAAAAAATAATGACTTGCAGTTTACTTTGGTATTTTTAGTTTGAAGAAACAATAAACTAGAATAAACATTTTTCTTTTTTATGATTTTGAGCTGATACACTGAGAAATACAGATAAGATTTTTTAATAAATATTGAGTTTGTTCTCAATCATTTTTTAAGTCATTAAAACTTGGTAAAGAAAAGCATCATCAGAAAAATGTTCAAATCAACAGGAAGGATTGTTTAATTCATGACCAAGTGGGAAACACTCATTAATTCATCAACCTTTTTTTTTAAACAAAAATACCAAAAAAAAAAAAAATTCAAATTCATGTAATTAGTATTTAATTTTCAGTTAGGGACAAATTAATTTAAATGGTTTCTGCTAACATTTTTATTTTTTTTCAAGAATGAAAAGAAATTTTTTTTTCCAAACAACGATTAATCAGTCTCATTTTTGTCAGCAGTGTTTTTCTATGAGCAAGTATACTTTGCTGTTGTAATCTATTTTAATTGTGTGCATAGCTATATCAATAAGTCTGCAGCCTATTGATGAAAAAAAGCGTTAATTTTACACACCAAATATTTATTTTTAAACATTCCTTTTAATGCCCTTAATTCAGTCTTGAGTATGAATCACATATATAAGACATTATATTGTGTATATTTCAGATTGATATTTGACTTGTAACAACATAACCAGCTATGGAGTTATTGACCCATCTTGTAGCTAATGTCAGTTTCAGATCTGGGGTTTTCGGGGTTTTTTGTACTGATTTAAAAATGCAAGAAAGATTTCTTTCTAAATTGTTTATTTTTTTATAATTCAAATTATATTTGAACTCTATAATCCATGTCATCACAGGTAGGATTTAATAAAGAAATATATCAAAAGTTTCACAGATGAAGCAAATACTAATGACTAATGCTTATATAGGAAATAAGCAGATACCAACACTTTTTACATTTTATATGTGAACAGATATCATGAATATAACTAAAAAAAAAAAAAATGATCATTTTCTACATAGCTCTGTTTAGTTCAAAATGCTGTGCAAAATATTAACCCCAGATAAAGAGTATAAAATATTAGCCCCCAGTAAAAAATGAGTATGAAGAATTTGTGTTACTTGTGGTAAAATGTTGACAAATTCAGTGGAAAATAAACAACCTTATTTTCGTTTTGTTTACATTTTCATTATATAACATAGATTTTTATATGAAAAAGTGACATAATGAAAATGATTTAAAAAAGTGTCATGAATTAATGTTAGGATAATATAAAATAATATGAAAATATGCAACAATTAATGTTAATGGCTAACAAATTTTTGTTTACATTTGACACAGTACACTAAATCCACAAAACAATAAAATTTTCAGTTTTTTATATATATTTAAAAAAATAATTTTGATTGGAAAAAAGTGATAAATTGAAACAAATATTTAAAAATAGTTCATCCCCTGCTGTTTCTGGGAGTGGCTTCAAACTTTTGAACCATAGTGTAGGTAAGTTTTGCTTATTGCTACACACCAAATTTGATTTTGGCTTCACTACTTCAAGCATTATCTGCACTGTAACAGATTTGGAAATCAGAAAAAAATGGGATCATCAGTTGTCAGGAATTAATGCAAGTATTAGTTTGGTTTGTTTTGTTTTATTGCATATCAATCTCAATGGGTTATTTAATGCCAAAAAAAATTTTATTGCTGGTAATAATTTGTTTTTGTCAAAAATCTATTTTTGGTAATATTTTTCTTTCAAAAATCTAATGCTAGTAATTTTTTTTTTCTTTCAAAATTTATTACTGGTGATAATTTTTTATAAAATATTTCTGGTATTAAAACCTATTTTTACACTTTCATAGTTTTTTGACCCCAGTTTGGGGGTCAACTATTTACCCATAGCTGTGACCCTAACAGGTGCTACCACCCCAGGTCAGGGTTGACCTGGGAACACCAGCAATTAAGAGGTGGTTACAAGCTCCTGAAAAGCTCCTGATCAGAAGCCTTGCTGTTGGACTTAGTTTATCGTCTTACCCAAGACACAGATGTAGTTTATCATTAGGATGGCAAATATTAGTAACGGCTAATTATAGGTATAATTTAAATATATTGCTGATGATTTTTATCATAGAAATGTACTGAACATTAACAAGAAAGTGATTGTCAACAGTTAAGAAATAATTAAAGTCTCACTGATAAGATAGGGCCATTTTATACATAATGATTTTCCATATTACTTTGTTTTTATATAAAATATACATTACTGCATGATTAATATCTGACTTTTTCTTCTGACTTTTGTTTCAGATATCTTTGACTATAAATCATTGAGCCCGAGATATGCTTCCAAACAAAAAGAAAGTGCAACAGATTTGGATAAAAGTCCAATTTCTCCTGATTCTACAAGCCACGTCTCAGAGAGGTATGTGTCATTAGTTTAAAAAACAAAACAAAATGTTTCTTCTAATTGTTGTATTTTTCTGATTTCCTATAAATATTTAAAATATGGCAGTATTTTAATGTTTGAAATATATTTCGGCCATTGTGCATAATATCATATTTTGTCAGTTTTTGGTCATCCATACTTCAGTTGCCCTCTGGACATTCATAACTTATTTGGCCCAGCTGGACTGTGAGGAAGGTTTCAAATGAAACACATCCCCACAGTCATGAGCTCTCCTTTTGTGCTTAAAGGTGTTCCCAAAGAGGGAAATGCTGAGCAGCTCTAGCAATTTTTGAATGGTTGCTGAAATCCCACTTTAAACATGACCTTGTGCCATGTGTGGATCAATACCCATATGGTTAAGGAAAGCTGAATACACACTGAACCTTTGAATCTAATTGTTAGATGACAGACATCCACTGTAAAGAAATGCATTTTTCACTATATTTTAATTAAAAAGTAATATTTTTAAAAATCCATTTAAATAACAATTAATTCCTATATTTCTGCAGCAACTACTTTATTTTTTAAAAGTTTTTAAATACAGTGTTAAGTTTTTTTATTGATATTCATCAATCAAGGTATATTCAAAGTTAATTTTGGATGACAAAAATTGAGACTAAAACAAATTGACTGATTGATTTTTCTACAACTTATAAACCCTTTGTAGATTATTTAAAACCAGGAAATATATTTAGATTGTCATTTTTTATTTTTTTTTAGATTATAATGATTTAATGATACACATCTTACTAATTAACCCATAGTTGGGGAGAAGAGATGGATTAATACCTTTCCCAAGGATATTTGCACATAAATGAATATAATGAACACAACTGGAATTGAAACCTAGCTCTCGGATTAACAATTCCAATCTATTATCCATTATAGCACCTGCACATTCAAACTTACAACGACTGGCATTTCCAAGCAGTCACTCATCTAGGTATTGACCAGGCTTGATATTGCTTAACTTTGGTGAATGGTTGTTTCAACATTATGTGGTCAGAAGACAAAATGGTCTCAAATCAGATTTAAGTATGCTTCAATAATATTTATGGTTTTAGGTTTTTGTTATTTTATTCCAGTTAAACCTGAAATTAATTCTTCAATATTTAAATTATGGCACTGCTTTAAAATTTTTATAAACAAGCCCATAATCAGTTTATTTATTACTTGATAACTATGGAAAAATCATTTCCTGACTTTATCAATCCCTCACTTCATGTACAAAGACACTGAAAACTGAAAAAGATTTAAAATTTATTTTAAGTTACCAAAAGTAATTTTTCTTTTTATATCATTTTATTTCATCATCATAATAATAACTGAAATCAATAACTCATCAACATATACAAAATTTCATGTATTTCAAAGTGAGCAGATTTTTTGTCAAACTACTCAATAGAAAACTAGAGTGAAAATAGTCAATAAATCAATAAAATTTCAGTCAATTTATCTCCCAACCAAATTCAGTTTCATGGAACACAAGTCATCAGGGTCAGAGAATCCTATTTATTACATGATATAATCATACTCTCTTAAATGAATGTTGACGTCTTTACTGAATTTATTTCATTTTCTAAGATATTTTTACAAAATTATGTTAAAATGGTAAAATTATATTATTTCTCTCTCTCTCTCTCTCTCTCTCTCTCTCTCTCTCTCTCTATATATATATATATATATATATATATATATACATACACACACACAAATACCCTTGTGCAAATTAATTGAAATGAAACGAATAATTCCGCTATTCACTCTTTTTTTGTATTTTTCCAATGAAACATGAGCCAGTGCACATGTTAGTACTACATATGTCCATTCCACGAAGTCATTCCTTACAGATTGACCACAGACTCTTGATTGGATTTAAATCAGGAGAGTTTCTGGGCCAGTCCATAGTACTTTGATTTGCTCACTGGTAAGGCTTACCAGTGTGTTTGTGCAGCATTACAATTTTTGTGCACTTCCTTGGAGTAATGTCCATTGCAGACAATGACCATAAGATAATTAATTGACAATCAAGTGTCTTGGTGCAATAAAAATCTGATGCAATCACGGATAATGCAATATTTTTCAAGGCCAAACAAATTTCATCATATACCCTGAAAATAGATTCATATCACTGTACACTACTGCAAATGACCTAATCTGAAGAAAAAAACAGAAATCAGTTAAACCCTGTCACACCAGTGGGGGGGGTCTAAAACTGAATGTATAATGAAAGAAAGGAAACTAAAGCAGTTGTTTCAATTAATTTGCACAAGGGTGTAGATATGAAATTCAACATTTTAAATGATTTTAAATATTTACATATTGAAAAGTTCTTCAGCATAGTACAAATTTGATTTGTTTGGGATCTATGATTAGAATTTATTATATAGATATATATATGGTATAATTCAATAGATTTATCAGATATTCTAATACTGATGAGCAGTGTGTCTGCAAAAATTTGAAATTGGTCAAGAGATAAGTTGTTTGAACATTGTATACACTTAGATATGCATGAAAATTTACCATGATATTTTTGGTATCTGTCTATATTTCTGAAATGAGGTATTATGTACACTATTTACATTATTTGGACTATTGTCCTCATCTTTGTTGCTATATTTATCACATTTTGGCCGTTGTATTCTCCGGCCTTCTTCAGGTAGTTGGAATGTCAAACTGAACCCTTTATTTCGCTCGTTGGGGTAGACTGGTCTAGTTCCACGAGCCATGTCGAATGAATGTCAGTTATCAGTTATCTCCTGTTAACTCACCTCTCCAAGTTCTCCACTGCCTTAACTAGGTATTGAACTCACACTCTTTGGGTCCTGTCACTGGGTTTAACTAACGCCTTTATCCACTGGGCCATGTGTCCTTAAGAAAATAAAGTGTTCAGTTCGGCATTCCAACCACGTGAAGAAGGTGGAGCGTACAACAGCCGAAACATTGTGATAAATATGGCAACAAAGATGAGGACAATAGTCCAAATAATGTAAATAATAGACATGTTTTGTATATTACATTTGTTATATTCTGCTTCAAATTAGATGTCTTTCTGATTCATTCCATATCAAAACCTGCCAGCTGGATAGGAGTGCTATGAAAGCAAAATTAAAAATAAAAAATTGCTCTCTGAACAGAGGCTCCAAGTGCCATATCCATCTCACAACCCCCCAGCTCCACAAAATATAAAATACAATTTAAACCACAGAGCCAATTATGAATGGTGCTGCTGAATCAAAAGCATGACAAAAATGCTTAGTTATATATATATATATATATATATATATATATATATATATACCCTGACTGGTTAAAAGGACCTACTTGCTGCACTCAAGGCAGTAGTCAGTCAATCACAGAATTTACCAGTGGCCTTCCAATCAACCAACCCAACACAAGCAACATCAAAAGCCTGTACACAACTGACTTCCTTATACTCCAGCTCACTTCCTTTGCACATAAAGGGACATTATACTGGCAATACAGGGAATTTTATTTTAACATATCTTGTCTCTTTTTCTTTCTACCTCGCTGACTGTACTTTGCCATTTCCGTTTGTTATCTTACAATCACATATGCAACACATAACACATTACTGTAGACACTTACATTTTCAGACTGATGTTTCTGTGAGATTTTATTAGTAATATTTTAAATGGAAGCTTAGTTGTACCAATAATATCAATAAAAATATATGATTCAATTCATTCTTGGTTTTTACAAAATCGTTGAACAATTAAGCAATCAAAAATGTCAGGAAAATAAAAAAAGTAAAAATTACAAAATTGATTTTGAAAAAGTTTTGTTTACAAAATTTTCCTTTTTGTAAATAAAATTTTTTTATAACACCAAAAAAACATTTCAAATTTAATTAGCAAATTAAAGACAAAAATAATTAAGTTTAAAACGAGGCTACAGCTCTTCAGTAAATTTTGTAACCTTTTTAGGGAGTTACACAGATCATTTTACTTATTTGTAAAAATAATATTTTTACATTTACAATAATGTTAGCCAAGTAAAACAGTTCCTGTTATCAAGACTATAGTTGTCTTTTATAGAAAATGTACCCTTCCAACTTTTTTAGTATTCATAATAAAGGTGAACATTATTTGTAAGAATTTGAATTGTGAACCAATGTCATACTGATCTTGTCTATTAATTTTTAACTAGTATTTCCTTCATTTATTTATGTGGCTTTTTAATTCAACTACCAGATTATCTCTCACCAATCATTAACATACAGTGAAAAACAGAAATGAGGAACTTCTCTTGATTATTAATATTCACAAAATGACTGCGAGTTGCAACAGAAATGACATGAAAGAATTAGAAGTAAAAATCAACAAATTTTCATCTAAAATTTGAATAATCTTATGAGTTTAAAATGTAAACATACAAGATGGTAACTTATGAGCCTTTAGGGAAATATGAATAGATGACTCTTTTTGGTTGGCCTTCATTATTTAATTAATAAGTCACTGTTATTTAAAAGGCAAGCCCCAAGGATAAGGAATGTGAGTTCAAATCTTGCTAGAGGCTTGCTGTTTATTTCTAATCTGTATTGATCACAAATGATCATAGCATGACAATCCTAGTTTGAAATAAAAACAAAATTAAGCTGAAAAATACTAGTAGAAAATCAGTAATAATAGACAATGTTTCATAGAAGACATTCGGATAATATTATTTTTAATACAACAAGTGTATGCTAACAAAGATATCAGTGTATTGGTGTTCAGAGAGAAAAATGAATAAAATCTATAGGGTAGTATTTGATTGTTGCTTACCAACCAGCCTTTGTCGGTTAATTGGTAAGGTAGGTTTTCAAGGTTAAAGGATGTAAGTTCAAATCTTGTGAGAGACTGTTAATTTATTTTTGATCAACACTGGTTACTTCATTCATAGAATACTGATCTGGAAATGATGATAAAAAGCAACAGAAATCAGGCAAAAGAAATACTAGTCAAAAAAATGAATACTAATTGACAATGTTTTATCGAAGAGAGTCAAAGAATATGATAAGATTGTTCTTTAGTTTGAGCACTGGGATTTTATCTAATATTACTGTAGTTTGTGTTCACTTGTGAGAGAATCAGTTTCACTGTCTTTCTTGTCAGTTCTTTGATGTTTGCTTTGGCTACAATAAATTTCTACTTCTTTCCTCCTCTTCTTGTTCTCTTTCTGATCTCTTGTGCTTTTAAACATTCATCCACCACAGAAAGCTCACACTTGACTATGTGACGATTGTAGGATCTAAAACAATTTCCCCTTCTCTCATTGGTAATGCAATTTTTATATTCTTTTCAACAGTTGGAAATTTGCATCTTATCAGCAAAATCTCATATTTCTGAGAATGTAACATTTTTAAATATTCACCTTAGCCATCTCATTTTTTTTTCCTTTGAATTTCTTTACATTCGATGCACATGTCAGTAATAAGTCATTTTTTTCTTTATTTGCTTTTTCCTTCAGTTCTCCAACCACAATTACTAATGTAATGAAAAGCAAGAGAAATAAGATAAAAAGAATACTAGTTAAAAATGAATAATAATTGACAATACTTCTAAGAATTCAAATACTATGATCTTGTCTTGCTTTGCTTACTAACAAACAGTATGGAGTTTTTTGTTATTTTAATATTGTGTGCCTGAATAGATAATGCATACTGAAAAGTAGTATCTGTATTTGCATGTTTGCTTGTTAATTCTTCATTGAATTGTGCAGAATAAGATATTTAAGATTTTTACTGTAATTATTTGGATTTTTTTTTTTTTCTCAGAGTAAAGAAAAATAAAGATTCTTTTGATTGGCTGGAAGGTGATGATGAAGATATTTGTAAGTAAATAGATTCAAGTAATGGTTTAATTACTACTAATTATGATTTTAATGTTATAAGATAAGTAATTCATTGTTATGACAAAAAATGCAGAACATGTAATTAAAAGTACGAGGGAGGCTAAAACGTTCTCAACCCAATCTACTTACAAAAATTTGACCAAATGATCAAACATTTTTTTTTTTTTTTTTGGTGTGGGGAGGACTTCTTGTTTAAGCTGAGAACTTTTCAGCATTCTCCAATTTTCTCGCTCCAGAGGAATAAATATTCCTAATTACTACTTTTTCTCATCCATGGTAACACTAAATTTTTATTTATTTACTAAAATTGGATTAATGTTGCAAAAAAATTGCTTGCATTACTTGTTATTCCTAAGAAGTCTCCCATTTAATTTCAGTGGAAATTCTGATAAAGTATTAATAGTTTCCTTTTTGATTACTGTTCCAATGATCTGTTTAGCCTCCAAGAAATACAAGTTTACTCTTGAAATTTGCCAAAATTAATTTTTAAATGCAATTAGATTTTATATTCATTTACTTAGACTTTGTAATAAAAAAGCCAAGTGGTATATTTTCCAAATTGTCTTATATATTTACCATTCCATCAGATTCTCATTTGGCATTACACACTAAGTAGAATTTATACACTTTATTCTGAGGTCATGTGCTGGAGTTCAGATTACCTTCCTCTTGGGTAAAGCTTTCCAAATTGGTTTGTTGCGACAATTTAAATGATTACCCATTGTTACTTTATTCTTCATTGAATTATTTCTTGTATACACACACATTTTGAATATATTTAGCTTGGCTGATATAACTTAAATAATATGTTAGAAAAATTTTTATTTTGAAAAAGTGTTTCACCAATACAAACAATATGAAGAGCTTTGCTCTGAGCTTATGATAAAAAGGTAACCTTCAGTCTTCATGGTTTAGGGTAGAGATTGGAATCATTTCAGGAAACAAAGATGGCATCTCTAATGTCAAGAAATTTTTATGTTTTATGGGAGTTGTTACAATGATATTATTATCATCATCCCCCACTTCCTGTTCAAGTGTATTTGCTAATTTTTGATTAATTAAAAAATATTTGTCCACAGATAGCTGCATTTATTGTATTTGCAATCTTACTGGTCCTTTTGGTGAGTGACAGTTCTGTTAAAGAGTGTCTTTAGCATACCTCTTAAATGTTAAATGAGACATTGAGTGAGAGAGAGCCAAAAAACATGTCTTGTTCTTCAACTTGGTTGTAAAATTTAACTTGATAAGCTTATATCTCTTTTTTTTAAATCTGATCTCTCAAGCCCACTAAGATAGGAAAATAGGAGGTTTAAAGTCTACTTCAACTCTATGCTTCCAATTTCTCCACCTCAACTTGGTTCTTTCATGTACTATTTGTTTATTTTTTCCTCAATAGGAGTAGATAGGTTCCCCTATAATCTGTTTCACACTCCTCCCCGATCTTTTGAATAGGAGTAATGGTTTATCCCTTGTTACATGTTTAGGATTGGGTATCCAGTTCCTTCTAAATTTTGCATTAACACTATACTTCTAATGTTTCAGCATAAACTCTGTTATTTTATTTACTATTTATTTTTTACTCAATAGGAGTAGATACTTCTGTCTCTGCTGCGGTCTTTTGAACTGGAGTAGAGGTTTATCCCTTGATTTGGTTTCCAGTTCCTTCTAAAGTTTTTTTTCATTTTCTTTCACTCCCAGTAGTCCCTTGCATCTTAGTGGTGTTATTGCCTTGCTCGGGGTGAATTGATTAAAAATAATATATCAGTCTGGCTTTTGCAGTTTTAATTGATTTATTAATAATATTGGTTGACAATGCTTTCTCTTACATCAGGTGTCATTGTTAAGTTTATATATATAGCAAGACACCCATTGTATATAGATTCTTTTGTCTTATAACATTGTGTGAACATGTAATTGTTATGATTTCAGTGTGCCAAATCTCTGAAAACTGTGAGAAGCAGCCAGATAGTTCACATTGTCAATCCACTCGCAGACGCAATTCCCAGCCACTAGATGATCTCAAACAAACATCTCTGAGCCTCACTGACAAAATCTGGCACGAGCCACTAGAGAAATTGGATCGGCCATTGTTATCAAAAGATAACACCAACCAACCCATTGACCAGTGTATGGGGGACAGTGTTGAAATCCCACTGCAGCCAATTCTGAAACTACGAAATAAGCCTGACAAATCCAATTCCCACTTGAGGCCAAGAGTTAAAAGAGATGGTTCAGGAGTCTGTTCGTCACCAAGGTTTGGTTTTATTTATACAGTTATTTGCATTCTGGAGATATCAATTTTATTTAATGCAGTCATTTTAAAAAAAATTTATTCTAAAGATTGGATCTTAAGCTTCTGGAGTTATTTTAGTGTGCAAATATTGAGTGAACTTAGATGGGGAGTATCTTCAACTTTGTTGTTGGTTTTACTTCTTTCTTCAACATTTTTTCTTCCCAGTTAAATGATTTTCCAAATCTCCAATCCTCATTGGGTAACACGGTATAAATAAGAATTTATAACTTTTTTAAAAGCAGAATATATTATCGAGAGATTATGAAAATTTTTGTTTTCATTGATAAACTTTCTATTTATGGTAAATCTATAGACAAGTGTTTGTATAAAGGGTATTAATTATTCCACAATGATGACCAAAGTAGACATCAACGTGAAATGTAATGATAAAACTAGCAAGAATGAGAATGCTAGTCTGAATAACTTTTAGCATAATGACAGTGGTTTATCTCAGACAATGAAACCTGAAGAACATATTGTTAAAATGCATTGATAAAAGTGACAAGGATGAGGATACTCATCAGAATAATTTTGGGAAAAATGACAATTGTTCATCTTAGCATCTCAGATATTGTGAAAGGCTGAAGAAGGTGACAATATTGTGCTAAGAGAAAGAAGATCAAGAACAAACGTGGAATATGACTAGCACATCTCTACATCAATTTCAAAGAAATATAAGTTAATTTACTTGTGTGTGCATATAAATCTGCCCAATGAGTGCTGGTAGTAATAAAACAGTGCTCAGTGTAAAATAACAGAGCTAAAATGTCTATATTGAAGAATTCTATATCTGTTCCTCATCACTTAATACTGCTAAAAGTTTCATGCACATAGCAGTCAGGCACAAATTTCAAAAAAATATTTTCTAAAAACAATTGCTATGTGCATAAAACTATCAAGTGGTGAGGAACAGATATATATTTCTTAACACATATGAGTGTGTGTGTGTGTATATATATATATATATATATATATATATATATATACTCACGCATAATATATTAAATATCTTAACATTGAGCACTATTTAACATTGAGCACTGTTTTTCTTACACTACAGTGCGTATGGTATGTGTGTGTGTGTGTATATATATATATATATATATATATATATATATATGTGAAAAATATATAGAAAATAGGAAAGAACTCCTTAGGTAAATAATTCAAAGTTCTTTAGTATTTTTGTTATTATTTTTAGAAAATAGTGCTCGATACAAAAGTAGAGCATAAATATAATTATTTATTTAAAAATATGGTTCCAACACGCTACATAAGAGTTCTTATGTTTCAAAACAAGAGCTGAAAACTTCAATATAATTATTTGAATTAAATTGAATTAAAGTACTAAGCTCTGTTCCGTCTTCAAGCGAAATTTTTGTTGGAATAACTTATTTCTGAAGTTTATGCATTTTATAAGCATATTCATTATTGAAATCAAAATTTCTATGGTAACAGCTAGAGCAATTGTTTAAAGAAAAAGGGGCATAAGGGTTAATAATTTGTATCAATATCTCAGTTACATTCACAGATGTCAAGTCAGGGTAAGGTTGGGGTGTCTAAATTTAAAGCGGAAGATGACATCATCTCGTCTGGTTAAGTGTCTATGGAGATTTATTTATTTTTTTATTTTATTTTTTCTGAAAGGGTTTTGTGTATATAAAAACTGTTGTAAATCGCTAACATTTGTTTTTTGACGACTTCATAAAGGGTTATCTTTTTTGTAGGGCATTTAAACTATTTATTAGGACTATGGAATTTAAAAATTATTTTATTGTTTGTTTGTTTTTATGCTAATTATTCAATGCAAAAATTTGATGATGTCGGCAAAAAACCGTTAACTCCTGTCTATTGTTTAATAGATTTTTATTATTTAGAAACTTAATAATGTGTAGTTTTTTATGTAGGCATAAAGGGCATGGGTCATCCCAACTTTTACAAGTTCTAGTTTTGTTTATAATTTTCCCTGAAGCCCTATGACTTTTAGTATTGCCATTGCAAAAACAAAGAAAATGAATTCTGATGTGCTTATCTTCTTCAGTGTAACATCCACCCCTTTACGCACAATTCTTGATGAGGATTTTCCAGACAAGGCTGTTGAATCCCAAATTGAAGATCAATTTAACATGGACATAGATGGTAAGTTGGTAGACAAACCATTTGTTGGAATAATTTTTCCACTGTTACTTTCATTTAAATTTTATTCTATATTGTATGTTTTAAAATAGATCTTTTTCTTATTTTTTTTATCAAAATGCATCATTTTTACAAATTTAAATGTAAGCATCAGAAATTTATTAAATAAATATTTTTCTAATTTTCAATATTTATTTCAGTTATCTTATATATGTATATAAACAGTGTAGACATATGAATCTTTAGACCAATGCCATATTTAATTATTATGTAGTGTTACATTAGAACATGCACATACCCACTACAAAACTGTACATCTTGTTTCAACGTTAAAAGAAACTTTTTTAATATTTCATCAGCTGGAGAATCACAATGTGACTGAAATATTTTATATATATATATATATATATATATATATATATATATATATATACACACTGCGTGCCAAATTATTAAAATTATTATTGAGATAACTTTTTTATAATATTTCAAAAACCGTACAATCAATTCACACAATATTGACAACACTGACCTGCACAACCACTGAAATTTTTGACCTGATCTGCGCAATGTAAACAAACTAGCACCATATTTGCTATCAGTAGAGTGATTTGAGTGTGCCAAATTATTAGAAAGGTTTAGTAAAAATCCCAGAATTGAACACACAAAACGTTTATTAATGTTGCACATGAATGTTTATGATCAAAAGAAGCTAATAAATAAGATAATCAAACAAATAATAACAGATACAAACAAAGGCACAGTTTTAAACAAATTAATAGGGAATGTGCTTTCCCTGTTTTTAAATTACTTGAAGAAGTCGACAATCCATAGAATTTGTTAATTGTAGGATGTCATCTGCTGTAATACCACAAGATATGTCAAGAATTGCGTCCCACAACTCAGTGTTGCTCCTGAATTGTTATCCGTTGGCGTACAGTATTCGCTTCATGATGCTCCAAAGGTTTTCGATTGGGTTCAAATCCGAACAATTTGCTGGCCATTTCATTTTTCGAGGTCCATCGAAGCCTAACTGTTTCAAATATTCAGTAGTCTTGTGAGCAGCATGTGAGGGAGCATTATCTTGCATAAAAACAATGGCCCTTCTGAAGGTAACTCTTTGCCTTTTCATCCACGGTTCAAGATGCTCCTTCATAAACGCTATGTATGCATCAGCAGTCATTTTGACGCCATCTGGTACTCTCCATGTGCCCACTAATGTTTTTCCAATAATACCACCCCAGATAATTATGCCTCCACTGCCTTGTTGGCGTCTCAAATGCTGATGGCGATTCTGTCCGTTCATTACCCAGCCTTTGCACCATCTACCTGGCCCATCAAGTGTTGCTTGAGTTTCGTCTGTGAACAAAACTTTAGAGAAGTCAGTCTTCATATTGTCCTCGGCCCATTTCAATCGATTTTGAATGTGATTTCTCGTCAACGTAGGCTTCGATACAGGTTTGACTGTTGTTGATATTTCCCTCAAATACCAACACCTAGTACTTTTAGACACAGTAGGATCCCCAATGCGACTGAAAAGCTCTTGGCTGGTAAGTCCAGGGTTCTTTGTGGCCCCTTGCTAAAGTCGTGACATGAGACAATGTGAAATAACGCTTGGCTTGCCTCTATCTGCCCTTTTGCGTACTAGTGTAGGGTCGGCAGTGAAATTTTTCGCTGTTTGATGACACTTCCCTATCATTTCTAGGGTAGATTTACCTTTTGAGAATTCTGAGGTGATAGTTTTCTCTTTAGCATTACTTAAACTGCTTTTATGGCCCATCTTTTTACTAAATTCTTACACTTTTCTAATAATTTGGCACACTCAAATCATTGTGCTGATAACAAATATGGTGCCAGTTTGTTTACATTGCGCAGATCAGGTAAAAAATTTCAGTGATTGTGCAGGTCAGTTTTGCAAACATTGTGTGGAAATTTTGTGTGAATTGATTGGACGGTTTTTTAAATATTATAAAAAAGTTATCCCGATAATAATTAGGCACACAGTATATATATATATATATATATATATATATAAAGAAATAATGGATTTTTTTATATATTAATTTAACAGGTTTTTATTACTTAAACATTATTTTTATCAGATACCCATATTTAAGTAGACAACTATTCAGAACGGTGGACAAAAATAAATATACTGTTTAAAAATAAAAAAAATTGAGTTCTACTCAAATATGAATATCCACTAAAAATAATGTTTAAGTGATAAAAATCTGCCTGATTAATGAATAGAAAATTCATTATTTCTTTAGAAATTGTTTTGTAAAAATTGTTTTTGTTTTATTTTTTACAAAACATGGATATATGTAGTTTCAAGAATCTGTGATAAAGATTTCGCTTCAAGGCACTATTCAGACTTGCTTTATCAGCAATGCCTTTCATGGCTGAGTCGGTATAAGCATGCCAGATTCAATGACAGTTTTTCCTGCCAAAGGAGTGCAGGTTCAAATCCTAACAGAGAGCGCATATTTTCCTTTAATAAAATTCCTCAAGTATTCACCCCAGCAGACGATCATATACTGTTTGAAAATCAAAAAAATGGAGTGTCTACTCAGATATGGGTATCCATTAAAAATAACATTTAAATGCTACACACACACACACACACACACACACACACACACACACATATATATATATATATATATATATATATATATATATATATGCTCATGGGGTATTAGGGACATGGGGAAGACAGAAACTGGTCTTTTCCAGTTCTTTTATATAGGGCTAATGGTTAGGGTTATTTATGATCATGACCTCTAGATTGATTTTTTTTTTCTTAATTGTTTTACTCTAAGCAAGGCGATGATGCCACTAGAATACAAATGGCTAAATTATTAAAATATATATATTCCTTTTTTTTAAATATTGAGTATGACTTGTTTTAGAGATTAAAATATTGATTGACTTGTTTTGAAGATTATGCAAAAAAGAAAAAAAAATGCAGCATAAATTTTTATTCATAGCTAAATAAAAAATATCTACACTACAGAAATCTGTATGTCATTAACACAATATCCTATATACCTGAGTCAATTATTTTACATGTTTGTGGAAAATGTGTGTCGCTACATCTGGGTTTTCTTGTTAGCAGCAGAACGGCTTAGCATGTCTAGATACAGGCCTCACTGCAACTGATCAAGATCCAGATCTTTTTAAGATGCCTTATACTAATAAAATCACTGAGAAAACCAGCAGTTGGCGAAACACAGTGTCTTGCGAAGTTGGACCCATAGGCAGTTTATTCCTAAAGTTGCTGTGATTTCAGAGACAGTGTCATTTTTGTTACCTCCTGTCCCTTTTTCCATCCTTGCCTATTACCCCCATAGTGGCTGGGAGAGCAATCGGTTAGATGTTTCCCCCCCAATCTCAACACACTCTTTGCTTACACTACAACAATGTTAATATGGTTTCATTGTCGTTCTATAACCTTAATGAGTCTTTTTATCTATTAACTGTGATAAAATTTTTTTATTGTTTTGACTTTATTACTTGTAGCATTTTTTATTGCTTCCCAAATATCTACTTTGCTTGAATATATTCCATATACATCACTTTTAATGGAAGACTGCAAGTTTTCTGTTGGATTAATATTTGGAGAGGCAGGAGGCTATTGCATTAATTTGTTGTCTTTGAAAACATTTTTGGCAAGTTGGCAATAGTCAACATTACAGAATATGAAGGATCATTGTCATATATGAATAATCTCTTTACCTTAAAATTTTGTGGCTGCGACCTGCACAACTCAAAAAAAAATGGCTTACTCAAGAACTTACAGCAATTTTCTGTATTTATCTTGATAACATCATCAAATTTGAATGGGTCTATAATTTCATTAGCCCCAAACATTAAAACATTACACTACCCTCCATCAAATTTTCATTTACATCATGCAGTTGATTATTTCCATGAGCGTCCCAACTATTAGCCTAACCATCAGGTTCATCCAATAAAGCTGTTTATTTATCAGTAAAAATGACATGTCTGGTCATGCTGGTATAGTGTAACCCAGTTCAACCTGTTTCATGGTCGGTGACTAAACTGGCTTCCCCATCACAATACCAGCAGCTTGACCAGATAAGTCATTTTTACTGATAAATATACAATGTTCATAATATTTTGCATCTTTTCTCTTTGTTTTTATTTGCAAAATCAAATGAAAGAAATACTTTTAATTTTTTATTACACAAAGCTTTGTATTGTTTTTAATTCAATTTATTTATCTTACTATATTCACTCAATTGTAACTTTTGATATTTTTAACAGAGACAGAATTTGGAAGGTGCACTCCCATGCAGAAAATTCAAAAGAAACGAGCAAAATGGCGAGGCCACTCAGATAATAAATTGGAAGAATATTGGGGATCTCTGAATTATTTTAATCATCTTCATCGAGGACGACTCTCCATGGATGGTAGAGTTTCTTTTTATTACCACTTTTTATTTGCTAGATATTTCTAATACTGCTGATTTTCAAATATAACTGGCCTTTGCTTAAAATATGCTCTACAAAAATTCATTTATTTTTGTTACCTTTATCACTCTCTTAAATCTTTACCTAGACTTTGTCTTGCATATTTAAAAATACAGATGTGAAGAGACGGGCACTGACCATTTAAGCATTCCATAACAAATTCACCAAAAGAAGACAAAATTCTGCTTTCCCTTCGAAGGCCAAGGTACTGATGATGAGTGTGGTGGCTGATGATATAGGCTTAGTTGAGATAAGAATGATCTTGGATAGAAAATCAACATCTTTTACCAAGTGTTTCAAGAAATAGGACTCAAGATAAACCTTTCCAAAACAGAAACTATGATCTGGAATTTGAGATGAAAGCAGCGGTGGCATCTACACTGAATCCATCATAAAATTTCAGGATGTAGAATTATTAAATACTAAACACTTCAAATATCTTGGCTATGGATCAGTTATAACAAACTTAATATAGGAGAAAAGAAAATTGAACATAGAATAGGGTACACCAGAAGTAGTTTCGACTAAGCATTGCAAATTGCAGCAAAACTACCAGCCTGAAAACTCAAGTAATGTTTTTAAATAGCCTTGTTAGATTGAGACTTTCATATGGATGGCATGCATGACACTACACACATTCAGAAATATCTAAACTGTCAGCTGTATACAACAGCTTTCTAAGATCAATGTTCAAAAAAGGCTTTGAGTGGAGTCTGAGGGTTTTGGCAAAAATCATCATCCTTTAAACATAGTGAAATGTTGCTACCGATTCACAAAAAACTGTACCAAATAACAGAAATCACATCACTTGTGGACTACCAACAGCAGCAACAACTAAAATGGATATCACATGTAACTTAAAGAGAAAATAATGACATAATGAAGATGTCCACACTACTGCATATAAAAGGTGAGGAAGGAAACTTCCTTCTTTAAATTACTGGAAAGAAGCGATAACAGATGCAGGACTCGAGAAACCTATTTTCCATGAAAAGTTTTTTTTCAGAAAAAGATTTTATATATTTCAACCAAAATCAGTACTGACTGCTCGGTTAATGAATGCCGAATGTTTTCCCGTAAATAAAAGACTAATATTATCATTACTATTGGAAGCTGAAACTTTTATTTCCAAGTGTCAAGAAACATTTTAATATAATTTGAAGAAAATATTGGTAAGTTATTTACCTACTTGATTTAAAACACTGGTGGGTTGCATAAAAATAATATAGAAATATTGTCATAAATGATAGTTGATGGTGAATGAATATAGAGTTGTTCCAAAAATCAATAACAAAACAATGAAGGGTTATATAATAATAACATAGAAGTATTGACATAAATAATAAATGATCATTATTGATAATATTTGATTGGAAAAATCTGTTTATTCACTCATCACCGTTATTGGTTCTTGTAAGCTCATATGGAGTCACATTTCTGGTTTGTGTAAAAGCTGGGTAGCAATAACTGTGTAGTTCTAAAAAGAGAAATGATGACAGCCAATTTAGTATTTCATTTTGAAATGAGTAGTTGCCAATATGCTTTAATTATTTTGAACTATTCTCATCTTGGTAGATAAATACTATAAAGACAATATTTTGACTAAGTACAATCTGACTGATGGTTCTCATCGACCAAAATGTGAACAGTAGGTTGAAATAAAGTATATTGACTATCATCTCAAAATGAAATACTAAATTATGAAAAGCAGTTTGAATCGGCAATGATAACAAAATGTTGAAACCACCTGTCATTAAATATAAAGGCTCCAAAAATACTCATTGCTGTAGTGGATATAGGAGTTGGTTTTACATGTGCTATTGTCATATAGAGGTTGTGAGTTCAATCTCTGGATCAGGTAGTGAAGCACTAGTTTAGTAGGATCAAACAGTAATTGACATCACAGGGACAAAATAACTCAATCAACAGATATTCTATATCAGCCAAACTGATGACCAAAGAACTTGGCTGAAAATTTGTATCTGTAAAAATATCTATATCAGGCATGGGTAACCTTTTTCAACCAGTGTGCTGCATGATCTATGGCTCATCAGAAAGTGGGCCACACTAATAAAAAGATTTAGTGGACTGTATTTGACAGCATATAAGGCACACTATTTTTTTTTCCTAAAAATATCTTTTAAAATTCCCCTGTGTCTTATATGCCATATGTAGGTTTAAAATTCACGATAGTCGGACGAAATTACCTACCTGGCAACTCCTATTAACTTAGACTTTAGAGTAACTTTCATATACCTATTGTCATTATTTAAAAGGCTATTATGCAGATTAAAAGTGTTATCATTGATAATATTCATTATATTAATTTCATCACGTTTAATATTAGTACTTTGTTTTACTAAAATTATCTGCAATAAATTCAAATTATATATTTGCAAAATATATTTGTTTCGTTAATATTTTTCTTGCGATAACTTCCGGTTGCATTGGTATAAATGCAATCAGAATTTTTATATCCTAATTATTCCACTAAGTTGTTTACAAGACGCAGGTTGTACAGATCATTTAAAGGATATAATAAAGTTTTATAGGCTCGTGTTCTTTTTTCCTATTACTTTTCGTTTAATTGTAATCATGGTTTGTTTAACCAAAATAATACCTCATAAATATAGCCTAGGCTGTGCCATTTACTAGTAATTTTACTAATTTTAGTAATTACTCATTTTTTCTTGATTTGCCCTGCTGAAATTGGGGTGCTTCTTATACATCTGTGAGTCTTATATGCTGTCAAATAAGGTAATTTTTCATAGTAGTACCTCATCTACTTTCACTACAAAAGAACATATATGTAAGTGCATAACTTAGATATGATATGAAAGTTTTATTTTTTTAGAAAAGATTTTTTTTATAATTAAA
>OZ010590.1:55833809-55976309 GCA_963932145.1 Acanthosepion lycidas
GAGGCCAAGGCAGATTAAGGAGCATGATGAGATTCTTTCTCTTTCTTACTAGAGCTGGACATAATCCTGCTGCATTTTCGTAAACTTCTACGACTGGTTGTTCATCCTCTGTAGGTGGTTGGGCTCTCTTCTCGTAAGCCTGTTTGTCACAACTTGAGAGAACAGAGCTGAAGAGTTCCTCATAATCTTTATAAGGAGACCATGTTTCTGTTTCTTCGTCAGTTGAAGTATCCTGAGGACAGCCCTCATTTAGGCTTGTGGGTCCCAATTCATCCCCTTAAACTGTGTCTTCTCATCTGCCAGGATAACAGACATGTGCATACTGGGAGTTGGTGTCTAGAAGCTCCACTTGATTCATTAGTTGTCTGTTCTTATTCAGTCGTCGTGTGTCTTTTTAGTAATATCACACTCGGTTTTGAGAGCCGGGACACTGGTAAGGATGCCCCTGTCAAGCTACTTCTAAGAAATGGGAGGGATCGTTCATGGGGTGTTGCATTAGTAGCAGCGCATAGCAGTGTTCTAATTGCATTCAGGACCTCTAGTATTTGTACGTCCTGGGTATGACGGTAAACTACATCCATGTCCTGGGTATGGCGATAAACTACATCCAACAGCAAGGCCTCAGATAATGTTTTCAGAAAAATAATGTTGTCAGCTATACGTTTTTTGTTAAAAATAATGTTGCCAGCTATGCATTTTTTGAAACAATAATGTTGCCAGCTATGCAGTTTTTGAAACAATAATGTTGCCAGCTATACGTTTTTGAAACAATAATGTTGCCAGCCATACGTTTTTTATTCCATACAAAGTAGGCATTTAAAATTCATATAAACTGGATTTGGCATTAAATAACCCACAGTGGTTGATATGCCATAAAACCCAAACAAACAAACAAATCTAGTATTTGTTGTTCAGTATTTTCTGAAGCTACCACTTTATCAGCAGCTGCTAGTTAAATAGTTTTCCAAATTATTCCATTATACCTCTTGCACTGGCCATTACCTTGAAGGTTATGTGGGGTTGTTCTACTTATGGATACTCCTTGTTCTTGTAGTAACCACGGCACTTCCAGATACAAATGAAGACCTTCTGTCTGAATGAATATACGTGGGTAGCCTGTAGTCAGCAAAAACAGAGCAAAGTGTTTCTATGACCATTGTAGAGGATATATTAGGGCAGGGTATTGTAAAAGGAAACCACAAATATGTGTCAATTATTGTCAGCATATATTTGTTAGGAGTTTTTGATGGAAGTGGTCCTTTAAAATCCAATGGGATTCTTTCATAGGGTTGTGTCATAAAAATGACCTTTCTGGTGTTAGGACAATAAAACCTAGGTTTATTTTCAGCACAAGTCTTACTTGATTTGGTGATTTCTTTCACATCCTCTACCATGTAGGGAAGTTTTTTTGATTTTTGTCATGTGGCCCAACTCTCTATGTAGTTTCTTTAACTTTTTTTTGCAAGCAGCTGAGCTTGAGAGAGGACATACACAACTGTATTTTTCTTTACTGAGTACATTACATTGAATACGTAACACAAGAGTTCCATTCTCCATCTGGTTATCTTCTCATTTTCAATTTTACTTGTTTTCAGGTTGAACATGAATGAAACTGATTTTTTGGTCTGTAATTCATTTAAAATGACACCCAGTCAAATATGGCCTCCATTTTCTCAGTGATTCGACAGTTGCATAGGCATCTTTCTTTATTGCAGAATGCCTATGTTTCAATTTAGACAGGGTTCTGGAGAAAAAGGCTATGGGCCACTCTGATTGTTTTAAAGAAGTGGCTATTACACATTCTGAGGTGTCTGTCTCTACTACCAGAGGTAGTGTGTGATTGGGCATAGTTATAGCTGCTTTCACTGTACAATGTAACTAAGTAATTTTATATTTTTACATTTAAAATAATGTTCATCTTGGTTAAGTATAAGTTTGTACTTTTTAAGAGCCACCATAAATAATTTAAAATTTTTGTCATGTTCCACTCAATTTTTCCCACAAATAGTTACATTATTGTTGTAAGCATAGGTGCCTTGCAAGTTCTCTTTTGATATTATCTGGTCTATCAGTTTTTGAAAATTAGCTACCTCGTTAGTTACGCCAAACTCTGCAAAATTGATAGTTTGCCACTGGTCGTAAAAGCCATATAGGGTTTATCACTGGGTCTTATAGCCTATCTCATGATAGGTACTTTTAATGTCCAGAGTTCTAAATAGGCTATTTCTGGCTATTTTCTCTATCATATTGTCTATTTTTTGGCAGAGACTAGGCATCCAGCAAAGTAAATCAGTGTATTGTTTGGGAATAGTTGATTGCCATTTGCTTTTTTCTGTTCTCAGAGGAGACTATGAAGACTTGGGCTCTCCATAGTAAATGACTAGGTTCGATTATTCCTTCTTTCAACTTATGAGTAACATTGTGTTTAGATAAATAATTTATTTTTTTCAGTGTTTTGCCTAGATTTAGTAGTTACTGGCTTACAATCTGGTGTTAAATTGTTGAAGAGAATTGTGTTTGGATTTCTCATACATGCTAGGCTGCAGACTTTAAAGAATGGTTTAGAGTCTCTGAAGGGTATTTCTACTAATGAGTGTTGACATAAGTTGTGTCCTAATATTAGGTCACAGCATAGGTATCTTACTTCTTGGTATAGACTACCCTTTACTTGTAGATCAATTAAACAATATTCAAGTATTTGTATGGAAAGAGATGAGCCAGCCATTGCCACTTTGTTTAGGCACAGGTAAATTTTCCATGATTTTAGTTTTGAAATGCTTGCATTAAAGTTTTTTGCACTCTCCGTGTCAATCAGTGCTTTTAGTGGCTGTTCATTAGCAGTAATTTCTTTTGTTGTAGTTGACAAGCTGCCAAGTATTTTGAATGATACTGAATAAGTTACTTTTTCTTTTACAAACTTTAGTTACTTTCTAGTGGGGCATAATGACCTTTCATGTCTCTTGCCCCTGCAGAAAAAACATGTGCATTTAGTTAAGGCTGATATTTTTGGAGAGCCTAGCATTTCATACGATTGGGAAGCCAAAATAGGTGGAGATGTCTCTAACGATACTGCAACTGCATCATAATTTTTAGCATTTTACTTTACTAAATCTAGTAATCTTGCCTGGTCATAGGCCTGCTTTAATGTTAAGGTGCTGTTTTCAAGTATTTCGTTGCCCATTTATGAAGGCATCTTGGATCAATTCAGTTCGATATTGTCCTGCTGATACTGAAGAAAATGAACAGTTTTAGATTTTTCAAGACTTGATAAAATCCGTCAATGGAGTCTGAGGGCAGTTGATGCCTTGTAGCTAGTAAGTGTTTAAAGACCATTTCATTTTTCATTTTTAATGTACAGGGTGCTTCAAAAGTGGCATTACCATTGATAACCTTGTAAATTTTAGATTTATTTACCAAATGGAATCAGGTTTCTGTATGTAAAAATATATTATTAATAAATTTTATTGGTTGAATTATGGAAGATGATGTCATGCAAATTTTCCTTGGTTGCTATTTCACAAGTACAGTGGAACCTTGGACCATGTACAAATTGGTTCATGAACAAACTTTCCAAATAATCCACTTGATTCCAAAAAATCTCTCTGGTGACAAAAGTGAAGAAACCCCAGAAAGACCTAATTTTTTATGGAAGCGGTCTCTCTTTCCAAACAATAATTATATCTCCCCTATCCCCTTTCTCACCACCTTCCGTCAACTCTCCTCTGTACAGGTAAAACTTAAATTAAGTTATTTACATTATTTATATTCAAACTGTTATCCTCATCTTCATTGCCATATTCACAACATTTCGGCCTTCTTCAGGAGATTGGAATTTTGAACCGAACCTGTTATTTCATCCACCGGGTTAGATTGTTCTAGTTCCTCATGCCATACCTCTTCTGGATGTCTGTTATTTCCCTTTAACTCAACTCTCCAAGTTTTGGTTCACCAATACTGTAACTTGGTACTGAACTTACAACTCTTTGGGTCTAGTCACAAGATCGAACCAACACCTTTATCCACTGGGCCATATGTCCTTGAAATAAAATTAAGTTTTTGTCTATATTTTATCTGTTTAGTATTGCATTTATATAATGGTTTCATTGATGATTCATTGGTTTTTTGTATGAACTTGTACCTAGAGTACTGTTGCAAAAGTTTAAATAAGCAATCATCTGGTGCCCAGTTTATAGGAAGATGCATCTGAGAAATACTTATAAATTTGTGCTGGGATATATTTGGTGAGATAGTGTAGCGTTTTTGAATTTTGGCAGCAGTATGTGCTCAGGAAGTTCATGAAAGTTAATCTCCAGTGACAATATTCCAGTTCACCATCAGGCGCATTGGGGTCAATAAGTTTGTCTGGACAGAATAAATTAGCCATTTTCAAAATGGTTAACAATGAGAATGTATTAAATTGTAGTAGAATTGTTCTAGAAAATACATATTGCTTATCCGTAAGATTTAATATACTCTGCATATCAGCAGAGCTCTTGTGAATATATGTGTTCAGAACAGATATTTAATGGGGGAGATTGATCATACCACACTGCTTAAAACATTATTTTTCAGAAATACTCTGATGAACCATTTTAATTTTTCTGGAACTCAATCTTTGTTATTGTTATTAATAAAAGACTTAACAAGAAATAAATCTATGATCTGGAGATTCACTATTGCCTCACATTAAAGTCAAAATGGTTCTAATCAAATATACCTGTATAATTTTCTAATAGCTTTAGCTTTTAGATAATATGTGTTATAGACGAGCGTATGGTTGCAAGAAAGAAATGCGACAACAGTAGAAATAGATTTACATGGTTTATTTCAACATGAACGTGAGGGTTTGGGACAGCTACCTTGTGGTAAAGTTCATAAGCCGGCTTCGGATCTAGGTCGATCTCTCGTAGTAGTTCACACATGTTGACGCTGGCACTCCCTGCTGATAGCTGGTGTCGCTTGGTCTGACCGTGACAGGTCTCTACACTGGCCACCTGTTGACTGCCTGTGAACTTCCGTGTGACCCCTTTTATAGCATTTTTTATGGCTTAACATGCTCGAAAAACAAAGCGAGTATAATTAGGAGGGAAGCATTTTTATTGGACGAAAAATAGAGCACTTTAAATATTATTTTATTTTTCGACCGGAACTCGAGTGTCGGGAACATTTGTAAACGAAGATAATGTTCATTTTGTGATGGGGCTTTGTCCCATTCACATCCGGTTCTCGCTCTTGAGTATTTGCCTGTAAATCAGCCGAGATATGACTTATTTTATTTTATAACATATGTAATAATTTTTGTTGGAAAAGACTTTTAAACTCAATGGGAATGATTTTCCCAATTTAATCTTTTTTCCTATATTTATTTTTTGTCATCTCAGTCTAAAGAACTATGAAAACTTTTTTTGGTTAACATATATTTTTATGTCATGGAGGTGCAAGTGGCCTAATGGTTAACAGAAGGGAGAGTGAAATCAGCAAATTAAGTTCAGTCTCTCCTGCAGTAACAGTTTGTGTTCACCATACTGCCTTTGGGAAAGGCATAAATCCACATTTGTCCTCATCTAAGGGCAAATAGTAAGGCAAGTCAGAGCCTTTAGTCTTTAGTGTGGGTATTTTAATTGTTAATGGCTCAAAATTGGAAATTCAGTCATGTTATATTCACTTTTGTGCAAATACCCTTGGGAAAGGTATGAAAAGGCATCTCTTCTCCCTCATCTATGGGTTTATTAGTAACAGTAGTATTAGTAAATCCCCCAAAACTTCTTACATTCTAAAAATATTTTCTGTCTTTAAAATAACCTGTAAAAGGTTGGTAAGCCATAAAAAACAAACCAATTATATGAAACTCCACTTACTACTGAAGCTACAGCTGCATCATTTGGTGTGGTTATAGCTTTATCCTCCACAGATTTTTCTGTGTACACTTCAAGACACAGGCGATCATAACTATCTACAACTTACTTTCCTTTCTAGCTCTTAGTCTATTTAACAACCCTCCCAACTTCCAGTTTTGCTATCCATTCACACAAGTTTGTCAGGTAGGTGGCCCATCACCCCATGCCCTATTTGCCTTTGATATGTCCTGTGAATGTCAATTTCTCCAAGCCTTCCTTCCTCATTATGTGCTTAAAAATTTCATCTGTCTCTGATTTTGAGTACAAGTGTCCTTTTGTTTCCATTTTCTCCTTCCTCATGTACTCTATCCTTGATATTCTCAGCATCCTTCTGTAGAATCACATTTCTATTGCCTCAAGTTTCTTCTTCATCTGTAAGGAGATTGTATAGCATTCACTGTCATATAGGAAGACTGATATTACATAGCAGTTCAACACTTTTTTTCTAATGAAATTTTCTTGTTTCTTAGTACTTTGCTTATTTTTTGGAAAGCACTTTTACTATTCCAGTGCACCTTTTAGATAAAAGGAATAACCAGAATAAACAATATTTGTATGTAGCAATTTCTTATACTTTTTTTGTTCTTTGCTGATGTAAGTTGCTTGAAATATTGCAATATTAAAATGCCACTACCTCCAGTAAAACTCTTATTTAGAACACAAGGTGAAAGTTTTCTGATTAAAGATTTTTTGGTTGTTTTTAGGAGTACTGTCAAATGTTACTGAGATGTAACTTTCTATTTTCCAAAACTGAGTCAATGGTTAAAAATTATGCACTCTGCAATACTAGGCCTGTTTTAGATAAATAAACAAAGGCACTACACTAAATGTTACTGTTATCTGAAAATGGCTCGAGAATAGACCTGCCAAAAGGTTATGACAACAATAATAATGATGTAGATAATGGTTAAAAACAAAGATTATTAAACAATTACCTGATATATACTGCTATTGTGCGGCATTAATGCATATATATTATGCCCAACTATAGTCAGCTGACACATTTGCCATATATTCAGAGCATCATGTTTTTGTGCATGAGTTTTGTTTTTGATTTATAATAAAAGCATTTAGAACATTGTATCAATTCCCAAGTGTAAAGTAGGCAGAATTTAATTTTTATTGGTAATGATATCTTGGATAATGAAATTTAAATAACTTTGTAAAATTTATATTCATTGAATTTGATTAATAGTTTCATAATGGGTTGAATGAGATTTAATGAGCATGCCTGCTTTTTTTTTTTATTGCATGACTTGTTTTGTACATGTCATGCATTCACAGGAGGCATTGTTCTTCTATGAAACCCAACTAAACATTATTTTTAAAACTCTACATCAGTCAGTTATGTACCATTTGTGACACACACTTAAGCAATCCTGTATCTTTCAATACATGACTGAGGAGACAGATTTTTTTCCCCACAGTAGATTGCCATTTCTTTCTGCAGTAGTCCAGTTGCCATCCAAGGCTATAGAACCCAGTCTGTCCTGCTGTTTACCCATAGCTGGAGGGTGAAGAAGAGGATTCAAACCTTTCCCAAGGGTATTAGCACAAAAGTGAATGTAATGGATTTGAATGGATTTTGATCTTGGCTCTCCGATTTGTCAATCTGAGCCACTATTTTCTCTGATTCCTCAATCTGAGCTGCCATTTTCTTTATGACTTCCTTGTTGTTTACTTGCTCTGTCCATGAAATTCTCAGTATCCTTGTGTAGGACCACGTTTCTGTTGCCTCCAGTTTTCTTCTCATTTGTGGGGCAATTGTCCAGAATTCACTAACATAGTGATTCAGCACTCTCTTTGTTTCTAATGATTATTTTTTTGGTTTTCAGCACTTTACTTAGCTTTTGAAATCCCTCTTTTGCTAGTCCAATGCATGTTCAGGTTTCAGTGTCACATTTTTCATCCTATTTTAAAATGCTTCCAGGGTATTTAAAATTATGTACTTGCTTGATATTGACATCTCCAATTTGTAACTTATATCTTGGTCTTTTTCCCTTGTTGATAACCATACTTTCTGTTTTCTTGCAGTTGATGGTTAGTCCTTTTTTCTTGCTTTCTTCTTCCACCCTGTTTAGGAGGTACTGTAGTTTCCTTTCAAAGTCGGCCATCAACACAATGTCATCTGCATCTCTTATATTGTTAAATTACATCCACTGCTAGAGTTTCTAGCTTCTTTAGGACAGCCTTACTGTAGAGGTTGAATAAATCTAGAAAGTATATATATATATATATATATATATATATATATATATATTTTTTTTTTTTATTCAAACATTATTTTTAGTGGGATATCTGTGTTTGAAATGACACCATTTTTTTTATTTTAAACAATGTGTAAAACTTGGTATCTATTTTAAACATATTAATATGAAATAAAAAAAAAATAACATTTTTACTTATTTAAAGTGCTGTTTCACACTTAGTCAAATGGGTGATTAGTATTTGAAAAAGCTCTTTTAAAAGTATTTTGGATAATTCAATCTTAGGTAGGTAAATAAAGTAATATGCAAATTTACTTAAGCTTAATTGAACAAGATCAAGAATTAGGTAGACTGTTTAGCTCACATTCCTTGATGTAAAATGGGAAATATCTAACTCTTTCAATCATGAGGTAAATTTAGTTGTTTTTAAATAAAATTTGAGTTTGAATTTTTTTTTCATATGAAAGTCACTATTCTTTTTCATTTTTATATATTTTCAGGGGATATTTTGGATAAGTATTTAAATGAGGCAAAGAGTAATTCATCACAAGCGGAACTTGTTTTTAATCCTCATTTGGAAACATCACCCATAACCAGGCATGAGAAACAGAAATGTAGATCTCCATCAGAGTAAGTTTTACTTTATTTGTTTTGTCTTTTCTTTCATTCTGACTGACTACTACTCTCATGAACTACTGTATTTAACAGCACATAAAACCCATGGGTATATAAGACACTTCACCTCCCTTTTTGATTATTAACCTATAATACTATTAAATACAGTTGTTAGAGTGACAAAATAAATGCTGATAATACAAAGAAGGTAAACTAAAAAAATGAATATGAAATGTCTTGTATTCCCCTGGGTTTTATATGCTATTAAATTTAAATTCATGCATATTGCTGTTTCTAGTTCTTTGCTCTGTATTATTTGTCTACTATTTAATCATAATAACAAAATTCTGTTTTCTTTCATTTTGATTAACTACTGTATTTAATAGCATATAAAACCCACAGTTATATTAGGCCTTCCTCCTCCTCCTCTGCATTTTTATCATTTACCTTCATTTCATTGTCTTTGCTTTATTTTACTGATTAACTATGTCCTTTGCCCTAAGAGGATATTGGTCCTCAAATTCACGTTCATGACATCATGGAACTCCTATATATGATCTATTGCTAAAGATGCAGGTAAAATGATCAGTTCTCTGTACCACTCCAGTAATTACCTGACTTCTCATACAATCCTCTACCTTTATAAGTTCAATTGGATACTATCCTTAGCATTGTTGTTTTTATCAGTGTTTAGCTGATCTGTCGTTTGACCTTTCATTGATATATTTTGTATCTAGTATCCCTTGAATATCTGTTTAGCTAAAAGTGTTAACTTGTTCATGTAAGAGAAATTCTTTGAGTCAAGATTCTTTCACATTGAGTAACTCTTTGTGTCTTAGTGGCTTTTCACCTTGCTTGGGTTGAAATGTTTAAAAAAAAGATCAGGACAACTTATCAGAAGCTATTCTGATTTCATGTTTCTTAGAAGGCTGAGATAAAAAGAAATAAAAAAAACAAATTAGTCAAAATGAATGCCTCTAAGTATTTGCCATCTTGTCAACATATTCAAGGAAACAGTTTCAACCTAAGAAAAGTGAAAAAACATTGGATGAAGCATTGTGATAAAAGCAACAAAGATGAGGGCTACAGTTCCCATAATTTTAGGAGTAATAAAATACTTCATTTTAAAATATCAAACAAAAGGTTTTTGGGGGTTTCAAACTATTTTCTTAAATTTTGTTTTGTTATTTTCCTCATTGTGTTTTTCAAGTTGAATTCATAAGAACTTTTTGGATCCCTTGGAGTTGAACCCAATTTCATTTTACTTCCACATCCAATCTGTTTATATTTGTTGAAGTACTGAATATTTTAAATAAGTGGGTTTTGAATGAATGCTAGTTATAAAATTATTTTTATTCTCTATATTTTTGAAATAGAAGATCCAGAACAAATTACAATCAAAAACAATTGATATATTAACTCTTAAAATTGAAAACTTTTTAACAATGTTGAATGTGTACATTCCTGATCAGAAATGAATGACAGGGGAAGATTATTTTTCTCCCTTACATTAGAGAATGCCTGCCCGGTCGGTGGGGCATCAGAATACGCCGACTGCCCCCCTGCAGAGGGTAAAATTCCCTCAATGGGGCCACCTGTTGGCCGTGGGTGGCAACCTGTAATGTCTGGGGACGGGATCTTGGTGGTTGAGCAGGTTGTAACCCAGGTGTAAAGCAGTCACAATCCTGTAACACACCACTTTGGCCCTTACCTGGGCTAGACGGGAGGTCGGAGGGGCCCGATCCGATCAATCGGCTGGTCATGTCAAGCCCCATCATATATAATCCACCCCAAACCTATAACTTACACTCCTCTTCCCAACCAAAACTAACACTTGACCCTAAATATGTGATGGAAGTCGGTGGCTGAGGGTCAATCAATTTGGGAGAAAAAAAGGATCTGACACACCTGCTAAACCTTCACAGCCGTAAAACTTGGATAACGGAAACAAAGGAACACGCGTGCTCAAAGACTCCTCCCAAAGAGAGTATACCATTCACGTAGCCCCGACATGGCAAGGCGAATGGGTTTCCCCCTTGTCATGTCCCAATACTGGACTCCGCGGTGGGTAGGGAGTGTGGATGACGAACAAAAATAAAAACAATCAATGGAAAAAAAGAAATCTTCCAAGAGACCACGTGGATAATGACTCGGAAACAGAAAATGATAGTGAAAACTTTTCACGATTTATTGTTCTTGAAGCAATAAGCAACAAAGCACGAACAGAAATATCTCCATTTAAAATCCAAAAAGCTATATCAAATATAGTCATACCAAAAAATGTAAAAAAACTACAAAATGGGACATTACTAGTGGAAGTGGAAAAAAAGATATATGCAGATACACTAATAAGACAAAAAAAACTACAAGAAATAGAAATAAAATCCTACCCACACCTAACCCTAAATTTCTCAAAGGGTGTAGTAAAAAGCAAGGAGCTCTCCCTGTTCACTCTAGAGGAGATAAAAATAGAACTCCAAACTCAAGGTGTTACAAATGTCAAAAGAATCACAATAAAGAAAAATGAAGCAGAGATACAAACTAATACCTACATTCTAACCTTCAACTCCCCCCAAATTCCGACATCAATTAAAATTGGATATGAAATTATAAAAGTAAAACAATATATACCAAACCCTCTTCAATGCTATAGATGCCACAAATTTGGGCATCACAGAGATTCCTGTCGAAACAAAAAAACATGTGGAAAATGTAGTGAGAAAGAACTAGAATATAAAGAAGAGAATTGTCCAAATGAGAGCCTATGCCCAAACTGTTTTGGAAACCACTCTGCCCTCTCAAAACAATGTAGTATCTACAAACAGGAAAAAGAAATAATCATAATAAAATACAAAAAAAAATATATCTTTCTCAGAAGCATGAAAGGAAATTAAAAATAACATAAAAGAAAACACCTTCGCCTCCATGGTACAAAAAGCAAATAAAATAAACAATGAAGATAAAATAAAAGGTACAACTGAAATAACAAATTTATGTCAGGAATTAAAAGCTTTCCTTGTAGAATTAAAAACGTTTTTAATTGAACTTAAATCAGATCAAAATAAAAATAAAACTCAGCAACCCAAATCAAATGGAATTAACCCAGAAGAAGGCAAAAAACTCTGGAAAGAAAACATAGAACAAAACTCCAGTGAACCCTCTTCTTCTCAAACCCAAACCAAGAAAATGAAAAATAAACAAAAAGACAAAAAAGTGACAACAGAACAAGAAAACACTCGATCAAGATCTAACTCAAAATCAAGAATCAATATATCAAATGAAAATAAATTTGAACCTATGAAATATATGGAAATAGAAGAGAAAGAATATAAACAAAACCCAAAATCTGACCGAAGAACACCACAAGCAGTTGAAGACAAAGCTTCTAAAAACTCAAGAGATGGAAAAAAACTGGAGAGGACAAATGATATAAACCTAGAAGGTAACTTCACCCCCCAAAAAATGAAAATATAACTATGGCACATAAGATCCTGCAATGGAACTGTCGTGGAATAAAATCTAATTACAATGACCTACTCATACTTATGTCACTACTGTATCCAGCCGTCATCTGCTTACAGGAAACTTTTTTACAAGAAAATGCCAACTTGAAAATTAAAAATTATAAACAATACCATTATAACCACAATACAGGACATAGAGCTAATGGAGGAGTGTCAATTTTGATTAGAAATGACATACCGCAAAGTAAAGTACATATTAAAACTAAATTACAAGCAATAGCAACACAAGTGACACTAGATAAAACCATCACAATTCTTTCCATTTATACACCCCCACAGGAACCAATAAATACATTAGAAATAAACAACTTGATGTTTCAAATAGTGTATATGTATGTGTATATGTGTTTATAGACATATATATGCATGCATGGATGTAGATATGAAAATACAGGGTGTTTCAAAAAGAATACGCCAAAATCATCACGTGATGTGTCAAAAACGAAAAAATTACAAACCTCTAGCATGAACACATGTGTTGTATATACATTCAAGTTTCATTACATGTTTTATAAGTGCTCAATGTGGCCACCACCGGCAACGCAGACAACATCAAGCCGATATGAGAATTTCTCCCAAACGTGCCTCAGCATGTCACGGTCCTCCATGTTGATTACAGCTGTTATTCGATCTTTCAAGTCATCGATACTTGCTGGAAGTGCTGGAACATAAACTTGGTCTTTAACATACCCCACACACAGTGAGGTCCGGGGATCTGGCAGGCCAAGCACAGAGAGCAAGGTCTTTAGCACCTCTCCTCCCAATCCATTGCTGAGGCACGTTTTCATTCAGATAAGTACTAACCCCGAGATACCAATGGGGTGGTGCTCCATCTTGCTGAAAAATGAAGTCATTCGAATCTGCTTGCAGTAAAGTGAATAGCCAGTTTTGGGTGCTCTGTTCCCCAAATGCACACATTGTGACGATTGATTGTGCCTCTCAAATGGAAATTCGCTTTGTCACTAAAAACTAAACGTGAAAAGAGAGTTTCATCACCTTCCTCCATCTCCAGCATTGACTCACAGAATGTCCTCCGCATCACCTTGTCATAATTAGTAAGTGCTTGGACGAGGCTTAGTTTGTATGGTTTCATGTGTAATCATCTCTTTAACACATGCCAGACAGGTATGAGGGATGGCAAGCTGAAGACTTGCTCGACGTACGGACTTACGTGGGCTGCTCTCAAATGCATCATGAATCCTCTCCACTTGCTCCTCTGTAACACGTGGTCTTCCAGGACTCTTTCCTTTGCACAGGCACCCACTCTCTTTAAACTGTTTAACCCACCATCGAATGCTCTCTTGATGGGGCGGATCAATGCCGAATTCTGTTCTGAAAGCACGCTGCACCGTGACAATGGCGTTTGGTTTTGCGAACTCAAGCACGCATAATGCCTTCTGCTGAGGAGTCGCCATTTTGATTGATCTTCCCACAATTCAGCTGCACCAGAAGCAGTGAAACTGACACCTAATCAAACTTTGATAAGTACTCTATCAAATAACCACTGATTCAGTCCACTACAATGCTATAGACCTGAAAAAACAGCGTAATGATTTTGGCATATTCTTTTTGAAACACCCTGTATATAATCAGCAACAATCACAAGAAAAAGCAATCCAAAAAAATACAGTAGATTATGAAATCCAACAGCCTCCCAACCTTTTATACACTATAACCATCTTAAATTCCTAAATAAATAAGTCTTCGGCATAAAATGACCCAATTAGGAGTTGACATGCCGTTAAATCCAACATCCAACTTCCTTTAGAATGACTTTAAACAAGGTTAATAGGAATGTGGTTTTGTACACTTCAGGACTGGCTGGTCAATGCAGTACTGTACAGATCCATGTTGTACAGTATATAAATTGTCAATATGCTTTACATATTACCAATTGAACTCCTGTGATTAAAAACTATTGGTACTTATGGCAGTGCTAGGCAAGAAAGAATATATCTGTGCTATATACATGGATGGAACATAATACTTGAAAGAAAGGAATGATAAACATGATTTATTCTCAAAGAGATTTACAAGAAATTATATACAAATATATAAATACTTGTGACTGATTTGTTCCACACATAAATTGTAGTATGAATAAAACAGTGTGGAAAGGAAAGAAACGAGAGGGTCTTACTTGTAATATTTCTTGAAGGAATCAGACTGGTAGTATGTTCTACAAACTTTAAGGTACAATGTGGGCTTTTCTGTTCTCCTTACTGCTGTTAGCTCGAGATGATGTCTAATGCCATACTTGTCTCTCATTAACATCTGACAAGGGCAGATATGTCTTGCCTTTATGCATGCTAAATAATAACTGAGGTTTTGAAACCCCCATGAACTAACATCATTCACTGGTCATCATGTGAACCATGTGACTTTGTCTTAACCAAAGTTAGGTAATCGCCCTTTACATACTTACAATACCATTCAAAGACAACATGAACAAATATCTGTTGAAATATCTTTACTACAAGCAGTATTTAATCACATTCAGCCTTATTTTATTCACATACTTGTTTTTCATGTTGAGGACATAACAAAATTTAATACTTAAAAAGCTATGTACAATACGATCAGTTTTCACAAAGGATTGGAAGGTGAGGATAATAATGCTTCAAAAAATGTTTTGCTTGTTTATTTTTCAGCTATAGATCAATTTACAAATCACAATTTAAAACTAATAATTTCTCCATTCTTTATCTCTTATGTTTTATCCTTAAGGAGGTTACAAACAGATAAAGGTGGTACTGAGTGAAGGGACATCAACACATGTGTACATGAAAGAAGAAAGGTTTATTGTAAAAGAGAATACACAACTGAAATACAGAGAATTGGGTGACAGGCTAGTAATTCCTGAAGCAAGCCCCCAGGTATATCCTGTGCTCACTATATATAGCTACTGATATAGCCAGTCCACATAGGCAATAGGGAGTGTGGGACATTCCATTGCAACATATTATTATATACTTAAGATTTGTTGCCACGTCTTACTTGTAGCTCCTTTGATTTTAAAGTTCCCTTATTGCTCCAAACACTGACAATGGGCCTATTTGTAACATATTTTTGGCAGAATTTATTAAGCAAATATGTTAAAACTTCCATTCACACTCATGTTTCCATATATGCTAAATTTCTGTAGTACATTTAATACTTATCTATGATCTATTAAAACATATAGGTAAAATATACATTTCAGAGGTATACTGAGAGAGAGAGAGAGAGTAGAAAGGGTACATTTTGCTCCATGTCATCACAGAAGAAATTGTAATAGTCCATTCTTAATAATTACAGAATGTTGTTATTCTATAATTATTGTGTTATCCAGTTAAAACAGTATGTGAAGTTTGTTTACCAAACAATGAAGGAATTAAAATGTCCCATACTAATACATGGTGTGGTATAAATACCTCCCATGTAATGGTAAGACATTAGTGGCAATGGTATCTTCATCTAGCTAATGTCTTACCATTATGTGGGAGGTATATATGGGAGGTATTTCTGCCATATATGCTGCATTGAAAAATATGCAGAAAGGTAGTATCAGTAGTCAGGAATGGGTATTTAGCAAAAGTTGCTGATAGATTGGAATTGTTATATGCATAATACAATATGAATGCATTGCTCATGATATTACTTTAAAATTGCATTGTAAATCAGAAAGAAAGCTATGTATAATGTATTATTTTATGTTAGATTTATAAATTGCAAACCTAGACAATGGAATTTTGCAGATTTAATTAGTAAGAATTATCTGTGGCCAAAAGAATAAAATTGAAGAGAATCTGACTAGAAATCTGTTTAAAATGATTGTATAAAAATACATAAATAAAATAGATTAATGAATTAAAAATAATTCTTTTCATGAGATCATTAATTTTTATTACGGACATTTACTAAGGTTTGTTAACAATTAAATTTTACTTTTCTATTTAAAAAATTGCTTATCAGTTTTATGGAAACTAATTTATGTTGTAGAGGAAAAAAAATTCTAAGCTATTCCTATTTAAAGAAATATTCTTTTATTTAGCATTTTTGAATATATTGAGCAAGAAACAGTCCAATTGTTGACTCTGTTTCAGTGTCTGGCACCAGAACAATTTGTTTACTTATATAATTCTAAAAGAAAAGAAAAATACTGCTAATATTTGTTTTTAGACACCATACGAATTCAAATGAGCCTGTGACTGAATAATGTAATGAGCATATCTTTGAGGAATAGTTTGTTCAATGAAGAAATGGCCATTTTGATTGTCATCCTTAGAGATTTCTGCAATTATTGATCATTATCCCTAGAACTGTTGATATCATTGTCAGCCTATTCTTTGTTTTCCTGCATATGATCTCACTCACTCACTCTCTCTCTCTCTATATATATATATATATATATATATATATATATATATATATATATAATATGATCAATAGAATCAATACCATTTTCTGTTTTGTTTTGTGCATAGAAACCTTGTTATAAATGTCTGCCAAAATTTTACAAGTTCTAAAAAGAATGAATTAAGAATGTTTGCAATCTCTTGGCACTTTTTAGAATGACACCATTTCAATAATAACAATTCTTAATTAAAGTGATAGAACGGACATGTTAAAACAAAACAAAATTAAAAAAAATTACCGTAAGTTGTTGTAATAATGAAACACAATAAGGAAAAAACACAGCTAAACTGGTTTATTTGTCCTTTCTCATAAGAGCTCAGTTGGAGATGAAATTTGTGAAGAGTGATTAAAATGAATACCAATGACCAACTGTTTTATAAACTATATAAAAGTTACGGGGCTAATTACATTTTAGCTTAACAGTTACTGATTCTTACAGAGAGATGGCTGGTAAGACTTAATGTAAATTGATTCCTGCACCCCCAACTAAAATTTAGAATTAGCCTTGCTCAGTATTGAGAACATGTCTCAGTTGTAAGACCAGGTTCATTACTTGTTTTTTGACAAATGCTCTGCTGTCACGAGTTATCATCCAACACCTCTGAATTATAAACTACATTAAGTTCTACTATCTATCTCTTTGTAAGTATGCTGAAATTTTAATATTTTTGTTACAATAATTAATGCTCTTAATATCTATTGAGCACTTTATTGACAGTAATTTTGTTCACCTTGATATGCATTGAATAATCATTTTATATAGATCAAGAATTTTTGTCAATAAAGTACTATTTACATTATTTACATTGTTTGGACTGTTGTCCTCATCTTTATGATGACGTTTTGGCCATTGTATGTGCCAGCCTTCTTCAGGTGATATAGGTTGGAATTTCAAACCACGGCGGTAGATTGTTCTAATTCTATGTCTTGCCTAGTCTGGTTATCTCAGTTTTAGCTAATTCCATTTTGTAACTCAAATCTCCAAGTTTTTTTCACCTCTGTTATGGCCAGGTATTGAATTCACAACTCTTTGGGTTAAGTCACTACTGGATTACTTCAACCAATGCTTTTATCCACTGGGGTATGTGTCCTTGGGACTAAATAAAGGGTTCCATTCAAAATTTCAAAGTATATCAACAGAAGAAGGCTGTTGTGTACAATATCCGAAACATTGTGAATATGACAATAAAGATTAAGACAACAGTTTGAACAATGTAAATAGTGTAAATAATTACCATACCTCATCTCAGAAATATAGACAGATGTTAAAATGCTCTCTATCTCTCTCTCAGATACATACATACATACATACATACATATGTATATACACTCCTAATATTAAACTCAGCATAAAAGAGGAAAAGTTAATAAAAATCTTAAAGAAATTTTGTTGCTCTTTAATAAAATTTACATGAAAATCTGCTGACTAAATATATCCTCTCCCTCCCCCCTCTCTCTCTCTCTATCTATCTATCTATATCTATATATATATATATATATTAATTGACTCAGAGTTTCATGAACAACACAAGCTTCAGATGCTGAATTTAGACTCAATTCAGCAACTGAAGATTGTTTTGTGCATGAAACTCCAAGTTGTGCTACTGGTGAGAAAAAACTTTGTATTTATTAATATACACTTAATAGCTCTGTTTTATTACATTGAGCACTATTTTATTAACACCAGCACTCAATGTGCATTATATAGTAGTTAATGTCCCAGTGAGAAATGTGCATTTCACAAAGGTAGTAATTAAGCCTTACTTTGTTGTAGAGATCTCTGTAGTTGAGCGGTTAAAGCATACCTGACTCAAACGAGTTTTCCTATGATAAAGGGAATGCAGGTTTGATCCCTGCAAAGAGATACATTCCCATTAATAAGACTTTCTGCTGTCTTGGCTGGTGGACATTAATTCCACATGGGCTGCTTATTTCTGATATGTGTATTCACTAAAGTAACATTTATAGTAATAAAAATATAACTAAAGTGTTTGAAATGTTTGTTCAGTTTCTTAATTCAAAATAAGACACACTTTTATCTTCAACATTAGCTTGTACTGTGCTAAGTTGATTTATGAGGGACCCTATGAGGATTGATCTCTTTATAATAATAATCTTTGAGATTAGCTTTCTAATTATTGCCATCTGGTGAGATGCTCAAGTTTCTGTTGCAAGATATACTTGACTTTTGCATGTGTGGATATCATTATTACCATCTTTGTTATATTTTTTTATTTATCTGTTAATGTTGCCAGCTCGCAGAAGGACATGGAAACTGGCAGTGTACATATTGGTATCAGGTAATGAGATATACATGAGTAAATGTGTATGTGTATTTGTGTGTGTATATATATATATATATATATATATATATATATATATGGAGGGGTCAAAAAGTAATTCTTGTTCTAATTCAATTTTAAAAGTATTAGTATTTGTAAAGTTTGCTTTTAGGCTATAAACTATAAAATGTCTTAAAGCCCAGGGGAAAAATTGTGGACCTTTTTTTTCCTACATGTAATCCTCTTTCAAAATGGCTTCCTCTCTGGATGCACAAAGAACTTTCATAGAATTTTTGTTTTCTGAAGGAGAAAATGCTGCAAGCATTCTCAGGAGTTCAGTGAATATTTATATATTTGATATCAGCACAAGAAGATTGTCCAGTAGAGTTCATGAATTCTTAGTGACAGGCCCCATAGAGGCAAGCGAGCTGCTGTTGTGATTGAGGGTAAGGCAAACAGACTACTTCTGAAATCTATGTGTAAGTTTTCAGGTGAGCTATGGTAGTTTAATATGGTCTCTTGGTTACTTGATGGTCTGTACAAAAAGGGTTTCTAGAATGCTGAAAGTCTTGCATGAAAGGGCAAAGAGTAGTTATTGTCCAAGAGCTTCTTGAGCTTTGTAATGAAAGTGGCATCCAGAAGACAGCAGTTCTCTAATGATAATGAAGTGAAAAGGCAATGTGAACATGGCTAAGAATGCAACTAAGAAGCTTCTATATGCTGTCATTTGAAGGGTTGCATTCAACAATTGAGTAGGTGGGATATTGAGGATTAGATTTTGAATCTGGATATTTTTGTTTTCATTTTAGTCAGCAGTGTATGCTATTAAATCTGTTCTAATTAAAGATCAAATATTACTTTTTGACTGATTCTCATATATATATATATATATATATATATATATATATATATATAGCGGGGAGAGAGAGAGGTCTTTCTGGAAAGTATCCAATTATTTAATATTAATGAAAATATAGCCTACCTATGGCATTGACACCTTAGTTCCCTTCAAACTCAAGAACATGTAACACTTGACTGACTAACCCCATGAAAGCGTGTCTGGTCATGCATGTGCAGTAAGGTCCCTTCTAATTTTTTTTTTTTTTTTTATAAGCATTTCACCCCAAGTAAGGCTGGAAGCCACTAGGACGCAATGTCAATTATAATCAAAGCTATGCAAATAATTCTCAAGCTATTCAAAATAACTGGATACATTCTTGACAGACCTTGTGTGTGTATGTATATATGTGTATATATATATATATATATATATATATATTCTCACCTCTTTTGCTTTCTGCACTTTCTGAGCTACAGCTTTTATTCACCACTGATGTAGCACTCAATTTATGGCATTCAGAAGCTGTCTGAAGTTTTAAGAGGAGAAGAATTAATGACACATTTCCAGTGTCATTTCCTTGTATATGAGTTTAAGTAAAATGCATTTAATTCATGTAATAATTATACTCTTAAAACAGAATAAAGAAAATCATTATTCCATCAATAATTTATACCAGTACCTGGTCTCTGTTGTTTATATCAAGAGCCAAAATGTTCTTAAACTTCCAGTCAGTTGCAACAGTCAACACAATTCTTAGGGAAACATCTTGAAATTTTAAAAGATGATAACCATTATAATTCCACTGGTATTTCTTTCATTTTAATTTCAGTTGCTTCACATGGCACTTATTCAGAATAGGCATTTATTTCTGATTTTAGCTATTTTCTCATACTTGTAGAAAGACAGTAGAAATCTAATGAAAATTAATTTATAAGATAGAAGAAATACTTGCAAAAAAATGAATAATTCTTAGTAAAATGGCATAATTGTTAGATGATAAAGATTTAAATCAAATAATATATTTTGCATCTAAAATTACTTAACAATGAAAATAATGTTGGGGAAAGCATTGAGTTTATTTTATATGCATTAGAGTCAGCTTGTAACTGTGTCTGCCAAAATTAAAATACGTTTTAAACTGCTGTTTTTTTTTTTCAAAAATATTTTGTTTTACAGTTTTCTTTGTGTGAGAATAATAAAATTGTAAGAAATTATTATAAAAATAAATAAAATTAATACATATAATTATTATACATTGATCAATTTAGATCAGAATTCTCATCATGTTTCTTATATTTGCAACATTTTGGTCATTCTATACGCTGACATTTTTCACTTTATCGTATTTCATGATCTTCCAGAAATTTCAAATCAAACTTTCTTAACCCCACAATTATAATCTCACTTACCTATGAAAATAAGCAAAATTTTGAATCAGTTGAACAAAAGATAGTTTTCCCATTAAAACATCATATTTGAGAAGACATACATTTGATAGCATATAAAACCACAACCCTTTTTCATAAAAAATAGTTTAGAATGATTGACTATAGATACAAGTTGTTTTTTTTTTTCAATTGAAGGGAATGGCTAAATTGTTTAAAATTAAACTTTAAAATTTGACCATAGTTTTTGATGATCTGCAATCTACCTACAAGTTCCAACTTTTTCCTGCAGATTTTGTGATCAAATTTCAAATAATACTTAATAAAATACATTTTTTTTTCTTCATATTCCTAATGTATTATTTCTTTAACTTTATTTTAATATGTTAATGAGTTAGAAAAAAAGGCATTCTTTTGATACAAAAATATATTAAACTTTGCATGGAGAAGAATAAGCTTGGCATTTTAAAAAATATATTTATGATAGTTCATTTTGTTTATAGCAAAAATGTGTGATAATCCAGAACACTATTCTCTCACATAAAGATTATTATGTGTTCAGTATTTACTATATACAGCAGATTAAGTAACAATATAATTTAACTAACCTAACAATGTGTAACCTTATAAAATCTTTAATCCTGGATCTTATAAATTGATGATGGCCAAACTAACTGAATTAAGTCTACTTAACAGTATTTTTCTAATAGTAGCAAAGATTAAAGTATTTTTCATACTGAGTAATGAAAATTAGAAGCATAGTTAAAAAAAAAAAAAAAAAAAAAAAATTATCCAACCTTTTCTTTCACTGCTTGGAGGCATTGTTATGTTTTTTGTTGAGATGCAAAGTGTTTTTCAGATTGATATTTCTTCTGGCACAGTATTTTGATTGATTGACATACTTTTTTTCATTCCAATGACTTTCACTTTCTCTTCATTTGCTTAAAATGTGCACATGTTTTTGCCCTTTGATTTCTAATGAAGTAGATAGTTAAAAAAAACTGAAAAATGCTTTTAAACTGCTATTTTTCTCTCTGAAAATATTTTCTGTTTTGCTGTTTTCTTTGTGAGAGAATAATAAAATTGAGAGATTATTATATTATATAATTATTATTATTATTATTATACATTGATCAGTTCAGACCAAAATTCTCATCATGTTTTTTATACTTGCAATATTTTGGCCACTGACATTCTTCATTCTTTTTTCATAATCTTCCAGAAATTTCAAATCAAACTTTGTTCACTCCACAAATAATTACAATCTCACTTACTGATGAAAACAAGCAAAATTTGTCAACCTCTCCTGATATCATATATCAAAGTATGTATCATGTCAGTTTGAACAAATGATAGTTTTCCCACTAAAACAGCATATTTGAGAAGAAGTACAAAGAGTACTATATTTGATGGCATATAAGATAACAGCCTTTTTCATAAAAATTGTTTAGAAAATATCACCTACATCCTGGATATGAAAGTAAAGTATTTAGTAGGTTAATGTCGACTCAGACATTGAAAATGACTAATAGTTATCTGTAGACTCATTCTTTTACAGTGGAACATTGGTTCTCAAATGTCTCACATGTTGAACAAATTGGTTTTCGAACAGAAAATTAGAGATGAAAATGTTTCGGCTATCAAACAAAATTTCAGATCTCAAACAACCTAGCTGAACCGAGTTAATATGAATGGAATAATTTCTGAGTTGACCGCCATGTGCTGTGTTTTCTTTTCTAATTTTATTGTAGTATGACTTTTTTTATCTACATTGGAAAAATAGTTTCAGTTTATGAACAGCCTTCAGGAACAAATTAAATTTGTGAACCGATCTTCCACTGTATCTTTTTTATAAGCTATCCATCCAAAGAAATGATGTTTCCTTTTTATGAATGGCACATATATGAGTAGATTCTATTATAGGTGAGTAAGAGATTTACGCAGGTCACGACATACACTCAGGGCATCCTTTCCAGGTTTTAGCAGTGCAGTGACTGGTTGAGGATCAGTTGCAGTGAATGCTCAACTTAGAAATGTCCTTTCTTATGCTTCATGGTACATAGATATCCAATGGGTCTGAAGTTCAGTGTTTTCCATCTCCTAGACTGGCTGACACTCAAGACTAGAGAGTCAAAACTACTTTGCTATTTAACCTATAATTGGTGGTTGAAGAGATGGATTCATGCCAGATGCCATCATACATTTACATATTAAAAATAAATAGAGAGGTTAGATACATGAGTACATATCTTACTGGTTGTGAAGAATAGTTGCTTTCTAACTCCTAATGGCACTGCCTTAAAAGCAGCAATGAAAAGTTATAAAGATATCAAGCCTGATAGTGAAAAAAATTTGATCTTATTTTCTTTTTTCAAATTGAAATGATTTTAAGATTTTCCCTATGGCATTTATACATTTTGCATAAGGTTTCTGTTTATCTGAATCCTGTTAATAATTTCATAAAATTATTTTTTGGCTCTTGTACATAATTCAAAGACACTAGATTGACTTAGAAAATCCTGTGAAAATACAATTTACTAAGATTTTTATGGGCATAGTATGATATTTCTGTGTGTCTTTGTGTATCAACCAATGGACTCACTACACTAAACTATGAGCATTGTCTGAGTTTCTGAAATGAAGTATCATTATTTTATGGATATTTCTCAAACTCCTACTTGTATTTTTGCCATTATTTCAGCCAATGCACTCTCTGCTTTGTTGTATCCTTGTGTGTGTCTGTAAGCTTGGCGTCAGCTATATTTATTTATTTATTATATTACATTTTATGATGGCTATTTACTCTGAATAAGGTAATTGAATGGAGTTGGTTATTATCCTTAATTACTTTTACTTCAGAAATGATGTCTTAAAAAGTTGTATTTAATCTGATATCATCTGATCTTTCAAACTATCAGTGTATATATATATATATATATACATACACACTTTACAAAATTCAACCTTTGACAAAAACTATTTGCCAGAAAAAACAGTTTAATTTTTTTAAAAAGTGCTCAATAATTAAAAAAGAAAAAAGAACATATAGGGCAGTTTAAGATATTAAAAATTCAAGACACTGACCTTTATGCTACCATGATTTTTACCAGAGCAGTATCATGAGTGGTATAACCACAGGTCTTCATACAAACTGGCAAAATACAAAAGTAATATGAAACTTGCAAGTTATGTGTGGCAGGTTAAAGAAAAAATAGTAAAAGTGTGTTGTTTGGAATTGAAATAAATTGTTTGTGACACCAGTCCTGTTAAATTTCAGACAGACCTAGTGTGTGTATATATATATATAGACACATATACTAGCTTAAAAGCCACACTATCAGGTGGCATTCAAGCTAGCTTCTGTGGAGAGCTCGTGACACAATAAATAGGGAGGAGTAGATGCAATAGGCAACACTAAATTACAGAAGAACTCTAAATTGATTGCTGCATATAAGTATTGCATTAATATTTATGTTTACCTTTTAAAATTCAATGGTAATTCTTCTGCCGCCAATTAATTTAAAGACAATTATATATACGCAGGTCCTTACTTTCTGTACAAACAATTATTTTTATTTCATGAGTTACTTTTGCTGGATTTCACAATTAATTTCAATTATTCCAAAATTTATTTCAAAGTTATAAAAATTGTTATACCAAAAAATTTGTCAAAAAAAAAAAACACATAAAAATAACCGAAAACTATTGCAGTAATGAAAACTTGGGAATCCAAAATTTCAGGATTGTGGGTGCAGACCTGGCCCAGAATATTTTTAATTTGGTCACAGTCAGCCTGATTCCAAAATGTATATGTTGGGTTACAGTCTATTGGAGTAAAATTGAAAATGTGTGACACACTAATATTTTCATTTATTATATATATATATATATATATATATACACACACAGATGCTCTGTTCCATTTATGATAATAAAAGAGTATAATAATCCTGAACATTATTTACTCAAATAAGGATAAATGCATGTTTTGTATTTGCAATATACAACAGGCCTTGCTAGTATTGCCATAATGTCTAAAATAAAGTATTATTTCATTAATTTATCAAACTTTCTTTACCTTTATTGTTTTGATCCCTATATTAGCTAATATACTCGCCATTGTCATTCAAATCCTGTAAACTTTAATAACTTAACAGAGCGTGTTTTCTCATTTTAAAACTTAAAAAAAAAAAATTTGCTACCACAATTTACAGGCTCAGTGGAGACGGTGTCATGCCACATAAGCAAAAAAGAAATTATTAATATGATGGTGGAATTTGACCAAAGTTCCCTGACAATTGTTAGGTTGGTTGATTTTATGACATGTCAACACTTGTTTAGTTATTTAGTGTTGAATTTTAAATGGGGCACCCAGTGAGGTTCAAATGTACTTATCAGTAGTAATGGTTAGGTTGGTTGATTTTATGACATGTCAACACTTGTATTTTTTTTGATGTGAAGTTTGACCATTACCACTGAGTGGCAATACTCAGTATTAATACTCAACCATATTAGCCTTGTTAACCATTGCCCGACATGAAAGCAGTTTGATGATTGTCAGGTAAAATATGAGTCTGTGAGAGACTAGACCATGCATTGGTTGAGACCTAAGGAAGGGGAGACACTGTAAAAAAGAAGTTGTAATGATAGGCATTCTTCAATGAAGATATAAGTTTATAATCTGTAAAGCAAATCTGACTTTCAGCCTTTGAAATGATAGTGTGTTTATGAAATTGTTATTGTTGGCATAAAGTGAAGTTTTTAATCTCATCACTATGGTTGCTTATATCAAAACACGGATTATTATTATCATTATGAAGCGTGTATGAAATTCTGTGATGAGGGTTAATCAGGACTTGGTGTTCAGGGTGCCCTTGTTGTTTTTAATCTTTTTTTTTTCTCTCTCTCTCTTTTTTTTTTTTTTTTTTTTTTTTACTGCTGCTATTTCCAGCTTTGTTTCATGGATGACTTAAACATTGGAGCTTTCCTGAGTTTTCACTAGAGAATCTCATTGATAGAATAGAATCAGCTGCTGTTACTTTACTAAACTGATCCTATTTCTCATGCATACAAAGTCTATTCAGGAAGTATTTATCTGTTTAATATTATCCTTTTGAGAGTAGCATCACCTTACTTTTGTTCAAAGTCCTTCCCTTAGGAACTGACACACTTATTCCAGCATCCCTACCACTTTTCAAAACAGTCTGCCAAATCCTCTTTTGAGATTACTATCAGTTGCCTTTTATATTGTCCTTAATCTTGTGCACAATGTTTTGACTGCTTTGGAGTGAGCCAGAAGTTGTACTGAACTAAATCTGAACTTTAGGGGGCCAATAGACATGGGTGATGCACTGTTTTGCCCAAAACACTGCGTAACACATGAGGAATTGATTTGCTTGGTTATTGTGAATGTGACATTCATAAAATCAACAAGCCCACTGTTTTATCTCATTACCGACTGAGTAACCCTATGGGGAAACTATTCCTGCATGCAAAGTAAGTACCTCTTTGATTGGATGCAAAATTAAGACTGCATCTGGTCCTTGAGATATTCAGAATACAAGGGTAAGTCAAAAATCATCTGCTCTTTCACCATAACATATCTTTAGGTTTGTCACACTGCCTTCTGCTGATGCATGCTTATAGTTGGTATTATTGTGGTCATATGATCAAAATTTCATCTTGGTCATGCCAGTTTTCTTGATGTTGTTACAGTAAACACGGCTACTAGGCTAGCAGTATGCACTAAGGAAGAATAAAGCACAGTGATTCGATTTCTTTGGTTGGAAAGTATGTCAGGAGCTGAAATTCATCAGAAGCTTTTAACACAATACATCGACAGTGTACTACTGTATGGAAGTGTGTTTGAGTGGATAGAGAAGTTTAAAAGTTGCCAGACAAGTATGACATATAAAGAAGGAGCAGGATGCCCATCAACTTTCACCCATTTTAAAGAGATGGTAAATTCAAACTGGTGAGTTATCATTGATGAGGTAGCATATTCTCTGCAGATTCGGATCATTGCTCTTCATTCCTCCTTGATGCACACTGCTAGTGGAGTGGTCATGTTTACACTGTAACAGCAGCAAGAAAACTGGCATGATCAAGCTCAAACTTTGACCACATAACCACAATAGTACCAGATATAAGCATGCATGAGCAGAAGGCAGTGTGACAAATCTAAAGATATATTATGGTGAAAGAACAGATGAGTTTTGACTTTTGGAGTTCAGTACATACAAGCATTCACCATGACACTTACTTACACATACACAAAGGCATGTAATCTCAGTCCCCCTAACTCTTTCATTTGCTCACTTATAGGCGCATTCATACTGTCATTTACTCTCTCGTTATATCACATATATCTTTACATCGACATACACTCTCATACACATGCAAACTCTCTCTCACTTCTTTTGTATTCCATGTTCCTTTAGCATATTGGAATTGGGACTCTCCACAACTTCCCATCTTTTGTAACTCTTATTGAAATTGCTTTTTTCACTGTCCTTTTGTCCCTGTTCTGACAACAGTGTACATAAGCTTGTTAGGTAGGTTTTTTGCTATTTCATCCTGTCCCTCTTGATTTCACTATGTCCTGTGACTGTTGTATTCTCCAAGCCCTCTTTCCTCATGTTTCCTAGATATTTCAACTGTCTCTTTCTGACTTTAACTATGTTTCTTTTATGTTTCCATTTTCCTTAAAACTTTCTCCTTACTCATATGTTTTATCCATGATATTCTCAGCATCCTTCTGTAGATCCATATTTTTGTTGCCTTAAGTCTCTCCTTCATCTGTGAGAAGTTTGTCGGTAATTAACTGCCATAGGGGAAAATACACACTTTCTCATATAATAAAAGAATGATCGATGGGAAAGGTAGGATATGCAGTAACAACAACAGCAGCTTACTGATATTAATCAGTCAGTCAGTTAGTCTGTCCACTCCGTGCTGAGGGGCACTTGAGGCAATGATGGGAGAAAGCTATCCCTGTCTGTCAGCTGTTGTGCTGGAAGCTGTTACTAAAATTAATACAATGTAAATAATGAGGAGGAGAATGGTAAATATATGTAGAAAAGAAGTTAGAAAATAAAATTAATCTTATAACATAAACTTTATAATAATCATTTTTTTCTTTTTATTTAAAAATCATTTCACCCCAATCAAGGTGATAATGCCACTAAGATGCAATGAGTTACTGGGAGTGAAAGAGAAGACTTTAATGAGGAGAAAAAACAATAAAAAAAACAGAATTCAAGAAAACAGAATATTGCAATTGATGTTGCATTTAAATTTTTGAAGATTGTACTAAGTAGCAGGGCCAGGCAGACTTGTAATATAGATACTGCTAGCCTTAGATGATTTTGGCATAGACAAGATTACACAAATAATAAAATAAATCTACAACAGTGGAGATATATTGGAGGACCTAAGTAGATCTATTTTCATAGAACTACCTAAGAAGCCAGGTGCAAAGGAATGTGCACTCCATCAGACAATCAGCCTAATGAGCTATATAATGAAACTTTCCTCCGAATAAATAGTGTGCTGCAGAATCAGACAGGAAATAGGACAAGAACAATGTGGGTTTATCAAAGACATTGGAACAAAGAACACAATATTTATGCTCAGAATGTTACCAGAAAGTACAATTCAGATTTAGAAGGATGTGTACCTATGTTTTATAGATTACGTAAAGGTGTTCAATAAAAAACAGCAGAAAAATGTTGGAATTGCTCAGGATGTTAGAATAATCAGGGACCTATACTGGCAGCAAATCAGATATAGAAAATAAGCTCAATGTACTGAATAGTAAATGTCATAAACAAATTTAAAAATCAATTCTATATTTTGTACATTACGTCAGATAACATACTGGAAATACAATACAAGTAAACTTTTATTTTTCACTTTGTTGCTTTTTCTTCAAATGAATAATCAGCCAAGAATATAAAGATTTATCAAAAATTACCAAAGTTAAAAACCGGTGGTAGCATTTTTTTTGCTTTTATTTAGGAAAGCAAAAATCTTGTATTTTGATGGTACTTATATGATCCCAACTGGTTAGGTTTTTTGCATTTTATATTTTAAGATATTATAGCTGGTTGTAATTTGGGTTCATTGATTTTAAGTTTCTACTGTTTTGACGTTAAAATTTACTTGCATCAGTTTCTGTTGCTTCTCAAAGAGCTTCTTTACTTGAATATCATTTTCCATTCTCATATACATAACTTTTAATGATGTACCATAAGTTTTCCATCAGATTGATATCTATAGTGGCTGGAAGCCATTGCATTTGTATCTTTGAAACAATTTTTTTTTTTTTTTTTTTTTTATAAAGTGGGCAATAATCAGCTTATCCCTGTTTAGAAATCATGTGTATTTCAGTTTATAATGTCGGTTTTTATTAGAAATATTTACAATAATTTATGTGGGGGTGTAAGAGCTTAGGTTGCTGCCTAGGGGATTTTCATCATATTATAAATAAATATATATTATAATTATTAACATTTCTTTTTAAATACAATATTTTGATATATGCATAAACTTTTCCTCTGACTGAAATGAGGATTTTTTTTCAGTTGAAGTATCTTACTAGCTGTTTGTTCTTCATCAATCAGTTCATGAGATTACATCCACTCTTTTGTTAAAAAAAAAGGTTTTTCTAAGATGAAAACTAACAAATCACCATCAAATATTGTTGATTAAATAATATCCCTTATCCTATCTAATGCAGTCCTCTTGCCCCTGAACTATTTCATGAGACATAAACAAAAATATCTACATTAAAATGACAGGAGAAAGAGCAAAACAAAGAAAAATAATGCAAACAAACTCTTGAGTCCAGTGTGTATATGGACCAATGGTGAAAGTGTAAAACTGGAGATTAATCTCCCTTGATTAAGAAGCACTCTTCAATGTACTATTTTTGTCCATACTTTGATTTGTTTCTGTCTGAATTTCTGGAATGAGGAGTTATTATTTACACATTAACTATTGTCCTCATCTTTGTTGTTGGATAGGTTACTCATACTGACATACACCTAATGAAGGTTGGAGGACACAAAAGCAAAATGTGATAATAACAACAAAAATGAGGGCAATAGTCCATGTGTAACTAGTGTAAACAATTTCATTTGTATATATTAGTGGACGTAAATTTTTCTTTTTGTGTCAAGTCAAATACTTATACACCTGAGCCAATTAAAATATTCCCTTACATATCCTAGAAAAATAAACATTAGTGGAAAAGTCATTAGTTGAAGAGTTGCTTGTCAATGTTCATTTAATCAGCAAAGGCCACGACCGAGTTAATTTTAGTTAAACCTGATTGTAAGTGATTGACTTCAGGGATTGTGACCATTTTTACTTAGTTAAGTTTGGTTAACGTTTCAGTTGTCTGATTGGATATTTGCCCAACTTAGCTCAGTATGGCACAAGGACACAAGTGTAGGGCACTCAGTAAGAATTGAACTCACTACATTAATGAAAGGTGTATAAGATTGGCTTACCCAACATTCTAAGTGATCTTTGTAGATAATTAAGCTTAGTCTGGAATGAGGCCAAAAGAGTAGAACACCCAGTGAAGACAGAATTCACTAAGTCGGCAAAAGTCTATGAAACTAGCTTACTAACAATATTTACAAAATTTTAGCTGGAGATGTTTTTGGTATTACAGAAAATGGAATTAGAGTGTTGTGTTCAAATTTTAGGTAAGGCATTTTACATTGACTTTACACTAATGCTCTTCAAAAAGGCATAAATGAACCTTTTCCTTCTCTAGCTATACATGAATAGTAAGCTAAACTGGGATTTCTAATCTTGGTAAAATCTACTGGGAGAAAACCTACAGAGTTTGAAACCAGCATGAATGAGGATGGATTGTTATGTCCGTTTGTGCTATGGTTACAGAAAAAAAGAAAAAAGTACCAGAAAAGAATAAGTCTTACAGTGCATTCTTTTATATGCTGTTTCTTCAGGATGTGAGTAATCAGAGATCTCTACAACTTCCTATCCTTTGTATCTCTAAGCAGTGTTTATCTCCTTACTATCCTTCCCAGCCACTGTTTTGCGATCCATTTGCACAATCTTGATACATAAGTTATACAATGTTTTCCTCTGCTCATCAATAGTATCAATTTCTTCAAACCTTCAATCTTTCAGAAATTTCAACTGTTTCCTTCGGAGTCTAAGTGTACTTTTTGTTACCATTTTCCTTAAAACTTCCTTATTGCTCACATTTCCGATCTGTGGTATTCTCAGCACCCTTCTGTAGAACCATTCCTGTTGCCTGAAATCTCCTATTTATCTGGGTTTTTTTTTTATTCATTTCACACCAAGCAAGGCAATAAAGCCTCTAAGATGCAATGGGTTACTGAGTGTGAGAGAATATGAGAAAAAAGTGAGAGATTTATAAAAGAACAACAATTAAAGAGACAGAAGATAATGATTGTCACTACATTTAAATTTTTAAAGATCAAAGTTGACAGGGAAGCAAGGAAAAGGTTTCCACAAATGAGAAATGCAAGAGAAGAAAGTCTTAGCATAGAAAAGGTTACATCTCGCCATTTCAACTGTAAAATTAGTAGACTAGGAGATGTATCCACCAATCTGGTACTGTGCTTAAATTCATAATGTTTAGGTACCATAGAGGACAGATCATCAGGAAAATTCTGAAACCATATTACCATGAAAATATTTGTAGAAAAGAGGCACAGGGAAGATATGTTATGGCAGTGAGGAAACTGTCCAGCATTCACTTCCTTATAGGAGGACTGATATTACTTTTTTTTTTCTAATGAAATTTACCTTCTCTTAATACTTTGTTTAGATTATGGAAGGCATCTTTTGCTGTTCCAATGCACTTTCAGATTTCTGTGTCATACATTCCATCATGTATTAAAATAATTCCCAGATATTAGGTTGGTGCAAAAATAATGTCGTTTTCTCGCATAGTTTACTATGTGAGAAAACGACATTATTTTTGCACCAACCTAATAGTTATATTTCTTTACTTGTTTGATTCTGATGTCTCTACTGCATAGTTTGCATCTAAGGCTGTCCCCCTTGCTAATGACGATGCATTGTGTTTTCTTAGAATTGCTTGTTAATCCTCTCTTTTCGTCTTCTTATACTGCCTTGTCTTGTAGTTTTCTTTTTGTTTCTATCCTTAACACAGTCTCATATATATGTCTTATGTTGTTAAGATTGTATGCACTAATAATACACCCTGGTATTAGTTCTAGTTCTCTTTGGATCACCTTGTTGCATAAATTAAACAAATTCAGTGTGAAGACTTATTCTTTTCTGGTACCTTTTTCTTTTTTTTTTCTGTATATGTTCAGTTCATTTTCCATCCATATGCATGCATTTTTTTTCCAGTAAACGTTCTGGATTATTTTACTAGTTTTCTCAATGGTTATACAGTGCCTTAAAGGCTTACCGCCCACCCCCCAAATCAAAAAACTTAGTATAGAAGGCCAGATAGAGGTATTAAGTTGGTGCAAAAATAATGATGTAATAAAGTTGTTTTCTGACGTATTTTTTAACGTCAAAAAACGACATTATTACGTCATTATTTTTGCACCAACCTAATAAATAGAAGAATGTGTTGTATCAGTTTCCCAAGTGAGGTAAGCCAGCCTGCCTGCCTGGAAAATGATTGTTTGAAATTCTAGCTTTTATCTGGGCTCAAACACCAGCCACTGATATCAGTAGGAAATATGCAACTATACTAGTCACATAATGAGCCATGAACTAGTTTGCACGATATAACATTATGACAAGGGATCTTTTCAGTTCTCTAACTAGTTAGATCTCTGGGATTGGAGACATTAAAAAACATCTGAGCTACCTGCTATAGATCGATGCTAGTAAGCTAATCTTTCAAATAGTTGTTAATGAAATGTGTTTGCACTAGGTGCCCCCCCACTCTGCCAGACAAAACTAATCTTTGTAAATGTGTCTAGAAAGTACATTTTATTTATATACAGACTTGATAATGGATCATAACTGTGAGTTTTAATCACTTGGGACTGGTATACTTTTGTTCTTTACTTTTTATCCCCTGGCAAGCAGTTTTTCTACTTTTACGGAAAAATATTGATTAACAAATCAATATTTTTCTGTAAAAGTAGAAAAAAAAACTTAGGTAGGATGTTTAAAATCAAAAAATTTCATCCATTTTAGGTCATAAGACAAAAAGTTGCTAAATGGCCTAAAATAAAAAAAGATGGTTGGAACCTGGTTGAAAAAATTGATTTTTCAAAAGTAGTCATATATCAATATAAAGGAAATTTAATACTGATTAACTTTTACAAAAGGACTAGCTTTTAAACTGAACAGTTTCTGAACAAATGTATTTTCTGATGATGTTCATAACATACTCATATTATTGTTATAAGCAGACAGTTTATGGGATAAGCATTTTCTCTTGGTTTATGTTATGGCCTACTCAATAATTGATTTCAGCACCATATATTCTTTACTATTGTCATCCTTTGACCACCTGTACAAGGACTTGATGAAAATACCTGCTATGGAATATCTATGCCAGTAATTCCCAAATGGTGTGGAGCAACTTATAGGTGTGGCAAAAGAGAATAGCAGGTGGGCTGAAATGATTGAAAGACAATCAGAGATTTAGAAACAGTTTCAGAAAATTCTTATGCCAAAAATAAATATGATTTCAAAATTTAAAATATTATTATGAATTACTTGTAATTGCAAGCATGAATCCTAGTATAAATAGTTATAAATAATTGACTGATTTTATTGTTGGATATTTTTTCATTATATCAAGTATTAAGAATATAGTATTAGGTTGGTGCAAAAATAATGACGTAATAACGTCAAAAAACGACATTATTACGTCATTATTTTTGCACCAACCTAATAACTAGTGTCTGCAAATTAGAGGAGAGAGTTATCAATGATAATGTTCTAATGTTAAATTTGCAGTAATCTCCCTTTAACCTTTTTTCTGTTTTTTATTTGTACATTTTATCACATACATTTGGTGATATGTGAGCAAATTTTCATTCTGAAATGCATCAAGAGTAAAAAGTTTGAGAACCACTGATATATGCACAGAGCAAGTGGTTACATTTGTTTCAGAGGATGTTTTTCATGAATATTTGTACAAGACTTTCTTCTGGCTTTTTCAAATTTCATATTTTGATTTGGTTCATCAGTCACATTTCATATTTTAATTTGGTGCATCAGTCAGCCAGGTACTAGAAGAATGTTAAACATTTGTGAAAGTGACTAAAAGATAATGTCAAAGCTTCATATTTCTGTGGATCAGTATAACATGTACCAAAGAAATGTTGACAGCACTGGATATGGATTAGCAATAGCAGGAAAAGACAACGAAGACTTGTGTTGAGTGCCAAGTTATACAAATGTCAACTAGGAATAATGAAAAAAAAACGTAAGAAATCATCTCATGAGATCAAAGGCATTCTGAAAAAGTGGTATGAGAAAATGGCAATCTTGCAAGTAGAATAATATACAGAAAAGAAATTATTAAATGCTAAAAAGGAGAACAATAAAATGAAAGATTGATATTTTTTAAGGAATCAATCTCCCCTGGGCCCATTTACATCTGCAGAAGTTAGATTATTTTTCTCAAATGACAAAGCATCACAGAAGAAGAAAAATGCAAGATGTTGGAGTGCACAGTGTACTCCAACATAGAGTTTGCATTTTTCTGCTAAACATCATTGACTCTGAAGGAAGATGCCAGTGTCTTGAAATGGGAAGAACTTGGAAACAAAAGAATATGATGAAAACTTGATAAGATACTTGGATAACTCTGAAAGTAACAACTCTCTTAAAATGGATGATTTGAATATTGTCTTAGAGGAAGTAGAGAGCACAACTTTGCCTGAAATATACACTACATTTCATGAACCTGCTAATTGAGAGAGAGGTTTCAGCATGAATATTTCAAATGATAAAGTTGAAATGAGCATTGGCAACAGCTTGGTTGTCAGAGAAGATCACTGATTTGTATGAGTGGCATATTCATTTCATCAATGACACTGGTAAAGAGTTCATCAATATGTTATATTTTGAACATACATCGAGAGACAATTTGCAATGGAAGTCTCCTGGAGAAGACATTCAGAAAACAAGGCCAAATCAGGTCTTATGCAAGCTAGATCAAGTTTTCTATTTAACTTCTTTTTTGTTTAACTCTAATAGTATTAAAAATATGCAATATACACCCAATATTCGATTCAGGGTTAAGTGTTACTGAATGAGGTTCATTTATTGATATAAAAGGAGGAGGTAAGAACTGCAGATTATGGGGATATGTAGGATCGATATTGGTTGATTCTAGGCTTGAAGATGTTGGCTGTCATTTCTCTCTTTATTTTATGTTTGACTTGCCAGAAGAATTCCCACAGTAGGTTGTTATTACTTTCTGCAGTGGGCTGGTTACCAACTAAGGCTATAGGACCCTGTCTGTCTTGCTATTTAATCCACCTCTGGAGGAGAAGGATTCATACCTTTTCCAAGGGTATTTGGGCATAAGTGAATTGTTGTAGCATACCTATGGACAATAATGGGTATGTCCTCATTCACATAAATACAGTAGTAAATACTGTATGTTGATCTGCAGTTAGAGATTCATTGTGGAATTCACTTGACTCACTTCTAGCAGTTTACAACTTTTTCTATGCACTGCTGGCAAATCTTATATGTGTTTTTCTTGTCCTAAGTATTATCGTTCATTACCAACCTTTGTGTGATTATTCTATTCAGTAACCTTCCCTAGGTTACAACATGAATGTAACAAACTTGACTGAAATTTGAAACCAGCTCTCCAATTTCTTATTCCAAGCCATTATCCATTACACTACCCTTACAGCACCGACCATGCTTGACCTTGCTTAACTCTGTTGATTGGACAAGAAGTAAGAACTACTCAAAAACTATGTATTTTCACTCCTTTTCCTTTTGTGAAAGTTAATGGAGCAAGTAAGCAACAAGGAAGTCTTAAAGAAAATGGCAGCAGAAAGAACACTAATATTCAGAATCAGAATAAACAGATAAAATTCTTTGGACATATGAGGAGGAAAGAGGGTTTGGAAAATTTAACCTTCAGTATGCATATTTAGGGCAAGAGAGATGGGGGAAGGCAGTGAGCTACTACCCTGACAAACTTGTGTGATTGGATGGCAGACTGGGGTGCGGGAGTCTTAGGAAAGGGAGTAAAACTGTTAAAAACAACAAGGGATAGAAAGTTATGGAGAGCCATAATCACCCATCTTCTGAAGGGATGCTGCACATAGAAGAATTTAGTTTCTTTGACAAAAAAAATGAAATTTTTGAAAAAGTAGTCATGCTATATTTGATATATAGCATGACTACTTTTTCAAAAATTTCATTTTTTTTTTTTTTTGTAAAATCTCTTTTTATTTATATGCTATCAGTGTTAGTGAGATAGCTGATCTGATGTTCTGGAACAATAATTGCTTTGTTTACCATCTGTAAATTGTCTTGAATCACTATCCAATTCAATGCCAGTGTAAGAGGTCACAGAACTTGCAAAAATATTGAAGTTTCTCACAGGTATCAACATGCTGCCAACAATTTTTTTTTCTTTTTTTTTTGTAAATGTTGTTTGCCTGATGCTGACTAAATTGCATTTACAAGCAATAGTCATAAATATTGCAGTCTTGGGGAAAGTATATGAAACTAGATTTTAATATCAAAGTGTGAAAATTATATTGCACAATTTTTAGTACAGCATAAATAGTTACAAAACCTTTGAATGTGGGACATCATATTTGTGAAGTATGTTGCCAGATGCTCCACAACAAAGGAATTTCTCTTGAAATATCTCATTTGCCCATTGTAAATAGTTTATACAATCCGACTTCTTTAATTTGGCAATCTTGGGACCAGGCCAGAAAATACCGGATGACAGATGTCACCCCTAAAAAAACCTTTATGTAAACATAGTCTTGCTAGCTCATTCCACACACACACACACACATATATATATATATTGCTGTGTTAGCAAAGGTAGAACAAAGCTTAAAAATAAAGTAATCATTAATGCTTCCAATTAAAGTTTTTATTGTTTCATGCAATATGAAAGCTAAAAATAAAGAAACTTTCAAACCAAAAAATAATATATACTGACTATATTGTAGGGAACTTGTAGCTGAACATGACCATTTTGGGCTGCTGTCTAAACAATGTGAGGCAGTGCTCTTGTAGCTGCTCAATGAACTACTGGCATCTGATTCAAGAAAATGCCAGGCCATGGGATTTGACAGATCACAGACGTTGGACTGTAATGTCTCCTTCCAGACCTATGAATGCTGACTCTCTCAATCAGAAATGACAGAAGGTTGAGAATACAAAAAAACAAAACAAAAAACAAACAAAACCTGAAATGTGGTTAATTGGAAAATGAAAAAGAATAGGTTTGCTAAATTTCAGAATAGCCATTTGTGGTTCATTTCAGTTTTAGACCATTTATTAATAGAATTTTTAGCGCTAGAATTTTGTTTCAATTTTGTGTTTGCTCTACAAATACTTGAGATTGAAATGTGCATGTTTTTGAAAATAATATTAATTCCATTTATTTGGGCTGTTTATCTCATTGTTTTTCTTGTTACCATAACAATTGGCTTAATCTCTACTTTGGTCTTCCTCAGGTGTACAATTAATAGGGAAGAAGGGAAAACTATTTCTTTTCCAGATAATGTTCACCTACAATGTAAAACAGAAAAAAAATGGTAGAAAATATAGCAACCAGAGCTTTTCAATATCTCATGTGACACAGGCAATTTCTTTTCTTTTTTATTATCTTTTTTTAAAATTTTTATCAATGTAATCTTTGTTCTTTTCTTATTGTTTTTATAACCATTGAAAACATTCCTTTCAAAGAAGAGATTTAATTTTCACTAAAAAAATCCTATCACGAAATGAAAAGGAGTTTAATTTTATTTGATAGTCTGCAATTCAATATAATTTGATTACAGTTGTTTTTGGGTATCTGTTAACATATTTGATAGTATATGAGGGGATGCTGAAAAGTTCTTGGTTCAACCAAGAATGGATTCCAAAACAAATTCTGATGTTTGAATAGCCAGATTTTTGGAAGTGAATCAGTCCAAGAATTTTTCAATACTTTATTGTGACAATCCCATAGTAATATTTACATTTAACATTGCAGTAATATGGAGTTAGGCTAGGTGCAACTACTGGTAACCTCTTGTATCTTGATTAACATTAACCTATAAAAGTCTGTCCAAAAGGAATACAGTCATTTTGCATATCGAGAGAACTTGTCACATAGTTTTTATATATTTTGGCAACCAATGAGAGGGGACCTTACTGGACATATGTGAATAGACACTTTCCTTTGGGGTTATTCAGCCAGCTGTGAATCACTACTGGGTGGGCTTGTGTACTCTGTGAATATCAGATTCACAATGATTCTATATGTAGATTCTTCATGCCTCATACAGAGTTTGGGGTCAATCATTTGATCACTTAGGTCTGTCAACCCATAGTTCAGATATGGGTTTCTGCAATTTCTGCTTTTGCCAAAGCTAAAATTACTGTTGAGACACTGTGGATGTAATTATTCAAGAGACTGTAACAAGTTAGTTGATGTTGATCTCAAAAGAATAATTTGCTGAGTGTTCTGGAAAATGGAACAGGCACTGGGATAAGTGTTATGAGGTTCCAAAGAAAATATCTTGAAAGGAATTAAGGTTCTATTATCTTAGGCTTTATCTACTCTTAGTTTTATTTTTTTTCATGTTTTTTATTATTTTTGATAGTATTAAATGACTTGGTACTTCCTTGACTGATCTGACTTATCAGGTACTTCATCATAGCATATGAGATTCAAGATATATTTGAGTTAGTTCTTGGAGGGAAAAAATTGGTTAGGGGGTTATATACCAATATAACCTCATACTCATTGAATTACCGAGACCAGTCCTGGCAATTTTTGCTTATTAATAAGCTTTCTGAATTGACAGAATTCTAATAAACTACATTTTCTGAAAACCTTTGATCTACCTTTACAAAATTATGAAAATTATATTAAACTAGGCCATTAAATATTCAAAATAGTTGTCCCAAGACTGACTAAATATCAGAATCTCCTATTTTTGAACTGTCACTTATTCTTAAGCTTTACACAGACATACACCCCAAAATCCAAAAATTTATTTAGGATAAAAAGAGCATATTATTGTTAGGGGATGCATGACAAAAATGAAACTTAGAAAAATCTTTTTACTGAAATAAGGATGCCACCTATCAATAGAAACAGGTATTGCTTCATTGTGTACTGAAGAACATACTCATGAAAGTTATAGCTCAACATGGTTGTAAATGAAATAAGAGGTTATGGTGGTTCCATTTGGTAGGTAATACTTCTTGTATAATGTATATCCTTAACAAGGAGGTTAGATTTCTTTTTAGTTCTTTGTATGATGATAAACTACATTTGGCAGCATGGCCTCTGATCAGGAGAGTTAAATTTTGAGGAATGTAGAAACACCTTTTAATTGCTGTTGTTCCAAGGTCCACCTTGACTCAGAGTGGTAGCATCTGTTAGGATCCCAGTTATGGGCAAATAGTGAACCCCAAAATAAAAACAGGACACGATAAAACTATAAAAATACAAGCAATACATTTTTTTATCAAAAAATTGCCAACAATATATATTTATAGTAAAATGACCAAGAACACATTTTTAAAGCAGAAGGACCAAGAATATATTTTATAGCAGAATGACTAACAATACATTTTGTCGTAAAAAGACCAACGATAAATTTTTAAAGCAGAATAACCAACAGTACATTTTTAAAGCAGAATAACCAACAGTACATTTTTAAAGCAGAATAACCAACAGTACATTTTATGCAGAATACCAACAATATAATTTTAAAGCAGAATGACCAACAATACAATTTTAAAGCAGAATGACCAACAATACAATTTTAAAGCAGAATGACCAACCATATAATTTTAAAGCAGAATGACCAACAATATAATTTTAAATAAAATTTTAAAAATAAATAATTTTAAATCAGAATGGCCAACAATACATTTCATCCGTAGTTGCAGCCATAAAATTGTGTTCAAAATATTTAAATTTCAGCATTACATAACCTATAGAGAGTGATATGCTGTTAAACAAAATCAATCAATAAAATTTATTTTTCAATTTTGATTATGCCCCTTCCCGTTTTGAGGATTCTGCCAAATTACTACAGTAGAGGTGGTAGGTGCTGCTTCAATACACAATCAAGACTACACTGCTTTCTATTTCAGTAGTGAATGAAATAAAGTGCTATGGCAGTTCTATCTATCAGTAGAATGAGGTACTCCTTCAGCTCTCTTTCAATTTTGATTATTCTATTATCTATTTGAAGACTGCAATAATTGTAGTGAATGAAGTAACAAGTGTTGGTGTCTCCAGATAACAATTTAAGTACACTATAAGCTAATGTTTTGAAGCCCACACTCTGGATTTTGAAGAATTCCTTAAAAATTGAAGGTTGCCTATCTTTAAAAAAACAAATTTACTAGATGACTTCAGGTCTGTGGAACTTTTTTCTCCTTAACAACAGCAACAACATAATAGTAATAATAAAATCAACCCATTACTGCATAAAATTTTTGTTGGTTAATCATAGGGCAGGCAGATTTCAAATTTTAGGTAAACTCCCTCTCTAAAAAATTGAACACCAAGCAGTGTTGGGTTAAATAGCTTACAAATTAATTAAATGAAACTTACTAATCATTAAATCCAGAGGGTTGTCCCAAGTTATTTGTCTATAGTGTAGATAGTTTCAGTTTGCACTGTAGTGTGTATCTCTTGCAAAATAATTAAAATTATACCTTAAGTTTTACCCATTAATGGGCTATAGGTGAAAACGTATAATTAATACTAACTTTTTTCACATATCCATCCTATTGAATTTTTATTTTAATTTTTCTAATACCTAATTTTATGGTGATCATTAATGGGTTAACCTTTATCATTCTGTATGTGATTTTATTTGCTGTACAAAAAGTTTATCCTGCCATTGAAGGTGACCCTAATCCCTCAAAAATAGTGTTTTTGAATTTCATAGTTGTGTTGTCATATCCTGCTATGGCAGCAGAAAACAACTTTAAGGATACTGCAATTAAGAGATCTTGAAAAAAAAATGGAAAGGGAAGTAATATTAATAATGCAGAGTGCTAAAGGTTAATTATCCTGCCATCTATATAATGATTACAGAAACATCAGTAAGTTATGTGCTATGTGTGATACATGCTTAGGCGATCATGTATCTTTCGATATATGACTGACAAAGCAGATTTTTCCCCACAGTTGGTTGCCATTTCTTTCTGCAGTAGACCAGTTGTCATTCAAGGCTATAGAACTGACCTGCTATTTACCCATAGATGAGGAGAGAAGAAGAGGATTCATAGCTTTCCTAAGGCATGTAAGTGAATGTAATGGATATGACTGGAATTTGAACTCAGCTCTCCAATTCCTCAATCTGAGCCCCTATCCATTACTCCACTGTGCCTCCTCAGAAACATACAAAATTAAATGAAATGACACTATAGGGGCTCCAGGTGTAAGCAGAACTAGGAATTATTTCAATGTACACTTTAGCCTGCTGCTACCGTTATCTGTTATTGTCAGTGAAATAAGAAAGAGCCTATCAAAAAAGGTGGATATTGTTTCCATGCATACTATTGTAAATATCTAAGGCTATATCTAGGGGGTTAATTTCTCATTATTCTGTGTCCTTATATTTTATGTTTCTTCCTTTAATATTTTTCTTCCTGTTTTGCTTCAAGTTTTTCTCTTTTCTTTTTGCTTTTTTGACCTCGTTCTTTACTTTTCTACAAAGCATCTTATCATGGAATTGGCTCTCAGTATCTAATATCATGTCCGGGCATTTAAACTTAAACATAAACAGCAATCAACCTAAAAATGACACATCATATCCTGAATCACCTTCCATAATAACCATTATGCAGAATTGTCTACAAAGAGATTCTAAAACAGAATGGCATTCCCATGATTCTCATTTGTTCTTTAATTCTGTTGAAATTCTTCTGATACTTTATATCTTATGAAATAATTAATGCACAGTACTCTCCTCCTTCAACTTTTTTTTTTTTCTTTTAAACTTATTGATCATTTCTTACAATGTCTAAGAATCATGAAGGGTAGACAGTCACTGTATGAGGTTGTTGTATGAATGTAACAAGAGAGAGTAAGAAGTGTAGGTTGTTATTTGTTTTTGATTGATTCATTTTCTATGGCTTGAAGGTTATTTAAAGCCAGGAAATATTTGTAAGAATTTTTGTTTTTATCTTGGAGATAATAATCATATAGTGGTACAAGTTTTACTAACTAATTAACCCATATCTAGTGGGAGAAGAGGTGGATTCATACCTTTCCTAAGGTTATTTGTGCATAAGTGACTATAACAAACCCAACAGGAATTGGAACTTGGCTCTATGATTAATAATTCCAAGCCATTATCCATTACTCTACTCTTACATCCAAACTTACCTGGTATTCCGAAGTGCAGGTTATTAGGATATGTATGAAAGATAACGGTTTTATTTTGCTAAGATAAGAAGATTATGATATACCATATTTGCTGGCCTATTGGATGCAAATTTTTTTCAAAAATAAACACTAAAAAATGAATCTGCATCCAATATAATGTATGAGAGTGACATGAAGACCATGAAAAAAGTGGGTTTCACCAAGAACAAGCGTACACACAGAGCTTAGCTCTGAAACTAGGACTTCTGCTAGTAAACAAACAGAATATCAAAAAAAATATTCCTGAAAAATTCACCAAAGAAAAAGGAATTAAGAAATTTATGGAATTGCACAATATTTTGCTGCTTGTTTTGTAGAAATCCCAGATTTTACAGAAACATTTGCTTTGACGAGTATATTGCTGCTTGTTTTGTGGAAATCCCAGATTTTCAGATTTTACAGAAACATTTGCTTTGACGAGTATATTGCTGCTTGTTTTGTAGAAATCCCAGATTTTCAGATTTTACTAAAACATTTGCTTTGACGAGTATATTGCTGCTTGTTTTGTGGAAATCCCAGATTTTCAGATTTTACAGAAACATTTGCTTTGACGAGTATATTGCTGCTTGTTTTGTGGAAATCCCAGATTTTCAGATTTTACAGAAACATTTGCTTTGACGAGTATATTGCTGCTTGTTTTGTATGTATTTTTGTTGATATACATGTATTGGAATTTTCTTTTCTAAATGTATAGTATGGGATTTCATTTACGAACAAGTACCATATTTCTGGTGGGGGGGTGCCTATTACTATTACCATTTGTACCAGTGTTCACTGATACCTATAGATTTCTTTGTAGTTATTATGAATTTACTGTATGTGCAGATGTTGCTGCCTCAAAAACAACTAAAACAATTTTCAATAAATGCATGATGAAATGTACTAAAATTCTTCTTTTCAAAAAAATGTCCTGGTAATTAAATCTTACCTCACTTCTATTAAAAAAAAAGTACCAGTAATATAATTTGTGCTAATACTGTGTTTCTTCATGGTTAGTGAGAATATCACATCAAGGTTAGGTTATCATTTTGATTTTTTTGGTTGCAATGTTTGCATTTGTTTTCCCTAAATATTCCATGCCAAAATCTGTATGCTTCTAATAGGCCGGCAAATATGATGGTTTCTATTTTTAATATTTTCTCCTTATTTATTAGATTTGTGCAAAATTTTCTAGTGGGAGAAAAAAAAAAAATAAAGAAAGAAAAGGCTTTCCTTTAGTTCCTCCCCCTCACCAAAAAAAAAATAAAATAAAATAAACAAAAACTTGCTGTGAACTTTTACACATACCTAATATATCTCTTTCAACTAAGCACCTCTGATACAATTGAACAATTTTCAGTTTCATTTCTAACTTTATTTGTTATTTTTTTATTGAACTTTGTAAGACTTCTGCACTCACAAGATGATCTAAATATATCTTGTAGATCTAATCTGCTGTCTCCGCTTAGTCTGCTCTGGGTAGTTGACACCCAGGACCACTGCAACCCTGATTGCCACCCTCATCAATCAATACCACATGGTGCTCATACCACTCTTTCCTTTGTTGTTTTTTTTCTTCCTGCTAGCAATGACACCATGGCTTGTGCCCAGTGGAAGTAGTCTGTTCTGTTTCATATGTTTGTGACAGATGGGAAGATGACTAGCTAACTTCAACTACTGCACCAGATGGACTTAAGCTGTACTAGTGTTGCTACTGTTGATGATAGTATACAGAACTAGTGTTAGCTTTGTTTTCACCAATTCTTATCATCATTATTAACATTTTATATATATATATATATATATATATATATATATATATTGTGTGTGTGTGTGTATGCTTTAGTTATTTAGGCTTGCACAGCAACAGGTGTGATGTACTTAAATTACTTCAGAAATACCAGATCACCGTGGACATATTTTTACTTTCTTTTAAGTGTTATTTACTTAATATTTGGATCATGTTCTCCACGTGTCTTTCAGCTCAGGAGTAAGTAAAGACCCATATTTATTTTGTATTTTTATCATATAAAGTCTTCAGTCTCCCATTTTTTTTTTTTTTTTTTTTTTTTTTTTCAAAATGTAGATATTTTTTTCTTCATTGTTTCTGCATTTGTTTTGACTTACATGGTGTGCTGGCAGTTTTTTTTAACTTTTACTCAGGTTGCTTAATTTTTGCTGAAGATGTAGTACTCAAATTCTTTAAATATTTGCTTAAAATTTTGATGCTTTTATTTAATTAATAAACAAGAAAGACATTTCAATGTAATTAATCTAATTCTTGAATATAGTATAAAATAATGTATCTAGTAACTTTTTTTGTTTAATGTAAATATTTTCCCATTTTTTTTAGTCACACTGATATCAGTAGCAAAATTACTTAAGATTTAGTTAAATTTGACTACACTTACTTCTCAACAATAGTCATATAGTAGAAATTGTGTTCATTTGTTTGAATTGTTTTTGGATGAAGCATTATCATTATTAATTTTTAAAACATTAGCTTTTGTTTCATTATATTTAAGTTTTTAATTATTCACCAAAATGCTCAGGTCTTTTTTTTTTTTTTGCATACTATCAGCATAAAGTAAATAGCTTGGATTACAACTAAAGAAATGGCTTCCTATAAGATATGAATTCTCACACTGTATCTTTGGGAACCTGTCTGACATGTAGCATATCTTATTCATTACTTGTTCAAAGACTGTCAAAGACAACACTTCATCTTGATGTCAACTCACTGATTAATATTATGATTATTTGAAAATAAAGGGAAACTATTGTGTAATTAGCTAAACCCAAAGTCCATTTAAAATGTAAAGTTAGTTTGTTTTTTTTTTACTTGTACAGTTCCCTAATCACCAGGAGTTTAGTATTAAATTGTTTTGCAAAATAAAACCCAGGGAGACAAAGTTGTTTACATAAAGACCTATGCATCTGATTGGTTGGGCACTTTGACATGGAGTAATGTTTAACAAGCTTGTCTCATTAGATCAATTACAACTGAATAGTGAGTTTGATCCTCATTGAGTACTCCATACTTTCGGCCTTGCATCGCATCCACAACCACAGTTTCATAGGGAGAATAATTCCAGAGGAAAGGGTTTTCAAAAAGAAACAAACTAAAACCAATGGTTCATGTAGTTTAACATAAATACATACTCACTGGTGTTCTTATAGGAAGAATGGTTTTCAGAAAATCCCATTATCAAAAAGTTAGCTTATGGTCAAATCACACTGTTTGATTACTGAAGTTAAGCAGTGTTGAGCCCTGTCAGTACTTAGATAGGAGACCACTTGGGAACACCAGGTACTGTAAGCAATTTCATTTTATCCAAAATATGTTTTGGCTTTAAATAACCCAAAAAGGATTGATAAGCCATAAAAACAATAATTGCATCATATCAAAAAGCTATTGAAATAAGTACAGGCCATATGCTTGTAAAATTACTGGTCAAATTGTATCAGTACATCATTGGTGACAAGCGAAGATGAGAAGTCTCATATAAACTAAATGAACCAACTAAAGAGAGGACAGTTTACAAGAAGTTGTCAGAGAGAAGAGACAGGAAGCAGACATTTCCCCTTAGTTTACTACAGGAGAATTGGAGAATGGATAAACAGACATGGGTAGATGTGAGATGTGTAAATGAACAAAAGCCAAAATATGATAGCAAGCTGAAATTTCTTTGATGTAAAAAGGAACTAATTAGCACTGATTGCTGTTGGTCTATCCTCATAATTTTGAATGAGTGATTCAAGGTTTTGGACTCCTGCATACCACTGTATAGGATGATATCAATCTCTAGATCCTAATGACATTCAAAGAAATTGGCTGTTGAGTTGTAAGGCTATATTTAATTGTCTTGCTTGCATTTGAAATTTAGACAACTTAAGTCTATGTCTACTAGAACTTGAACATCAAAATTCAATGAAAGAAAAAAATTGAAGAAAATAAATACTTTAAAATAATAAAAGAGAAAGCATTTGTCTATATTTCTGAGATGAGGTATTATGTGCACTATTTACATTATTCGGACTATTGTCCTCATCTTTGTTGCCCTATTTATTACAACGTTTTGGCCGTTGTACACTCCGGCCTTCTTCAGGTAGTTGGAATGTCGAACTGAAAGAAAGAAAAAGCAATTTACTAGGGCTAAAGTGTATAGGAAGTGCTTTGATTGCTAGATCATCCACATGAAATTTCACCTGTTTTGGCAGATTTTCTTTTATCACAATGTGAGATAATAATAAAAGCAAATTGATTAAATTGGCAAGACTACATACCCAGACACATTTTAAAAAAGACGATTTAAATTTGAAAGTTTAAAATTTCAGCATTTTTAGTGTTTTCTGTCTGTGCATAACTATAGTCAATGTTTGTGATCTTATATTCACCTTCCCACACATATATAATTTCATCAACAAAATCATTAATTTACTCTGATAAAGTCATAAAGGATTAAACGTGTCACACAGAATTTTTCACCAATTTATCATTAATTTACCAAACAATAATGTTATGCTTTTTGAGATCAACTGAAAATCCTTTTTATGTCACAGATATGTTTATTATCATTCAACACATGTATACATCTCGTGGCTTGTTGTATATTGCCTCTGATGCACATGTGCATCCATCCTGCATTTTTTAAGGCAGTATAAATAGCAGTGAAGACATAGCTATTCTCAGTGATTTTTTTTTCTACCTTCTTGAGAAAAAAGGGCCACAAATCAGAAAATGTGAATATACTTGTATTATTTTGAACTACTGTTCTCATCTTGGTTGATATAGGTGTTATTATAGACACAACCTGATGATAACCAGAAGGCACTTGATTGAAACATCTATATTGACCAGTCGCTCTCTCAGAGATATGCCGTTGCCTCTCTGTCTTTTCTACAAATACTTTCATGGTAATTGCTTTGATGAGCTGCTTTCGCTGGTTCTCAGACTTCCTGAATTCAAGCGTCCTACAAGGCTGGCATCCTGCTCTCACCCTTTCACTGTTGAAATTGTCTCTTCTACTCCAATAGCTTCATATCTTGCACCTCTTGCCTGTGGAACTCCCTTCCCTTTTCCTGTTTCTCTGATAGTTATAATCTCCAACTATTCAAATGTAATGTCAATAGACATCTCCAGTTGCCTTGATCCTATCCTTCTCTTCATCCTTTCCTCTCTCATTCCTATCTGCTCTTGCTCCAAATTCTATGTAACCCCTTGCGTTCTAGTGGCTTCCAGCCTTGCTTGGCGTGAAATGCTTATAAAAAAAAAGATGAGAACAATAGTTCAAAATAATATAAATATATTGACAATTACTCCTCTCTGAAATGAAATACTAATTTCATCCTACTTTTATAATTTTGTAATATTGTTCTCATTTTGGTTGATATAGATGTTATTATAGTCACAATCTTTTGGCCAAACACTCCCTGGCAATCACATTTGTTGATTGTGTTATTTTAAGCTCATGATACCAGTTATTGTTTGTTCCTGCTGAACCAATGTTTCACTACCTTATTCAAGTATTGTAAGCACAATCACTAGATGAAAGTAACACGTCTAACCAACACCTATATCCACTGTGCCCCCATCAAGGACATCATGTTTTTGGAGCCTTTATATTCAGTGTCAGATAGTCTTGGCATTTGGTTTTCATGCTGGGTTCTTATCACTTTTTATAATTTTTTATCTCATTTCTGAGATGAGTAATTGTCAATATACTTTTCTTAATAACAAATAATAACTGGTATTGTTCCTCTCAGAAATTAAATGCTAAATCACTGGAGGAAAAGAAATTCAGTACTAAGGATGTTTGTTACCATTAGTTTCATTCAATTTCTACCAAAATAAAGCCTGTTTAGTCTTATATATCAGAATGTAATTGATGTCTTTATGTAAGGATTCCAATATCCAAGGTAGTGCCGAACATGTTAAGAATAACACTTGATTTTCCATCTTTGTTTTACCACAACTTTGAGATGCAGAAAGGATTTTAACAAAAAAATTAGCTACAAAGTGATTGTTTTATTGCAATTTGTAGTAAGAAAAATGACTCTAGCTAATATATTGCATAGCCCCCTCACTCTAGGGAGGTCTTCGTCAACAGGGTTGATTCCTTAAATGATATACTGTACCTATAGTCTATAATGGGTATGTCCCAATCCTTATAAATACAGTGGAATATACTGTATGTTGGTTTCACTTAGATTTCACCTTGATTCATTTGTGATTCACCTTGATTCACTTCTAGCTCACCACTAGCATTTGATTACTTACTACATGCTACTAGCAAATCTTGTATGTTGTTCCTGTTATAAATATTATCGTTCCATTTCCAAACTTCATTTTAGTTATTCTTATTCAGTAACCTTCTCCTAGGTTACAACAATAACATTGTATCTTCTCTCATTTGTCTTTTCCCGGCCAGGTATCAAAATGCTTTTGGAGTCTGGAGATGAAAGAGAACTTCAACAAAAGGGATTTTAAACTCTAATTTATTAAGCACATCAACGTGTACATTTTTAACTAGCCAGTGGGGTCACTCTATCACCCCACCACCAAGGAGCAAGTCCCCTGACACATGTAATAACCATGTCGACTGTGTATGATATGTTAAAACTTAACTCCCTGAAATCACTTTCTTTCTAACATTCTCATGCTAATTTTAACCAGTCAAAAATGACTTCCTTTGTCTTCCTACCATCTGACCTTAAAGGTCAGCCTCAGAAGGTCTGAACCAAAATACATTGCCACTAAAAAATAATAGAAACTATTATTTAACAAATATTTTACTTTTTGATTTCGCAACATTTGTATCAAAAGAAACAAAAAAAAAACTGTTAAAACTACTTTATCACCATTGTTGGTTGTCAGGCAACATGAAATATTCTCTTATGTGGCATGTTTTTGTCCCCTTACTATCCCCCACCCAGTTCATTTCTGCCAACTTTAAAAAATAATTGATTTAATAACATTTGTTGATTCACTAAATGACTATTAAAATAATTATCTGCTGTCTATTCATTTTTTTTGTAAATCATGAATGTAGAAGACTTAATGTTTTGTCTAAATTTCTGACATGAAGCAATGGCATGATTGCATTAATGTTTTTGAGTTAGCTTTAATGATTATGAAGCTTTAACTCAAACATTTGTAATTGAATCATGTATTACTTGAGAAAATTCTTGGAAAGTTCTTCTACATATCCAAACTAAGAAAAGTTGATTACTAAATGTTGTAATGTACGGCAAGAGTGCGTTGAAGATGGGGGAAAAATCTGATTACCCTTCCAACAACTATGAGGGTTAATAGTCAGAGAGGGGAAAGAGATTGGTGGTCACAAAAATAACACTCCCTCAGAAATCACAGCAACTTTTAAGAACAAAATGCTCACAGGGTCTGACTTTACAAGGCACTGTCTTTCCAAATACCAAGTGCTGGTTTTCCCCTGCTTTTAATAGTATGAGGCATCATACCAGGATCTTGATCAGTTACAGAGAGGCCTGTCTCTGGACATGCCAAACTGTCCTGCTGTTAACAGGGACAAACTTGGATATAACTGGTCTTGACAAACATGTCCCCAGGTGATCCAAGGCCTCTTTTGCATTTGTACTGAAGCAGGTTTGCCACACTAAATATATATATATATATATATAGAGAGAGAGAGAGGTATGAGTGTTTTGAATCAGGAGGATTTAAGTTATTGGACCCACAATTAAGAAATTGTATACTAAAATCATTTTCACAGGGGAAGAGGCAAATTGCAGGGAGCAGACTTCCTACCCAATAATAGGTTAGTTTTTACAGCAGAAACATACCAGAAAGATCCAAAGTAATAAGTTAGTGAAAGATATGTTCACCTCATAGATTATACCATTCAAAAATAATAAAAATATATTCATTTCTTTTTTTTTTTTTTTTATATCTGGAGAAATTAACAAAATACTCATCTGAAAGTATGATTTGGTAATATAAAAAATCAAATCCAAAATAGATATATTGACAAAAAGATGAAATATTGATTGATCTTTATTGCAAGAGTTTGTAGCAAACTGATAATTCTTTCTTTTCAATGCTCTCCTTGATGTCTAGTTAAAATGTAATGTTAGATTTAATTGTGTTATACTTGCTTTGTGTTCCACATTTACTTTGGAATTCAAGAGTAAACAACAGCTTATTTTCCTTTTTTGTTTTTATTTTTTAATGTGTTATGTTTGAATGCGTATTAAATGTGGGTTGCTTGTTTTTTTTGTTTTTTTTTCATTTCTATCAGGCATTATGTTTCTTGATACTGATCAGAGAAACACGTTAACTCACTTAAAAAGAATATTTGGTAAAATCTTTTACTGAATATACAAAATTGAATGCTGATTTATGATTGAAGCTCTGGATAGCTTTTACTAAGGATACGTATCTTTTAATATAAGGATATTTTATGTCTATATCTTTTATTGAATATATGAAATTGAATACTGATATATGGATTGAAGAGCTGGATATTGTCAAAGTTTAATTATAAATACTCAAAATTTTCTAACATCTTCCTGGTTATTTTGAATGATTTACATCCCATCTTTAACATTATCCTTGTGGGTGATGAATTATTTCCCACCCTACAACCCTTTCCCAAGGACAGAATGTTGCAAGCCTCTCACTACTCTATAGATATTTCCATGGAAATTGTTCAAATGAACTGTATTCCTTAGTTCCACCAGTTCTAACCTTCATGACTAAGCCACCCCCCTTTCCTGACCATTGCAGCAAACCACTCTCATTCTCTTCATATTCCATTAGGGAAATCTAAGTTCCACTTGTGCAGCTTCTTCTCATGAACACTGTTTTTTAGAACTGACTCCCAAGAGGATGCTTTCCTGGTAACTACAATCTTAGCCTGTTCAAGTTTAGAGTTAACTGTTATCTTCCCCACATATCTCCATAAATTGTGCCTCTTATTCTATAACCCACTACCTTGAGTGACTCTTTGACCTTGTACAAGTTAAATATTATTGTTAAAAAAAAACAATTTTTTATAATCTTGGTTATTACACCTGATTTACCTCAACCCCCTCCCATTGGATTTTATTTAAAATAATTTGAAATACTTTTGTTTGGGCTGAAATTCTTTGAAATATTCTAATTTCTTGATTAAATGACATCTTTTATATTATGGTATTTTTGTATGTTCAACTATAGTTAAACTATGTCCTGGGTATGGCGTTAAACTACATCCGTGTCCTAGGTATTGCTTTAAACTACATCCACGTCCTGGGTACGGCGATAAATTACATCCAACAGCAAGGCCTCAGATAATGTTTTCGGAAAAATAATGTTGCCAGCTATACGTTTTTGAAACAATAATGTTGCCAGCTATACGTTTTTGAAACAATAATGTTGCCAGCTATACTTTTTTGAAACAATAATGTTGCCAGCTATACGTTTTTTTTTTTTTTTTTAAACCATAATGTTGCCAGCTATACATTTTTGAAACCATAATGTTGCCAGCTATACGTTTTTGAAACCATAATGTTGCCAGCTATACGTTTCTGACTTTTAAAGTCACTCAAAATCATTTTTGGCATAAAGTGACCACTAAGTTTGAGATGCTGTTAAACAAAACAATTAATCAATCAATCAAGAACATGAAGAAATTATTTGCAAAAACTGAACCAAAAATTATACTGGATTTTCTAAAAAGAACTGGTCTCTTATCAAAGATGTAGACTGATGTGTAAACAACATATCCTACCTTTTACCATTTTGCAAATAAAATGTCCTTATCAAATGGAAATTCTTGACTTAAACAAAAATACCTAGGATTATTTTGCAGTGTACAAGCAAATGAGCTCTAGCTTGCTAAAAATGTTCCATACAAAATAGGCATTTAAAATTCATATATTTGGCACATATATATAAACTGGATTTGGCATTAAATAACCCACAGTGGTTGATATGCCATAAAACCCAAACAAACAAACAATATAGTTAAACTGATAAAGAATTTTGTTAGGCATTGATTAATTTGACTGATGACCTCATTTTGGTTGCTATCGCCATAACATTTAAACTTCTGCCTTTTTCAGGTGTCATATTTGGTAATTTTTTGAGAATTTGGAATCAAATTATAAAATCTATAGGAGTAGTTTGTTTCTATTTCACTGTCCAAACTGGTCAAGTCTTCTTAGTTGATTTATCCTTGTGATAGTGTTTCTTCTCATTTAAGTGAACCAGAATATATTACATCTTAAATATAATGTGTGTTAGAAGTTGAAAACATGTTAGGTATATGAAAGAATTTCAACAAATTAAGGCATTGTCAGCATTTATAAAATGCTGTCTGTCCAAATTATTTTGCCACTGCTAGAAAATTTCTGAATCAATGTTTGCAACTATCTATCTCATCATCATCAGTCTCATGACTGGGTGTGGTCATAAGATCACTGAGCTTCTGAGCAGTTCACGCCATGTGTCTTGGTAATATGCTAATGTCTGAGTTCCTGTGAATCATCTTCCAGTTGACTTACTGACATTGCCAGCCCATTTTTTCCCTCTCTTTTTGCCTTTTCTTCTTTTGCCTAAGGTTCTTTGTAGGATGACATGGTCATACCATTTCGACTTTCTCATCTTGATAGTGGATTTGTGGTTTTCTACCTTCTATTCATAATGTATTGTAAAAATAGGTATGATATTCAGTAGATTTATCTTATCCTGATATTTGCGAAACTGAGTTAGCAAATAAGCCATTGAACTTTTTATTTATCTAATCACTATCCTGCAGATTTTATATGGTCAAATTTCAAATAATATTTCAATGAAATATTTTTTTTTTTCACTATATTTTTCATGTATTGTTTATTTAAATTTTGTTCTGAGTTAAGAAAAAAGTATTCCTCTAATAAAAATGTTTTAAAACATCCCAAACTTTGCTTAGCGATGAATTATTTTGGGTTTAACTTACATATATGATTGGAAAGATTTTGTCTTTTCACTATACACTTATTCAAATATTTTAAAATTTGGAGTTGACTATTTAGCGATATAATGACATCATGCATACAGTGACTTACAAAAGGGATTCTTTGCTGGACAAAGTGTATCATTAATTTTTAAATACATTTAAAACTGCTGTCCCAGTATTGAAAGAGATCTTATTTTGTTTTTTGATTTTTATGGTTAGGATTTATAGGATTTGAAGGCTTCAAGAATGTTTTTTTTCATTTTTAAAAATTCATTTTAAACATTATGTATTAAACATTCAGTGGCAGTACCTAATCTAAATGTTTTGTTAAATATGACTGACAAGGCACTTCAATTAAACTTTTTATTTAATCTTTTTTGTGTTTGTACAAGTGTTTCCTTTTCTGGACATAAAGTGTATAAAAACTGTCCAAAGGCTCTGCATATCAGAGCACTTTCAGGTATTCTTTAGCCATTATTAAGGGTGATTTTTATTTTTTAACTTGTTTTTTTTTTTTATGTATGTGTCTGAAGTTATAGGAATGTTTTATTTTCCAAACATGCTCAGAACATTGTTAATAGTTAATGTTACTGACTGCTGGCTTTTCCTTTTTTTATTATTAGAGCTTCCATTATTTTAAATTGTTTTCTACATGTGGATGAGACTATTATACTTGTATTTTCTACAAGTACATTTCCGATGGAGTCTGGTATGTTTTTGTGTGTGTTTTATGGAACTGTGGTCAGTTAAGTGTGACGTAAATCATCTAGGTAGGCATGCAGTAGTGTGACCAATGTAAAAATTTATCAGTTTGGTTTGATCAAGAACACAGTTCCTTATGGGGCATTTGAACTTATAAATAATGTTAGTTCTTTGTAGTTTTGATTTTGCAGTTGTTTTAAATTGTTTGTAATAGATAATTTAATTTCCTTGTTCAGGTCAACTGGGGTTGTGTATTTATGATATTTCTAAGAGAAAATTCATCTTGCTTATAATTGACATGTATTTGGTTTTTGTAAAAGAGGTTAATGTTATTGTTTTTATCTGTAGGTTCAGTATTATTATTAGTTACTTTAGAAAGAAATAGTCTAATCTGGTAGTTGATGAAGTAATTAGGAAATCCATTGTTAACTAGTGTCTGTTTTATATTATTGAGTTCTTTAAGAAAAAGTGGACAAGAGGATAAATTTTCATGTGCTCTCTTTAGGAAACTTTTTATAACTGCTATTTTATATCTAAGTGGGTGTTCACTCTTAAAATTAAGGTAGTAAGAGTTTATGCTAGTGGGGTTTTTATATAATGATGTGGTGAATGTGTTATTATTGTATTCTATGAGAATGTATAAGAATAGGAGTTTATTTTTGTGACTTAGTTCATAGGTAAAGTTAAGGACAGAGATTTTTTTTTAATATTGTTTTGAGATTATCAATTTCTTGTTTGCTTTTTAGCTAAAATAAAAATGTTGTTGACATAGTGGACAGATATTTAGTGACTTGTTTAAATATTGTGTTTTCTTAACTATGAACATGGCTGCAATGTGCTGAACATGTTTGGAAAATAAAACATTCCTATAGCTTCAGACACATATAAAAAAAAAACACATTGTTAAAAATGAAAAATAAAAATTACACTTGATAATCGCTAAAACAATAACCAAAAGTGCTCGGATATGCAGAACTTTTAGATAGTTTTTACACACGTTGTGTCCAGAAAAGAAAACACTTGTACAAATATAAGAAATATTACATAAAAAGCTTAATTGCACAAACTTGTCAGTCATCTTTAACAAAACACACACACACATATATCTATATATATCTACATATATATATATATATATATATATATATATATGAAGGTGTCCTATATTTATGGGATAAAGTACTCAATATCAGAGTGCATATGTAAGTATAAAAGTAAATATTGAAGTTAACAGACTGTTTCATGCTAAACGCGATCATCAAGCTACGTTTGTTGGGTTGTTGGTTTTTTTTTTTGACTATTTATATATAGAGAGGTCAGTAGTGCATTGTGGGTAGTCCATTCTGATGGTTATTTTGGCAGGAATGGTTTGTTAATTTATTTGGGTTAATTTATTTTACTTGTTTTTCATTTATTTTTATTTTATATATTTATTTATTCTTTTTAGTTTTTGATGTTTTAGTAACATAGTAAAAAAAATTTTGAGCTTTGTTCAGATCATTTATTTAATAGTGTTTTGGTCTGGGAAAGTAATTAAAGCTGTTTTTTCATTCAATTTTTGGATTGATAGCTGTAGTCTATTAGGTGCAAAAATAATGTCGTTTTCTCACATATGTTACTATGTGAGAAAACGACATTATTTTGCACCAACCTAATAACGGTTATTTTGGCGGGTGGGGGCAGTTTTTTTAATTTGTTTATTATTTTAATTATTTCTTTGGATTGATTATTTTTACATGTTTTTGCTTATTTATTTTTATTTATTCTAAGAGTTATTTTAGCAGGAGTGGTATATTAATATGTTTATTTATTTGGATTAATTTATTTTACTTGGATTAATTTATTTTACTTAATTTATTTTACTTGTTTTTTTGTATATTTTTATTTATTCTTTTTGGTTTTCAATTTTTGAGTAACGTAGTAAAAATTTTAATCATTTATATAGGAGTTATAGCTATTTTTTCATTCAATTTTTGGATTGTTGTAGCCTATTCTAACGGTTATTTTGGCAGGAGTGGTTTGTTAATTTGTTCATTATTTGCTTGGGTTAATTTATTTTACTTGTTTTTTATTTTTATCTTTATTCTTTTCAGTTTTCAATTTTTAAGTGTGTGTGTGTGTGTGTGTGTGTGTGTATAATATATATATATATATACTCTTATTGGTATAGAATTTTGATCTTTTGTTCAAGATCAGTTTTAGATCAACTGTGGACATTTAGATAACTGGCATGCACCCCCACCCACCATGCACACTATAGTCAGTACATTGGCCATTAGATAATTAGAAAGAAATCTAGAGTGGTGTTTTCTATCAGTAGACTTGTTTGGAATGAAGTATGGTAGATTCAAATGTTTTAGACACATCTCTTCACATCTGTGCCTGGCTTAATTTAAAAGAAAAAAAAAGATTAAACAGATTGCAACTATATTCAGCTTGACTATGTAAAATCTGTCATTTATTTGTTTTGTCATAAAACAAAACCAAATAAGGAGTTTTGTTGTTTAATCATTGAAATTGAAAAGCAAGTTTTAAAATTATAGGTTAATTACAGCACAGCAGGAATGAAACAAATCAATGCATGCCAAAACTAGTAACAGACTGAGATAGATATGAACAAACTAAGAAGATTTAAGCAGAGATAGATATGAACAAACTAAGATAGATTTAAGCAGAGATAGATAGGAATAAATGGTGATAGATTTAAGCAGAGATAGATATGAATAAATGGTGATAGATTTAAGCAGAGATAGATATGAATAAATGGTGATAGATTTAAGCAGAGATAGATATGAATAAATGGTGATAGATTTAAGCAGAGATAGATATGAATAAATGGTGATAGATTTAAGCAGAGATAGATATGAATAAATGGTGATAGATTTAAGCAGAGATAGATATAAATAAATGGTGATAGATTTAAGCAGAGATAGATAGGAATAAATGGTGATAGATTTAAGCAGAGATAGATAGGAATAAACCAATATAGATTTAAGCAGAGATAGATATGAATAGACCGCGATAGACTTAAGCAGAGATAGATATGAATAGACTGCGATAGACGTAAGCTGTGATAGATATGAATAGACCGCGATAGACGTAAGCTGTGATAGATATGAATAGACCGCGATAGACATAAGCTGAGATAGATATGAATAGATTGCGATAGATGTAAGCAGAGATAGATATAATTAGACTGAGAGAGATTTAAGTGGAAATAGATATGAATCAATGAACAGGACAAATACAACAAGTAAATAGATAAAGTTATCTGTACACATTTTAAAACAGTATAAAGGTATTTGAATTTGCATATGTCTTTTGAAAATTATCATTACAAATTTTATAGATCTCAACTTTATTACCTTTAGTAATGACAATATCAGAGTGGGTAATCATGTGATATACACTAAGATGATTTCTAAAGGTTCAGTGACAATGGTAAGCTGAAGTATGAAACTGTTTTAATGTCATTTGAATTGCTCAATAATTTGTAGCTCATTCTACTTTGATAGCATTCTATCATTCTACTTTGATAGCATTAAAAATAATTAGGGAAACAATTAAGGGTTCCCTAAGTGCTAATACTAAGCTACAGGATGAGCTATTTCAATGTTAAAAATCACTAAGGGTTGAAATGAGAATTTAGTTTTTGGTGGCAGTAACAAGAACCATATAATGTTGGAAATATATATATATATATATATATATATATATATATATATATAATGATCATCAGTGGCTTTTGGAGGAGAATATAAATATTGTTGTTAAGCCATTTACATTTTAATGTTTCATTTGTATTTTTATTTACACTTCCACTTTTTTTAATAGTTGAATTGTATTTAAAAAAAAAAATAGGTTTAGTCATATAAAAGCAAAGAAAGGAATTCATCTTAGAAGAGGAGGTGATCTTAGGTTGAAACTCAGCAATTTATAATCAAAGATCACCAATTCAGTACGTCAAATGAACTTTTAAATGTTCTTGCATTATCATTATTTGTTTTTTTATTATCATTGTTGTACTTGTTTTATTATGAATGTCAAGAAATCAGTGCTAATGGTAAAATCAGCAGTTTCCATGCAAGAAATATTCAACATTCATTGACTGAACAATTAGTGTTATTGTTATTTGATATTCATAAAATGTTTTTTTTTCTTGAAACAGTTATTACTGCTGTTTGATGCTTTTCAGTCATATGGTTACTGTTATTTGGTAAAGTTCTCTGTGATTCTGTGGCGCCAATCTACAGGATATTTTGAAGATCTAAAGGATTCATTTGCTTGAAGCTATTTTTGATCCTTGATTTGAGATAACGGTTGCATATAGCTGATAGTTTAGGCATTTCTGAACAAGTTGGATGCCATACATGACATCCATATGAGAGCCTTGATCTAACAAGGCTGTTTGAGAATATGACTAGTTCTCAGGTTAATATTTTGATTTGGTAGCATCTTACAGCATTGTAAAAAAATAACCTTATTTCAGCTTATCCTGTGTTCAAATTTGTTATCTCCAACACTAAGTTTGTTTTGATGAAGTATTTGAAGTGGTTAGAATTTATTAAATCCTTATTCTGAATTATGATTTATTCAATAAATTCTATAAAAACTCAATAGTCAAAAGACATATGGAACTTGTGATTTAAATGGAATCTTTTTCATCAAATGTCACATCTATAACAGAAATTTAAAAAAAAAGAGGTTTGGTTAGCTTTTTGGTTAGTTTTATGACTTTTCAATCCCTGTTGGGTTATTTAATGCTGAATTTTGTATAAGGAACCAAATACAGATTGAATTCACTACTCATTGGTAATGATAATATTAACTGTTTCCCTATAATGAAATAGCTATCAGTTGCAATGGTCAACCAGACTAGCTATGCTAACCATTATATGAAAACATTTGGCATTCATTTACTAAATAGCCACTGCTACTTTAGATTGAAGTTTATAAATCTTTCTCTTGAGACATTTTTCAGGAAAATAGCTTTCTCTAGTTCAGTAACTGTTATCACTCTTTCTATTATTGATGAGGGACTTCCTTCCTATCTTTTTGTTTGAAGTAGCGGGAAACATCAGCATCCATTATTATGCCATTATTTTCTCTTTGAGTTACCATAACTATCTGTTTTGTTGTTGAAAGTCATCAAGTGGTGTGGCTTCTCTTATTTGATACAATTCTTTGTGATTCTGTAATGCCAGTTCAAAGAAAGATGGTCCTCTCTAAGACCTACAGTCTTCATTCACTGGAAGCCATTTTTAATCATTGATGTAAGAAAGTGATTGTATGCAGGTGATAATTAGACATTTCTGAATGAGTTGGATGCCATACTAGATATCCATGTAAGAGTCTAGATCTGATAAGGTTATTTAAGAACGTTACTCAGACTCTTAGGTTAATGTTTTGTTATTGTAGCATTTTGTGGTTTTGGTGACAAAACAGCCTCTAGTGCAGTCAATTTTATGTTCAGTTTCCTTAATGATAATGAAGTCTGCTCAAATCTCCAGAACCAGCCCCAGTAACTTCACTGACTCCAGCACTGCCACAAGAATTTCAGTTCTTTGAATATTTAATTTATTCAGACTTGATTCTCATGATTTTGGTAAGGTTTCATTTGCTTATGGCCATGGTACTAATTTACAAGTTTCACAGTTTTTTTTTTGTTTTTTTTTCAGTCCCTGATTTTTTTTTTTTTTAAGATTGTGCCTTCTATCATCTTCATTATATAGTTTTCTGCCATTACAACATCAACTCCCTGCTAGGTCCTCAGTTACTACTACTGGCACCAGTGTCCTTAGATGAGGTGATCACTTAGAATATCAAATTTCTGAAGTATCTTCTTTTTATTATGTTTTCATCAAATTACAAATTAGAGATACCAAAATTAAATACGTACAACAATTTAAATATATAGGAAGTGTTTTAACAGAGGATGGAAAATGCGACACCAAACTCCAAAGACGCATTAGGACAGTGAAAGATAACTTCTAAAAGCTAAGCAATGTATTAAGAAACAGGAAAAAGAGATTTGAAGTTGTGAATTCTTTAGTATTCTTAAAATTTCAAGGTGCATTGGAATAGTGAAAGATGCCTTCCAAAAGCTAAGCAAAGTATTAAGAAACAGGAAAATTTTCTTAGAAACAAAGAAAAGTGACAATCGCTTCACAGATGAAGAAGAGACTTGAAGCAACAGAAATCTGGTTCTACAGAAGGATATTTGGAATACCATGAAGTAATGAAATTTTAAAGAAAACAGAAATAAAAAGCACAGTTATACTTAACATCAGAATGAGGAAGTTGGCATTTCTAGGACATGTTATGAGGAATGCAGGCTTAGAAAATTTGATACTCACAGGTCATATTGAAGGCAAGAGGGACAGAGGAAAACAATACATAACCTACCTAGGGAGTGTGAGTAAATGGATGATGGATCAAGGTTTTGAGGAGGTAAGACAAAATTTGTTAAGAAAGTATTATTTATTACAAAGTAGAGGAAACTATGGAGAGCCATAATTGCCAATGTCCTAAATGGACACACCATAGAGAAGAAGAAATCTTCCTTCTACTATTGTTGTATTTTTTAAATTAAATATCGGTCAATAAATAGTCAAGAAATTCTCTGAATGGTTCAAGAGTTGAAAAACTAGGGGTCAATGAGTGGCAAAAGTTAAAAAAAACTAGGGTTTAGTGAATAGCCAAGAGTTCTCTGATGGGGTCAAATATTAATAAAACTTATGTATTCATTATAAACCAGTTATTAAATATTGTTTACATGAATATAAATACAAAATAATTAGCATTAAATACTTGTGTCTATTTTCCATCTAGCTTTTTACGTTGTTTTAGAAATGTTGAAACAGTAGACAATATCTTTTCTGAATGTGCAATTTCTAATGTATTGATGTTTGGTATTGCACGCTTTTCACATCTAGACTTGAACTGGGGTCATTATTCCTATTTTTCTGTCATTGACCCCTTTTAGGCTTTTGCAAAATGCACATAGGTATAATGAATGTCTTGCATGTGATGCCATCTTATAAAGATACTTATTCTCTTCAGGCAATAAAAATATGTGAATATATTTGAGCACAGATTTGTAATATTGTAGAAAGCATGCAAATTTTTACTTGATGCTTTGGTTGAGCTTAAGGCACAGATTAAAGAAATGCATATAATAACCATGTTCTCTAAGTAATTTTTAGGATCAATTCCTAACCACTGACAAACCCATTCTTTTTGATTTTCAAAACAGAAAAAAAACTTGCTAAAACAAATTTTAGTTAAAAAAAATTCTAAATTCAAATAAATTATTTTCAGTTGTTAATCACTACTCCATGTTGAGAAAATAAAACATTCCTATAGCTTCAGACATATATATTTAAAAAAACACATAGTTGAAAATAAAAGATAAAAATCACCATTGATAACAGCTAAAACTATCTAAAAGTTCTGCATATCTGAGCACTTTAGGTTATTGTTTTGATAATATGGTCTTGATAATAGCTAAAACAATAACCAAAAGTGCTCGGATATGCAGAACTTTTAGATAGTTTTTACACACTTTGTGTCCAGAAAAGAAAACACTTGAACAAATACAAGAAATCTTATTTATTATAAAACGCAGATTGTGTGTGTCTGTTCGTTTATATATGGGATTATATATCGTTTATATATTTCCTACATTTTTCAACCGATTTCAACAAAACTTCACAGGACTATGTAAAATTACCCGGTGGTGGTTCTGACAGCACCAAAAATTGGAAAAACACAATTGTTTTTACATGAAATCAATTTGAAAGCACGGTTAAGGGTATCACACCCGGCCGGAAGTTACTGCCGGCTACTCAAACGTCCGAATGCCGTTAACTTCCGGTCACTGAGCGTTTTTTTCTCAGAGAACGATACATAAAAAGTAAAACAAATGAAACATAAATATACACAAGTCCTCCTAACTAAAAATAATAACCGGAAACTGCTTTAAATACACATGGTGTCCAAATGAAACCCATGTGTACAGTCAAAATGCAGAAGTTAATTTTTAGTCATCAACCAAAACATATTGCCAACTGGCTACAATGCTACTGCAGCCGACATAAATACGGCCGATTTCTTGGCTCTGGGGTAGAGCGATGTGCTCCCCCTCTCACCTTCACATCTCAAGTGTTAATAAAAGCAAAGCATGTCAGATTTATAAAGATTTCCTATTTGTCCCTTATACCATCATTCTCTTTCATTCCTAAAAACAGATGCAAACTATGCCTGGAAGAAAAAATTAAAATAATTAAGTACAAAAATACAAGCCAGTTATTGAACCAGAGAAATGAAATTATACTTAAATGTCATTATAAAAATAAGTTTATATAGTCTTAAAAATAGACATTTATTTTGCATGAAACACTGAAAAATATATATTAGGTTTGTAACTATATAAGTTTATATATATGTATGTATATATGTATGTGTGTGTATCTATCTATTACTTTTATTACTATTATTATTACTTTAAATATATTATATATATATATATATATATATATATATATATATATATATATGTTTATTACTATTAAATGCTGATGATGTTTAAATGAATAACAACATAGATTGCATTTCTGTGATTTTTATTACTGGTTGCACAGTTAAAGTTTTATCCATAAAATTTCCCTACCTTCCCTTACTGCAATATTCTCAAAAAAATCTAAAGTAGGTTCTGTAATGTAATCGGTACTGAATTAGCTTCTTGACTTCAGCCGCTTTCTCACAGACGTGATGTGGCTTCTCTCTGTCTTTTCTAAAAATATTTTCATGGCTACTGCACTGAAGGGCATTTTTTCCCTGGTGCCCTGACTACATGAATTTAAGTGTACTACTAGATTGGCATCTAGGTCCCAACTTTTTACTGTTGAAATAGTTAAATGTAACTGCCCTTCTAACAGTTTCTTTCCTCGCACTTCTCCATATTGGAACTCCATTCCTCTCACTTGTTTCCCTGATAACTACAATCATCAAAAACCTAAATGCAACATCAGTCACCATGTTTTGTTGTGTTGATACCTGTTCTTTTTTCCTTTCTTCAATCCCCCCTACACCCACTCTTTTCTCTCATTTTCACTCTCCATAACCCCCTATGTGATAATGGCACTTCTGACTTGTTTGGGGTGAAATGCTTAAAAAAAAACAAAAAAAAACCAAAACATTGAATGGCTCATTTGGTATTCAAGTATTTGTTGTTAACATTCTTTTCTCATTCGGTTCTTCCAGTTACGAGTCCTTTTTTGAAAGCTGATCGTTTTGTGCTCATTTTGTTCAATTCTTTTTTTGTAACAGATTTAATGTTTAGTATAGAGCTTAGAAAAAATTTGCAGTGTGAGATAGGCAAGAACTAAGGCATGTATCAACATCAGCACGGCAAAGGGCACACCTTTAAAGGTAAGGAAGGGCAAAAATATTTTAAGTCAAGTGATAGTGATTGCTGTATGAGTCATACATTTTTGAATCAAGCATGGGCAACACCGGGCCATCTTGCTAGTATTACATAAAAAGTTTAATCGCAGTAACTTGTCAGTCATCTTTAATGAAATATATATATATATATATATATAAATAAAAGAAGGCTTGCTGTTAATCTCCATAGCAAGATGGTCTTAGAGGTATTTAGTAAATTTATCTTACTTTGGCACAAGGTCTCAAGTGTAGTAATATTTAGTGGTAACTGAACACCTAATAGTCATGGTTTGTATAACTAGCTTACTAACCTCTACTCCATAAGTCATATTTGTTTTTGCCTGAGTATGTAAATAATTACACTTTAGGTAACTATTTACCTATTTATATGTGTCTGTTAATGGAATGTTTATATATAAATATCAGAATCATTAAATATGAGACATTTTTTATGGCTATAATCATATCTTTAGATAGCTCTCAAAATTTCATTGTTAGAATTGTAATGTGTTTCCTTCAAAGGATGGAGTTATTTCACTTATTTTAATTATCATCATCAAAGCTTAAATAAATTCATTGAGCACAAAGCATTACTGTTGATTGAAATTATAAAATCTTTCTCTTGAAATAATTTTTCAGTGAATTAGCTTTACCAAGCCTACTTTTATTGCACTTTCTAGTATTGATGGGATTTTCCATTCAAACCTTTTGTTTAAGGTATAATGGAAAATGAACATCTTTATTATGTCATTTTTAAAAAATTTTCAAGGTAAATTTGGAATGATGTTTAAATGAAGGTATCCAAACAGAACTTCATAACTGTCACAAGTGGCACAAACGATTTTTTTCTCAATATTTTTAAGCATCCTGGGTCAGACATTAAACTACATCCGCGTCCTGGGTAAGATGATAAACTACATCCAGCAGCAAGGCCTCTGATCAGGAGGTTTTGAGGAGCATGGAACCACCTCTTAATTGCTGGTGTTCCCAGGTCCACCTTGACCCGGGGTGGTAGCACCTGTTAGGGTCCTAGCTATGGGCAAATAGTGAACTCCTAGTTTTTCCAGATCTTACCCACGTTCTGGGTATGACGATAAACTACGTCCTTCAGAAGAATAATGTTGCCAGTTATACGTTTTTTTGGAAACAATGTTGCCAGGACAAAATAGGCATTTAAAATTCATATAAACTGGATTTGGCATTAAATAACCCACAGTGGTTGATATGCCATAAAACCCAAACAAACAAACAAACAAACAAATCAATATTTTTAAAAATTTTCTTTTTCAGGAGCATAGTACATATAAAAAAATGACACTGTTATTTATGTATAGATTGGTATATTTGCTTAGGACTAAAGTATCTGATCTGTGCATTCCACCTATGATCAAAGTGCCACATTTTGGATTACAGTGTAAAATCAGTGTGGTATTCATGATCTTGATAAAAAGTTTTACATGCATGAAAAAATATAAAGGGACTGCTGAAACGTTCTTAGACTAAATCAGTTATTCTCAAACAGTGTGGTGTTCTTCAAAGGTGCAGCAGAAGAGGATAGCAGGTAAAGTTTAGAAACAGTTTCAAAAAGTTCATGTGCCAAAAATAAATATGATTTCAAAACTTAAAATATTATTATAGATTACTTGTAATTTCATAAATTAAATATTAATAATAATAATAAATAATTATTAACTGATTTTATCATGGTGATATTATTGCATTATATCGATTATTATAATATAGTAACTAGGGGTCTGCAAATTGGAGGAGAGTGTTATCAATAATAATGTTCTCCCCCTTTAACTCTCTCTGTGCTTTTCAATTTTAAACATACTTTTTATCACATAAAATTTGGTGAGCCACAAACAAATTTTCCAGAGAAAAATGTTTGAGAACCACTGGACTAAATAAACATAAAAAATTTTATTTGGAGTAGCTTCTTAGTTATGCTGAGAACTTTTCAATATCTTTTTGTATATATTGATAGTCACTGGATTTTATATATATATATATATATATATGTAAAAGCTTCTATTATCTCGTACACTTTTTTAATGAAGTCATTATTTAATGAAATATACAGAATCATATAAATATAACATATGATAATGTTATACTACATTGCAATTAGATATCTTTCTGATTAATTCTGCATGCCAGCTAGATGTGAAGGCAGAGAACAAAATAAAGAAATTGTTTTTTGTGCATATGCTCCAAGCATCACGTCTGGTTGCCAAAGCAAGCACTCACAATGAAAGCGAAACTGACAAATCACAAATGTGCCAAAAACGAGATGTTCCTGGTGACTGCAGAGATCTGCTTAAAAGCAGGTCTCCCATAATGGCCACAAACAATTGTGGTCTACAAACTGGCATGCAGGGTGCTGCTGCCACTGTTGTCATCACCATGACTGCCATCTCTCAACATGACTGCTACTCTCACCAACCATTGTCACACTCAGTCTTGAATGTGAATGCCATGAAGGCCGAGAACAAAAATTTTGTTTTCTGTGAATAGGCTCCAAGCATTACGTCTGGTTACTGAGGCAAGCCCCTGTAATAAATGTGACTGGCCAATTGCAAATGTTTCTGCTGAAGAGGAGATGTTTCTGGGGACTGCAAAGCCCTGCTTAACAGCAGTTCACCCATAATGACCACAAGTAGTTGCAGCTACAAGCTTTCCTTGTTGCCAATGCCTTCACCTCAACTCACTACAGCAGACAACTATCCAGTATCAACACCGCCAGGGCCAAGACACCAACTGTTGGAATTGATAAGATCTCAATTTCAACACTATCCATTTACAAGCCTTCCTCATCGCCAATGCCATCACCTCGGAAAACCCGGATTACTACAGCGACTCTGCAAAGAAGCGATTCCAATGCCACAAGCAAGCAACTCTGCAAGCATACAACCCACTCAGGCTACCATCATTTCATAGAACACCAGCTAATCAGCTACACCAACCTTGTCACTTCGGCATACCTGACTTGCTACAAGCATTCCCTTTGCAGTTGTCACCATGAACAAGCCTATCAGCTACACCAATCCCTCATTACCTTGACAACCAATACACCTTACAATAAATTGATCCACCAGCATGACCTTGATTGACCAACACATGCAAACAACCATATCTTGTGACCTCGATAAAGCCAACACAAGAAATAGGTCAACTCCTGGTGCTACCCTTACATTTGATCACCATCCTGATGATCAGTAACAGAAATTGACATTTCACTGATTTCCTGACAACTCTGTAAGACACCATATATATTAAACAAATACTTATTGTTAAAAAAAACTAATCCTTGTTATTCCTTGCTTTTTGCAACCAAATGCTTATTATAACAAGAATCTATCTATATAACTTGTTATATTACAAATTACATAGATGACTGGTTATATATCATTTACTCAAGTATGAAAAAAATATGGCAGGATTAAAAATGAGCTTGATCCTTGACAAAGGAAAACAAAATGACAAAACATTAAAGGTTCAATTAATGAACCTCTTCAAGATTATCTTAATTCCTAGAAAAATACTAACAATTTCACTTATTAATATTGTTCCACTTTTCTTCTTTTTCACAGTGATGATTTTATTATACCTGAACTGCCCTATGGTCAGGAATTGGTCATCAACATTCGAACGACCTGGGGAGACAAGCATTATGTTGGGCTTACAGGCATTGACATCTTTTCAGATAAAGGAGACTCAATTGTTGTGAAAAAGGTATTTTGCTTTAATTTTCCAGATCTTCTTAGTCATTGCTTGTATTTAGATTTTGGTCTGGCTGTTCTCTCTCATATTTTAAGGAAACAAATTTACAAAATCAAAAGAATTGTTCAAACACTAGGAGACATTTTTTTTATGTTCATTTTGTTGTTACTCTATTGTTTCAAACATTGTGCTGTACAGATTAGGCTAGTATGTCTTCTGTACATTTTTTAATCCAAACCATTGTCATTTCAAGAATTTTTCAGACCTCTGAGCTCATTCTTGATGTTGCTATTGTTGTTACCATATTTTGGACCAGCCATTCTACAGCTTTCTTCAGATTTACAATGAGGAAGAAAAGAGAGGAATTATTTCCCAAGAAATTCGTGGCAAACGGAAAAGAAATGGTGGCAAAATATTCTGTCTCAGCATATTCCAGATACACAATTTCATTCTTGGCAACTTATATAATGTAAGCAATTCCAAATATTTTAGATGCAGGATGAGAAAGGAATTTACACCATATGCTGAACTGGCATGATTTATCCATCAGTCTAATGTATGCTATTTCCCACAAAAAGACATTGCTGAAGGCTGAAATTGAATTGAAAGAAGTGGCAGACTTTAATCTGACAGGCAGGTGTATAAGTCAGGCCAGTATGAATTTCCGTACAGAATGGATTTCTTTGCTCGGCAGTGATAGAATCAGCAAGAATCTTTGCACAGAAGAAAATACAGCATCACTTTTTTTTTACACAGGTTGATTAGAATAGAATTATTAGGGGTGAGTGAAAAATTTCTTTCAATAAACCATAGATTCAGTCACTAGGTTAAAAAAAAAAAGTTAACTGAAAAATGAATCACACACACCTAATATGTGTGTATCTATTTCTATCTGCCAACATATATATATATATATATATATATATATATATATCCAGGTAAAATGAGAACAAATGGTGTATGATTTCATTGTATGTAATATTTAATTTAAAAGTGGGCTCAATACATAGCAGGGCTAAATATTATTTATTTTAGGATATTAAAACGTTAAAAATCGCTACACAATTACAGTTACGTTTCAGCACTATAAATGTGTCTCTTCAGGCAATGTTAAACTGCTGGCAAAGTGAAAGATTAATTTCAAAAAGCAGTCTACTTAAAAAAAAAAAAAATAGACTCGTGGGCTTTGCTGTAATTAACCAATTGAATGTGACCTACACTAAATTCAAATTCACTGGGGAAAAAAAAAACAAAACTTTTTAATATAGGTCATGATATGAAGTCATCTGCATATGAAACCTAGACAATTTCCTTATGGACAGATATAGATTGTTACTTTATTTTGTAACGTGTATCGAAGTCTGGCACAAAAAACGCCCCTAGAATCAAAAGTGAAAGAGATAGGGAAGTAATTATACATAATGCTAGCCAGTCATATGCTCATTTAGCTTCTTACATAAAACAAAACATATTTGTAATTATGTAGTGATTTTTAATAAATAAATAATATATATATATATATATATATATATATATACTGGACTCTCCCATTGTTTTCATTGTATGAAATTTAAGTAGCTCAGTTCTTAAAATAAACAGCCATACTACCTGCATGCAAGTCCTCTGATCAGGAGCTTTTTAGGTGGAACCACCTCTTAATTTCTGATGTTCCCAGGTCTAACCTGACCCAGGGTGGTAGTACCTGTTAGGGTCCCAGCTATGGGCAAATAGTTAACCCTGAAACTGGGGTAAAAACACTATGAAAGTGTAAAAATAGGTTTTAATACCAGAAATACTTTAAAAAATCATTACCAGCAATAAATTTTAGAAAGAAAAAAAAACTATTACCAGAAATAGATTTTTGACAAAACAAAATATTATTCGCAATAAAAATTTTGTCAGCATTCAATAACCCAATGAGGTTAATATGCCATAAAGCAAAACAAACGAAATCAAACCATACTACCTGCACATATCATTTGATTACCATGGGGAAGGCTTGTGCAGAACCAACCACGCTTTTTGGAAGAGTCAAATTCAAAGAACGGGTGGTCAGTATGCCACAAGGTCCCCAAATTACCCTCCACAGGTTTTGAATTCAGATTTTTCCTTCTAGACTGTTCACCGTTTGTGGTTATATATATATATATATATATATATATATATATATATATATATATTTCTTAATAATCAACAGATTATAATATTTTTATAATAATAAAAATATTAGTAATATATTTATTTTCAAATATTACTTTTAGTAGATACCAATATTTGAGTACATGCTTTGTTTATTTTTAATTTTTTTTATTCAAGAACTCTTAATAAAAGAAAATGTGCCCTTCAGCAGGATTTGAACCTGCATCCCTCATTGCAGGAGGACTCACTGTTTGATTCAGTGTGATTTTACTGTTTGTCTACAAAGTGCATAATAATAAAGCAAGGTTCTATTTTGCCTGTAAAGCACACTGACTCACTCAGATTTCCTGAAACACACATCTGCTCAGTTTCATATCCGAAATGTAAACAAAGCAATTTTTAAATAATTAATGGATTTAATTGCCTTCTTCACATTTCAGAAAACTGAGCAGATATGTGCTTAGGGAAATCTGAATAAATCTGTGCTTTAAAAAGCAAAATAGAACCTTACTTTAGTTTGGATCAGATGTGAGTGTCTCTACTCAAATTTGAGCTTTCACTAAAAATAATGTCTGAAGTAATATATATGTATATTTATATATGAATTGGGATCAAATAGTGATCAAGTATGGATCAGAATCTGACAGAATGATAAGATAAAGAACAAATAGAAAACATTTATCAATCTAACAGAGAAAGAGATGTGGAAAAAAATTTCTGGTATTTTTATTTTTGTATTTGATTCTTATTGGTAAGACAAATTTCTCATGTATTTGACTTGCCAGTCAGCATTTTTGTATATAATATTGTTTATAATTAGATATAATTTATATATTTTCATAGACAATGCAGGGTATCCTTGTTAGTAATAATAATAAAGATAATAATCATGAAAACAGCAGTAAAAATGCTTTATGTAAAACTAACCATATGAACAGAAAACTAATTGTAAAATATAATAGTAATGTTTCATCAAAAAATTCTCTCAGTGTCTTGGAGAATATACTTTATTTTAAAACTTTTTAGAATTTTGCATTCGAAGGAGATTCCTTCAAACGTTAATTTTGTTCAGTTTCTTATAGTTTTCTCGGTGTTTTATGTTTCACTGGGGAATGTCTAAAGATACAGAAAAATTAATTACAAAGAATAACACTTAAAATACATCTTTGTAGTCATTTAGCACTGCTTGTTTTTTTTTTCTAACAGATTACTGCTAATCCCAAAGACATCAACATTTTGCCCGAATATGACAAAGATCCACGTGTCGTTCAGAACCTCATTGATGGAGTCAACCGTACCAGAGATGACGTCCACATGTGGCTGACACCATTCACGACTGGAAGGAATCATTGCATCACCATGACATTTGCTCAACCATACAGCATTGCACTTATTCGCATTTGGGTAAGTTTCCCCTGTTACTTGTGAAAATGTGCAAAATGAGAGTATCAAGGCATAAGGAACCTTTATTCACCTGTTATCATTGAAGCTTACAGAATAAAAATATCTAAGGTGACATGCATAAAAGACAGACTCTTGTGTTGGATGCAAGTTCAAAACTTGTTAATAGAAACATGTTTTATTTTCAATGTTCCCATGAGCAGTCAAAGGGCATATTCAATGAAGGTTTTGTAATAAAAACCAATAAGATAAAGTAAAACTAGTAATAAAATAATAGTAATAATTCAGAGTGTACTGACCAAGAGTATTGAGAAAAAGCAACAAGTAATAAGATAATAGTAATAAAAAGTATTTATTAAACAAGAATATATGGTAAAGAAACTATTGTTTAGGGGAGTAAAATAACCTTTGAGAAAGAATTAGAAGTCCTACCAGGGTCCATTAGTGGCAGCCACAATCTTAACAACATAAGATATACAGATAACACAGTGTTGATAGCACATATAGAAAGGAAACTACAAGAACAAATACAAGAGGTAGTGAAGAAAAGCTAGAGAAACAACTAAACGTCAATTGTAAAAAGATGGTGTATGGTTGTTAGCAAAATGAACAGTCCAAAAAACAAATTAGAATTTCGAGATACCAAAATCAAACAAGTACAAAAATTTAAATATCTAGTAAGTGTTTTAGCAGAGGACAGAAAGTGTGACACTGAAATCCAAAAGCAAATTGTGATAGCGAAAGATGCATTCCAAAAGCTAAGCAAAGTATTAAGAAATAGGAAAATTTAATTAGAAACAAACAAATGAGTACTAATATCATTTCTCCTATATAGCAATGCATGCTGGATAATCTCCACAAAAATAAATAAGAGACAACAGAAATGTAGTTCTACAGAAGGATGCTGAGAATACCATGGACTGAACATGTGGGCAAAGTTTTAGAGGAAATAGAAACAAAAAGGACACTTATACTTAGCATCAGAAAGAGCCAGTTTAAATTTGTAGAGCACATAATATGGAAGGAGGGTTTTGAAATTTTGATACAGGATAGATTTGAAGGCAAGAGGGATAGAGGAAAACAATGCATCACCTATTTAGCAAGCATAAGTAAATGAATGGTGGAAGAAGGTTTGGGAGGGATATCAAAATTTGTTTAGAGCTTCAAAGAACAGGAAATTGTGGAGAGCCATAATTGTCCTGCAGGGGTACAACACCTAGAAGAAGATATATTTATTTTTCAGGTTACTTTATAAATGTTGTTCCACTCAAAAAATACTGACAATCATGAGTTCAGTCCTTCTGTACAGAAATGTACATTTGTTTAATGGAAAAGCAAATTGGCATTGAAGGAAAATCTGACAAGTTCTGAAAATTCCTGAGAAAGATACTAAATATGACAAGTAAAGGAACAAGAATTCTGCAGATTAAATAAAAGGTTTCAGTCAACATTCCTGGAACGTTAACCAAATGCAACTGAAATGTTGTAAGAAAACAAGAAGAAGAAAGCGTTCACAGTGAATCAGTCTTTGTAACTTTGTCTCAGGATTTCATATAGAGATAAATTATTGTCAGTTCTGCAATAGACTCTTTAAATTCTTTGTTTTTGTAAATTTGTGATCAAATTATAACTCTTGAGTGTAACATTCTAATATAGAATTTGCTGCACACATTCATTCTCCCACATAGAAGAACTACTGTAATTTTATTGTCCTCCAGTCATTACCATTTTATTTATTATTTACGCTATTTATATTCAGACTATTGTCTTCATCTTTGTTGTTTTTATCACAACATTTTGGCAGTTGTGCCCTCCAGCCTTTCTCAGGTGTGTATTGATTTGAGTAATCTACCGGGAATTTCAAACTGAACTCTTTATTTAATCTATGTGGGTAGACTGTTCTTATTCCACTGCCCATGCCTAGGGATTATCGTCTAGTTTTTATTTTAGCCTCATCCTTCTTCTTAGATTTGGAAACAATTTTTTTTTAATTGTATATATTTTAATCCTTCTTTTTCTTTTCTGCACAAATATTTGCTCTTATTCTGAAAAATTGAATCCAACTGATGAGATTTTGTAAAAGGGAATCTACTTTATTATAAAAAGTGTCATATGTGTGTGTGTGTGTGTGTGTGTGCGTACATTACATTCCACATATATATAAATTTAAAGATTGAATGCGAATCAAATATGAGAAAACAGACAATAAGACAGGAACTCTGGTATTTTCAATTTTGTTTGGGTCAGTTCTCATTGGTCAGTCACGTATCATGTGCATTAAAACCATAGATAATTCTATATGTATGTGTTTGTGAAGATTCTTGTATGTCTAAATGGACATCGAATGGTAATGTGTATTGATAATTGTACATGTGTAGTGGGAGTTCTAATGTCTTCACCTTTGTGCAGTCAGCCAGCACAGCAGGGTGGTATTTAGCATGAATCTTCAATGCCTAACCAAACATGTAGTCCTGTAATTTACTGGTTGTTTAATGTGTTCAAAGGTGAGCAGTCTTTTGTAAACAAAGTACTCATTAATAAAAAATAAAAAAAATAAAAAAAAAATACTATATTCAAAAGATTTATCATTCTGACTTCAAGTTTGATCATACAATCCATCTGAAGTTATTATGCAAATCACATAAACCTCAACAACTCGCTTTGAAAATTTTTGTAAAATTTTAAATGATTAATTTTAGACATCAAAACATAGCCTGAATTAAATTTTTAGGTAGTTTCAACATTGTTTTATTAAAGTTATTGGATTTATTATAAAAACTGCAGCCTTAAATTATTATGCAAATTCAGAAGTTCACTTTTTACTTCAATATCAAGGTAATAAAATCAACAATTATCAACATCTACAAAAGAACAAATAACAAACATATATGATAAGTCTTTGAAGCATTTAAATCTTAAAATAGTGAATCTTCTTCTCAATAACAGCCAGCAATCTATTATCCATTGATTTTGTTAAATTGTTTACTTCAACAGGTTCAATTTCTGACATGGTGGTTTTAATTGCTTCCCATGCTGTCATATTGTTTACCAATATTTTCATTCAGATCAGGATTTGATGGTGGCCATTTTATTATCTTATCTTCTGTAAACCTTTTTATGCTCAAAAAATTCATGGGTAACCTCAGATACATTAGATTGAGTATTGTTGTGCATAAATACATATTTCACTTGCTGAAAACAGAAAATAACAAACTTATTGAGTGAGGCAATCTTCATATTGGATATATCAAATGAGCTTTGCAGAGATCATCAAATAATAAATGACTGTTGAAAATATAACTAAGTTGACATAATGCCTTGCCAAAAAGACCTTGCACTTAATGTGAAGAACGGGCAGAGACATTGTCATGAATGAATGCAACAGATTAGGTGGAATCTCATTGCCAACTGAGAAATCCCATGGGTCAGTGTCTGTTCATGCTTGTGCTGTAAGGTCCCTACTGATTACACAGTTGTATCAAAACTGCACAGATATTCAAAAATGGATTGATACTTTTTAAACAGATCTTGTGTGTGTGTGTCTCTCTCTCTCTCTTTATTTATATATATATATATATATATATATATATATACACAAACACACACAGTAATAATATATGGCTCAACAATGTAGTAATTACTAGGTTATTAATCTAAAATTTTAACTTTAAACAAAATAAATGGGAAAAGCTGGTTTCTTCCTTCTCCCATTTCTATAATCTCTAAGTGGCCGATATATAGCTATCACTAAATGAATAGTGACATGTACTGTGAAGATGACAGATGCCATTCAATATTGATTCCAATATCCACATTTTCAATATCTATAAACCATCTATCACCATTATGCAACACTCTGCCTTCATAAAATAAAGCAAATGTAGTATATATCGTATGCTGTGCTTTTTAGCTAAGCTACAGAAATGTCTTTCTTTTTTTATTACACCCACACAGGTATGTATAATATAGATAATTATTCTTTAAATTTATATACCTGCATATAAATATTTAATATATCTGTATATATATATATATATATATATATATATATATATATATATATATATATATATATATATATATATAATCAATACAACTATACTCTACCATGAAAATAAAAAAAAAAAATTCAAATTCTGGCAGCCCTTTACATAAAAAAATACAGCCGAAAATAAATAAAATCAATTATGAGTATGGCAACAAAGTTCTGAAATGTTTATAACAGCAAAGTTTTGAAATATCTAAATTGTAATTGTTAATATTACAATTAAAAAACAATATTTTAAAACACATAATTACAATTTTTAATAAGAATTTACATAAATTAATTTACCTCTCTTACACAGCAGTAATCTTTTTAAAAATTTTACAGCATTCATGTTCACACATATTCATAACATTAATTCTTTGTCTTAGCAAATTCATCCCTGAAGATGATCTTGGATGAGATTGAAAGTAGTTGGGAAAAATAAAAATCATATTGATAATTACAGCTTTTTTCTTGATCAATTTTGTACAGACACTAAGAAATTGATTTGTGAACTTTAGAGGATTAAAATAAAAATAGAGATAATATATCTAGATTATTCAACCAAACATACATACATATATATATATATATAAAATTGAATATATCCAAATAGACTTAACCATAAAAACTTATCTATACTGTTGTAGAAAAAGCAGTTGAAACATTTGCCATTTGGCCCCAAGTAAAACCTCTTCACAGTAGTCTTCAAATATTGTTTTCTAATCATAATTCCTTGTAGACACTTTTCTCATTGTGTTTGAGAGATATATTTATTGATTTATAAAATAATAAGACTGGTTTCTGACCTTGAAAGGATTATTTTGAATGGGGTTGTCTTTTGTGAGAACATGTAAATATTTTGCCTTCTTCTGAAAGAGATTAAATTTTTTGTTGAAAGTAAAGAAGATGCCTTTTTCCATTTTTGAAAACAGTCCAGTTTGTCTGTATTTGATATTATTTATAAATCTGAAAACATTGTATAAAATATGGTAAACATATTGACAGCATCTATAATAAACCAGGTTATTCTTGTGCGCCATTGTGACTACTTCTTTATGTGCTGTGTCCCTTCAAGACGTAGGCAATTATGGCTCTCCACAATTTCTTTTCTTCATAGCTCCTAATAAATTTTGTCTTTTTGTTATTTCTCCTTGACCTTGTTCCACCATCTATTTACTCAAACTCACTATGTTTTGTTTTCCTATGTCGCTCTTGTTGCTTCAAGTTGCTTCTAGTTGCTTCTAGTGATCCTAAATGAGAGATCAGGCTAAGTATTATAAAAAAAGGGTGCTTGCTAGACAACATTGATTAATTATAATCTCATCTTTTGAGCCTTATGAGAAAGATGGGAATCTATTGCTCTGGATGAACAGTCCTTGAGAGTTGTCATGTCACTTGCATGCTCAAATAGATACTCACAAGATATATTGGAGGTAAAAGAATCAAAACTGCAAGTAACTGAATAAACCTGTATACAAGGGCCTACAACCATATCACACTGAAGCACCATGCTCACTGAAGTTAAGCAATGTCGAACCTGATCGGTTACCAAGATAGGTAGCTGCTTAGGAATGCTAGATGCTGTAAGCTTGGATGTGCAGTTGGTGTAATGGATAACAGCTCAGAATTGTTTCACTTATATGCAAATACCCTTGGGAAAGGAATGAATTCATCTCTTCTTTCCCTTAAATATGGGTTAATTAATAGGACATGTATCAGTAAAACATTATTTAAAAAAAAAAAAATTTACAATCTCAAAATATTTTCTGGCTTTAAACAACCTGCAAGAGGTTGTTAAGCAATGAAAAACAATCACTCAAGCTGGAATAAATGGATGGCAGAAGAGGAAGTGAAATAGATAGTAAGTGAATAAACATTGCTTAGAAGTATGTTGGGGGGAGCCATGATTACCCATGTCCTGAAGGAACGCAGCACATAAAAGAATAAGTAATTTTGTTTAATTTTACAAAAAAAGTTTAAAATGGTGCATTACCTAATTTTTGAACTGATTATTTTTACAAGTCAAAAAATGATCTTATTATGAACTGGAGACATCGATAGCTTGAAACTGCCAAAGGTTATTTAAGCTTGTCCATTGGTTAGTATAGACTATACACGTTGTACATGTATTCTCTACTTTGATTTGCATCAGCATAGTCTTATTAATCAATAGCCATGCCTTGTATGTTGTCTGATGAGGTTTCCTTTGGAATTGCAACATTTAGAATTGATGATGGTGGAGATGGGATAGGTATATATTTTTTTTTTTTTTCCAAGTTTGTGATCCAAACAGTATTGATGAATAAGTAGCATTCTTTATTGTTTGTGAACTTTCTTCTATGTTTTTTGGAAGTTAAGCTCTGGATATTCAAAGAAGCTTCCTGGGAAATGCAAGGTGATACGTGGTTCCCATGAAAGGTATTGTTTATTAAATGCAGCGATGTTTGACTATGACAGATTTCTGATAGTGAACAAAACACTTGTGGTTGTTTGCTGAATATTTTTCAATGCAAAAAGAGATCAAGGTTATCTCTTTATCACCTCAGTATCTATTTTATTGGAGGTAACAAAAGGACAGTGTTTTTGTTGTTTATTCAGTGCAAAAGTAAATCGTATTCAAGGTTTGTACAATGTGCTAGCAAAAACATAAGGTAATTTGAAAAGATTGGTCAATTTTTCTATCTGTTGAGTTACCAGTGTTTCTCATTTCTCGTATAGTTAATTTATGTATGATTTTATATATGTAAGTGCAATTAATATATGTTTGTAAGTATCTACATATGTAAGTACATGGGCATGTGGCCAAGTGGTTAGAATGTTCACTTTCTGACCATGAGGCCTGGGTTCGAATCTCACCAAGGTCGATTTGTCAAGAAGGAGTCTTCCTGATGTTATTGGTCTGGATTGGAAAGTGCCTGAAAAAAAAAAACATACTATGGGTTGAGCCAAGCCTTGTGTGTGAAACTGGGTAGACAGAAGCCTTGGGGGCCATCAATGGCTGTGCTAGCACAAGGGTTTGAGTGTGCTGGCCTTGTTCAGATTGTTGACCATGCAAGATAACATGCTCTCAGAAATGGTAACTAATGTATCCTCAGGATATTTGCAGTATAAACCACAGGTGGGCTCTGTGATTGTTGAACAAACACAAATGCGCCTGAGCAAGTGTCTGCAATAGGAATTGGCTAGCCACCCTAGTAGATGGGTAACCTTGAATACGAGTGGCCAGCTATTATCATTATGTAAGCATAGTTAGTTTATTTATGTATGTATGTATGTATGTACATATGTGAGTATAGTTATGTATTCATGTACATATGTAAGAATATTTAATTTATGTATGTATGTGTGTAGATATAGATATGCGCATACACAGATGAGATGCTATCCAAAAGTTTAGGGGAATTTAAACAGATTGATCAATCAAATTAGCCACTGTTTCCTTTGATTTGCCAATCATTTCACACATCTTAAAATCACTCCCTCATATAAAGAAACTCCTCTTTTTGTTTTATTTTCTTACACTGAAGAAGCTATTTTGTGCCTTTAAATTCCCTCTTGTATGTGTAAATGAAAAATACTGTTAATAATTAACTTCTTTGAAATCATTTAATTATGGTAAAATTATTGAAATTTCAGAATTACAACAAATCCCGCATCCATTCTTTTCGAGGAGCTCGAGATGTTGATATCACATTGGATGGTAAACTCATCTTCAGGGGAGAAATTGCTCGAGCTTGTGGTGGCATTGAAGGAGGTACTGAGGCTTTTGGTGATGTGAGTAGATTAGTTCAATCCTGTATGAAAGAAACTGTACTCTTTTTCTTTAAATATATTTTTTCATTCTTTCTTCTAATTAGCAGATTATGCATTTTTTTACATGACTTTGGCTTCCATCTTCTTACATATTGTTAACATAAGTGCATTTATTTTGTTTAAAGTTTTTGGATGAAGTAATAACATTATCCCAGGAAATTTTCAGACTAGTATCATATCTTTTTTATTTTGACAATTACAATTCAACTAATATATCCTGCATCTTTCTTTGTGTTATTCAAAATTCTGAGATGAAGCACTATTGTTTTTTTTTGTTTTTTTTTGTTAAATAATGTTCACCCTATAAGAGGCTCAAGAGCCACTCAAGATAGAGGGTTTTTATGTGAGTATGAGAGGAGGATGCAAAAAGAGGGTAAGATTGTAATGGTCAGGAAAATATTCTCTTGGGAGTCTGTTTTACAATGTAGTGGTTCTTTAGAAAAAGCTGTCCAAATTCAAATTCCTTCATACTAATAGAATGCAAGGAGAATGGGAATGATACAGTCCTGTGTACAGGGCATGACAAGGTCCTAGCTTTTATTCTATGAATTATTTAGACTAGTATCTTCATTTATTTATTTTTATAATCATTATATAGCGAAGAAAACGGTGACTTACCTCGTCAAACCAAGCGGCAGCGTGTCGCGTGTATTCTACGATGGAAAAAGTGGCGAAAAAGAAAATTACTTACCAAACAGAAGGGCACATATTCCGCATAACATGCTGAAAATGGAATAATTGAATTAAAGAAAAAACAAGTCCGTCGCAGGAGTTGCTATACAAGTATTTTGATATGCAAATTACGGAACATCCTATCCCAGCTGTTGACGAATGAAAAAAATAGGTTCTGCCAATAAAAGCAGTTGGTGTTCTTGATTGGGGAGCACAAAATTCGGGCATTTTTGGCTTCGGCGTTTGTTAGAGAGTCAGTTATTTTTCTGACTGGTTACACGCATTGTGATTTGAGATAGTACCGGCAAATCGAGTTTTCAGCATTTCTTTCTGCCCCCGATATTCGAGTCTGTACTTACAGTGATTTTTCTTTGTGTTGTGGAAGTAATCTGCAACAAATACTTCCTTTGCTTTCAGAACGCTTGCACATTATATTTTTGTTGGTGCACTCTCCGGCCCTCATAGTATTATTAGAAGTCCTGAGGTAGAATTGTCATTATTACATGAATTAAACATATTCTATTTCCAGCTTTGTTGTTTTGCCTACATTTTAGCTTAGTACTCGCTGGGATCTATGACATTTACTCAGAAATTAAGAGAGGAAGATATTATTTCTCCCATTCTCCAAGTGGAAAAAAATATTAGTCAGGTTGAGTATTCTATATCAGAAATTATAAAATCCAAAAGTTTTTCAGGTGCTGACATGACTTGGCATAAATGTAAAATTTTAGAAGATTCCACAGTGATGTACAGCTGTTGTGACCTCACCTGCCTCATTTTATAGATGTTATATACAAATTATGTAGCCTGTATTCCAAAATCTGAGAAAATCTGAAAACCAAAGTACTTCTGGTCCTGAGGATTTGGGATAAAGGTTTCTCAAGCTGTATTAGTATTTAAAGGTTAATTTTAACAACACTAAAAAAAAAAATGCTCATCTTAGAGATCATTTTTTACCTTCAATTAGCATCTCATTGCAACTTCTTACACACAGATTTTTCACTGACATGAAGTGAAATGATTATATTGAATCAATTGCTAAAACTGCTTCTAGGAAAGTTGGTTCACTCTGTTGTCCAAGACAATTTTTCTCACCAAAATCAATCTTGTGCATTTATACATTTACCATTCATCCGTGCATGAAATATTGCTATCACATCTGGTCTTATGCTTCTACAATGTGTCTAGGGATTCCAGTGAAGAATTGGCAATGTTATTGGTCCTGTTCTGACATTATGGCATCAGTTACTTTTGTTATAAAATGAAATAAGACATATCTCGGCTGATTTACAGGCAAATACTCAAGAGCGAGAACCGGATGTGAACGGGACAAAACCCCGTCACAAAATGAACATTATCTTCGTTTACAAATGTTCCCGTCACTCGAGTTCCGGTCGAAAAATAAAATAATATTTAAAGTGCTCTATTTTTCGTCTAATAAAAATGCTTCCCTCCTAATTATACTCGCTTCGTTTTTCGACCCTGTTAAGCCATAAAAAAATGCTATAAAAGGGGTCACACGGAAGTTCAACAGGCAGTCACAGGTGGCCACTGAAGAGACCTGTTCACAGCAGGGGAGTGCCAGCGTCAACATGTGTGAACTACTATGAGAGATCGACCTAGATCCGAAGCCGGCTTATGAACTTTACCACAGGGGAGCTGTCCCAAACCCTCACGTTCCTGTTGAAATAAACCACGTAAATCTATTTCTGCTGTTGTCGTATTTCTTTCTTGCAACCATACGCTTATCTATAACACTTTCCCTTCACAGGTTCATAGCTTCTTTCTTTGCACTTCTTACTTGTAGAACTCTCTTCCAGCTCCCCTGCTTTCCTGACAACGATGACCTTCAAAAATTTAAATGCAATATCAATTGCTGACTCCTTGAGACCTGTCCTTTTATTGTCATCACTGTTTCTTCCACTCTCAGTAATTCCTTGCATCCTAGTGCTTTGCTTGGGATGAAAGGATTCAAAACAATCCTGACTTTATATCTAGACTCATACACTGACATCTGGCGTCAGTGAGGAAATAATTAACTTACTTCTTGATAAAAATAGTCACTTCTGGGTTTCAAGAGTATTATCTAAACATTTGTAATGCTTTCATTTATAAGTTTGGAAAGTGCCATTAACATTTGGACATTTAAATCTCTTCTTTGTATCATTGCTTCTTCCATTTTTGATTCTCTAAAGAGGTTTCTTTTGTTCTTACAGATTACATCTGATAAGGGTTGAAGAATAGATTGGTTGAAATGTTGCATTAATAACAATAACTGTGCAAAAAGTAGATTTGAGTGCATCAATAATGTTGGATATCTGAAATACTGTTGCCATTATTTCATGAGATTTTTCCATCTAGTATCCCTATTGTTGCTGTTTTTATCACAGTATTTCGGCAGACATACTCTCTAACTTTCTTAGGTGTGTGTTAGATCCCATAATTGTAAAAGTGTTTTGAGCAGAATCATTTGGTTAAATTTCTTTTAACTTTTTGCCAACATTCCTACCAATTTCATAGATATCAGCAACAATGATGTATTTGACATTTGTGTTATTTTTATTTTTATTTTCTTTTTTTTAAATTGTTGAATAAATCTTTGTTGGTTGGATCCAAGAATTAAATGGAGTTGCAAAGGTTAATGAAAGGAAAGATTAAAAATGATTTTGTAATTAAGAACTTAAGCCCCTTAAATGTTATTGGAGGTAAGATCACCTGATGAGCACTGGAGAGCCAATCTTTTCTATTTCTTTTCTCATGTTATTTTTTTTTATTCCCCTAAAATCCCAATGCAAATAATCGGTTATTGTCATTATTCCATAATTTACCATGTTTCATAGCACTTATGAGCACCCACACCACCATTTTGGCAGGGAATTTTAAGAAAATATCTCACTTATTGAATATTACTGGAATTTCATCTTTGTTCCTTATTTGGTGAAGCTGAAAATTAATTTCTTTATGTGCATTTATTACAAATTTATCATTTAATATCTTGCGGGAGGGTGTGGGAGTGGATGTTAAATGCCAGCAAATATAATGTTATCTTGTGCCTTGTAATTTTAGGCACTATTTCATTTGCTGACCTTCCCGAGATGCATTCTACATTCAGTAATAACTGAATGGCAACCAAAGTAGTGTAACTGATATCAACATGTCAAATGGAATCAGTGATCTGAATTTAAATTTCAGGCTTGTCTGTTGCATTCACTTTCACACCAATGCCATTAGGAAAGGTAAAAGGCAATATATATCTTGTCACACTCCCAACTTAAATTCATTTAAATAGTTGTGTAGCCTGAAGTCTCTAACCTTGAACAGCAAGTGGTATAAAAGAAGGAAAACTGAATTTCAAGGCAACAAGAAACCATTGTTTTTCAAGAAGTCTTGGCAATTCACAGTTAACAAAGAAATACCTGTAGAGAGATATGATTGCCAACATTCTGATTGGACATGACATTTAAAAAATGCTTGAACATAATCTTTGCTCTATATATATGTTTTTTTTTTTTTTTTTAATTTTCATTATTTTGGGAAAACATATTACCATTCCAATTTGAATAATTAACAGATTGGGGGTAAAAAGATATCCAGAAAATTTTAAAATGAAATAAAAAAAAAATTTGAAGTTCTTTTGAAAGAGTTGAGATCTTTTATGCTAATTTCTTGAAGTTTAAAATGTTGGATGAATCTTTGTCACTCAGATCTGTGAATTGTTCTAATTGGCAAAAGTCAGTAAAAAATAATGCTGATAAAATATGGGAAACGGATCAAAGTTCCTTAACGTGGCATGCAGCATTTTCGGATTAGGATGAATTGTTCCAATTGGAGTGCTGGCAAAAGTTAGCAAAAAGTAGTAAACAAGATAAGCTCTTTCAAAATGGATAAAAAAAAATATTCCAGTTAAGAAGAAGCCATTGGCTGATTGGAAAAGGTGAACTCAAGTGAAATTGATTAGAATGTAGTTGATTCTAATTCTGGTTGGGAATTGAATCAAGTTGAGAGATAATCAGATGAGAATCTCTCAAGGGAAAAGAAGAATAAAGTTGTTTAAAGTGAAAACAGTTTAACATTTAGCTCAAAATAATTTACCAGTTGGGTTGGAGAGTAATTTTTGATTGTCTAACTTAGAGATCAACAATACAAGAGCAATAATAATAACTGCCAATCAAAACAAAAAAACATTGTCAGTAAAATACATTAATTTACAAATAATGTGACAGAGAAAGGTATATAGATAGTGAAATGATATTCAATGTGGAAAGATATTGTAGAAAAAAAAAAGGACATTTTTACTATGAGGAGTTCCCTGAAAACTTCTTGTTCACCAAAAACTAGACCCAAATGCTACTCAAGTTAGAGAGTTACTGAATGAAGCTGTATGTTAATAAAGAGAGGAAGTAAGAATTGCATATTATGAATATATGTAATATATAGGATAGATAATGGTTGACCATCAACTTGAAGAGGTTAAATTGTAGTGATTGGGAAAATTTACAAATAATGTGAGAACTCTTTCATGACATTAATATCCTACAATTTCTTAAAGAAATCAAACTGTATTCCAAAGTATAACATCAACAAAACTACAAAACTAAACACACATATCACGGCCTCTACTAATCATGTCCATACAAACTGTGGTAGACGTGATGAGACGGAACCTGGGACGAGCACAAGTGGTCGCGACTTGCCTTGTCCCCGCCAAAAAAGAGCCCGTATTTGCTTAGCATGTAAAGCTACTGCAGTTGAAATGAGGGAGAAAAAAGCACTTACCGCTCTGCCCTAATCCGTCCTCGGCCAGATAATGTAAAAGAATTAGTGGGGACTTGCATTGCATTTTTATGCAATAAAGATGCAATGCATTATGGGACAAGAACGCAATGAATTATGGGATCGCATGAAGATGCAAGGAATTATGGGTATATGGACAAATATAAAAGCAACTAATTTTTCCCACGGGGGGGGGGGATTCTTGGAGTGACGTTCACGGTTGGCGGCTGGAAAAGTCGGTTAGTGTGATTTTGAGACAGAACTCAAGAAGGAACGACTCGAGGTTGGAATACCAGCTGGGAGAGCTTGAATTAACTCAATGGCTGCTGTTTTCTTTTTATTTTGCCACACAAGCATACATATGCCCAAAAGCTGAGTACTGCCATGTATTTAACTGTGAAAGCAGAATAGCATATATCATATGTTTATTACTTCAAAGCCCACAAGAAAATTAAATTTTGCCATTAAATGACCAATAAGGAGTTGGTATATTGTTAAACAAATCAAATAAACCCTAGTGGTGAAGGTCTGAATGAAGGAATATAGTTTACCTGAACATTTGCCATAAAAATAGCGATAGAGTAGCAAGAGGTTAACAACGTTTCATCTTTGGGAAATGGGTTGTAGGGTGGAAAATAATTGGTTATTCATTATGTAGGATTTGATAATTAAAGACTTTAGACAGCAGTGTTTGATTGCTGTTTCGGTCTTTCTTCTGAGATACCCTTTACCAAATCTGAATTTGTGTTTTACTCATTTTTTTCATATTACAATTACCACCCAGCCAGAAAGACTTTTTACTAAATTAGTTCCAAAGGGAGATAAACATGTTGTAATCTATATCATCATGATGCAATTTCTGTTTATGGGTTTGTTAGCACAACAATACAGCAAAAGCAGCACTTCATAGCAAGATTTTTGTTAGGGCAATACCATTAAAGCTCAGAAATATATAAAGCAATTTCCACTGTGCAACTTAATAATAGCATGAGGTCAGCATTCACACTCAGCCTGATAATCGATATAATAATCTCAAGGGAGATAACTTCAGTTACATTAAATGTTGTTTATAGAATATTTCTCCTCCTCTTTTATTTTTTAGCAAGATAATTTTCTGCATAATGCTTTACTGGTTTCTATTCAAACTCACCCCAAGTGATGTAATGTTTCAGTAACGAGAACTCCAAGTATATTAAATACGATTTAAACAGTAATTTGTCTAATTTTAACAAATAATACAAAGTCGCTTAACATTGAGCTTAAGGGCCACTTTTTGCAGTGTTTAGGAGAGTAAATGTAATGAATTCTTCTGTTGAATTTTAATGCTGAATTATAACATTGAAAATATAAAATTGAAAATGGTTAATTATCATTTACCAAATATCTATTTGGGTTTTCTGTTGTCAGACAATTCTGTTTAGTGTGGAAGAGGAAATCCTGGAAGCCGTCTCTCGGAATGATGAAGCCTATGAAGGTGATGCCCTTGAGGACATTAGCTGGGAAGAGAATCTGGATATTCATCGGCCAAACACTGCTACAATTGCTGACGATCATGATGATGGGGTAAGAAAAAACAAAAATGTGTGTTTGCAGAATATGCAAGTTTGCACCTGTATCGGATTGATGCAAAAGTCTCAAGCAAAATGATCAAGAAAATTTAAAAGTTTCTTTGAAGTTTACTCCACTTTGTATTGCTTGTATGTAATTCTTACAGATATTATATTTTAAACATATTGCCTGATACAAATATTATCAAAGTAGGGATTTGGTCTTCTCAGTGTATATATATGTGCATATACACACGTGGCTACTCAAAAGTTCTCCACTTTAATTCTTGCAGGACAGTAGCCCTGTGGATTAAAGCATTGCTTGGTGAATTCGGTGACAGTAATTGTGTATTCAATCTCTGGGCCGGGCAGTAATAAATGAGATCTAAAATAAGAACTAGATGAGATAACCATAGAAATGGGACTTGGAATGAGAACACCTGTAGATTAAATAGGGTTCAGTTTGATTGACATACATCTGATGAAAGCCAGATGGCACAATGGCTGAAAGATGAGGACAATAGTCTGCATGTAAATAATGTAAATAAGTGAATTTTTTGTTTGGAAATATGTATAATTGATTTGTGTTAATCCTTTCAGGATCGACCTTTCACCCGAGCATGTGGCATTATTAATGAAGTAGAAGAGCAGCAGCATCAGTTATCTGCCCTTGACCTTATGAATTCTGTGGACAAAGAAGCGTCACTTCTGAAAGGAAAACGTAATTACAATCTTAATTAACCATTTTATATTATTAATGTGTTTCTTTCAATGTTAGCTTTTGGCTTGTTTTCGTCCATCTTACTTGTAATTTTATTCACATGCCATTATTCATGTTATTAAGAGTCTATAGTCCAAAAAGTAAGCCATATAGATTGAAAATAAAGAAATAGCTTCCCATGAGACTTGAACTTTCAACTTCAATCCTGAGACCCATGTGATATGGATGTTGTCTATACTGATTTAATCATAAATAAATGTTTTCCCTGGAAAGTGAAATCAAATCTACAGTTAGATGGCCACTACTTATATTATCTGTTTATTTATGTCATGTTTTTTTAATTTCCTAATACTGAGAATAACATGGACTCGGTATGTAAACAATGATGAAGTTTTACAGAAATTTGAAACAAAAGGGCACATAATGAAGAAAGAGGGACTGGAAAATTTGATACTCACAGGATAGATTGAAGGCAAGTGAGACAGAGGAAAACAACGCACTGTGAACTTGAGTATATGTATGGCGGAGAAAGTTTTAGGAGTGCTAACAAAAGACAAGAGCTACAAAGGACAAGAAATTATGAAGAGCCATAATTTCAATGTCCTGATGGGATACACAGCCCATAAAAGAAGAATCTGCTAGTCATAATACACTTGAAGTTTCTGGAATTTATCAAATGAACTATTTCCATTATTGATTTTGACAAGTTTTTCTTTAATCATTGATAACTCTTTAACACAGCATTTATGTTATTATTTTGTATAAAAAGAATGATAAGTCATGAAAAAACAATTCAATACGTTGTATAACTGTAATATTAAGAAATGGGAATTGGAATTAAAGTAGTATCCATTGACAAGAGTTGAATTTACAGTCTATATATATATATATATATATATATATATATATATATATATATATATATAATTTTAAAAACAAGGAATGTATTGATTTTAATTTTAAAAGTCTCTAAGGCCCTTTCAACCAACATCTCATCAGGAGGCAATCGTTGGATAATTAATTAACGAAAAGAATAGTAACGACAATAAAGAGCAAAGAGGGGGAACATGCTAAAATAACAAACAAGTGTATATACTTGTAATGAGGGAAGGGGAAATAACGTGTAAATAAATAAGCGAGGGACAGTTAAAATAAAGTATATATATATATATATATATATGTATGCATACACTCACACATTTTTATATATGTAGGTGTATCAAAATTTTGGTGTTTCTTTGTGAGATTTGGATGATAATATACATTTTTTATGTTTATTGATTGTCCGCATATTGATTTTGGGGATGTTTTAACATAAAACCCATTCGTGTTAGATAAACTTATGTTAAATTCTTTAAGAAGGGATTTAATAAAATTTGGTGATGTAATATACTGTTTTTAACTTGTGTTTATATTAGGTTGGTGCAAAAATAATGACGTAATAATGTCGTTTTTTGACGTTAAAAATCCGTCAAAAAACGACATTATTACGTCATTATTTTTGCACCAACCTAATAGTTGGCTAAATATTTTTCAGGATCCTCTTGAAGTATTTTAAACATAAAGATTTATTTTCTTTATTTAATTAGGGTGGCATTTGTAAAATCAAAGTTATGCCAGTTTTATTTCTGTGTATTATAGCCTAATTTTGATTTTTACAAATGCCAGCTATAAACATACATCAAAAACACTGTATTATATCACCAACTTTTATTAAATACATTCTTAAAGAATCTAGCCATCTGTTTATCTATTATAACTGGCGTTTATGTAAAAACATCTCCAAATCAATATGCAGGCAGCCACCAAACATAAATAATACTTACTAGACACACATGCACTTGCAAATATACATTATCATCCGAATCCCACATAGACAAAGTAGAATTATGTTATACTTACATACATAAAGGAATATTTATTCGGAGAATCTGTTAATTTTTTTGAGCTTTGAAAGGATACATAATCTCTCCTTGATTTCAGAATACTATAAATTATACTAACACTGTTTGGCAATATTTACATTATTCGGACTATTGTCCTCATCTTTGTCGCCATATTTATCACAACGTTTCAACTGTTGTACGCTCCGGCCCCCTCAAGGTAAGGCTTCAAGAACACCAGAAAGCTGTAACACGAGGGGAAGTAGAAAAATCAGATGTGGCTGACCACATATGGAGAGAGAAGGGAGATCACTGTCCCCTGTGGGATCATGTTGAGATCATAGACAAGGAACACCATTGGAAAATTTGTAAACTTAAGGAATCAGCACATATGCTAGGCCACAAAAATCTCCTGAGCCTACCAGCATAGAAATAAATACAATATGGGAACCAGTAATAAGGAGTGCCAGAGAAAAGCAATGATAACAAAGTTGCAATATGAGCTCTGGTAAAAACATAGAATGATAACAGCAAAATTGCAATATGAGCACTGGTAAAAATGGTTGCTGAAGACATCCTCAAGGACATCTGGGTATGAATTTCACAGTGGATAATGGCACAGTGGATAAGGGTGTTGGGTATATCCAGTGACAGACCCAAAGAGTGTGAGTTCAATACCCGGTTAAGGCAGTGGAGAACTTTCAGAGGGAAAATTAGCAGGAGATAACTGATAACTGACATCCATCAAAACATGGCACGTGGAACTAGAACAGTCTACCCCAGTGAGTGAAATAAAGGGTTCAGTTCGAAACTCCAACCGCCTAAATGTTGTGATAAATATGGAGACAAAGATGAGGACAATAGTCCAAATAATGTAAATACTGTACATAATACCTCATCTCAGAAATATAGACAGACACTGTTTGGCAAGTTATATGCACATGAAGCCTGATTAACCAATGGAAATCAAACAACATGAAAATAAAAAATATGACAACTTTTTCTCTCTATCTATTTCTCTGATGAATCTTTAATAACAATAATGAAGCATGTTAGATTGATAAATGTTTCCTATTTGTTCTTTATCCTATCATTCTGTCAGATTCCAATTCATATATATATATATATATATATATATATATATATATATATATGATAAAAAATATAGTTTTAGGGTTTACTATATTTATGGGTAAAAGTGCTCAATATCAGAGACACTGGATCTAACCAACGCATTTAAATGTAAGAGTGTACACTGCGGTCAATGCAGATGTTGCACTCACAGAAAATTTAACAAAAGTCCCTCAGCATAAATGACAGGTGGGCTCTGGTTGTTCAACTGACAGTTATGTGTCTGAGCTAGTGCCTGCAACAGGGATTGGCTAGCTGCCCTAAAAGACAGGCAAACTTAGATACAACTGGCCAGCCATTATATATTTAGCAGTGACTAGGTAAATATCGCTTTTTATATTATCAGCATTAACTTTTTGAACTAGTTTTGTCTAATTCACCTTTCATTTGATAATTAGGAATGTGTATATATGTCTAATGAAGGAATGCATGCAAAAGATTTGTTTGAATTTGTTTATGGTGCATTTCAAAATACTTTTCCCTGACATTTTATTTCTGGGATCTTAAAAGTTTATTTATTCTATCAGTGAATGAGAAAAACGTGTGTCGTTTTATGTTTATATTTTGTTTTGTGTTGTGCAATTTTCAGGAAATCTTTTTGGTTAATGTGGCAAAATGTCTACTTGGAAAATAGCATGCTAATTGAAACCATGTTAATTGAACTTTTAAGAAAAGGGGTAATTAATCCTGTACTTCAAATTTTAATAAAATTGAAAGTGACTTTTCGGATAAATATTTAATGCTCAGTAGTAAAAAATAATAAAAAGAAAAATGCTGCAAAATTATAAGTTTTTGAAAGGATAGGCTCTTTTCGCTTTTTATTAAAAAATTTTCTGAGGATATTGTAGCAAAGAATATGGTGACTTAGCTCATCAAACCAAGCGACAGCATGTTATGTGTATCCTATGTTGGAAAAGAAAGAAAGAGCACATGTGACTTGTTTATATATGAGATCGTCATGCAAATTTTTGGTCACACATCAACCAATCACTGGCTTCCTAACCTAGATATAAACAGGTATTGCATTTAGCCACTGAACTGGCTCTATGATTCATTACATGGTATGAAGGAAGAATTCTTGAGATGTTCATTTGTAGTATTGAATTGTATCCTCTCAAAATTCTGTTACAGGTACTTTACTCACTTTCTTTACTCTTGTGGTATTGGTGTAGAGCTACTTCCATATTATTATAAATTTGACTGCGACTTTCCATGTATTGGGTCATCTTCAGTCAGAATTCTTTCTGAGTTAATTTTTTCTTTTATATACCATGTCCTTTCAGAATATAGACAGTCATGGCTCTCTGTAAGATTCTGTTTTTTGTTTCTCCTTTCATACTTTACCAGCCATATTTATCCTTGTTCTGCCATCCATTCATGCAAAATCTTACTTGCTATTTTTCCTGATTCTCTTGCCTTCCTATGAGTATTAAATTCTCCTGGCCATCTTTCCTTATGTGTTCCATATTTCTTTCAAAGAAGTATAAACTTTTTTTAAAAAGCACATTGTGAATCTCTCTCTCTCTCTCTCTCTCTCTATATATATATATATATATATATATATATATATATATATAAAATATTGCTGACACTTCAGGTCTGGTGCTTCTACTATGTATTTAGAGATTCTTGATAAAATCCAAAGAAGAATCTACAATCCTGACCTGGAATTTCAGCTTCGGTCACTTTTCCACCACTGTAATGTGGCTTCCCTGTACCTTATCTATGAACTTTTCTCTTTGATAGCTCCACTATGAATTTAAGTTCAGTACTTGACTGGCAGCTAGGTTTCCTCATTTCATGGTTGCTAGATTAACCATAATTTTATACTAGCAGTTTCTTGTCTTGTACTTCTTGCTTGTTTCTTCTCTTCTAACTTCTTGCTTGCCTGTCAACTATGATCTTCAAAAATTTAAATGCAACATCAATCATCATCTTCTGTCTTCTTAATTCATGTTCTTTTATTGTTCTCTCTTCTTTATAATGTTTTTCTTTTTCTCATATTCTCACACTCAGTAACCCCCTTGCACCTGAGTGGCCTTATTGCCTTGCTTGGGGTGAAATGATTAAAAAAATCTCTCTATCCGTGATATCAATCATTCATTTTTTGTAATTATACCAAATTTTAAGCAATATATTTCTGTATATGGTTTACCCATTTTTCTCTGTAATGTTGGAAGAAGCATTTGAAAATATCTCTAAAGCAGTGGATGCTGAGTTTAGATTATCTGATGGGATTGACAGTCATCAACACTTTAGCTAAAAACAGAAACGTTTCTTCAACTAGTTCATAATCTTCTTTATACAGATTACTGTGCACTTGTTGTCCATAGCTTAAGTCATACTGGATTACTTTGAGTCCACAAAATCTTTTGGACTCACAATCAGCATAAAAAAGATGGAACTACTTAATCAACCACAATGTAATAATCCACCTGTTACAAATCCCATAGCATATGTTGATGAGTCCACTTTTTAAATAATGAACTCATTTACTTATCTAGACTTGATTATCAACTCTGATACAAAAAAATGGATAAGGAATAAGAATAAGAACATCCTCTACAGTATTTGGTAATTTATACCATAGATTTTGGAATAAGCATAATATGTCATTAACTGTTAAAATTGACATACGTAAATCAGTTGTTTTGACAACACTTTTGTATGGACTTTGTATTGTATGCCTATCCAGTAATTAAATTCTTTCCACATGCATTGTTTACACTGAATCTGTGATTTGAAATGGAAAACAAGGTAAAAAATTAGTGAGATTCTGTTAAAATGTGGCATAACAGGAATTGAAGTCTTTCTAATTAAAATAAACTTGGGCGGTTTGGTCATATAATTAGGATGAATGAGTTCTAAAACAGATATTTTTTGGTCAGATACCAAATTCATCACATTCTGTAGGTTATTCTCTTCTGTGATATAAAGTTAAGTTGAAAAACAACATGGAATTATGTGGTATTGATATAAAATCTTGGGGCAAGTTGACAAAATCCAACCCTCAATGGAAGACATTGTCCTTTGCACAGCTTCAAACTTTTGAGAATGCAATTTTATAATATTCTAAGCCAAAAATTAAAGGAAAGACATAACAAAAACACAATTGTCAAAGACTTTGTCTTTGTGGCTTCAGAGCAAGACGTAAAGCGGGACTTGTACAGCATTGCAAAGTTCATAGGAGTAAATAATGAGCCACTTTATAGTGAAAAAATTCTCAATGCATATGTATACAAAAACTCATAGTGTCAAATCAACTAAATTTAACTTTCATCAGTTGAAAGTTCAGCAGATCTTATAAATGTGATATACAGTGTATGTAAGACATTTTGCATTGTACAGATCCTACACTATGATCCTATTCAAAAGAGTCAACACATTGTTCCTTTTCAATATTCACTTCCAAAAAGATTTATGTTTTGTCAGTTGGTCAAAGTTTGGAAAGTGGATACAGCTGAGTACTTTTCATCACGTCTTTATAGATTGCAGGGAATATTTCCTTGGTCATGGCAATATTGTAGCCACTTAATCTTCATTAAATATCCAATCATGTGAATCAATTTTGATTGTAATATTGTATTTTTTGTTTTTATTTCTTTTTAGATTTGAAATTAAATTTTACACAAACTTGGGGTGATTTGCATTATTTGGGCCTGACAGGTTTGGAGGTGTTTGGTATTGATGGTCAAAGTATTCCCCTGCATGTAAGCATGATCACTGCTGACCCCCAGGATCTCCATTCTCTATCTGGTCATGAGAGAGATGATCGCACACTGGACAAGTAAGTAAAATCTTTTCTTTTGTCATTTAGTGTTTACTGTTCTCTTCCTGATATGTCTTTTTCTATTCATCCATCTCTCTGTCTCTCTCTCTCTCTTATATATATATATATATATATATATATATATATATATATAGTTTTAAAGTGTGCTATATTTATGGGATAAAGTGTTTAATATCAGAGATAGAGTGTATGTAAATATAAATATAAAAGTGAGCATTGAAGTCAACACTTGGAGGTGACAAGCTGTTTCATGCTAGATGCAATCATCAGGCCACAAGTGTTGGATTTTTCTCGACTATTTATATATATGGATCAGTGGTGCATTGTGGGTAATCCATTATGGCAGTTGTTTTGACAAGAGTGGCTTGTTTATTTATTTGGGTTAATTTATTTTACTTGTTTTTATTTTCATTTTTTATTTTATATATTTATTTATTCTTTTCAGTTTTCGATGATTTATTAACATAATAAAAAATTTGGGGTGGATTTTTTTAGGTTGCTTATTTAATAGTTTGTTTTGGTCTAAGAAGATAAAGCTATTTATTCATCCAATTTAGTAGCCTATTCTGCTATTTTGGCTGGGGACAGTTTTAAATTTGAACAAGGGAATGACGCCTATTCAAAATTGAGGAATATTAAAATGCATCATTTTCCTCCACAGATTATTACAATGATTTAAAATCAATCATCATTTTCTTGCAAAAAAAAAGGTGTGACATGCAGCAAGGTGCAGGTAATTTGGCTAGTATATATATATATATATATATATATATATATATATATATATATATATATATATATACACACATGCAGCATGCCATTTCCAAATTTCTGGTGGAGTAAATTGTATCACAGTGGTCTTTTCCACAACTATTCTACTGTGCAGTAGACAAAATCAAAAACAAACGGTGCACATGCACAAAATTAAAAATGCAATAATTTACCCATCGCACTCTATTACCCGAGTGCTCTCAAAGGACAGTTTGAAGTTACTTACCACATCAGAAAATAATCTGTAATCATTGGTGGGAACATTTCTATGAACTACTGAATTGATCAACTCTGTATCAAGAATAAGCTGGACAACCATCCAACTTTTTATGAGGTTTCCAGGGCTGTTGCACAAATGAAGAATGAAAAAGCACAGGTCTGGATGGAATTAGCGCTGAACTCCTTAAATGTGGTGGCCCTGGACTGAATGAGTTGTTACACTAGGTGTTCCTATCCATTTCGGCTGTGGGTGCTTCTCAGGATTGAAGGGATGTGATTCTCATCTCTTTGTTCAACGGCCCGGATGGTGGGGCATCAGAATACGCCGACTGCCCCCCTGTAGAGGGTAAAAGTCAATGGGACCACCTGTTGGCCGTGGTTGAGCAGGTTGTAACCCAGGTGTAAAGCAGTCACAATCCTGTAACACACCACTTTGGCCCTTACCTGGGCTAGACGGGAGGTTGGAGGGGCCCGATCCGATCAATCGGTTGGTCATGTCAAGGCCCATCATATATAATCCACCCCAAGCCTATAAGTGACACTCCTCTTCCCAACCAAAACTAACACTTAACCCTAAATATGTGATGGAAGGCGGTGGCTGAGGGTCAATCAATTTGGGAGAAAAAAAGGATCTGACACACCTGCTAAACCTTCACAGCCGTAAAACTTGGATAACGTAAACAAAGGAACATGCATGCTCAAAGACTCCTTCCAAAGAGAGTATACCATTCACGTAGCCCCGACATGGCAAGGCGAATGGGTTTCCCCCTTGTCATGTCCCAATACTGGACTCCGCGGTGGGTAGGGAGCGTGGATGATGAACAAAAATAAAAACAATCAATGGAAAAAAAGAAATCTTCCAAGAGACCACATGTGGATAATGACTCAGAAACAGAAAATGATAGTGAAAACTTTCCACGATTTATTGTTCTTGAAGCAATAAGCAACAAAGCACGAACAGAAATATCTCCATTTAAAATCCAAAAAGCTATATCAAATATAGTCATACCAAAAAATGTAAAAAAAACTACAAAATGGGACATTACTAGTGGAAGTGGAAAAAAGATATATGCAGATACACTAATATGACAAAAAAAACTAAAAGAAATAGAAATAAAATCCTACCCTCACCAAACCCTAAATTTCTCAAAGGGTGTAGTAAAAAGCAAGGAGCTCTCCCTGTGCACTCTAGAGGAGATAAAAATAGAACTCCAAACTCAAGGTGTTACAAATGTCAAAAGAATCACAATAAAGAAAAATGAAGCAGAGATACAAACTAATACCTACATTCTAACCTTCAACTCCCCCCAAATTCCGACATCAATTAAAATTGGATATGAAATTATAAAAGTAAAACAATACATACCAAACCCTCTTCAATGCTATAGATGCCACAAATTTGGGCATCACAGACATTCCTGTCGAAACAAAAAAACATGTGGAAAATGTAGTGAGAAAGAACCAGAACATAAGGAAGAGAACTGTCCAAATGAGAGCCTATGCTCAAACTGTTTGGGAAACCACTCTGCCCTCTCAAAACAATGTAGTATCTACAAACAGGAAAAAGAAATAATCATAATAAAATACAAAAAAAATATATCTTTCTCAGAAGCACGAAAGGAAATTAAAAATAACATAAAAGAAAACATCTACGCCTCCATGGTACAAAAAGCAAATAAAATAAACAATGAAGATAAAATAAAAGGTACAACTGAAATAACAAATTTATGTAAGGAATTAAAAGCTTTCCTTGTAGAATTAAAAACGTTTTTAATTGAACTTAAATCAGATCAAAATAAAAATAAAACTCAACAACCCAAATCAAATGGAATTAACCCAGAAGAAGGCAAAAAACTCTGGAAAGAAAACATAGAACAAAACTCCAGTGAACCCTCTTCTTCCGAAACCCAAACCAAGAAAATGAAAAATAAACAAAAAGACAAAAAAGTGACAACAGAACAAGAAAACACTCGATCAAGATCTAACTCAAAATCAAGAATCAATATATCAAATGAAAATAAATTTGAACTTATGGAATATATGGAAAAAGAAGAGAAAGAATATAAACAAAATCCAAAACAAAACCCAAAATCTGACTGAAGGACACCACAAGCAGTTGAAGACAAAGCTTCTAAAAAGTCAAGAGATGGAAAAAAACTGGAGAGGACAAATGTTATAAACCTAGAAGGTAACTTCACCCCCCAAAAAATGAAAATATAACTATGGCACATAAGATCCTGCAATGGAACTGTCGTGGAATAAAATCTAATTACAATGACCTACTCATACTTATGTCACTACTGTATCCAGCCGTCATCTGCTTACAGGAAACTTTTTTACAAGAAAATGCCAACTTAAAAATTAAAAATTATAAACAATACCATTATAACCACAATACAGGACATTGAGTTAATGGAGGAGTGTCAATATTGATTAGAAATGACATACCGCAAAGTAAAGTACATATTAAAACTAAATTACAAGCAATAGCAACACAAGTGACACTAGATAAAACCATCACAATTCTTTCCATTTATATACCCCCACAGGAACCAATAAATACAACAGAAATAAACAACTTAATGGAACAACTTCCTAAACCCAGAATCTTACTAGGAGACTTGAACAGTCATAATCCTATCTGGAATAGCAAAAAGCTAGATACTAAAGGTAAAATATTAGAAGAAATAATTAACACCCATAACTTATGTCTATTAAATCATAAATCCTCAACCTACCTTAATCCCTCCAGTGGATCAGAATCATCAATAGACTTGAGTATATGTGATCCAGAAATTTGTATGGACTATACATGGAAAACACATAGCGACACATGTGGCAGTGATCATTACTCGATCATTCTAGAAAATCAAAAGCCTGCCAAGGAAGAAAAGATAGGTCTCGTCAGATGGAAACTGAAAAGAGCCAACTGGGAGGGTTTCAAAAACAAATGTAAACAATTACTGATACAGTCAAAAGACACAGACAACTCGATAGAATACTTTACCAAAACACTAATAACCATTGCCTCAGAAAATATACCAAAAAAGCAAAATAATTTAAAAAAAACTAAACCCTGGTTTGACAAAAACTGCCAAAAAGCAGTCAGAAACCAGGAAATAGCACTGCGAAAATTCAAAAAGGAACCCACAACCCAAAATTTGATTGAAATGAAAAAACTCAAAGCAGTAGCACGGAAAACTGTTAAAGAAGCCAAAAGGGAATGTTGGAAAAAATATGTAAACAGCCTAAATACACATTCCAAAACCAAAACAATATGGGAAATGATGAGAAAAATAGCTGGAAAAAATCAAATATCCCCAATAATACATCTTAAAAAGAACAACACTAAAGCAACCAGCAAAAAAGAGATAGCAAACCTACTAGCAGAGACATTTGCAGAAAACTCTAAAATGAATAAAAATCAAAACCTACAAAAGTATAAACAAAAAGATATAAATAACCAACTAAATTTCTCATCTAAAAATACAGAAGCCTACAACAATCTATTCACCAAAGCAGAACTAATAGAAGCCATAAAAAAATCCCACAATACAGCAGTAGGCCCAGACCAAATCCACTATGAATTTATTAAACAACTACCACAAGAATCGCTGAAATACCTTTTGAATATTTTCAACAATATTTGGACAACTGGGAAATTTCCCAAAATATGGAGAGAATCGATAATTATTCCTATACTCAAAGAAGGAAAAGAGGGAAACAATCCACAAAGTTACCGACCAATAGCATTAACAAGCTGTCTATGTAAGACAATGGAGCGAATGGTCAATGCCAGATTGAGTTGGTTTCTAGAAGAAGGAAAACACATATCAAAATATCAATGTGGATATAATAAAGGAAGAAGTACAATAGATCATATAATAAGACTAGAAACAGCCATAAGAGAAGCCAATTTAAACAAACAACATCTAATAGCCATATTCTTTGATATAGAAAAAGCATTTGATCAAACCTGGAAAAATGGTATATTGAAAGATCTGCATAAACTAGGACTAAGAGGTCGACTACTAAACTTTGTAAAAGGATTTTTAACAGATAGACACTTCCAAGTACAAATAGATGCTACACATTCTGATTATCAAAAGCAAGAAGAGGGAGTACCACAGGGAAGTGTACTCTCCCCTACACTTTTCAAAATAAAAATAAATGACGTAATAAAAAACATCAAACCAGGAATACACTGTAGCCTTTATGTTGATGATTTTACAATATATTACAGATCGAGAAACCTCAACACAGCAGAAAGACAACTTTAACAATGCTTACATCAAATAAACAAATGGACACTTGAAAACGGTTTTAAAATATCAAAAACAAAAACAAAATCTGTACACTTCTGCCAACTGAAAAAATTACATAATAGCCCAACTCTAAAACTAGAAAATGAAGAAATACCAGTAGTTCAGCAATACAAATTTCTAGGGATGATCTTTGACAGCAAACTGACCTTTAGACCACATATCAATTACCTAAAAACAAAATGTTTTAAAGCTCTCCAACTACTGCGAACAGTAGCCCACATAGAATGGGGAGCTAGCAAAGAAACCCTTCTTAAACTTTATAGAACATTGATCCGCTCCAAACTGGACTATGGCAGCATGGTCTACCAATCAACTAGAAAGTCCTATCTAAAAACAATAAACACAATACACCATGAAGGCCTTCGGATAGCTCTAGGAGCCTATCCCACCTCACCTACAGAGAGTCTACATGTAGAGGCAAATGAACCCCCATTACAACTAAGAAAGGAAAAACTAGCAACTCTAAATCTATCTAAAACTCTCTTCCTGTCCTTTTAACCCCACACACGACTGTGTACTTATATCAAATCACAAAGAGAAATTTAATCTTAACACAAATAAAATTAAAACATTAGGACTCTGAATGGAAGAAATCATCCAAGAAAATAATATACAGTCTAATCAAATACTTAAAACCAACCAATCAAACATAATATTAAGTTTAAACAAATTATCAAAATCAAAAACACACCCCACAACATACATTGAAAAATTCTTAAAAATATTAGAAAAATATCAAAACTATGAAAGTATTTACATGGACGGCTCAAAAGACGAAGAAAAAACAGGCAGCGCAGCAATAACAAAAAAAAACAATTATCAAAAAATGGTTGCCAAATGAAGGATCAATTTTCAGTGCAAAAGCTTATGCAACAAAACTAGCTCTAAAATTCATATAAAAAAACAAAGGAGAAAACTATATTATTTTCTCTGATTCATTATCTGTATTAACATCCCTAAAAGGGAAAAAACTGGAAAATCTATTAATACAAAGTCTCCTATATAAACTACATTCAGTGGAAAAAAGCAAAAATATCATCTGCTGGATTCCTAGCCATGTTGGCATCCAAGGAGGAGATAAAGCAGTTACTGCTGCTAAATCATCTTTAAAAATGACAATAGATGAAAATCTTCAAATTCCATATACAGACTTAAAACCTAAAATAAACAAATACATAAGAAACAAATGGCAAAATTCATGGAAAAACCAAACTGGAAATAAACTATTTCAAATTAAACCTAAAATAAGAAAATGGGGAAATAATCTTGGAAATACTCGGAAAAAACAAGTCGTCATAACCAGAATACATATAGGACACACATACTTAACCCATTCTTATATATTAAAAAAGACAAATCCACCAAAATGCAGATGTGGAAGCCTAATCACAATAAAACATATCCTATTGGAATGCAAAATCATAATTAAAATAAAACAAAAATATCTCAATGGAAAAGGTTTAAAAGAAATTTTCAAAAATACAGACACAGATAAAATATACAACTTTCTCAAAGAAATAAAGACCCTCAATAAAATATAACCCTTTCAAATAGTGTATATGTATGTGTATAAGTGTTTATAGACATATATATGCATGTATGGATGTAGATATGAAAATATACAAACAGAAACAATCACAAGAAAAAGCAATCCCAAAAAATACAGTAGATTATGAAATCCAACAGCCTTTCAACCTTTTATACACTATAACCATCTTAAATTCATAAATAAATAAGGTTTCGGCATAAAATGACCCAAATAGGAGTTGACATGCCGTTAAATCCAACATCCATCCATCTTTGTTCAATAAAGGTTCTTGGAACCTCTGTGACAATTATCAAGGAATTGTTTTACTGTCCATTGTTGGAAAGTTTTTTGCAAAGTTCTTTTGAATCACCTGGATATACACCTAAACCTATCCATTCTTCCAGAATCTCAATGTGGCTTTCAGTCTGGGCATGGCACAGTTGATATAATCTTTTTGGCTTGCCAACTTTAGGAAAAGTGTATTGAGCATGGTCTTGATCTCTATTGGTGTTTCATCAACCTTGCAAAGGCATTTGACATGGTTAACTGTGAGATTCTTACAAGGTTCTGGGGAGAGTGGCCTTTGTTCAATCTCTTCACAGTGATAAGAATGCCTGGGTTAACTTTAACAGTGCCCTTGCAGACCCTGTGTCAGTTGTGAATGGGCTTAAGAATGGCTGTGTTCTTGCATCACAGCTCTTTGCAATTTTTTTGCAGTTGTTTTCAAGACAGCTTTAAGAACCAATGTCAATGTTACATTCGCTATAGATCAACTGGCAATCTGTTGAATCTTCATTGCTTCCGAGCTGGTTCAAGGGTACTGAAGGCTCTGGTTCAAGATCTACTATATGTGGATGACTATGACTTGGTTACACACACACAGGGTAAGATGCAGTAACTCATGGACTGCTTCTCTGGAGCCTGTACAGCCTCAGTGTGAGCAATACTATGGTCATGTATCAGCCTGCACCAGGCAAGAACTTGGTGAATCCTGCTATATTTGTGTATGGGAAGTGCCTCAAAGTTGTTGATCATTTTGTGTACCTTGGTAGCGTACTATTTCAGGATAATTATTTGGACCAAGAGATCTGTCCCAGTATGGAAAAAGCTGCTACATCTTTTGGTTTGCTTTAGAAAAGCTGCCACATCTTTTGGTTTGCTTTGGAGCCAACATGATATTAAACCCTCTACCAAGCTGGGTGTATACCGAGCTTATATTATCCCTGCCCTTTTGTATGCCTGTGAGACCTGGGTAGTGTACAGGCAACATTTCAAAGCCTTTGAAAGATCTTTGAAGGATCTTGACGATAAAATGGCTGTCATTTACACCTGACATTGCAGTGCTTGAGGGATGCCAGATTCCTAGTACTGAAAGCATGCTCTTCACATCTCGCCTTCACTGGTCTGGTCACCTTTTCCACAGGAATGATCACCACATTCACAAGCAGCTGTTCTTTTTTTTTTTTTTTTTGAGAAATCTCTATTGGTAAGTGTCATCAGTGCAAGCCAAGGTTAAGATTTAAGGACTGATTCAAAAAGTCTTTGAAGGATACTACCATTCCTGTAGAAAATTAGGAAGAAATGGCTTCAAACAGATCTGGCTGGAGGGCCACCATCTATCAGTCTATCAGAGAGTTTGAATCATATTGAATCAGACTTCAGCAAATAAAACATGCTACCAGAAAGGGTAAGTCTGGTTACCTTAACACACAAATACAGAGTAAGAAATGTTACATCTGTGACTCATATGGGATTATCTGTCTCTCCAAGGCTGGTCTAGGGAGTCATTTGCATAGGAATGGAGATCGCATGCCTGATACACCCAATCCCCATTTATATGTCTTTTGTAACAGAACATTTAAAATCTTGTCCGGATTCAAGAGTCGCCTTCATGTACGTAATCTCTTTGATGTGTATAGGTGATTTTTGTACCAAGCGGTGGTCTTACTTGGGTGCATAGTTAACTGCCAAGATATGTATATGTGTGTGCGTGTGTGTGTGTGTATATATATATATATATATATATATATATATATAAAGAAATAATCATACATAGAATCAATATAAAATATATGCTGCCTAATATATATATATATATATATATATAATATATACACAACATCATCACTTGATAAGACACCGGGAGTGTTGAAACAAATTGGTTATTTTTGTAGTGATTTTATAACATGTTTATGTTATAAATTTTTAAAATAAATAATTATATAAAGAAATAATCATACATAGAATCAATATAAAATATATGCTGCCTAATATTATATATATATATATATATATAGTGAAAATAGATGCAAGTCTGTAAATAGAATCATTGGCAGACTATCCCTAACTAGAGGTGGTCGCTCCGCTTCTAAGGAATGTCTTCCACTTGAAGGAATATCATGCAGTGTCTTTGTAGTTTTAAACTTTTCAATCAGATGAGTAATTGTTAATAGAGCAAAAGGATCTCGTTTTAAATTGTTCTTTGTTTTATAAAAGCTCTCATCATTGCTACTGCATTCTCATAAATCAAGTGGGAGACATTCCTTAGAAGCTGAGTGCACACCTCAAGTTATGGATAGTTTTTCAATAATTCGATCAAACATGCAACCTTGTTCATACAACAAAATGGAGGAACAATTGAAAAGTTGTTGTAATTTCATAAGCCCCATTTCATACTCATTTATTTAAAAATATATGTCATTTTCACAATTACTTACTTTGCATTATAATGATTTTAAAACTTGTGTCCATTTATTTTCACCCTGTGTGTGTATATATATATATATATATATAGACACACACACACACACACAAATATATATATATATATATTTATTGTCTGGGTTTCAATTCTCGATAGTGGATGTGCACTGCTGATGAGTCCCAAATATATGACGAAACAGCCATCCAATGCTTTCTGCATTCTGTTGAGGTTTCTTCTAGACTCGATGAATTATTTAATTATCTCAAATCCTTCTTAATTTCTATCATTTTTATATGATCGACTCTCCTGTCGAGATTCAACGTATGAGGGTCAAGCAAATCAGTTTCCAGAAAACTGACAGCCCGACACCGGCACATGAGATTTGATTATAGTGGTGAAGGCCTCGTGCAGGACCATCCACACTTTTTGTAGGGACGAATACAGAGACCTGGTGCACCGAATGCCACAAGGTTCCCAAACGACCCTCCGCAGGTTTTGAATTCAGAGTTGTCCTTCTCCTAGACCAGTTGCCATCCAAGGCTATAGAACCCAGTCTGTCCTGCTATTTTACCCATAGCTGGAGGGAGAAGAAGAGGATTAATACCTTTCCCAAGGTTATTAGCACGTAAGTGAATGTAATGGATTCGACTGGAATTCGAACTCAGCTCTCCGATTCCTCAATCCAAGCCGATATCCATTACTCCACCATGCATTATATATATATATATATATATATATATATATATATATATATATATATATATATATATATATATATATATATATATATATATATTGGAGGTCGAATATATGCACTTTGCCAGCAGAATACATCTAAATTATTAAACATATTGAATTGTTTTCTCCTCCTATAAACATTTTGTGGTTATTTTGTAGATGCCTGTTTTTTAATTTTTTTTATTACATATGAGTTGTGAATTACATCTACTCGCCTGTGCATTTGATGAACTTTGCAATGAAAATGTACTCTCTGTCTCTTCAATCATGGTTATCCACAAAATATCATTTGTAATAGTAGGAAATAATTTCAAATAAAAATCCATTGATTTCTTCAAAATTAAATTGCATTATCAATATGTTTATACTCTACTAGCATTTTTTCAACAGGTTATTTTATTTAAAAATAATTTAACAATTTTGCAGTATAAACCATACTCTGAGGGTGTTGAACAAACACAAATATATATATATATATATATATATATATAAACAAATTTGATAGTTCTTACATGTCCTAAAACCAACTTGGAGGTCACAAAAATTATTTTTTCGTAACAAATATTGAATTAGATTTAATAAATTTAGATTTAATACAGAAGCAGAAAAAATGAGGTCACACTAAGGTTAAATTGTAATTATGTCATCACATCAAAAGTTCTTAGTTGAGGCATTATCAAAGTTGATCTTTCATCTTATTTTTGTTGCCTTTTTCTAAGATTTTATGCATATATTGATTATAGTGGTGATTGATGAACTTTGCAATGAAAATGTACTCTCTGTCTCTTCAATCATGGTTATCCACAAAATATCATTTGTAATAGTAGGAAATAATTTCAAATAAAAATCCATTGATTTCTTCAAAATTAAATTGCATTATCAATATGTTTATACTCTACTAGCATTTTTTCAACAGGTTATTTGTAGTGAAGGCTTCGTCATGGAACAAAGAAATCCATAACTTATGAATCTGTCAGTCAGGTTGAGATATACTAGCACATTTAATTTTCTAACTCTCCATTAGTGTTCTCTGTTTATTATTTGAACTTTGTCCCAGAAAAAGATGTATGATCTCTTCTCCTCCTGTATTACATTAGACATACCAGTCTTTTCTACTCCTTCTATATGGTTCATGTTGCTGGAGGTGAGCTTCTTTTTTTTTTTTTTCTTTACAGCAAAGTACGCCCATTACAAAGCCTGGTGCCACTCAGGGTAGAGGGTTATGTTAGGAGGCCATTTGTGTGTATAGGAGTGGAAGACAATGGTTAACTCGAGCCTTGAACAGGGTTAAGATTGTAGTGATCAGGGAAACATCCTCTTGGGAGTTGGTTTCACAAGTCAGTAGTTCACGGGAAGAAGCTGCTCAAGCAGAACTTACTTCTCTCTGATGGAATATGGAGGAAATGTGGGTGGTTTGCTACAATGTAAGTAGCATAGCGTGTTCTTGCCATGAGGGTTTGACTTGGAAGGGGACCAGAGAATGAGAATAATTTGTCACGCACAAGGGCTCAGCAATGCTTTTGGACTCTAACGAGGCTGAAGAGTGAGACCTGACATAAATATGACAACAGTACTGAAACAGTCATTACATTAGCCACATTTTCTTTTCCTGTTTGTCATTATTTTCTGAAGGCAAGAGATTTCCTTGCTTTCCTTACAGAATGCTTGCTCTAGAATATTGTACTGAGTGTATTGTAAAATAGTTTCCAATATTTTGTCAAAATCTCTTTAAATTTACCAGTTTAATCATTAGAATGCGATATCTGAGTCACTTTTTTCCTGAATCTCATTTATATCCAAATTTATAATTATCAATAGAATACCTTAAGGTGAATAAACTTTTTTCCTAGGTGGTCGGGAAGGGGTCTTTATATTAGTAAGATTAAAAATTATTTTAACCTCCAAAACAATAGACAAAAAATATTTTTAGTAAAAAAAAATCAGGTGAGTCACTTTTATCGCACAGCACTGTATGAGAAAACTAAGTTTCTCCCATTACTAAATGGATGGATTCCATGAAATAAAGTTTAAGTAGGAGAGATATTCAGATATATCCATTAAGAAGTTAGCAGAAGTTTACCTTAGTCTGGAACAAGGCCACAAAATTATGAGCAGTTGAGAGATATGTTTATTAAACATCGTTTTAAGACATTTGACAACTATACTACATGAGCCACAATCATTATGTCACATGACTGGGTGTGGCCATAGGGTTAGTTTGCAACTGAGCACATAACTGGTCTACCTCTAGTTATCTCAGTAGGTATTCATACAAAGTATGTCTGAGGCAAAATAAACCTGGCAGAGTCAAACCCTATCCCAGTCTACAGTACCAATATCCAAAGATGTAGATATTGTCTATTCTTAGCTTAGTTTGGTAAAGGCCACATCTCTGAGGCACTAAGTAGGAAATGAACTTCTAAAAATGGCTTCAGGTTTAATCAAGTTCATAGCCAAATGATTATTAACTCTACTACATTTACTAATTTGTCTGTGATACAAGCTTATTGCAATTTAGGTGCCCATTTAATAAATTTAGCATAGTCTGGCATAAGGTCACTTATACTATGGGAGGTAACAGTTGAAACTCTTTGGACACATAACGAGGAAGATGGACTTGGAAAACTTAACTCTCACAGTGTATATCAAAGGCAAGAGAGATAGGGGAATATAGTAAACCACTTAGCTAATTAGCTTGTGTGAATGAATGACAGAATGGGTGGACAGAGGCCTTAGCAAGGGATAGGAAGTTGTGGAGAGTCATGATCAATTATGTCCTAAAGAGATGCAGCAAATAGAAGAAGGTGCCCATTTAATAGACTTAATCATAAGGTTGCAGTAGTAGGGCACATTATGATTACTAAACCAACAACACTAACAAACTGACCTGTGAATTGACCTTATATCTGCCTTGGGTGGCTTACAAGAAACTAAGCTTCCAACAGCATTTCTCTCAAAATCATTGTCATACACAAGTTTCTTCACCAGGGTATGGTGATGATCCAAGAAGTTAATAACCATCCTGTTTAAGTAAGTTCATGAATTGATGTCTTTTTGATTCTTGTTGGAATAAAAAAATTCCTTAGAAATTTTCTTATAAGTTTTTTTTGTTGAATTTTTGTGGTTTTTAAACTTCAAATTTTTTTTTTTTTACTACAGATTAATTGATGGCACAAATGTGACAATATCTGATGAACACATGTGGTTGGTGCCATTTACGTCTGGTCAACAGCATTTGGTAAACATTGAATTTCCACAGCCTGTCACAATATCGGGTATTCGCATTTGGAATTACAACAAGAATGTCGACGATACTTACAGAGGTGTAAGTGATTTTTGTCTTCCTTGTTATTTTAATCATTAGAAAGTGGGCAGCAGCCTTGGGGATTCACAGCAGTCATGTTTCCAATCAGCCATTATAAATATTCTACACTGAAATATAACTCATGATAGAAAATTTACCCATTCACAAAAAAGTATACAATTTAGTGCAGATCAAAATCTTGTAGCATAAATATTTGGTCAGAAGGAAAATGCATTGGATGCTGAATAAAATAACTTTTAAAGTGGCTGGTGTAAAACTGTTCAAGAGAAGAATTTGGTGTTTAATGTGGATTTGGGGGAAACTGCAGGAAACCTTAATTGCTAATTTCTTTCATAAGAATGCAAGGTACACACCATTTGCTAAGTAGATGTGTTGAGGTAAATGAAACTGAAAAAGGATTTATGAATTAAACTCTGAATGGAAAGAGATATAGGAATGTTTGCTGCTATCCAGGTAAATGTTCAAAGTGCGACTAATCAGAAAAATATATTGATTGAAACAACAATTGGGAGGACGTTCATCCTAATGTTTCATGACATAATGGCCTCCATAAGATCTTTCAAATAATACATTATCTTTTCTAAAATACCATCTCCTATCATAGCCATTGGCAATCATGACTATCGACAGATTTATTTTCTGTGAAATGCCAGGAAATCATTGGAAAGATGGTGGAGTGGTTTCTTGTTTACTTTTCCATGGTTTGAATTCAGACTTTTAAACTGTTTTCCATCCAAGGCTAGAAACCCCAGCCTCCCCTCCTGTTTAGCTGGGTTGGGGAGAATAAATGGCTTCATGTCTTTCTCAAGGGTACTGTTGTGAAAGTGAACACAACAGACTAGCCTGGAATTTGACTGCTCAGAGGAACAAAAAGCACATTGCCTAAAATGTAATGATCCCCCCAACAAAGATGAGGATAACTGTACGAAAGATAAACACAGTACTTAATCTTGAAACTTCAGATAGAGATTGCGGTTTTGTTGCATGTAGGTTAAATAAGGAAACCGACCATGTTTTTACTTTTGGATTTCCAAGACTGAAAAATGATATATATTTAGGTTTTAAGCCTTGATTCTATTTATTTTGCAACATTGACAACACTGACAAACAATGAAAAGAAAGATGCCAAAAATGAAATCATTACAAGATGGCTCTGCCAGTAAATGTTTGCTAAAAGAAAGAAAAAAGAAAAAGGTATGTTAAATAGGCAGCATTCAGCTACTCTGTGCTTGTCACTAAATTGTCTTTATGTAAATCAGTCAAGTTGACCTATGTCCATCTCTTAACTCTCTTTGTGCATTTGTCCCTCAAGCTCACCACGCAGGTGCTGTCACATACTTTGCCGATTCCTGCAGAGAAATAAACAAAAGATAATTTGATTACAAATGCTTGTTCTGTGAAAATTATTTATTGATTGCTAACACCCAGTTACTTCCTCTCCATAGAAAGACTCTTTCCTTGATTCTGGGAGCAATATTCATCTGACAACCCTTTCAGCCGCAAGCGTATTTAGGCTGACAAGGGTCTGATCATAAATAGGAAGACTGAACACAAACTAGCCTCAAGTGTTGATTGACGAGGTGTGCATGTGTGAAGTAACCAGAACTAATTGACTTCCCTATGGCTTCAAAGGAGATGTGCAATGTATTGACAGCAAAGCAAACCTGGCAAACACAGTTGGACAGATTGATAGATGTAAAATTGTGCCCTTGACAAAATTCTCTTGTGAACACAAGTTAAATAGGGCACTATCTAAAAAAAACATATGCCCACTATTTTAAATTAAAATTATAGTGAATAATTTAAATAATTTGGAATTAATAAAGTGAAAGTAGTGTGGTTCCTCAAGAGATATGCAATCTCTCCTAAAAAGCATTACTTTTTCTTAACTTGTGCTCCATTGACTGTGGTTCTGAATTACAAGGAATAAGTTAAGCAATGTCAAGCCTGGTCAGTACCTAGATGGTAACCACTTGGGAATACTAGGTTCTGTAAGCTTGGATGTGTGGGTGGTGTAATGGATAATGGCTCAGAATAGTTAATCAGAGAGCCGAGTTCCAATTACAGTTATATTCACTTATGTGCAAAGGTAAGGTAAGAATCCACCTTTCCTCCTTCTTCTATGGGTTAATTAGTAAGACTTGTATCATTAAATCATTTTTCTCTCCAAAAATTCTTACTGGCATTATGTGACCTGAAAAGGATTGATAAGCCATATAGAAAACAAATCAATAAAAAAAAATGAATTACAAGGAGCAATTATTAACACTTTCACTGCTGCATTATTATAACATTTTTGAATGGCTCTACTATCTCAGTTTTGGGGAAAAAAATTGCCTTTTACTGGAAACAAATAGCTATAAAGACACTGATGGTGATTTCTTGTGGATGCTGCAATTGTGATTTTGATATCATACTCTGCAGTACTTCCTGAGTTTCATGACATTGCCAATATACAATATTAATCACAACATTTTAGTTTTCGGCCAATTGCAACATTTTAGTTTTCAGCCAATCACAACATTCCCCAGGTCTGACAATCCTCTCTGCTTGTGAATTTTTCCTCTCCAAAAATCAAATCTCACTTCAAAGGAACAAGATTCAAAACATTGAGGAAATCCAAGAGAATATGAAGTAGCTGCTTGCTATCCCCAAAAAAGGAATTTTAGGAATGCTTCCATCAATGGAAACAATTCTGGGTAAAGTGTGTGGCTCCAGAAGGGGACTACTTCGAAGGAGAATAAATGCAGAATGGATATGTGTTGTTTATTTTTTATAACGCCTGTCCTAATACTTTTTGATCAGACCTTATATACATGTTGACAGCAATGTAACGTTCATAAAGATGTATAAGTATGACTACAGTAGCAGAAGAGTGTAAATTTATTTTAAAACAATTCAATATCTCATTGATCATGGTCAACAATACATTGTCAAAAAACATCTCGGTAGTGTTAAAATTAAAGCATCATTTCAACTTGCTTACAAGGCAATGAATTTATTCAATAAACAAAGTCTTTGTATAGAAATTGTATTTACAGTGCAGGCAAATTCATGGACTCACCTTTTGAAGAAATTTTCAATGAAGAATTTTGTTGATTGGATCTGTGAACTATTCTTGTTGGCTGATTAGCAAAAGTTGATGGACATGTTAAAAGATTTTGTTTAAAACTAATGAAATGAGTCATTAACCTGATGAAATTTGTAATGTCAAATGAATATTTATTGTTTTGTTCAGTGAGAATATGAATGTTAAAAAAAAAAGAAAAAAGACCATTAATTCATGTAATATACACCTGAAGAAGACCAGAGACTTCAGTGGTTGAAACATAATCATAACACCAAAAAGTAAGGATTCTTGTCTATTCATTGAATAATTCCTCATCATTCAAAAACTGCAGTTAATTTGAACAAATTCTACTGCTGTACTACTTGTTCATTCTTCCTTCAAACAATATCAAATTGTTTTATATATATATATATATATATATATATATATATATATATTATTGATTCTGATCTGGTATCTAAGCATTAGTCACTTCCCACCATCATAAGGTTGCTCCTCACTGCCTTTTCTGTAAATATTTTCATTGTTCGAATGCGCTCTTCACTATGATACCGAGACTTTTTGAATTTAAGTGCAGTACAAGACTGGCATCAAGATCTCATCAATTTACAGTTGAGCTGGCTAGATGTAACCATAAATTCTATGCTAAATTTAATCTGCAAAAATTTAAATGCGATGTCAATTGTTATCTACTGTCCTCCTTATTACTCTTTTCTCTTCTCACTCATTAATAATGTTTCGGTTCCTAATTCCTCCATACCCTGTAACCCCTTTGTATTTTAGTGGCTTTACTGCCTTTCATGCGGTGAAACTGATTAATAAATATATATATATCTATATATACCCAAGTATATGATTGGTGTATATGGAATGAATTCCAATAACCAACAATTACTATTCTTAAAAGAGTGCTCAATACAAAGTAGAGCAGATATAGATTCAACGTCATCACTTGATAAGACACCGAGAGTGTTGAAACAAAATGGCTATTTTTGTAGTGATTTTATAACATATTTATGTAGTGATTTTATAACATATTTATGTTATAAATTTTTTTAAATAAATAATTATATATATATATATATATATATAAATTAGTACATATATGCATATCTACATTTTTGGCATGCAACTGTAGTTTCACTGGGTGGTGTTCTCAGTTCGTCATGCACGAGGTCATATATAAGCAGTATTATTTGAGCTAGGCGGTATATATTAAGTGTATGTAAAACTTCCCACACCTTCATTTTTTAAAAGAATATTGAATATATAGTAGAAATATTTTTTGTAATACAAATGTGTTTAGTTTTCATTTAAGATGCTTATGATTTTTTTTCTCATGCCAGTCTGTCTTACCATCTTAAAGTATAACCATCTGTACTTAGCTTAGTCTGCCACAGGGCTGTAATTGTTGAGCACCCTCCAAGGATTGAACTCCTTTCACTAAAACTAAGGTAGTTAACCATCAACATCAACCAGATGACCATATGTTAAATTTATTTACTAAACTTAAGCCTGGTTCAAAACCACAGTAGTGGGGTGCTCACTACAGTAATAAATTTATCTGTGATATGAGCTTGCTAATCATTACTCATTGCAATATGAATGAACACCCTAATAGATATTTATTAAACTTACAATGCCTAACCACAAGAAATCATTGTAAGAGAACAGGCTGAATTCCAACTTGAAAGTAGCACTAAAGAATGGATATTCAATCTCTATGCAAAAAATATACACAACACCATGTCTTTATAGATTTCAAAAAAAGCCTTTGGCAGAGTGTTGCATGAGGTATTGTGGGCAACAATGAATAATGAACATTGTTAAAAAGTTTAGTCATACTATCCAGCAGCTGTACAAGAAGTCAAGCAGTACTGTTCCAGGGCTGCACAGGAAAGTGGTTCCACATATCAGTCAGTGTACATCAAGACTGTCTTCTGTCTCCTACACTCTTTAACATCTTCTTTGAAAGCATCATGTATGATGCTCTTGAGGATTGATTTTTTTTGTCTTTTTTATGGTTTATCAACACTTCAATATAAAGCCAAAACATAGCTTTGGATTGTAAGAATAATTCTTTATAGTTAAATGTAACCACCACTCCAACAGTTTCTTTCCTGGCACTTCCTGACATCGGAACTCCCTTCATCTCACTTGCTTCCCTGATAAATACAATCTTCAAAAATTTAAATGCAAAAATTTAAACCAATTGCCATCTTCTGTTGCCTTGATCCCTATCCTTTTTTTCATTTCCTCAATTCTCCTCACACACACTCTTTTCTCTCACTTTCACTCTCCATAACCTCCTGTGTGCCAAGTGACACTCCTACCTTGTTTGGGGGTGAAATGTGTTTTTTTTTGTTTTGTTTTTTTGTTTTTTTTGAAAAAAGGGAATATTGCATTAACATTTTTTTTTGAGAATAATTGTAATTTTTTCCCCCCAGATACATGTCCTACTATTTAACCCATAGCTAGAGGGAGGAGATAGATTCATACTTTTCCTAAGGGTGTTTGCGAATAAGTGAATGCAACAACCCCTATTGGTATTTGAACTTGGCTCTCTGATTTCTCATTCTGAGCCACTATCCATTACACCATCGACATATTCATTGCCCTTGAGGAACATCCAACCACAGTCAACATCAGATGTTGCAACATCATAAATACTGCTTTTCAGATGACATAGATGGTTTAAGTAACAAAGAAAAGAAACTTATCAGTCTGATGAATAAACTGGATGTAAAATCCTTTGGATATGACATGAAGATTAATGTAAAAGAAACAAAAAAAATTTTGACAAACAATGAGAGAGCTTTCAAGTAAGATAAAAGTTGGTGGTTCAATTCAAATATAATGACTTGATTATTAGTGAAGAGGGCCCCAGAATAGAAATAATTTCAAAGGCAACATAAACAGCAGCAGCTGTCACAAAACTCTGAAAAGACAAGGATATCCACCTGAAATCAAAGATCAGTGTGTTGCATGCAGTGGCCTTCTCAATCTTCCTATGAATCTTGGACATTTACAGCTAAATACAACAAAGAATCCAAGCATTAGAAATGAGATGCTACAGAATCATCTTAGGCATCTTCTACATAAACTGCATCATAAATGACGCAGTGAAAGACACCATCAACTAAGAAACAGGCCCATTGGAAGATTTCGATCATTTCACAAAAGTACACACATTGTGGCATATAAATATTGATGAAACGGAAGCAGGGTAGATCCTGGATCACCTATAAGTGACATTGAAGAAGAATATAAAATCTGTAATTATTAGGTTGGTGCAAAAATAATGTCGTTTTTTCACATATGTTACTATGTGAGAAAACGACATTATTTTTGCACCAACCTAATATATTCCAATCAAGACAAGGAACAGGGTCACTAGAAGAGAATGTTGAAATGGCAGGGACAAGCCATAACAGCTAGCAATCTTTCCACTGCCATCCTGCAAGGTACCACCTTAGGCAAAAGAAGAGGTAGGCAGAGGGAAAAATGGGCTAACAATGTAACCCAGTGGACTAGATGATCATTCACAGAAACTTGGATATTGGCACACAACTGCAGCATATGGAGGAAGCTGGTCATGTGCTCAGCTGTGCAGCATTTCTACGATCATACCCACTTAAGGCACTGATGATGATAAACATGAATAAAACTCACGCTATCACTTAAAATTTTTTTAATAAAAGTCAGTTTTGAAATTGTTATAGTACCTATTCTATTGTAATGGACTCTCCCCCAGATAAGTAGTAGTAGCAGTCGCCAGTTCGGCTCAGTAGTGTTGAGCGAGTCAGACGATATTGGACATTGAAGTACCAACCATCACAACTAGATCGCTGCGTCATTAACTCTTATTTCCAAGTTCCTAACGTTTTGTACGTCGAACCTAATTTAGGACGACTTATTGAAATACAAGCCTCCACTGTGAAAACTACTCTACAACATTTTGGCAATGAGGCATTCGTAATTCACATGGGAAAAGAAAAATTTTTAGTTTACTTTACTACAACATTGATGACGAGGGATTCGTTTCTCAGATGGCGAAAGAAGAAAAAAAAATTTTCGTACGCCTAACAACACATTGGCGACAAGGAATTCGTAATTCATACGTAAGAAAAATTTTTCGTTCACTCTATAACAACTTTGGCGACCAGAATTTGAAATTCATATGAAAAAAAATTTAAAGAGAGGAAAAAAAAAAATTTGTTTCACCATATACAACACTTGGCGACGAACGTATTTTGGATTCATACGAAAAAAAAAAAACAAGACTTTGCGTTCACTCTACAACACTTGTCAACATGGATTCGTAACTCGTACTGAAGTGAAAAAAAATAAAAAAAATTCACCCGCCATAATAAACGTGGTGTACGTGGGATTGCGTTTCATATAATGAAAAAAAAAAAAATTGGCTCATGTTATTTAGTGACGAAATTCGTGTTTCATACGGAGGAAAAAGAAAAAAAAATTTGCTCATTAAATTTTCAGCGACAACAACTCGGATTCACATAAAAAAAAAAAAAAACTTGGCAAAGTTTTTTCGAAAGACAAAACGTCAACTTAGTGACGAAAAAATCAGTCGTATTCTCAACTGAGGAAAGAATTTTATTTTTATCTCAATAAGACAGTTTGCTCCAATAGGTTATGAATTACAAATTCGTTTTAGATCCCCCTCTACAATATTTAAGCATTGTGTAAACTTTTTGTGAAGATGGAGGAATGCAAAAATATATTCCAGGAATTTTTTAAGTTCCAGACAGAACAACAGATGACGATATTGGAACAACAGAAAACATCCAGATGCAACTTCAGGAGGAAACCTTTAATAGACAAATGCAGTTTCAACGAGAAATGGAACAGATGCATAAGGAGTTTCAAAACAAAATTCTGAAAATAACTGAGAAGAGGAAAGAGAAAAATCTACGAAATGATTCTTTCCCAGAGAATACAATATGGAATTCAATTGAAATATTCACATACAGTCCAGACAAAGAAATAACTTTTGAAGAGTATTTTAAAAAATATACGGATGTGTATAACGAGGACTGCCACACGTGGTCTGAAGGAAAGAAGGTTAGACTTCTTTTAAGCAAGTTAGGAACTGCTGAGCATAACAAATTGGTAAACTACATTTTACCGAAAAAAACTAGCGAGTTGACTTTTACCGAGGCGGTAAATATATTAAGTGAATTATTTAGTAAAAAGACATCTTTGTTTCACAAAAGGTGGAAATGTTTGAATCTGATGAAAGAGGATGAACAAGACTTTATAAACTATGCAGCTAATGTGAACAAGCATTGTGAAGAATTCAAACTAGCAGAATTAAGTGCTGACAATTTTAAGTGCTTAATATTTGTTCAAGGCCCAGTTTCAGAAAGAGACGCAGAATTGAGGAAATTGGTACTTTCAAAATTGGAAAACGAACCGAGGATTTCGGTACAGAGTTTGGCAGGAGACTGCACAAGATATGTTAGCGTAAAGAAAGACTCGAAAAAGATAGAACAGTCTGGCGTTTCGCATGTAAGGAAAATACCCTACAAAAAAGAAAGTCAGTCTACCAAAAAGAATTCTAAAATATCGGATTATCAAACAAAAAGTGAAATACCAGGAAAAAATAAACAAAAACTCCCGAAGCCATGTTTTGCTTGCGGTGAACTTCACTGGTACAGATATTGCAATTTTAGGAATAAAAAATGTTTCAACTGTGAAAGAGTGGGGCATAAAAGCTTGCACTGCAGGTCAAAAAATAAAGACAATAAAATAAGAAAATTAAAGTCCGACGAAGTGAACAACGGAATAACTAGAAAATTTGTTACCGTCGAAATAAGTAATAAAAAAATAAAAATGCAACTCGACACTGGTTCCGACGTATCTATTATAAATTTGAATACGTGGAAGAAGTTGGGGAAACCAACTTTAATGAAAACAAATAAAATCGCGAGGTCAGTGACGGGAGAAAAAATACAATTTATTGGAGAATTTGTTACAAACGTCACGTTAAATAAAAAAACGCAAAAGCTAAACTATTTGTTATAGAACTTACTTGGTATGAATTGGATAACAGAATTTCAATTATGGGATCTACCAATAAATTCTTTCTGTTACAAGGTTGAAAATTTAAACTGCGAAGCCCAAAAATTAGTACAAAACCTGAAGGGAACTTTACCTACTGTTTTTGCTCCAGGTTTGGGAACATGTACCAAGATTGAGGCAAAATTACAGCCAAAAGAAAACGCTCAGGCGGTATTCAAAAAGAAAAGGAATGTGCTGTTTGCTTCAATTGAACAGATAGATAAAGAATTGGTCAGATTAGAGAAAATCGGTTTATTTAAAAAGTGGAATGGGTAACGCCAAAAATATATATGAAAAACAAGCTCCAGAAAGTAAAAATGAAACCGACACCGAGAAAAATTGAGGAGCGAGTTACGCGCAGCCAAGGACATGCAGTATTATTAAATGATTTAAGTCAACAAGAAGAACCTACAGAAACTGTGAGTCCATCTTTAAGAAGTTCAAAGCGGAAGGTTGTTTCTGGTAACGCTTCGGAGATATATAAAAAAAAAAATAATAAAAAAACGGATTGGCTATATGAGGTACTTGGTGAAAGGGGAAAAACTCATGTGCAGTAAACAGATCAGACGTTTTTCAGACGTGGTTGACAGCGGTCCCACAAAAAAAAAAAACGCCGATGGAGGTGATTTTCAATAAGTTTGATTTAACAACACCTGCACATAATTTTACCTAAGATACACTGATCCAGAAGAAAAAAAAGGCAACTGATCCTTTAAAAGTGGACCCAAAATGTAGGAAATACGCTACGATGTTGCTAAAAACAAGAAAAAAAAAAAAGTTTTTTGTCTTTTCTTCATATTTTTTGTAAAAATTTGAAAAATAAATAAAGAAAACTTTTTACTCCTGTGGAGTAAAGTTTTAGTGGGGGAATGTTATAGTACCTATTCTATTGTAATGGACTCTCCCCCAGATAAGTAGTAGTAGCAGTTGCCAGTTCGGCTCAGGGGTGTTGAGTGAGTCAGACGATATTGGACATTGAAGTACCAACCATCACAACTAGATTGCTGTGTCATTAACTCTTATTTTCAAGTTCCTAATGTTTTGTATGTTGAACCTAATTTAGGACGACTTATTGAAATACAAGCCTCCACTGTGAAAACTACTCTACAACAGAAATTTCTTATTTAAATTTTGTTTGAGCATCTTTTGGCTATCTATATTTTGTAATGAAAAAAACAAAAAAGCGGCTGTTAGTGATTAGGGATGAAGGCAAACAATATTGACAGACTAGTTTTTTTTTACCGATTGATTGATTAATTTGCTTTCTACAGCTTATCAACTCTTTTGCAGGTTATTTAAAGCCAGAAAATATTTTTCAGATGATTTTTTTTTTTTTTGATGATAATGATTTAGTAATATAAATTTTAATAATTAACCTCTCGCTGGGGGGAGATGAGATGGATTCATACCATTCCCAAGGAAACTTGCATGTAAGTGAATATAATGGACCCAAATGAAATTGAAACTCTGCTTTCTGATTAACATTTCCAAACCATTATCTATTACACTGCCTACACACACAAGCTTACAGTACCTGGTATTTCCAAGCGGTCACTCATCTAGGTACTGACTAGGTTCAACTTTGCTTAACTTTGGTGATCGTTTAGGAAGCAGTGTTTAACAGAATAGGGCTATTAAATGCCTCACAAATGGTTACATTAGAGTAATGCATTTGAAATCTGAAAGAAAGTTGTCTGTATTCGGGAATTAATGCAAGCATTATTGACATATTAGAATTATTATATATATAATATATAAACTGTGAATAAGCTCACATTTAATGTAAAATATTTTGTGAAAAAAGCTCACATAAGCAGCCATATTGAATGTCCACAGTAATGTTTTGATATTAGTGCAATTCAAATGTTTTGTCATTTTTTTTTCATGTATGCACATCAATAAGCCTAGAAACAAATGGTGAAAAAGTATTTTAGAATATAATTTTCTTTCTTTGTCAATGCACTTATTTCAGTTGGCTACATTAATCATATATATTGAGGAATGAGGAAAATATCCAGTGAATTATCCTATTTTAATTTTGTATTTTGGTATCAAGTTGTCCTGGCTTCTTTTTCATGTAATTTATATTTCAGTGACTGATTCTTTCAACTGTTTTTATATATTTGAATAAATAAAAGTAATTAACACATGAACCTATAGCAGAGTTATAACTAAGTAAATAATTATAAACCCCATTATCTTTATATATACAAAAATACTTGTGAAAATGAGAAACAGCAAGACAAGATGTTGGAGCTTTGAGAGACAGTAATACAGAGTAAAATTATGAGTTTGGGGTCAAATGAAGATCAAATATGAATCATAATATGACAGAAGGATAAGATAAAGTATAAAGCCAAGGGCATACAGTCATTCTTTTATGTTTGTTTTTTTGTTTTTTTTATAGATGTTTGTAATGAGTGTCCAGATAATTAGAAAATACAAGACATGTTTCTTACCTTGAATTTTTGTTGAGTATTAAGAAATAAATGTTAATATTATTGCCTGAAAAAGGAGATGAAATTTTCATTGATGTACATGTTAATGACCTGTCTGTGTGAAACACTTGTCCAATAGAATGTCATGGGTTTGTGTGTGTAGAGGAGAAAAGTGGCGTTGATTCTCATTAGTTTAGAATGAGTGAATTAATAATAATTATAATTGTTTAATTATTATTATTTTTGACACTATAATTAATTTTTATTTATTTTTGACAGTCATGACACTGACAGTATAATTAATTTTTTATTTATGTATTTCTTTATGGACATGACAAACCAAAATATATTTCTTAATTTATTATTCTTATTATTCAGATGCTTATGTTTGGTATTGTTTAACCTTGATAACCAGTTTGGCATGGGATAATGGTTAAAAAGGCTAATTAGACTGACCATCACTCCTGAGGAAGGAGTTTGATACTTATTGGCTGCACCATAAAAAAATTTAACATTAAATAACCCAACAAGTGTTGATATTACATAAAATCAATCTAACCTAACCTAACCCACTAGGATGATTAGCAATGCATTCTGCAGAGATTTTTAAAAAAATGTTATATGCATCTGAACTGTAATATTCCGATTTCCTTTTTTGCCAAATTTGTTAAGATCTTTCTGAAAGAGAAGCACAGTTAAAGCCAGAAGCAGAAATTTATAAACTGTGTGCTTACTGAATAGGAAAGAATTGGGGTTTGGAATCAGCAATATGATTGCAAGAAAAGCAAATAGGAGAGAGTCTTATGGAAAAGTTGGTAATGGCGAAAACATGTTTGATGTGAAGTTGTACAGTAATAAAAGACTTTTTTTAATTTATTTTTATTTTATTTTTTTTTTATTTGTGGTGAAATCAAAGAATTCCTCAACTCTTGGAGCTCAATAAATTTTTGAGATTTGTCTCTCTTCCTCTGCTGCTTTTTCTGTTCCCTTTCATAATGGATTGTCCAGGCTTAAAGAAATGAATTTCATGCTTCCTGGCCAACATCTTTTAGGGGTGTTGTGCCTGACTGACGCCAAAGGTAGCATACATTTATTCACTGCCTTTTCATAAATTCTAACATAGAAAGGCAAGAACTGTTTATTTATTTATATATTATTATTTTTTTAATCCTTCCAATTGGATGATTCGCTAAGAAGCTATTGCAAAAGCCTTTTTTTTCTTTTTTCTTTTCTTTTTTTTACTTTCTTTTCCAGAGATTTGGGTAGATAATATCTTGTAATGATTTTGCAGGATTCAACTTAGGTGTCTGTTGCTAAGAAAGAAGCAGTTCTTCAGCTTGTATCTTAGAGACTTGCCATTGCTTACTTTTATTCTTTCATTGTGCCACTATACACACACACTGTTCTTTCCTTTATCAATCATATATATATATATATATATATATATATATTTTGGAGTTATTTATTCTTTCTTGCTCAATATTTCTTCTTAAGCTTTTAGCTGGTTGTGTATCTACATAAATAATCATGGAATCAATCAGTATTTTCAACTGTTTGTCTGCCTTTGTTGTTCTCATTCTTGACTTTGCTATATTTATATTATTACATTCTAGTTTTTGCTTGCCTTTCTTTTAGGCTGTCCTATTTATGCTATTCTTTTAATTTAAAATTATTTTTGCTATTTTTTTAAATCTTGTTTTCCATGTTTCTTTTTTGTTACCTTGATCCAAAGTTTTTTTAAACCTTGGTTACTGTTTTTTTAATTATTGCATTATTTTCTGTATCTTTTTTTAACTACAATTTTTGTTTTTATTTTGTTTCAGTGTTTTCGTTTTTCATTAACTTTTTCAATTTTTTTTGTTGTTGTATTATTTTACCTTGTTCATTTGGTCATATTTTTCTAGCATATTCCTTTCTCATATTTTTCTCTTTATTTTTTTTTTCACATTTCTCTTATCTCCCTTGTACCTCAATCTTATCTCACTTTCTGCATTTCTCAACACCAAATTATTCAATTACAACAAGTTATGCAGATTTTTCCAAAAGACATGAAACAATTTACAAATCTAATGATTTTTTTTAATTATTGTATTTTTTAAAATAAAATTTGACATAAAATAAGTTTGCAAAACATTTTCCAAAATTTAAAGAAAAATGAAAATAGATTATTATCAAAGATGGAATGTTGATATCATTTTATAAATTTGGAACACATTCGTTTATATTGTTAGAATATATCCTTCATTGATGCCTTAAAACAGTCTAGTGAGGCCACATCAATAAACACTGAGTATTCATTCTATCAATCTGTTTTGATGCCAACAATAATATGTAGTTCATAAGTTGTATTTGGGCCAGTTATTAAGTAATATCACTGTTTAATAAAAAAAAACACAAAAAAAAACATGGATAGCAATTCAAACATGTGTACCCAATAAAAATAATGTTTATAGTAATAAGAAATATATACCATAAATACTCGAGTATAGTGTGATTTTTAATGATCAGTTTCTTTTTATCCAAAAAAATAGGGGGTTGCACTATACAATAGTAATTTTTTTTTGAAGAAGTTAAAAATCATACATTTTCAGTGACCGGTGGCACTATGCACTGATATTTTTTTTCTTTAGGAGATTAAAATTCTTGCAAAAAAATATTCAGGAGTCACACTATACATGCAGTTGGCTTATACATATATGTATGCATGTATATGTATGTCTGTGTGTGTGTATAATAATAATAATAATAATAGCTGGCCACTTGTATTGGAGGATACCCATCTACTAAGGCAGCTAGTCAATCCCTATTGCAGACTCTCGCTCAGGCATATTTGTGTATATATATATATATATATATATATATATATATATATATGAGAGTACTGAAATGTTCTTTTTTAAGTAAATGTTCACATGTCTGTATTTCTGGGATGAGGAGTTATCATTATTTACACTATTTACATTTGGACTATTGTCCTCATCTTTGTTGTTTTTATCACATTGTTTCAGCTGTTGTGTCCTTCAGACTTCATCTGGTATATATCAATCCAAGTAACCTACAGGTGATTTCAAACTGATTCCTTTATTTAATCAACTTGGTAGACTGTTCTCGTTAAACTGCACATGTCTATCGGTATTTTGTCTAGTTCTTATTTATAGTACTGCTCAATTATTGCTTACCCTGTTCATAAAGTATTCAATTCAGAATTCCCTGTAGGTTATACAGGTTGACATACAACTGATGACAAATGGAGGGAAGAACAGCTGAAACATTGTAGACACAATATATTAATAGCGTAAATAAATATTCACCTAATACATGATTGAACGTCCACTTAAAGTAGAGGATTATTGAATGAGGTTGGTGTAAGAGGTAGAAGTAAGTGAAGATTAAGAGGATATGCAAGATAGATAATAGTTGACCCATAATTCCTCAGGGGAGTCTGTTCAACAAAATAGAGAGCAAGAAACTCCGTCCTTCCAAATTCTGTTTGGGGAATAGATCTGACCTGAAAACTTTTCAACATCCCTTTTTGTATGTGTATATATACATAGATACACACACACACACACACACATATATATATATAATATTTATTTAGAATTATAAAATATGCATGTTATAACATCACTACAAAAATAGTCATTTTGTTTCAAAACTTCTGGTGTCTTATCAAGTGATGGTGCTGATGGAAAGTCAGGAAAGTCTTAGATTACAAGAATTTTTGTTTTGATTTACTGATACAAGTCCTACTAATTAACCCATAGAGTGGAAAAGAAGAGATGAGTTCATACCTTTCCCCAGAGTATTTGCATGTTAATGAATATAACGAACCCAACTGGAATTGGAACTCACTTCTCTGATTTCCAATTCCTAGCCATTATCCATTATACTACCTACAAATCCAAACTTACAGCTTGGTATTCCCAAGCGGTCACTCAATTAGGTATTGGCCAGTATTGATGTTGCTTAATTTTGGTGATTGTACAAGAACTGGTGTTTTGTGATATGGGATATGTTGGGTATTTACCATCCTTGTTCCTTGCTGGCTGTCCCATTCTTGCACACCTTTAGATGTCTGCAGTTTCCACATGCCACTGATGTGTTCCTGTAATGCCATTCCTACTGTTGCCAGAGAAGATCTAGAATAGTTACCGCCCTGGAGATAATGTCCGGTTTTTCTGATTGTAATATTCATGACTCAACACTATTTTCCTGAGTAAAGCATTGGTTTGTTAATTTGGTCATGTAGTAATTGTGAGTTCAATACCTGGTCCAGGCAGTGAGTGCTTGTGTTCAGTGAAAAATCGGTAGTAATAACTGAGCAGTAGAAAATGAAGAACTTGAGATATCCATAGAAATAGGGAGCAGAATGAGAATACCCTACCCCCATTGATGAAATAAAGGGTTTAGTTTGATATTTTCTAAAGGTGACCTGGATTGACAAATAACTGATGAAGGCCAGAGGGCACAATTGCCGAAGCATTGTAATAACAAAATCTAAAAAGAATACTCTACATGTAAATAAGACAAATAAAATAAAGATAAAAGAAATACTTCAAGTAATAAAAATTCAAGATAATGTTACTATTAATAGCCATAGAATTATGGTCTGATTGGAAGCAATTAAAAGCAAGTAAAATGGTGTCAAGTGATTGGCTGGAGGGTAGAACAAAGGGAAAATCTGTATGATCATATTTGGTCTTCTGTCAGCCATAGAGCTAGCTTGTAGCCCAATCAGCTGAGCAGCTGATAGGTTTAACCAGGTTTTCCAAGACAAAGGAATGTGAGTCTCACCAAGAGCTTATTATTTTTCTCTGCTATTTACTGATAAACATAGATTGATGATATAATTGTAGTGAAAAAAGTAGAAATTAAGATGAAAAAAATTCTAACCAAAAATTAGTAATGGTTAACAGTGCTTTATCTAAATAAAGAAATAAAATCATGATAATATTAATATTAGTCTTGTTTAATATGGTATTTTTTATAATAGGCTCATGATTAAAAGATATAACTATATTTCTTTAGTAGAGCGCTTTACATTTTAGATTCTAGAAACTGAAGGAAATAAGAGGCAAAGAATGAGATTTCTTGCAAACTGTCTGGGTTGAACCTGAAATGAAATTTCTTTTTAATATGGTCTGAGTTGAATATGGAGCCTGGTTTCCTTTTTATAGATTGTCTAAAATAAATAAGACATGGTTTCCTCAATTCAAATTGTCTGATTCAAACAAGATACAATGTTTCTTTAATTAATCTAATTAATCTAAGTCAGACCATTTGGCCACCTTCAACAATGTATTTGTTGTATCTCCCCTTTCCCACCAATGTACCTCAGATGATGGATACAGAATTAGATTTGTTAAAAATAGCTAAAGGGTAATGTTAAATTCTCTTTCAGCCCAGGTAACATTTGGGGAATTTTTTTTCCATGAGGAATTGTGCAGTTTTCTTCATTATCAGTGCCTTTTTTTTAATTTGGATTTTTCACTTTTTGATTTGAAATGTCATCACTTTTTGAAAAGTTCGTATTTTCAGTTGACAATGAAAGACGTTTCAGGAATTTATTAGTTCATTTTTATCTCATTTAATTAATGCAATTAATAATAATTTCTGTTGATTTTTAGTTCTTTTTGTTCTTTTAGAATAAAATATTCCTAGCCTTATAAATTTGATATGCCAGGTGACATGATCATACAAGGTAGGAACTCATTATTTGTTGACTCACTGACTCTGAGAATTTCAAACCAAACCATTCATTCAATCTACATAAATTGTTTTCATTTTGCTGTCCATGATAAGTGTTATCCTGTACCAATAACTTCTATCATGGATCAAAATGTCTAATCTTGGACCTTTTGGTTTTGAATTGGTTACATTTTTTTTAATTATGTATAATTATATAATAATATTAAGCAGAAATGAATTGAGAAAAGTTAGAGACAAAAAAGGGTGGTTTAAATAGAAGAATACTTTAGAGAAATAAAAATGCTAGGTAAAAGGGAAACTATATATACCGAGGAGCTAAGGATGGAGATGAACAAAGATGTAGAAAAACAAACTTGCTGGCTGGTTATAAAAAAATAACAGAGAAAGATAAAAAGTCACATAGAGATGGAAAAGCATAAGACTGTGATAAATTTAAAATTTGTTATAAAGTGAGAGAAAAAATAAAGAGGATGTGGTAGAAAATATTTGTGAATACCTGTTTAGCACATAAAACTAATCAATGTTTGTATAATATTTAGATAAAAGGTTGGAAGGGACAAGGGAGAGAATGAGAAGATACAGGCAAAGGCGGAGAGAAGAGCAGAGGCATTGGAGAATTGATTATCTTAGTTGTCAGTACCCTAGGAAATTTCATGAATCCGGTTGGTAATAATAGATAAAAATAACTATGATTTAACATTAAATAATATTCTGATACAAAAATTCTATATCGTACTTTCTTTATTTCTTTCTGTCTTCTGAATGACTAGGGTGACAAAATATGCATTCAAGTTTCTTGGTTTTATAAGGAATTGATATTGACTTCTAATCCTTTTGAGGAATACATAACAATCTCAGTCATGAGACAAGTGCTATCAATGGTGTTATTAAATTCCTTTGGAGATTCATAATAAATAACATTATTTGTCCCTTCCATATATATATATATATATATATATATATATATATATATATAAAGGCATTAAATATATCTTCTTGAAATAGATAATTCTATAAATCTGAGAATTAATTTGATTTTGTTCTTGCAAAATGATTATTTAATTTGTGACATAGAAATTGATTTTTAAAACTGTGAAGTTTTTGTCAATTGAGGTCTGGGGCAGTATTTGCCAGGTAATTCAACCTCCAAAATACTTAAAGCAACATTTTTTTATTTTAGACTTTCAATTTTGAATCTTTATAATAAAACAATATATTTTTGCTTCTTTTCATACTGAAAACATTGATGCAATCACCATGAAAGATATTGATCTTTTAGAAATCTTTCTTTTGTTCTAAAAGTTACTATTAAAATATCCTTTGTGCTAAGAGCAAATGAAAATTGAAAATAAAAATTCCAAATTGTAGTCTAGCAAAATAGCCAAAGGCCATAAAATTGTTTATATGTATGTTCACTTAAAAACATTGCAATTCTTTTGCTGCCAGCAGTATAAACACTTGTTCATGGGATTTGTTTGTCTACAGGGTAAGCATTTTTAGTTTTAAAGGGACAGAGATATTTGAAACTTTCTATATTTCAGCGTGGATGTGCGGTGGTGTAATTTTTAACAGATCTGAGGGAGAAATCAGAGAGCTTAGTTCAAATTCCGGCTATATTCATTTATGTGGAAGTCCACTTGAGAAAGCTATCTCTTCTACCTCCAGCCATAAGTAAATAGCAGGATACTTGGTCATATAGCATTGGTTGGCAACCAGTCTAGGAGAGGGGAAAACTCTGAATTTAAACCAACCTGGAGAGGTGGCAGACCATCCTTCCCAAGACACATTGCTGCCTGCTATGACTGCGGTGTACATAGTGCCTCTATCACCCTAACAGTTTATGGGACTTGTGATATTAAAGTAGATATCCAAATAATAATATATTATTTTATTAAAAAGAAAATTACAGAATGTCTCTTAAAAGATCACCGTTCAGTATTTTATAAAGTATCCCTGCTATTCAGAAGTTAAGATGTGAAATGGCTTCTATGAAGAAAAACATGAAAGAATCAGCAAATCGACTGCAGTCATCATTATATTCATTGTGAACTCCACAATCTTTCATTAGCTGCATTGTATATACTTTGAAAGTGCAACATATAGTTTTGGAATTGAGTGTTATCTTCTTAGACTGGTTGCCAACTTAGGCTGAAAAGACTGGTCTGCTGTACTATTTAACCCATAACTGGTGGAAGAAAGATTGATTCATACCTATCCCAAGTGTATCTTCATGTAAGTGAATGTAATGAACATGATTAGAATTTGAACTCAGCTCTCCAATTTCTCATCCTGTGCTGCTATCCTTTACACCACTCACAGTGATAGAAAACAAAGTTCTATATAATGCAAGGATTTTAAGCTATATGTACAATATTGACCAAGACACAGGAAACACTGGATAACTTGACAGCTGAACTGATTGAATAGTAGTAAGTTTTGAATTCAGAATTTTCCTTTTCTTACACTGGTTGCTTATTCTGCTATTAACACCTAGCTGGGGGAAGAAGAGCTGGAGTCATATTTTTCCAAGGATATTCTACAAAAGCAAATACAGTAGCTTTGACCAGAATTTGAACTCAGCATACCAATTCCACTTTCCATTCCATCAACTGCTATTCTCTGTACACATTCAGACTGATTAGTCTGTTTATATAATTGAACCGTAGGTTTGATCTTGTTTATATATTTAACGTTTTCTACAGACACGACGTGGAACCTTTATATTGAATCAATTGCTAAGTCTACTGCTAGGAAAGTTGGTTCAGTGTGTTGAGATAGACACTTTTTCTTATTAGAATTTCTCAGCAGACTTCATTAATATAAATCGAGAGAATTCAATTCAATTGCTAAATCTACTTCTGGGTAAGTTAGTTCATTGTGTCATGCCAGACAGTTTTTTATCACCAGAATCTCTCTTGCACCTTTATAAGTCTACCATCTGTCCATGAACTGAATATTGTTACTGTTGTGGACCCAGAATAGGTCCGAAAGAAAACTCGAACTCAGCAATTTAGTGAAAACAGATTATTAACAAAAAGAACGAATACAAAAGTGTTGGACGTCTGACTGACAGCAAAGTACAACATATCAACTGTAGAAAGCTCTCTTGAGAGGCATAATATAGTAATAGGATGAGTTCATTTAGTCCATAAAGGTAGGTCCCATAACAGTTACCATATCTGATCTGGTGCTTCTGGTATTCATCTAGAGATTCTTTACAAAATCCAAAGAAGAATCTGCAATGTTATTGGCTCTGACCTGGCATCTTGGCTTCAATCACTTTCCCACCACCGTAACATAGTCTTCCTGTGCCTTTTCTTCAAATATTTTCATGGTAATTGTTTTGATTAGACTTCCTGTTTAGTACTTTTACTTTATGAATGTATACACAGTAGCAAGGTCTTCTCATTTTATTGTTGAAATTACTAGATATAAATGTATGTAAGTTTTATGCTAGAAGTTCCTTCTCTCACACTTCTCACTTATAGAACTCTCTTCTGACTACTTGCTTTCCAGTCAACTTTGATCTGCAAAGATTGAAGTATTTTAATAATATTTTTCTTTTTCTCATAATCTTTCACATTCGGTAACCACTTGAGTCTTACTGACTTTATTGACTTGCTTGGGATTAAAAAGAAAACAGAGAGATGTGCACAGACTTCCGAGTGGATGCTTTCCTGATCACTATAATCTTAACCTCTTCAATTCTAAAGTTGTTATTTTTCCTACTTATTCACTTAATTGGAACTTGTTAACTCCTCCTCTTACATTTATAAAACAACCTCTACTATGAGTGGCTGTTGGACTTTGTATTGGGTGATCAGTTAGTAAAAAAAAAAACAACATGTCTGTTTATTTGTCGTCGTCATCATGATGAATTCTTTGCTTGTCAAAAGTCTTTCCCAGATTTTTCTATACTGACTATAGCTGTACTAATCTTGTCTATATCTTATTAGAAAACCCTTCTATAACCTTTTTCCATCTTTTATATAGTCTTCTGATACATTTGTTATTCATTAAACACCACTTAATCAACCGTAAACTCTGTTTTCCTCCATTCTTGCTATGTGTCTCAAGCACTTTTGTTGCTTAATCAATTTTGTATTTCTTCCCTTCATCTGTTTTCCAGGTAAACCTCTGTTTCTGAGAGTTATCCCTTGCATTGCTTTTTTTTTATTGATCTGTGTTTCTAAGCTTGTTTTCAAATTATTTTATTCTATCTTTCACATCTGTATTTCATTGCTGGTATTATACATTTTATTTTTTAAACATATTAGCAAGACACTATTGATTAAGTCTCTATTTTTGTTAATTACTTTTTAAACAATTGTTATACCCTAGTTTGGTGCGGCTGTGGCCATATACTCTACAGAGGTGTCTACAATTGTTATACATCATTTTATTTAACTTTCATTATTATTGTCTCATTTTATCATCCTGCCCTAAGTAGTTGTATTCCTGGATCTCTTCCAGATCTTCATCTCAGAAGTAAATCATACTAAGAACTTAATAACATTACTTTTGTTTTATTTCATTTTAAAAATTATACTGAGACTATTCACATCATTTAGCATTAAGTACATGTACGATGTTACCCAAAACTTTTGGCCTAGTGAATAAAATTGTTGGTTGGTTGATTGATCCAAAAGTGACTTGATCCACAGATTTGTAAGTTCAATTACATGGCCACAGCAGGGAGAACAAAATCTTGGAGCATTGAGTTATCAAGGGGAATTAACTTGAACTGAGATCATGGAATTAGAACAATCTACCCCATGAACTAAATAAAGGATTCTGTTTAAAATTTCAACAAATATCACTAGAAGATGGATGGAGCATACAACAGCTGAAAACATTGTGAATATGTCAATAAAGACGAGGACAGCAGTCTGAACAATGTAAATTGTGTAAATATTTCTGAATGAGTTGGATGCCATACATGATATTCAACTCATTCAGAAATGTGTAAACTATCAGCTGCATTTAACTATTTTCTCAAATCAATGATGAAAAATGGCTTCAAGCAAATGAACCCTGTAGGTCTTAAAGGTTACTGTCCTCATTAGATTTTACAGACTGGTCCTAGAGACTCTCAAACAAAGAACTTCGCCATATACCAAAAACTACATTATTTGAAGACTTTCAACAGCAGCAATAACTAAAATGGATAGTACACCTGTAACTAGAAGGTAAAATAATGATATAACCAAGATGTTGACTTTCCACACTACCTTAACAAAAGTCCAGAAGGTAAGAAACACCCATCACTACGAGAAAGAGCAGTAAGTTGAGAAGCCTAATTTCTCCAAAAAGTATTTAAAAAAAGAAAAGATTTAATGAGTTTCAATCAGTAATAATGCTGTTTGGCAAATGAATACCAAATGTTTACTATTTTTGCCATTACAGATATTTACTCAATTTGATCTGGCATCTTGGCTTCAGTCTCTTTCTCACCACTGTAAAGTCACCTTCCTGTGCCTTTTCTATAAATACTTTAATGGTAACTGTTCCACCACAGACAATAAATCATACATATGGGGTCTAGTTAGGACTTTCATAGAGACAATAAGGTATTATTGTGGTTGTAGTAAGAAAGGTAAGTAAGAATGCATTGTTTTGGTGTAAGGAATATTGTTGTATATTTGTGGCAGCTAAGTTTAACGTTAAGACAGAAGAAGACTGTCCTTTTCTCTATTCCCCATTTTGGCCTTGTGTCACATTTTCTGTATTGAAACAGAAATAAATATCACTCTTCGCTATGGTACCTAGCTTTATGAATTTAAGTGCAGTACTAGACTGGTGGTGATGTCTCACCAATTTACAGTTTAGTTGGCTAGATGTAACTAAGTTCTATGCTAGTAGTTTTTCTCGCACTTCTCACTTGTGGAACTCTCTTCTGGCTCCATGGTTTCCAGTCAGTTTTAATTCACACACACATCACCAAGATAAAAATCACAAACTTTTGTGATGTCAACAAACACTTGTTGCCACTTTTATGATGTTAACGAATACCCATTGTCACTTTCGTATTGCTCATTGTAGTAGAGACTTTGTAATTGCAGATACAATTAAACTACGCCCTTGAACAGTGCTGGTGTCAGATGCCTTTGAATAATCTTGCACTAATAGTACTTGCTCAATAATACTTGCTTGAATAGTAACCACCGTATAGTAATCCACATAGAGAAATAGTATAGAGTAGAGAATAGTGGTCTGTATAGTGATAGTGGATAGACTAGAAATTGGGATCGTTTAGACTTCACACTACTACGTACTTATACATTTCTTCCATGGTCACATGATCTACTTAATTCAATAATGGGATCGTCTGTGTTTGCTCTCTGGTGATCTATGTTCAAACTCAAGTGTTGGCAGTCACCCTTTATTCCTATTTAACACCAATATAGAAGTCACATAGTCAAATGTCATCCTCCAACCCAACATGCGAATTGGTGTTGGTCAAACCATGCTAAGCTGCATAAAAGCCAATGTTACAGAATCACACGCTTCCAGAATAATCTAAAGGGGCAGGGAGATTCATGCCATTTTCAAAGGAACAAAATGTTGCTGTTACATGTTGTGTATTGAGGTAAGGAACTTATTTTCCTTTACACCAGATGCAGGACACTCTGACTCATTTACTTCTACATAATTGTTCACCACAAGAAATGAGAAAGTCTACACTCCACTAAAAAAGAAGTGAGGGTCTGCTTTTTGCACATTCAACCAAACACTGAAGAAATTGCAAAAAAAAAAAAAAAACACACCAGGCACAGGTTTCACACTAAATAAGCTGCACAAATAGTTGAATAGAAGCATTGAAAAAAGTAAGCTCATATTTGTGCGTGTATTTTTTTAAAAATCTATGGTTTTATTTCATAACATTTAAATGTATAAATTTATATTAAATGTATAACCTTTAAAGATTTTGTTCAGTGTGCTATGATATTTTCACTTGCTCCTAGGTGTGCTGTTGCTTAAAATTGTTCAGAAACACTATGTAATGGTAACAGTTATTAGCGCAGAAAGTGGTATTGGTGAGGGGTAATTCAAATTTTGATCTGGCCTTTTCTGTTTAGCTTTAACGCCTTTGTAAAAGGCATGAATCCATCTCTTCTCCCTCCTGGTTATGCTTTAAATAGCAACGTGGACTGGGATCTCTAACCTTGGTGAGTGACAGCCAGAAAGTGATTTCCCCTTGCTTTCTCCACAACTTTAATTTAAAATTTGAAGAGAAAATAAGGGGAAATCACTTCAATGTCTCAAGGAGTCATAGAAATTCACAGAGAATAAAAAAGGGAACTCTTGAGAGCTGTGATCATCTGTGTCCTGAAGGGTCATGGGATTAAAAACACTACTCTCTCTAGCTTACTTGCTAAGACAGTAGTAGTTAAAAGTTGGTACTCTCATTCTTTTTCTATGTTCTGTTAGCCTTCAGGACTTTGGCAATAAGAGCCCTCCACAACTTTCTATATTTTGTAGCTTTTAGTAAGGTTTTTCTTTTCACCATACATCTCTCTCCCTGTTCTGTCGTCCATTTAGGTAGATTACTCACTATTTCCCTTTGTCCCTCTTACCTTTAATATGTCCTGTATGTGTCAAATTCTCCCTGCCCTCTTTTCTCTTTTGTTTCACATTCACTTTCCTCGTAGTTAGTCTTAATATAAGCCAGAAAAATTAGAAAAATTTCACACACTTTCTTTGTTGTTTAATAGTGATTATGTTTTTGGTATTGTTGGAAATTGAATTTTAGATGAATTGTTATTAATATTCAATGAATTTGTTTTTAACATTTTTATTTGTTGTTTAATTTTCAAACTATCGTTTGTCTGCATTGCATTGTGGGATGTTGAAATTGTAACTAGATAAAACATTATGGTAAAAACAGGAAAATCAATAATAATCATCAAGAACAAAAAATTGATTAAATTTAACCTGTAGTATGTTTTTCACAGTTACACTCATCTTTTATCCAAGATAAGGTTTTTGAAGTTGAATTTAAATCACCATTTTGAAAGAATTAGTTTCATAGTATATATTAGTTGGAACAGATGCTTCATAGAGTATTTCTGTATTGCAGGCCAAAATTGTCCATGTTGAGATTGATGGACGGGTCATTTCTCCTACAGATGGCTACTTATTACGAAAAGGCTTAGGAAACTGTCATTTTGACTTCTGCCAAGAGATCTCATTTATGCCGACTGACCACATGTCTCCACGCCACAAGAATCTCAACTCTGCAAGGTAAGTCCTACTTCAATATATCAGTGATTGATTTGATTGGAAACAGTCAATAAAGTATAATATGAAGGTAAGTTATATCAATTCTCTAGAAAATAATTAAATTCTCATTTTTTTTTCTTCTCTTACTGCTGTGTTGAAAAGGAACATATTATTTTAATTACTACTTATCAATAAAATAAATATTTACTTGTCAACACTAAAAGTTAGGCTGAAGGTACATAGAAAAGTTGCAATTAGGATTGAGACAATGTAATCAGGCATAGCTGATTATAGATTAAGGGAATAGGAAAAAGTCATGAACCCTTGTGGAATGAAGTGAAAATACTTGATAGGGAGCAACACAGGAAAGTCAAACGTCTGAAAGAATCAATGCATATGCTAGGTTATATGGTCCTCTATAGTCAGCTTAGCATCAAAATAAATACAATATGTGTGCCGTTAATAAGGAAAGACAAATGACAGCAAAGATTCAGCAGCAGCTGTGATAAAGAGTGAACATTCAGGGTGATGTCAAGTCTGAAGTAACAGCAGCACTCACCAGTAGGTAGGTTAGTTTTAAGGCTTCAAGTTCTTCACTGAAATCAACAATAGCCCAGTGGATTAAAGTGTTGCTTTGTGAGTTCAATCCCTGGGCTGGGCAGTGTGTAGTTGGATACAGTGGATATGGTATGAGCAATAACTGAGCAGTACTAAATAAGAATTAGACACTATACCTTGAACAATGGAAAGGGTTCAGTTGAAAATTCCAGATTAACATCCACCTGATGAAGGCTGGAGAGTACAACAGCCAAAACGTGATAACAACAACAAAGATGAAGATAATCGTCTGCATGTAAATAAAGTAAATAAGTTTTTCTTAAGTTTCTTAATTGACAGTTTTTTAATTGGATTGGCCAAAAAGTTTCTTTGTTTTACTAAATAAAAACAAAAGATAAATTTTTGCTTTTCAGTTGTACAATGTATCTATGAGGAGACATGGTGGAGTAATGGATAGCGGCTTGGATTGAGGAATCGCAGAGCCGAGTTCGAATTCCAGTCGAATCCATTATATTCACTTACATGCTAATACCCTTGGGAAAGGTGTGAATCCTCTTCTTCTCCTTCCAGCTATGGGTAAATAGCAGGACAGACTGGGTTCTATAGCCTTGGATGGTAACTGGTCTAGGAGAAGGAAAACTCTGATTCAAAACCCGTGGAGGGTCGTTTGGGGACCTTGTGGCACGTAGTGCACCAGGTCATTGTAATCAGCCCTTCAAAAAGTGTGGATGGTCCTGCACAAAACATTCACCACTATAATCAAATCTCATGTGCTATACATGTGGGTTGGGGACCGCTTGTGAATTCCAAATTCCCATGAAACTCCAATATTGGAGCCAGCTCAACCCACCTCGGGTGAATGCCGTTACAAGAAGAAGAATGTATCTACTAATTAAAAGAAAAAAAACTTGTTGTTCCAACAGAGCACTTTTTTACTCAAATTAAGGAGTGACCACGACTGGTAACTGTTAGTCGAAATATTTCCATAGAATAAATCATTCGTTGGAACTACAAGTTTTTTTCTTTTAATTATGCAACTATCAATGGAGACAAGCATCCTAACTTTAATGTATCTACTATTTTGTTTCACTATATTCTACATGTGTTCAGCCAACGTCATAATTTTATTCTACCAAAGCAACCTTTTTTTCCTTTCTCTGTAAAGAATGACTTCAGATTCCTTTTTCAGACTTTTGGCAAATGGAAATGTTTTTTTACATTTAGAAAATTCTGTAATGACACAAATAAATGGTAATTTTTCTGCTGAATGCAGCTGCTAAGTGAGAAATTTGCAAACAGTAACAATTTTTGCATGGTCACCAACCTTATCTAGCATTCTCTTTCTAGCTGCATTTCAATGATTGATTTAATTGGGAATAGCCGATAAACTATGATATTAAGAACTTAAAGAAATATTAGAAAAACTTAATCTACACTGAAAGGATACACAAATAATCCACAATGTGTATTGGAATAAACATGTTAAATTAAACAAATAGACCAAAATAGAAAAGTGAACAACAAAGATCTCTTTTCTGACTGGATTATTTAATTTGTACAGCAAGATGATTTCAAGAGAATTAGTGGCTGTGATGGAATTTATTATCAGTGAATGCAATCTTAACAATATACACAATGCAGATGACAGTGTTGATGTCTAATTCAGAATGAAAACAGAAATAACTCTTAGATAAAGTAGTCAAAGAAAGCAAGAAGAATAAACTATTAATTTTAAGAAGACAGAATGCTTGGTGATAAGCAAAAGGGACACCCCAAAATATAAGTTATGCTTTGGGGACATCAAAATTAGACAAGTTTGGAAATTCATCTATCTTTGGGAGGGTAATAAGAGAGGACACAAAGTGATAAAATTTCAAATACACATATTAACAGAAGAAACACTTTTCAGAAACTGAATGAGGTACTAAGCAATTGAAAAAACAATCATTAGAAATAATGAATAGAGCCTTAGCCTATAATGTAATGTCTACCCTACATGGCAGGGGAGAATTTTGTCACAAATAAAAAAAAAAAAAAAAAAAAAGAAGATGGCTTCTTACAACTGAGATGAAGTTCTGCAGATAAATGTTGATATTACCATCTTGTCAGCAATGAGGAATATCTAAAAAGAGGAACTGCAAAGATGCTACTGCTAACAATCAACTGAAATTTTGAGGACACACATGAGGAAAGAAGACTTTCAGAATTTAATATGCACAGTAAGCATCGAAGGAAAACAATGAGTAAGCTACATATCGAGTTTGTACAAACAGAGGAACACATAGAAATGTAAAGTTATAAAGCAAAAGACAGGAAGGAGTGAGACATATTTGTCCACATTAATTAAGATGCATGCTAGAATCAAGTGTTTAGTTTTCCCCGTTCAGAAATATCTAAACTGTCAACTGTATACAATCATTTTCTAAGACCAATGGGTAAAAATGGCTTTGAGTGAGTGAAGTCTTGGGAAAGACCATCCTTCTGGACTGGTTCCACAGAATTATAAACAACTGTACCAAATAACAGAAACTACATCACTTGAGGATTACCAACAGCAGCAGCAGCAGCAGCAGCAAGTAAAATGGATGTCACATATAACTGAAAGAGAAAATAATGACATAATCAAGATGTTGACATTCCATACTACTTCAAAGAAAAGGTTGGGAAGGAAACCCCCATCAGTACTGGAAAGAGGGATAATAGCTACTGGACTTGGGAAACTTATTTTCCTGAAAAATCATTTTGAAAGAAAACTTTTATAAATTTTAACTGAAAGCAGTACTAGCTAGTTGGTCACTGAATGCCAAATGTTTCCCTGTAGGGAAATGGTTAATATTACCATTACATATTCAAAATCTCGAGTTGCTTTAAAAAAATTGTATTGCAGATTTTATTTATTATTTGCATGGAATTAAGAACTGGGCTCTCTTGGTCAGAGCCCTAAGTTTTACCCATTGGAATGACATTTAAAAGAAGGTTATAAAAAAAACTTATAGAAAATACATATTCTTTTGGCATTGTTTGTTTTTTTACTTATACTGTTTATTTTTCCACAATACAAGATTGTTTTCTGCACAATTTCTATTCTTCATTGAGAACATATCTGACTTTTCTTTTAGATATTCATGTTTTTTTTTTCACAAAGAAATATATTCAAATGTAAAGATAAAGAAAATTGCAAGGGGTGGTTTTATTTTATAGGATTTATTTCAAAACAGATAAATTGCAAAACAAATTTTTTTTGCATCCAATATAGATGATATTTGTTTATCTCTGAATATTCACAGACGGTTAAGTGATTGTCAGTCTATTTGTCACAAACCTGTCACAAAACTGCAGCTGCCTCCAAGAAAATGCCACTTGATCCAATCACTTTCAAACTGATCTTCAAGGTCGACAAGCCTTACAAATCAGTTTGGCCATTTTTGTCTTTGGCACAATGGAATAATATGCTCTAAAGACAACAGATTCATTTGCAACCACCTGATAAGCATCTCTAAAGAATCCTGTCAGAAAGTAAATTTTAAACAGTTCTATTATGGCTCTCCGCAATTTCCTGTCCTCTGTATAGTTTGTCATTTTGTTATATCTCCTAATTTTTGTTCTGTCAACCATTTACGAGGTAGGTAAAAAGCTTTACTCTGTCCCTCTTGACTTCAATATGTCCTGTGAGTGTCATATTTTCCAAGCCCACTTTCCTCATTATGTGCCCTAGAAATTTAAATTCTCTATTTCTGATGCTATGTATAGGTGTTCTTTTTGTTTTCTTTAGCCTATGGAATGCTCAGCATCTTTCAGTCGAATCACATTTCTGTTGTCTCAAGTCTTTTTATCTGTAATGAGATGGTCCTGCCATATAGGAGTACTGATATTACATAAGAATTCAGTACTCCTTTCTTTGTTTCCAATGAAATTTTCCTGTTTTGTAATACTTTACTGAACATCTTCCACTATCTCAATGCACCTTTGGATTTCAGCGTTGCATTTTTGATCACAACTTCTTTAAAAATTGATTTTCAAAGTCAACCTGCCTTACAAATCAGTTTGGCCATTTTTGTCTTTGGTACAAGAGAATGTTACACCCCAAAAATAATATATTTCTTGGGGATCAGCTAACAAGTATTTCTAAGAAATTCTATCAAAAAGCAAATTTTAGACTGAGGTACTTTATTTTATAAAAATAAATAGCCCAAGTCATTATCAATGTACCATGGATTCATATATTTCTATTCTAATATAATTAGTTACTAATCTATATATTATTAATTAAATGTAGACAATATATTAATTGCTATTCTCTGCTTGTTTGTTTTTCTGTTATACTTTTCTATGAAGGATCAGCTTGTTGTGTCTGCCTGACCCCCTGCCCACCTGCACTAGAATCAGTTATGCCAGTAGTTAACAAATAGGGATAATTTTTGAATCCATTGCTCTACCCTATTTTTTCTTTCTGATTTGAGTTTTGGGTATGAGTTGATCAATAAAGGTTCTTTTTGGTCTCTCTTGGTCTTTTCCCTATAATTTGGATCCCATTGTATAAGCTGAAGCACAACTTGTTTATTTCTCCAGCAATAGCTACTAAATTGCACTCGCCTTTCATGGATTTTGTGTGTAATCTTTGATAGATTCCCGTAAAGTTCTTCACTTGTCATATGTTGTTTCCAGCTGACATTTAGCGCTGTTCTCAGAAGTCAAGGTTTACGTATCATTTAGTTTTTCACCAATTATTTTGTTAATGTCTAACTGTGCTTGACCTGTTTAAGTTGACTGTTTCTACTTTTGACCTAAAGAGTTGCACGTTCAGATTGTTTTTCATTTCTGACTGAGCAAATCGAATCTAAATTGTGTAATTGCTGCATGACCAATCCAAAAGTAGTTTTTCATTTTTTTTTTTTTTTTTTGAGTGGGAAGAGGTTCAACCAAATCAAACTGAACAAATCTTTTTTTTGTAGTTGTTCATGTAATCTTTTTTATAATAGCTGTTTTGTATGATTTGTTTTGCTCTCTCATGGTGAAGTATGTGCTTCCATAGAAAATCTTAATAATGCAATTTGGAGCAATAGGTTTTATTCCTATTTTGAAAGTTACATAAGTTACAGTCTATTTCAGCTAATGTCATTTGAATATATCTGTATATGTAAAGTTTCTGTCTAATGATATCATTTCGATTCGTTATGATGAGGTAATGGTAGAAAGTATTTGTCTGCCATTGGGTTATACTTTTCAAACAAGAAACCCATGGAGTAAGATTCAACTTGACAGAATAAAAAAATCAAGGAAGAGGAAGAAGAAAAGAGGTTTTGAAAGAGGAAAGGTTAGAAGTAAGAAACCTTGAATAAAAATGAAAAATATATACATATGTAGAGATGGAGACTGTATAGATATGATAGAAAGTCATAAAGAGACAATGAACAAATGATTGATTGGCAGCGAGGGATCAAAAGGTATAAAAACTGCAATAAGTTAAAATTCTTTCTTGAGAAATAGCAGTTTTTGATAATCCATAAATGCTTTAAAATTGTTGATGCTTGTCAACTATGAATTAATTTAACATTATTCTTCTTCCTCTATATTCCATGCCCCATCAAAACTTTGGTGTTCATTGCTCTCCACAATTTCCTATCCTTTGTAGCTCTTAATAAATTTTGTCTTTTTGCTATTCCTCTTAAACCTTGTTCTGCCATCCATTTACATAAGCTTATTCGGTAGGTTATGCACTGCTTTTGTCTGTCCCATTTGCCTTTAATCTGTCCTGTGCATATCAGATTTTCCAAGCCGCCTTTTCTCATTATGTGTCCCAGAAATTTCAACTCTCTCCTTCTGATGCTACTTATAAGTACCCTTTTTGTTTCTCTAAAACTTTGTCATTTCTCACATGTTCAGTATATCGTATTCTCAGCATTCTTTAGAAAGGCACACCCAGGAAGAAATCCCTTATTCAAAATGAAAATCTTCCATTGTGACATTTTCACATGTCCCAACAGAATTTTTTACTTGATTATGTGCAATTCCAGACTCTTCAGTGGATTTAGCGCCAGACAGGACTTAATTGCTTTCTTGGCCAAAGATTCCAAATCAGAAAGATTATTGCATTCAGTTAGTAACAAATGGTCACAATCCTTAAATCTTACTTTTGATCTACTGCAGGGTCATTTTCTCCATAAATATCATTGGAATACATGAGTCAGTCATGCATACAAGATTTCCAACCAAAGTAAGTTAATGTGTAATAAGCATTCAACATTTGAAATATTTGCGTACTACATACTTTATAAAATGTGTGCTCATCATCCTAGTGAACATGTTGTGGACAAGTTTGTTGTCATCATTTGTAGTATATATATATATATATATATATAGGCAACTCGTTTTTAGAATACACCCATCTGCTTGGGTGGCTAGCTAATCTTTGTTGCAGACAACTAATAAGGCACATTTGTGTATCTTCAACATTCACAGTCAACCTTTGGTTTATACTGCAATTATCAGACATTAATTGCAGTTTCTTGGAGAGAATGCAATATACATTTGACCAAAGCCATATGTTCAAACTCTTGGTAACAATGCCTTGTTACTTTGAGCTAGTACAACCATTGTGATATCTAAATAATTTAATTAATTTCACTTAGAAGGCTTCAGTCAATCTTTAGTCCATGATACAGTTTTCATAAACTTTCAGTGATGCTTCACACATGAATCCTCTCCCCAAGCAGATATTATTGAGAAGTCAACTCCTTGATCTCATGGTTGAAACATCACCATTTTAGACAATTAGCTATATATCTATCTATCTATCTATCTATCTGTGTGTGTGTGTGTGTGTGTATGTATATATATATATATATATATATATATATATATATATATATATATATATAGTTCTGTTCCTCCTTTATTCATTTGTGTTCTGGTTGCCTGATTATCACAGTAGTGTGAAACTCAAGTAGTGATCCAAACTTTGTTTCTTTCTGAGTACTGGGAAGAGCAATTACCCTGTCTTGGTAATTAACACATAGATCACTGTATATTACTGTTGTGGTAGTTGTCTGTCTTTTGGTGTTTTCTTTAGTTTTTTTTCTTTTCCCTTTTTCTTCTATTGGATTTTTTCTAGATTTTATTTTGTTGGTTCTTAGTTTTTATTGTTATTAGTTTTTTTTTTCTTTGGTCACCTGGCAGGCATTGTCTTAGTGTTATTAATATTTGTGGTGTGTGTAATATATAAAGAAAGAGTAATCAGGAGAACAGTAGATAGTGATTGACATTGCATTTACATTTTTAAAGAATAAAGTTGGCTGGAAAGCATGGAGCCAGAAGGGAATTCCACAAGCAAGAAGTGCAACAAAAGAAAATTATAGGTACATTGAGTCAACTCAGCTGTAAATTGATGAGATGTTAATGCAAGTCCCGGAATCAATCCTCCAGATCTACAAATCAACAATTCGCCCTTGCATGGAGTATTGCTGCTATATATAGTCTGGAGCCTCTGTTTGCCTCGGGGTTCTTGATAGGCTCCAGAGGCGGATATGCAATATAATTGGCCCTGTTCTGGCATCGTGTCTAGAGTCACTCTCTCACAGACACGCCGTCGCCTCTCTCTATCTTTTTTACAAATACTTTCAATTGCTCCAAGGAGCTGCATTCGCTTGTTCCCAGACTTCATGAGTTCAAGCGCCCTACGAGGCTGGCATCCTACTCTCACACTTTCACTGTCGAAACTACTAAATGTAGCTGTCTCTTCTACTCCAATAGCTTCATGTCTCACACTTCTCATCCGTGGAACTTCCTTTCCTATTCCAGTTTCCCTGAGAGCTATAATCTCCAACTATTCAAATGTAATGTCAATCGACATCTCCAGTTGCCTTGATCTATCCACTATCCTTCTCCTCATCCTTTCCTCTATCACTCCTATCTGATCTTGCTCCAAATTTTCTGTAACCCCTTGCGTCCTCGTGGCTTCTCGCCTTGCTTGGGGTGAAACACTTAAAAAAAAGGGAAAAAAAAAGTCTAGTACTGTGCTTAAATAAAAAAAAGTCTTCGTACTATAGTGAAGAGCTTATCCAAACATTACCGTAAAAGTAAATGGCACACAGACACAACTTTATGGTGGTCGGAAAGTGACTGAAGCTGAACTGCCAGATCATGACCAATAATATTGCTGATTCTTCATTGAATTTTATCAAGGAGCTCAATTTGAAATACTGTTTTTGAAGCTTCGCTGATAAGGAGGTATTTAAGACAAGCAGGCTTTGTGGATGAGTGCTCAATATCAAAGATAATGTTAATAGAATTAATATGAAAAAGTTTTTTCAGTTATGTTTACTTTGGAATTTTTTGGCTATGGCTTTATAGATGTAACCATTCATTGAAACAGAGTTAATCTGCTGACATTTCTCAATTCTCTTCTACTTTTATTGTGGTATGGGGGTGTCTTATTTTCTTTTCACCTGATGGGTGTTGATTGATTGCTGATTTCACTTCCTCTCCCTTTCATCTTTTTTATTTTTTCTCTTTTCTTTTATTCCTTCCTCACCTTCTTCATTGATCTCTGTGTTATTGTGATTGTGTTGACCATTTAATTCAGGTTATGGTTGGATTTTTATGTTTGTACAGGTGTGTGCTTATCTGTATGCTTATACATGTGCACACATGCACGGAATATACTAAGCATAAACTAATGAAAAAATACAAAAGAAATAAGAAATGATTAATTGGTTTAACAACATCACCAACAAAAACTATTCTCTCATACAACTAAACACAACTATCAAACACTAAGATATATAAAACACAAAGTTAAATGATACAAACCACTAAAAATATATATACAGTTAACACAAACACACAATTAGACATGCAATACAGTTAACCCAAACACCTACACAGACTCAAAGTTAGACACACATACATGAACAGGTGAGTGTGTACATGCATGCTTGATGATATGTATACCCATCATTTTTGAATATTTTTATCCATTTCTCAGAATCTAATGTTCATATGATGCCAATTTTTTAATAGGTTAATAAGCACAAAAAAAAAGGAAAATAAAACTCAATTTTCAGAACAATATGTTAAATACAACAAATTTGACAGGTGAATTATGCAAAATAGGAAAAGACAAAATGATTTGTGCAGTATGTAAAATAGAAAAAATTGAATAATTTTCACAATATTAATAGTCAATAGCATGGCCTCTCATCTTTATAACTTGCTGCAATTGTTTTCTAAAGATTTTGATAAGATTTGAATAACTCTTTTCTGGGATTTTCTTCCATACTTCAAAGGTTACACGTTCTAATTATTGAAGGTTTTTGGTAACGGATGATTCATCCAA
>OZ010590.1:55981309-55986309 GCA_963932145.1 Acanthosepion lycidas
ATTTGAGATAACACACACACGCAAAGGTCGACTGGAACCAGCTTTTTTATTTTGATACACTTGCATGTCTTTTAGTTTACCAGCTGGTGTGTCTACTTAGATTTATATCTTGGTCATCCTCTGATCTTTCCAGCTGACCCCCGTATATTTAGATATTAGCTAAATTAAAAAGGTCCTAAGACAGCATATAACAAGGTCCCGGGTTCCCGTCTATATCAACTGAATGGTAAAATTCATTTATGCATTTTGCAAAAATATTTGCTTTTTAAAAAGTTTTCTAAGGATTTTGAAGATTAGAAAGTTTTAGATTAGCTAGAATACCAGATTTTGAGATAAGGCTGATTACCTACTTTCAATATGAAGTGGGTTACCAAATTTCTGTATGAGGTAGGTTACCAATCTAGAGAAGGAGACTGGTTACTAAATTCAGAGATAAGTTTACTCTTGGATTTTTAATCATTTTATCCCAAGCAAGAGAATAAAGCCACTAAGATATAAGGGGTTGCTGAAAATGAAAGAAACTGATAAAATGTGACCCCAGAATTTCGTTTCATGATCCAATTCCAGGTTGTGACCCATAGTTTAAGAGTGAAGCTCCTACATGAAAACTGTAACAAATTGAAAAGAATCTTTACACCAATAATTCTAATAAAAGTTAACTTACTTTTAGCAATGCATGCAGCACTGTCTCTTCCATAATTTTCAGTGTGGAGATAATATTTCTTTTCTTTGTTTAGCAAATAATTAAATACTTTATCTTTGTTGAGCAACAAAAGCCATTCCATATTGATCTAGCCAACAAGTCAGCTTATGCCAATACTTTCAGTTTTCTCACTGTCTGTGAGAGATCTATTTGTTATCTAAATTTTCATCTGGTTTAAATAGTAGGACTTCTATCTGAAAATTTACTCCAGATATTATCTGCCATATGAGATCTTTGCACTTCTTTGGATTTGGCATTTTGTGTTCTTTGAGATAGTCTCTGCTTTATATACTTTCACACACTTATATTAAATGTTAGTGCAGTTTATTTTTGTTTTTAAAGGACCAACTTTAGTAAGAACTTTGCAAAAAGTGAGTGAGCTGTTGAAAACCACCTAGTTATTCACAAACCTTTTTTAGGTTTGTTCAGCCACATTTCTTCCATAAAAACTCTTGGACTGAAAGAAACCACATTCAACCGACTTCCTGAGCACTCTCTTCCTGTTAATTTTCCCTCAGCCAATACTGATATAATAATTCTTTATAACTTTGCTTTCTTTGCTAACAGGATGGTCTTCAAGTTTCACATGTAGTGACATGACAAATTGCTTTTAGCTAATGTCACTATAATTCAATCTTATCATATGAAGAAGACTGTAAAACAGTGGAACCATATAAGCAGATTAATATACTTTTGACAATTGAGAGACATTTTGAATCTGTTAGGAACAGGAAGAGTGCGAAAAGTCTGGGGAAAATAGCTTTGATAACCAGACCTGATTTTATTGATACAAATTCCGTCCTTATAGCTTAAAAATGGTTGCATATTAATCCAACACCAATGAATTGATTGAAATGATGAAACCATAAAGGTATTATTTTCCAGAAGTTTAAATTATGTACAGAGACTGGATTTTACGCTGTAAAATGTGACTAGCATGCTGCAAAATCATTTTACTTTTCAGTACATGACACTGTGTGTGTGTCTCTCTCTCTCATGCACACTTGCACATGTTCAGTAATAGAAAAGTATGTTTTCTTTTCCACCTTTTATAACCTTTAATAATGTAAATGAAGAATTTTCTCAGATGTTGTTAGTCTGAGTGTGATTTCACAATTATTTAACCAAGCAGATGTGTTCCCTTCTCAGTCCTGTTAGAAAAGCACTTTGCCACAATTGTGTTATCCTCAATTGAAGAGGTGGACTTTGGTCTGGAAGTCAGAAATTAACTTCTCAGCAACTTGTAGCAAATGAGATTTGCCTCTCAGGTCAACAATGTTGAACACTAATGGCAACAGCATGAGTAAGTTTGTCACTCAAACCAGCAATCAGTATTTGAAGCCTGATAAAGCCTGAATCTTGTATATTGAATTTTGGTACCTTCTAACTTGTCTTCTACTCAAAGACAAACTCTATTGTCTTTGAAAAAGGTGGTGCTAAATATAAATGGATGGCCCATAAACTCCTCTCATAGAACTTTTATGTGTATTATCAGTTCAGTAGTTCCCTTTTCTAGAGTGACTTTGTGCCAGTTTAACCTAAGTTTAATAAATAAGTAAAATTTTTTAACTCATAATTGTTACTTAATATCAGTCCTCCTATATGGCAGTGGATGCTGGACAATCTCCTCACAGATGAAGAAGAGACTTGAAACCACAGAAATGTGGTTCTACAGAAGGATGCTGAGAATACCATTGACTGAACATGTGAACAATGATAAAATTTTAAAGAAAAAGTAAACAAAAAGGACACTTACACTTAACATCAGGAACAGAAATTTCTTGGTGTATAATGAGGAAAGTGTGCTTGGGAAATTTGATACTCACAGGACATATTGAAGGCAAGAGGAATAGAGAGAAAAAAAACGTTAACTGTCCTAGTGAGTTTGAATAAATGGGTACCAGCATAAAGATTAGGAAGGATAAAACAAAAAGACAAATATTATTAAGAGCTACAAAAGACATAAAAATATGGTGAGTCATGATTGCCTACATCCTGAAAAGATATAAAAAATAGAAGTTGATTTCAATGTGGTACAAATTTCTTTGCTTAGGAATGAATGAATTGGAAAGCTGCCCAGATATAAAATATCAACTCAACCTTGTTTCATTTGTTGCTTTAAGAATTAGTCTGGTTAGTAGATTTGCCCATAGTTTCATTTTTGCTGGTTAATATTTTATGATCTGTACAACCAAGAAAAAAAAACATTCCTAGGTTTTGATAGAAATTTATTTTTAGCTTGAAGTAGGCTGTTGAATGAATTGAATGGAATTTTGTGGAACATCAAAATATATGAAATAAGTATAATACATCAAAGAACTTTTAGAATGATAATTACACGTATGAAAATTACAGAAGGCAAATAGAAAGATAATAATGAATGATGTTAAACTAGGTGTGTGGTTGCTTGTTTATAGCAATGAACATTATTACCTTTTGTTGGCCAGACTTGAATTGACAACAGCATATTTGATAGCTTATAGGACACAATTCTTTTTCTTAAATGGTAGAATTTAATAAATTTCAAATAAATGTATTTAAAGAAACTTGACTTAAGACAAATAGGGAACAGGAGGCACAGTGGAGTAATGGATAGAGGGTCAGAGAGCCAAGTTTAAATTCCAGTTGAATCCATTACATTCACTTACATACTAATACCCTTGGGAAAGGTATGAATCCTCCTCTTCTTCTTCTTACCCCACTCCCCCAGCTATGGCAAAATAGCAGGACAGTTTGGGTTCTATAGCCTTAGATGGCAACTAGTCTACTGCAGAAAGAGATGGCAACCCACTGTGGGAAAAAATCTGCCTTGTCAGTCATGCATTGAAAGATACATGATTGCCGAAGCATGTATTACGTATGGCTCATAACTGACTGATGAATTTACAGTAACAATAATGTCAAAATATATGTTCCCTGCTGATAAAGATAATTTTAAATACCATCAAATATGGCACCTATTTATTTCATATTAAAAAATAATGTACAGATTGATTGAAGTAAGAAATTTTTGCTTCAGTATGAAATTTTAGTTCAATTTTTCTTTGATAAATAGGATTTGTTAACCTCTTGGATGTTATTACACTTCTGAATCATTGAGCTATGCTAAAAAAAAATTATTTTAATCATTTCACCCCAAGCACCACAATAGCACCACTGAGACATGGGGTTGCTGAAGGTTGGAATATATGAGCAATAAAAAATCTCTTAAGGAAAATGAACAATAAAAGAACAAGAATTAAGACAAAAGATAATGATTGACATTACATTTAAAATTTTGAAGATCAAAGTTGACTGGGAAGCAAGAAGCCAGTAAAGAATTTCCACAAGTGAGAAGTGCGATAGAAGAAACTGTTAACATATAACTTGTGGCTGCATCTAACAATTACAGCTGTAAAATGATGAGACTTTGCATTCTGCCTAGTACTACACTTAAATTCATAAAGTCTCAGTACCATAAAGGTATGTTCATCAGGACAATTACCATGAAGATATTTATAGAAAAGGTACAAGGAAGATGCATTATGGTTGTGGGGAAAGTGACTCAAAGTGAAATGCTAGGTCAGGACTAATAACATTGCATTTGATTCTTCTTTGAATTTTATCAAAAATCTCTAAATATATGGCAAGAGCACCGTAATAGTCAAAGCAAGGATGAATGGTAGACTTATAAAAATGTAAGGTAGATTCTAGTGAGTAGAATTGTCTAGCATGATATAAGGAAACAAATATCCTAGAAACAAATGGCAGCAATTGAAATGGAAAGATTATATTCAAATATAATCTTTCCATTTCATGTCGGTGGAAAACATTAGTCTGAGAAGGCACAATGAATCACTCTCATGGAGGTTAGCATCTGCCATGATGATGGAAGGTAGAAAGGGTTCTCACAGATGATTAAAAGAGAACAATTTCATTTTGGAGACATTAAAATTAACAAGCCATTCCTTACCCCAGTTAACAATAGAATGTAGATAAATTTTGAGATCAGCTGTCAATTTGAGCATATCAAACTGTTCAGACTTACTATTAAGACAGGAATAAATGGTAGTGTCATCACATCTCTATCATTTTACCAAAAAGATGTTTAAGGCTAATAGGCCAATAGGCGGAACAAATGGTTCATCTAAGGTCTTAAAACAAGAACTACAGATGAGCATTTCCAACAAGCAGGAAAGCAAGAAGTAGCAAGGAACTTGTACATTTTAGAGAAAACAGGATCCAGCTCAGAAGCACATTTCTTAAGGATTATTGCAGAGAAATGCTAATATTTTAAACCTTGAGATTTTCAATCCAT
>OZ010590.1:55988809-56136309 GCA_963932145.1 Acanthosepion lycidas
TTTTTCTTCTATGCACCTTGTCACTTCAGGTTGTGGGTGATCATGGCTCTCCACAACTTCTCTCCTTTTGTAAATTTTCTCTTTTTGCGATCTCTCCTACTCCATGTTCTGCCAACTATTTGCACAAGATAGTAGGTAGGTTATTTGCTACTTTCCTTAGAACCTCTTGCCTTAAGTATGACCCGTGAATGTCAAATTCTCCAAGCCTTCTTTCCTCATTATGTGTTCTAGAAATTTCAACTATCTTTCTGATATTAACTATAAGTACCCTTTTGGGCTCCATTTTCTCTAAAACCTTGTCACTGTTCATATGTTCAGTCAAGGGTATCTTCAGCATCCTTCTGTAGAATCACATTTCTGTTACTTCAAGTCTCTTCTTCATCTGTGAGGAGACTGTCCAGCATTCACTACCATATAGGAGGATTGATATTACATAACTTTAGTACATTTTTCTTTGTTTTTAACAAAATTTTCCTGTTTCGTAATACTTTGCTTAGCTCTTGGAATACATCTTTCGATACTCCAGTACATCTTCAGATTTCAGTGTCGTATTTTCCATCCACTGTTAAATCACTGACTAGATATTTAAATGTTTGTACTTTTAGTGTTTCCAATTTGTAGTTCACATCTTGGGTTGTTTGTTTTGCTGATGAGGAAAATATAATAATGCTTAGAAATTCAGGTACACATTGAAACAAATATTTATTCCTTGGACAGGGATTCATTTTAAAGCATAAATTAATTTTAGAATATATACAGTTGTTGTTTTAAATATAAAATTCCTCATCTAATTTCTTTCTTGAAGAATTTATATCTAAAAAGGGAGTCAACCCATCAGAATTCCAATCTTTCTCTCTGTTACCATAGTGTCACCTTCTTCCACTTCTGTTCAGCTGGGTATGTCAGTAGTTGAAAGTTGGAAACATATGCATACACAAAGTGTTACTCAAAGAGTCAAAGACTTGAAATATGAAAAAAATTACTTACTGTAGCCCTTGGTTTTCACTATTTTCTTTGAACTCATCTCTCAATAGTTGCATACTGGTATGCAAAAGTAGTGTGAGATGTTTTACAAAATCAAATAGACTTCTCTAAATATTGGATAGAAATACTCTGAAAGTCAGTTTTAGAGAAAATATACTGTCAGTCATAAAAAAGCAAGGAAATAATCATCATATTATGTACAGTTAGAGTTCCAGATCAGTCTGAAAGCCCACTAAAAGGGAAATGCATCTGAACAAACATTATATACCAAGATATATGAAAACTCCATACCAAACCTACAAAAATATGCTCTGTAGAAACAACTGGAAACAGAAATAGCACATAAATTATTATTATATATATGCTTCATGTGAATAAAACAGATAAGTATTCTAATGCTGTGGATTGAGTGGCTCTGTGAAGGAAGCCGTTGCTCTTGGGGCCAGTCCTGTGGGTTATGTATTCTTGGATGAATATCACCACCAGAATTCGAACGAGCTGCACTTTTCTTGTGTCTAATAACTTAGTTTCCTCTTCACCACCATGGCTCACTTATTATATTCACTTACACACACATACCCCTGGGAAAGGCATGAATCTGTTTCCTCCCCAGCTATGGGTTAAATAATGACTTGTATCTGGAGAAATGCTTATTCTCCCCCAAAATTGTTCATGTAATATTCATTCACTCACAAAAAAATGATTATTCATATGATGCAAAATATTTTTCAGCTTTAAATAGCCCACAAAGGTTTGATAATCTGTAAAAAAAAAACAAAAAAAAAAACAAATAAAAACAAATAAAATCACAAGGGCTCTCATTGTCATGTCCTTGTGCCAGACTAAGCTAAATATCACTAGAAATATGTGTGTATCTATACAGATAATTATTCATTGACAGCACAAAACTTTTTTTTTTTTTTCTCTCTCAATGCTGTTCATTAAACAGTGAACAAATCTAATAATATTAAAAGGATTTTAATTTTCCATTATGTTTGTTATGGCTGAAAATCGGAATGTAATCCTTTAAGAATTGATTTTGTAATGATCCATATTCATATTTCAACAAATAACTTATTGGACTATTTATCTCTCTCCATGTAGATAAATCTTCTAAAAAAAAAAACTTGCGAGCCAAAGCATAGAAATTTTGAATGCCTTGGGAGACTGCTTTCTATCCAAGTTATACATGTGAATATGCCTACTTGTTCAACTAATCTCTGAATAGATGTCAACAGAAAAATGACAACAGAAAGAAAGAACGATTAAAAGCAAAACTATTTTTTGTTAATCATTTCACCCCCAAGCTAGGCAGTAAAGTCACTAAGACATTTTCTAACTAAAAGAATATGAGAAAAAGAAAATCATTATTACAGAAACAGAACAATAAAAGAACATGAATTAAGAAGACAGAAGATAATGATTGACATAGCATTTAAATTTTTGAAGATCAGAGTTGAAGGGTAATTAATGTCGGTAAGAAGATTGTGTAGCATCAATCAGCTAAGTTTAGCAGCATTCAAAATCTTGTTCCTTTTTTAATTTTTTTAACTAATGTTCACCTGATATGAGGTCCAAAAGCCACTTGAGGTTAAGAGTTTTTGAAGGAGTTTGTTGTGTGAGCAGTAAGGGCAAGAGGATATTTGAGAAAGATATGTGGCAAATTTTCTGAAGGGTACCTGGATCAACAATCACTTGATGAAGGCTTGGTGGCACAATGGCCAAAACAATGTCATAACAACAACAATAAAGATGGTGATAATTGTCTGCATGTAAATAATGTAAATAACTAACCAGTAATTATTTTTGTTATATATATACAGTGAGCTATGATAAGTTTTTAGCCACCCTTAATTACAGCAGTTTTGGCTTGTGTAATAACATCTCTTCTTTTTTTTTTTTTTTTTTTTTTTCAAACAATACTGTGTTAGTATCAAGCCACGCTAATCTATGAATGATAGTTGACTTATATTTTGCAATGAAAGTTCACAGAAGTAAGGAAATTAGTGAATTTCAACGAGGGCAAATAATAGGATGGCATCAGTATGGCAAGTTAAATAGAGAAATTGCTAGGTTTTTCCTGGTTAATCATCAAAAGGTTAATAATATTGTCAAGAAATTTAATGAAGAAAGGCATTGTTGTGTGGAACAATGTTCAGGAAGAGCAAGCATCATGTCTGAATAAACGAAAAGGGTGCTGAAGATGGAAGTCATCAAAAACCATCATCAGAGTTTCAAAGATGTTGTCAATAGCATGGAAATTTCACCATATATGCTGAGAAAGGCTTTGAAAGAGCTAGCCTATCAAAGAAGAGTTGCAAAAAAGAAGCCCTTGATTTCAGATGTTAGCAGGAACAGGTGTATGGACTGGGCAAGAGAATTTGAGAGCAAAAATTATGAATTTTGACAGTCTGTAATTTGGTCAGATAAAAGTAAATTCTGCCAATATTCAAATTCGAGATAGGTTTATGTTTGGAGAAATCAGAATGAGACTTTGAACACTGAATGTCTTCAGGCAACCATGAAACATGGAGGAATTGGAGTAATGTGGAGCGCTGTCTGGTTTGGAGGGAAATCTGAGCTGATTCTTGTTGAGTGGTTTAATGATCCAAAATACTGTCAAATATTAGAGAAAGAACTACTCCTACTATTTGAAACCAATCAGGTGTGGCAAAATATTGATCAGATGATTATTGATAACTTTATCAAATCCATGAAAAATTGAACTCAAGCACTGAAACTAGCAAATGGAGGATCTACTCTATACCAGTTCCAAATACTGTTTATTTATGCTGAGTTGGGATTACCTAATTAAATTTTGAATTTGGATGTAGTTTATTTCTCCTGGTTAAAAACTTTTCTTAGGTCACTGTATCTATCTATCTATCTATCTATATATATATATATATATATATATATATATATATATATATATATATGTATACACACACACACACCTCCATTTATTCAATTAGTACAAAGTTAGGCCATAAGTTTCTAAAATTAAGTGACAAACATTTTCTGAAAAGCAATTCCCTGAATAGAATTTTTAATAGGAATATATTGAAACTTAGCTATAGTTGCACAACAATAAAATACTTAATCAATTTAACAATAATAACCATAATGCAAGTACTAATTCTAATACGGTTAAGGATAGCAACCAACGTAATTGTAGGAATCTTAACCAATGTCCATTGTCTTACAAATATTTGACCTTGTGTATATGTATTCTATTTCCTCAATAGGATAGAAAATTTTTATATTAGCAGCATAAAGAATGCTTTCAAAGATCGTTGGTATAAGCACCTATCATGTTTTAATAATGCTACTTATAAAAATAGAACTTTCAAAATATTTTTGGTAGTTGAAAGAAGAAAATAAAACCCCTAAACTTAAATGGAAAATTTTAAAACTAGCAGGAACATGTAGACCCTTATATGAACCTTGTTTTCTGTGTTTACAAGAGAAAATGCAGAGAATCAGATTTTTAAATATGGATGAGTTGCTAAATCAAAGATTTGAGCTAATGGCCAAGCATATTTCATCTTTGACCTTACAATCATGCTAAACTTTAAAATTTTATAATCACTTCTTTTATAATGAATGACTCTGTGGTAAAAATTTTAAACTTATCCTTAGTAAGTTAGATTTTTTGAGGTACTATAGTATGTATTAGGTTGGTGCAAATGTTCCACTTTATGTGAGAAAACGACATTATTTTTGCACCTATCTAATATGTTATTCCTTTAACATTACTAATAAATAATATATTTATATAGAGGTATATATGTTTAGCTGATGTTTTAATATTTCCTATTGTTTTGTTTTATTGATACTGCATATAAAAACTCTTTAACTGTTATACTCTATTATGTATAACTTTATATAAATTATTATCTTATTTTATTATTTATTTGATTTATTTATATGATCTATGTACTTTTAAGTTTTAGTTCATGTATTTCTTTGTTTTATTATTTTGATTTAGGTTCTTTTTTTTCTGTTTTGTAATTTTGATAAATTTTTCCTGTTTTTTTCCTCTTATATTTCTTGAAGAGCCTTTTTATTTATATACTAGTAAATAATTATTGTTAAATTAGGTTGCCTCTTCAATGAAAATGTCAACCGTTTGTAGGATGTTACACTATCAAAATTATTTTTCAAATAGACAATATGTATCCATTGATTTTTGAATCCATAGCTCAGGACATCTTACTTAACATGGACTATTTTGATTGGTTGAAACCATTATCAACGTATCTTGTCTAGCTTCTTTACATTTTTATATCATGCTTATATTTATCTTTCTCTCTACATGTACCCTTATGCAATCAGTTAGGCGATTGAAATTATATTGGTGTTATCCCTGTTTGCATCCTCATGCAATGCGTTAGGCGATTGAAATTATATTGGTGTTATCCTGTTTGTATCCTTATGCAATTTGTTAGGTGATTGAAATTATATTGGTGTTATCCCTGTTTGTACCCTTATGCAATCCCTTAGGCGATTGAAATTGGTGTTATCCCTGTTTGCATCCTTATGCAATTCGTTAGGCGATTGAAATTATATTGGTGTTATCCCTGTTTGCATCCTTATGCAATTCGTTAGGCGATTTAAATTATATTGGTGTTATCCCTGTTTGTATCCTTATGCAATTCGTTAGGCGATTGAAATTATATTGGTGTTATCCCTGTTTGTACCCTTATGTAATCTGTTAAGCAATTGAAATTATATTGGTGTTATCCCTGTTTGTACCCTTATGTAATCTGTTAGGCGATTGAAATTATATTGGTGTTATCCCTGTTTGTACCCTTATGCAATCCATTAGGCGATTGAAATTATATTGGTGTTATTCCTGTTTGCATCCTTATGCAATCTGTTAAGCGATTGAAATTATATTGGTGTTATCCCTGTTTGTACCCTTATGCAATCCGTTAGGCGATTGAAATTGGTGTTATCCCTGTTTGCATCTTTATGCAATTCATTAGGCGATTGAAATTATATTGGTGTTATCCCTGTTTGCATCCTTATGCAATCTGTTAAGCGATTGAAATTATATTGGTGTTATTCCTGTTTGTACCCTTATCCAATCTGTTAAGCGATTGAAATTATATTGGTGTTATCCCTGTTTGTACCCTTATGCAATCCATTAGGCGATTGAAATTATATTGGTGTTATTCCTGTTTGCATCCTTATGCAATCCGTTAGGCGATTGAAATTATATTGGTGTTATCCCTGTTTGAATCCTTATGCAATTCGTTAGTTGGTTATGAATCACATGATGTGATTCTGGAATGTTTCTGCTTCCTTAAAAAAAATGTTATATTCCACTTTACACAATTCTGTCCATAAAGCTATATGGGGGGAAATATGTGTTGTAGATTTTAGCTTTGATTTTGTAGGGATTATGAGATGTTAGCAGGGTTGTATTTTTCTCAAAAGCTGCCCAGCTAAGACCTATTGTATGTTGAACTGGAGCTGACCCTTCATTCAAAGATGAAAATTTGTGGCCAAGATAGACAAATTCACTTACTTGGTGAATTGGCTTTTCATAAACTGTCATGTTGAAAGAGGCATTATCATTATTAATGGCCATGCACTTTGTTTTAGATATTTTTATAATCAGGCCCAACTCCTCTATATTTTGGTAGATGTATGAGAGTTATGGTTGAAAGTACTGGAACTCAAATAATTGAAAACTTTGATAGTATCATAAATCTTTCATAAATTTCATTAAAATTGTATAACTCATATAACTCATATCATATATATTATGTAACATAAAAACTGAATAGACAAACCATGTCAAATTCAACAAAACAGGTTTTAATATCTATATGCAATGAGGTGTTGAAAAATTCTTAAGCTGGGAAAGATGCTCCCCCCTCACAAACTGCTATATTTTGGAATGTGGGTCAAGTAAAGAACTTTATATTTAATAGTCCCCCCACGAGGAATGCATGTAGCACAAGGCCGAGTTTAACATGGGTTTCTCCGAGCCCATATAAAAAATATTCCCTTTGAACCCACATATGTGGGTTCGGGATCTGTCTACCTCCCTGGATGAAATTTTGCCCTTTGGCAAAGCTTCGTCCAGGTTCCTCTCTGCCAAAGCAGAGAGTTCGACAGAAGTCGCACACAGTGAGAGACTGCTCTACGACTCTTAAAAGAACTTTATATAGTGCAGAAAGTTAAATCGGTGCACCAAGTCCAAATTCCAGCTAAGTTCCTTGCATTGACTTTTGCACAAATAACCTTCTCTTCTCAAACAATAGGTTACATAGCTGGGTAGACTGGGCTCGCTAGTATCATTTTGCAACCAGTGTAAGAGAAAGGACAATTTGAATTGAAATTAGTTGTGTTTGAGTCTAAGAACACACTGTAAAAGCCTATATACTATTGAAAACATAGCAGCAATATCTCGAGGCCATACATCTACTCTCTCCAAAAGGGTGTTTAATGGACTGCCTTATACATACATAGACACACACACACACACACACACATATATATGTATATATATGAAAGTGAACATTGAAGTTAACACCCAGAAGCAACAGTCTGTTTTGTGCTAAACACAATCGTTAGACTAAATCAATCAATCAATAATGATTGTGTTTAGCATGAAACAGACTGTCACCTCTGGGTGTTGACTTAAATGTCCACTTTATATTTACGTATGCTCTATCACTGATATTATATTATATATATATATAATTTTAAGATATACTATATTTATGGGATAAAGTGCTCAATATAAGTGATAGAGCATACATAAATATAAAAGTGGACATTGAAGTCAACACCCAGAGGTGACAGTCTGTTTCATGTGTGTTTGTAAAATATTCAGATATAACTAAAAATATATCTGTAAAAGGACAATATAAATAAAGATGAGGAAAACTTAGCTGACGTGTTTTGTCCTCTAATGGGCATTATTAAGGCAATTGTAAGGATTTTATATAATATATACACACATTTAAATGCATGTGCTACTTTCTGAGCATACAAAACTGTATATGAATGCAATCATATATATTCATTCCCATATTTGTTCTTCAAAATCTCTTTAAACTTTCCCATTTAACAGATGTACGTGTCAGAATTGTTTATGTATTGTAAGAAGCAAAGATGTAAGTAGAACTTATTGACCCTTTCTAGTCTCTAATCAGCTGAACAAGGAAATCATCAAATTAAATTTCTTCAATATTGCACACTGATCTGTAAGTGTCCCTTGCAGCATGGAGAGTGCAATAAGAACATTGAACAGTAACTGCTAGTAATGGACCTCAAATGTGTTTATTATAGAAGCCTTCATTTCCCCACAGCTGTGATGTCTCTCTATTGGATGTTCTGTTTTATAAAGACATTATCTTATTCAATAGCTTTAGCAACCTGTATGGCAAGTCACATGATTCTTATATTTAAAACTATGCAATCAGATACTGATCATATTGGAAATATATTTTGATTAGGTCTTCACTATCTTGATAATGATAAAGTATCCAGGTATTAAGCCCATTGATTATGTGTAAGGATGTATTTATAAATGAATGCCGGAGATACACTTATGCAGCAAAACATTAGGACCACCTACCTAATAAAGTGTTCATTTGCCATGTGCCTGTAAAAAGCTCTTAATTGATCAGGCATAGAATTGTAAATAATCAGGCTGGTAGATGAAAATAAATATATATACTATTTAATAAATAAACAGAGCATCTACTCAAATATAAGTATCTACTTGAAATTATGTTTAAAGTTTAAAAAATCTTTCAGATTAATAAATAAAAATTCCATTACATCTTTATATACACACACACATATACACACACCAAGCATAACAGCAAAATTGTCCAATTGTTAGATTAGGGTCTGAACCATTGTATCTTAGTAATGATTAAAAATATCTTACTGGAATTCTCTGAGGTTTTCATGATATTAGGTTGGTGCAAAAATAATGTCGTTTTTGACATTTTTTAACGTCAAAATACTCATTTTTTTTGCACCAACCTAATAGTATTGGACTCTACTTTGAGCAATAAGAATGTATAACTACTCTCCAAGCTTAACAGAAGAATCAAGATGAAATCGATCATAAATGAAAATGACAGGTTCATCATTAATTAATCATAGATAAGGATTGGAAGCTCATGAAGGATTGAAATAAAATTCAAATGTGTGTGTGTGTGTGCATGTATATATATATATATATATATAAATATATATATATATATATATAATATTTCAGGATCATTTTCTAACTTATTCAAGATGATCTTTGCCCTCTCTAACCTTCTAACTTTCTGTCCTGGAGTAACAAGGTGCCTCACAGGTTTCACATACGATTTCATTTTCAAGTCTTTTTTCACTACTCTTTGGACTTTGCTAACTGGAAAGTTCTCTATGGCTGAATGGTTAAACATCACATCAAGTTATCTGTTGTTTCTGTCTGAGATACAGGCTCAATTCCTGTCAGAGAATGCTCAATGTAAAATAACAAAGTGCAATCACAACTACATTGGGCTGGCCATGTGGCAAGAATAAGTGATGATCGCATATCAAAAGTTCTTTTTTACAGTGAACTTCATAGTGGTCATAGAAATGTTGGTAGAGCTTGGCTCAGGTATAAAGATAAACTGAAGAGCAACTTTTCTTGCATCGACATTCCATTCAAGAACTTTGAAGAGGTAGCTATGAAGAGATCAGAGTATCGTTCCAGCTGCCATACAGGAATAAAGCACCATCAAGCAGTAAGCATCATTCGACTGCGTGGAACACGAAAGTGAAATTAAACAGGTAACAGTGTTCCTGCTGCACTTACATGCTATACTTTCTCCTGTACTATCTGTGGTCTTTTGTGCAATTCTTGATCTGGCCTCAAAAGTCATGCTTGTCATAGGCATGCAGATAATTAGTAGGTGGTCGTCGGTACCTCATATGTCAAACTCGATGGGAGAGTCCATCATCATACACATGCACACACACAAAATTTCAGACATGACTAAAAGTATTACTGTAAAGGCAAACTTATCTTAGTGAGTGCCTTTAATCCTCTAATATAATTTATCACGGCAAATATAAAGATTTTATTTTGCAACAAGTATTTATAAACAAAAGTAAAAATATTACTTTTTCAAAATATTTTAAATTTAAGAAAACTCGTAAATAGACTATCTGAAAAGTCTTGGTAAATCATGAAGGATGTTAAGGGATGTAATTTAATGCCTAATGAACAAAAGTGAGTAAATGATCTTGTTGAATTTTTTTTTTAATAATTTTTTTAGTTTGGGATTCATTTATAATTAATTTATATTTTAAATAAAAGGAAGTTATGCATTTAATTATTTTCATTTAATTTTTTTCATATTTTTATATATTTTTATATATTATATATTTTTCATATTTTTATATATTATATATATTTTATATATTTTTATATATTATTATATCATTTATTTTATATATTATTATATCATTTTTATGTATGGTGGCTTAGGAAAAGAATAATTCTTTTAGGAATGGAGATATTGGAAAAAATCTGAGGCACAGATTTATATTTTGATAAGATTCAATAGTGGCACTCTTTTAATAAGTGTTGTATTCTTTATATCAAAGTGGTGCTTGAATTTATTTCTATGTCTGCCAAATGAATTTAATAAAATTAACTTTTCCTATACATAGGATCATAAAAATGTGTCATTTAATCACTCATCAGTTTTTTCACCTTCAATAAAAAAAATTTATATGCAAAAATCTGGTTTATGATAGGGTCTCCCCTTCATGGCATTTTGGCTTGTCTAATTTTGGAATTTCTGGAAAGTGGTCCTTTCAAAAATATTTTACACACAATTCTTTCATTCTCACCTGAAGAAACCATATCTTCCATTTTATCTGATTTATCAATATATATATATATATATATATATATATATATATATGATAAAGTATAGTTTTAAGTTATGCTATAATTATAGGTTACACTGCTCAATATCAGGAATATAAGGGACATTCATTCTTTGTTCTGCAGTTACATATTGGTTTGATTTGTTTGGGTGGCTTGTTGGTTGTTTTCCTGTTGTGCTTATTTATTATCCACTGCTACATAAACTTTTCTTTCCTATGGAATTCACTCCAAGTAGTCCTTTATATATATATATATATATATATATATATATATATATAATCTGTGGATGGAGTTCATTTTAAAGCCTTTACCATACTTTTATGGTACCAATGAAATTGGAACCATAGAAAAATGAAAGAAACAATGAATTTGCAATGCTAAAATCATCAAATATACAAACATAGATATCAATACCACATGGAAACCACTAATTTGCAAAGACTGAAGTCTTTAAGAATCCTCTATTTGATTGTCCTAAATAATTGATTAAGGCACTGCACTTGTAAAGGTTATTTTGTTCCTTATAAGTCATGAGCTCAGTCTCTCGATGAGGTACTGGTTCAGTATAGGAGTGGATTAGCATCATAAGAAATAATTGCTGAATTCTGAAATGTCTTGAGGAAGGACACCAAATATTCCAACAGATTATATAAAAATAGAATAGATACAAAAATCCAGAACTATTTTTGTCAATCAAGAAATAATTAAGAACAAATATTTTTTAGTGTAGTGTATGTGTGTGTGTGTGTATAGTAGCCATGATTTGATTTAAAGAATCAATGTCCATGCTATGCTTATTTCATTCGATCAGTAGACCAAACACAGAAATCAACACCATATAGAAAAAAAAACAGACATTAAATTTAAAGTTAAAAAATTCCTATCTTGTTCCATGTAAGTTTTGAGTTCACTCCCCAGGTTAGGTGCTGTAGAAATATACACCAACTCTGTAAAATGGCAGATCCATATGTTGAAGAACTGATGTTTAAAAGTTCTGACATTTCCAAGAAAGGACACAAGACATATCAGAGTAGGAACTTCTTCACAATTGCATATGGCAGACACTTGTCATCCATTATTTGCATCAAACACTCATGGATTGCCTTTGCAAATTTCTTCTGCAACAACAAGAATAGCCCAGAACAGAATTCAACACTTAAAAATTCACTTTCTGTTGGTATGGTTCAGTCAGTGATCTGGAAAGAAAAAAAAAAATTAGCCCAAAGATTTTTCAAACTGGCACTTTACAATGTGAAAAAACATTCTTCCCATTTTTGGGATGTGGGTCAGAAGTTTTTCAGCAACTCCTCATATAATCAAAAAATAATTATTTAGAAGTTTCACGAGTAAAAATAAAAAGTATTTTGGAGGACCGTTTTTGTGGCTGTGTATATTTGTATTCACACATGAGATACTAAAAAGAGCTCTCTTCCCAAAATATGACTAAATGACCAAACATAAAGATACTTTTAATAAGATCTTCTTAAATGGTGTGACAACTTTTAAGCAACTCCTCATGAAGCTGAACAATTATAGCTGAACAATTATTTAAATGTTTCAAGTGTAAAAATAAATATTTGGAGAGAACTGTTTTTTTTGGCTTGTGTATCTGCATAGATAGTAGCTATAAAGTGAACACGCTGTGATGAAATTACTCAATCAGTTGGCTAAGCATAGATAAGAGTGCCATATTGGAACACTAGAAAAGAACAATCATAAAACATAAATCTTTCAAAATCACTGTCTTATTCCAATGTAAGTTCTGAGTTCAATTCAGGTAGCACAGATATATACACCAATTTGGTAAAGAGACAGAACTAAATCTAAAAGATTAATCTATTTGTTTTTTATGGCTTATCAACCTTTTGTGGGTTATTTAAAGCTTAAACATAATTTAGGTTGTAAGAATAATTTTATTTTAGAATAAATATTTCATTAACAATTTTTTTTTTTTTTTTTTAGATAATAATGATTTTTACAGATACAAGTTTTACTATTTAATTTATAACTGAGGAGGGTCACATGGATTCATACCTTTCTCAAGGTAATTTGCATGTAAGTGAATTTAACCAGCTGAACTGAAATTTGAACTCAGATGGCTAATTTCTCATTCCAGGATTTTGTCCTCCAAATGTACCCAATGAATTGCAGTCTTCTAATCTGTATAGGACATCTTAATGAAAACAAAAATAATTTTATGCTCTTCATTCTTTAATAGGAGGAAAAGAGATAGATTCATACCTTTCCCAAGGGTATTTGTGCATATGTAAATGTTATAAACACAACTGGAATTTGAACCTGGCTTTCTGATTTCTCATTCCAAACTACTATTACACCATCCATACATCGATTCATATTTTGAAGAATTGATCATTATAAGTTCTGACCTTCTCAAAAAAGGACACCAGACTTATCTAAGCATGAGAACAGTATACCCCTGTGGATCAAGTAAAAGGTTCTGCATGACATTCATGGAAGAGTTCTAAGTGCAAAGTCAAAGCAGTCAGCCACTGAAATGCTGTGATAAAGACAAAAAAAAAATAGTTTAAAAGAATGATTGTATATTATTTAAAAGTTATCCTTTAATCCATCAAAACCTAAATAAATCATTTAACAAGATTTAAAATAAACATTTCAAGTATAAGATTATTTCATTGGGACTATTTTTGGTGTTTGTATTTTTCTGAATAATGGACACTAAATGATTGAAGAAATCTGTGCACATGCTATGATCAAGTTATCCAGTCACTATGCCAAACAAAGATATCAACATTGTATCATCATCATCATCAATCCCATGATCAGATGCAGTTGCTGAACACCTGACTATTTCCCCTCCATGGGCCTTGGTAGGTATTCATTCATGTGTAGTGTGTCTAAGGCAAAGTAGACTTGGTGGTGTCCACCATTGCCCCGAATATACTACCAGTAGTTCAGTCGTATGTGTAGAGTTAGCCTACAGCTGGTTGAAACTTTCAATTGAACTCCTTTTTGATGAGAACCTTGGAACCATTACATGAAATTGTCCATAGTTTGGTGCCAAATGCAAGATAAGGGATATTTATTTTTGGAGAAGCTACTAATTAAGATAGATTGGATATAAAAATATAGATAAGATTTAAAAATCATTAGCTGAAGTTCCAAAAAGTCATAAATTCAGTCCCTGGGCATAAATATACTCCGGTTCATTAGATAAACTCTTTGATATTGAAAAAAAAATTATCATAAATTCTCAAGTTCCCTAGGGAGGATGCCAAAAAGAGCAAGAAAAACATAAGTCACAATAAGTTTGTTATTGACTGCAACTGATGACTGTTAGATAGTAATGGTAATGGTAGTATTAGCCATTTCCTTATAAGGAAACATTTGGGATTCATTGATCAAACAGTCAGTTTGAAATTAATAAAATTTTTCTCTTCAATAGGTTTCAGTAACTGTTATCTTGATTTCCAGTATTGATGGGTGCTTCCTTCCTTCCTAGCTTTTTGTTTGAAATAGTGTGGAATATCAACATCTTGATAATATCAGTACTTTCTCTTCAAGTTACATGTCATATCCATTTTATTTGTTTTTGCTGTTGGTACTCCTCATGTGATGTGGTTTTAATTATCAAGGATGGTTCTTGCTAAAACCCACTGTCTTCATTCATTCAAAGCCAATTTTAACAATTGATCTTAGAGTGGTTGTATACAGCTGACAGTTTAGATATTTCTGAATGGGTTTGGTGCCAAGGATGATATTCATATGAAAGTATCAATCTTACACAAGGCTATTTCAGTATGGGACTTGAGTTTTCAGGTTAATGTTTTGCTTTCATAGAATTTTGTAGTGTTGGTGAAAATACCTCTGGCACTGTTGTGACTTTCCTTATCTCCTATACTAAATTTGTTATAACTGATCTATACACTAAGGTTTTAGTGTATAGATCAGTGTTTAGTCTTTACTAATTCCACATCCTGAATTTTTATGATGGTTTCACAGTAGGTGTCATCACTGCTTTCATTTGAATTCCAAATCATAGTTTTTGTTTTGGAAAGGTTTATCTTGAGTTCTATTTCTTGAAACACTTGGCAGGGGATATTGATTTGTAGAGTGGCTGAAGCAATATAATAAAAACAACGAAACTGGTTTGAAGGAATTATTGAAGACACTTGTTCTTGGAGACGTGATTGGATTTTAGACTGGAACATAAGAGAAATATGAACCCTGAGCAGTGTCTTTTTTTTTCTTTTCTTTTTTGCTGGATGATTGGGATAAATGGAGCAGCAGTTGTAGCTGGAGGCAGAAACACACTCCAAATGGTTTCATTTCAGCTTCCTATTTCAGTTTGCTCCTTGAAAATACTTTGTTCTTGATATTCAAAAGCAACAGCTGTGTTGACAGACTTTCGTGTGTCTCTGAACAACAAATGGAAAAAAAAGAAGAAAAGTAAATAAAATACTGTGTGCCTTCAATGAATTTGGGTCAGTTATGGAGGTTGCAGCAAGGATATTTAATAAGGGTCAGTTTTATAAATCAACACTAAAATTATAGAAGAAAACCCTGTCTTACCATGAAAAAATCTGCTCTATGCTGTCAACAAAGAAAATCTGGGATCAATGGAACATTCGTACAGGAGCCAAAGAGTATTAGATTGGGTCAAAATTAGTAGAAGTATTTATTTTTGTATTTATTTTCAGTCCATACAAGGCCAAAGAACCACTCAAGGTAGAGGGATACTGTGTTGTATTAATGTAAGAAAAGACTAAAATGTTATTCATGAGGTTATGGAGGAAAGATAACAATTAACCTGTGACTGGAATCTGGCACATTGCTAAATGAAGGATAATTAATGTTGGTGAGAAGCTTGACAGCATTCAAAATCTTGAATTTTAACTGAGCATGAATACTGTTGGAAAACAAGCAACTACCTCATTAATGTCTGAACTTTGAGTTTGAATAAATATTTTCTTATCCCTGTTAGATATTTTTCATCATAAATCATTAAGTTAATGTTCCAAGAAAAAAAAATGATAAAGATTTCTGTAATAATGTGTGTATTATCGGCTCTTGTGAGCTGGAAAATTTGTGCTGCTTTCGCTATCGCATGAGCTTTAGGTGGGGTTTCCTATATAAACAGACCTGTTGATTGTCAAAGTTCCTCGCACAATATCAGGGAAATCTTAGAAGTGCTTTTCACATTTACTCAGCTCTTTATTGTTTGTGCAGTCAGTCAGCTGTAGTATATGAATTGCGAACCTTAGGAAAAATTTCAGATGACATAGAAATAACTTTCATGTGATCTTAGGGAACAAGACATCAGTCAGTTGTTAAACATTTGTCTTGCTTTTCCTGCCATATGCATAAAAAAATAAGCATTTTTTTGTGAAGATGGCCAGTGAAAAGCATGTGAAAAGTGAAATCAGTAATCTGAGTTCAAATTCTGGGCTAGTCTGTTGCATTCACTTTTGTATTAATGACCTTGGGAAAGGCATGAACCAGTCTGTTCCCCTCCTAACTAGGCTCTCTAGCTTTGGATGGTAACTAGTCTAAGGGAAGGAAAACTGAATTCCAAACCATGGAGAAGGCAACAGAAAACCACTCCATTATCTTTCCCAAGAATGCATGAAAATTCAGACATTAACCCTATCAGCCATTTGTCTTGAGTATGACGATAGACTATATCCAGTAGCAAGGCTTCTGATCAGGTTTTGAGAAGTGTGGTGTCACCTCTTAAGCCCATCTTGATTCGTGATGGTAGCAGATGTTAGGGTCCCAGCTATGTTCAAACAGTGAACCCCCAAACAAAAATCAAAACACTATAAAAGTATCAAAATATCAGCAATACATTTTTATTAAAAAAGAAAATTATGTTGAAATTTCAGAAACTGATTTGTGATTCACTGTAGCTGATTGGATGAAATGTGTTAAAAACAATAAAAATGAAGATATTTATCTGAATAATACATAAATGTTGATGCCAGAACTTTCAGTTCCAAACAATCTTTCTTGATCTAACTACACACATTTCTCAATATCTGTCTTAGTATTTCTTCTATCTGATCATAGTGTTCTTCACTGTTCTAAACTCCATGGAGGCCTGTGTTTTTGTGAAAGCTAATACCATCACAGAACATGCTCGTGTCTTGTCCCAGCTTATACCGTCCAAATTTCAAGCGACATCAGCTGCTGTGCCAAAGCTTCAGACCTTGTCAATTAATCTAATATTCTTTGGGTCCTGTACAAATGTTCCATTGATCCCAGATGTGGCCTGTAAGGGTTGTTTTTTTTTTCCTGTTTCTTTTTTTTCTTTTTTTTTGTCATTGGTATTGGGTTCTGATCAATTTTGCTGTTTCTGTTTAAAGTTAGTATTGGTACTGCATTCTCATCCAATCATTTCTCTCACTTTTTTTTTTCTTTTTTTTTTACTTGTTTGCTTCTCAGGATTTAATTGCACATTGCTTTGCTGCATCTGTGTAGAAAACACTCAAGCTAATTTTTTTTCTTCTTTTTCTGTTTTCCAATTCCACCTCATACAGCTACACACAAATGTTACTTTGTCATTTGAACCTTAAGCTGGAACTTCAAAGTCTTTATGATTCAGTAATTGCATTCAAAGAGTCTTTTTTTTCCTTTTTTTTTTTTGATCTGATACTCTTAAAGTAAATATTAGAACATATTTAACATTAACAGTCATTAGGTTTTGCAATTTTCTTCTGTTTGTAAACTTAAAACTCTGAAGATTAGAGTTTAATTACACAAAATCTATAGAAAAGGCTTTTCATTTAAAATTTATAAAAGAAAGAAAGGTTATTACAACTGACCAGTTAATAGGAAAACTGTGACAAGTATCCAGTCATGTTGAATATCATGAAAGCTGGTTACATGGACTTTTTTTGTTTGTTTTTGTTTACAGTAAGGTTCACTCTATTCAAGGCCCGGGGGCCACTAAGGTAGAGGGTTACATTAGTTTATGGGAATAGGAGAGGAAGATAATGGTTAGCCCTAGACTTAAACAAGTTAAGATAGTAGTGATCAGGGAAATATTCTCTAAGCTTGTTTAAAGTTTACCCAAGAAAGTAACGATAAAAAATTCAAACTTTTGGATATCATACAGTGATCAGTTGAAACAAAATTAACCTGTTTAGGTTTGATCATATCCAGTGGGTTTGGTGGTGTTATCGGGAGGTGTACAAGGAAAGAAATGTTTGGTAACACTAATATGCATGTTAATGGAAGCAATATGGTCTTTATTTTTTTTTTATAGTAAAGTTCAGTCCACATAAGGCCCAGGGTCTACTCAAGGTAGAGAATTACATTAAGAGGCAGTTTATGCAGATAAGAGGGGAATATAATGGTTAACTCTAGACTTGAATAGGCTAAGATAGTAACGATTAGGGAAACATCCTCTTGGGAGTCAGTTCCACAGAGTGGTGGTTTGCAGGAAGAAGCTTTTCGAGTGGAACTTACTTCTCACCAATGAAATGTAGGTGGTTTGCTACAATAGGAGTGGCATGGCAGATCCTAGCCATCAAGGTGAGAACTGACAGAACCAAGGAATCTAGTTTGTCTGAACACTTGCCATGGAAATAGCAATAGATTACTGAAAGACTTGCCAAATACCACCAGTGAGAGAAAGAGGTTCGAGAGTGGAAAATAAGTTGTCATCCACAAGGACTCTGAGACGCTTTTGTACTCTATAGAGACTGGAAAGTGAGAATTGAGCAGCTCCCACCCAAATATGACAACAGTACTCCATTTTAGGCCTGATCTGTTTCTTGCAAATGTAGGAGATAGCAGGTATTTACTAGAACAGTACAGGCTACCAACCATTTTTCCTGCATCTTTTGCGATGGATCATATATGTGAGTCCAGGGGTGAGTTTAAGGTTCAATGGTCTCTCAAGGTATATAGCCTCCCTGAGGGGACATCCATTCATCAAGACCTGGCAGTAGTTCGAGGTCTGATCAACTGGCAGTAGTTCAGGATGTTTAGGACCTTTACAGTGATGGTTCCAATCTCTTTGAGCTTACAGCAACATCACATTGAAACACTGGTTCCTGTATGATCACCGAAGTTAAGCAATTTTGATAATGTCACTACCTAAATGAGTGACCACTTGGGTATACCAGGTGCTGTAAGCTTCAATGTGTGGCTGGTTTAATGGATAATGGCTCAGAATTGTTTATCGGGGAACTGAGTTCCAGTTCGGTTCGTTATATTCACTTAGACACAAATACCCTTCTCCTCCTAGCTATGGGTTAATTAGTAAGACTTGTATCACTAAACACACTTTCTCTTTAATAGGACTTCTCAATCAATAGACCTTTAATGAATATTAATGATTAAATCATTAAAGTAATGACATAATCAATACGTGGATGTTCCACACTACTCCAAATAAAAGGTTAAGAAGAAAACCCCTATCAGTTGTGGAAAGAGGGATAAAAAGTACCGGACTTGAGGGAGCTATTTTCCTGACAAATTGTTTTAAGAATAAGATTCTATAAATTTCAACCAAAAGAAGTACTAGCTGATCGGTCAATAAATGCTGAATGTTTCCTTATAAGGAAATGGCTAATATTACCATTATCATTAACATTTTCTAATTCTACATTTGTGAAAGAAAGCAACATAAAATTGCCTTTGGTTCAATATTCATTGCATTAATTATATTTCCAATCTAATTGAAATTATTTACGATTTATTTGCATCAACATTTGTTTACCAACATGATAGAATCACAATTTGAGGAATATAGGCAGCTCAAGAGAAATATGGACATGAAAATATTTTTTTATGGAGAAAGCAATTCAGTAATTATACTGAAATTGCTACTCCCAACATAACTACGAAAAAAAAAAAGTGATAACAGCTACTGGACTTGCGAAACCCATGTTTCAGAAAAATTGTTTTAACCCCTTCCCTGCCAATTATTATTTTTCATTTTCAGACAATTTTTTTTATTTGTTTTTAATATCGTAACTAAGAAACTGAAGCACTTTGAAGTACCTGAGCAGTGGTTAACACCTCTACCAGACATATGACTTGACAGTTGGACTTGTTTCAAGGTCAGAAGGGCATTAAAAATATCAAGACCAACATATAAACATTGTTTGTAGCTGGATTTTGGACATTATGTTTTGGATATGTTTATTTGTCTGTGTCTGAAAATGACATTTTCAGTAAAAACGTATATACATGTCTATTTATTATGGTTTTATGAGAAAGATTTTATAAATTACAACCAAAAGCTGTACCAACTGCTCAGTCAGTGAGTGTTTCCTTGTAGCAAAATGGCTAATACAGTGTAACCCGGATATAAGAGAGATTTTCTCTGGTCCCAAATTAGAGCCTGTGTTAATGTAAACAAAATAGACCAAACCCGGATATAAGAGACTTCTTCTCCGGTCCCGACAACTGTCTTATATCCGGGTTACATTGTATTACTATTTTCATTAATTTTTCTGTTTAAAAATAATTGACATCTACTCAAACACATGCACCCACTAAATATGTTTATAGCAATAATTTGTATTAAATAAATCTATTATTTGCTTAAAAATTATTTTATGGTATATGTGTTGGGGTGGTTTTTTCATTCCTCCTTCTGCAGATGCACATTTTGATTCACATTCTGTCTCATGTTTTTTTTTCTGCATTGTTGTCCCCCATTCTTTTAATCAAAACATGAAATATAAAAAGAAAGTCAGTTAATGCATTTATTCATACTGGTTAATATTCAGCAATAAGAAAAAAACTTGTTCACTGGAACATATGACAGTCTTGATATGAATGATTGTGTAATTTTGTAAGTGCAATGTATCAGTTTTCTGTCAGAGATCTATAAATTTTGTTCTTTGCAGAGATAAAGAGAGTGCTTGCAATGTTTTTATTCATTTTTCTTTTATTTATGCCATATACAGTATTCTACATAAGTACACCCACTTTTTTTTTTTAATAAAAAGTTAATTTTCTTATAATCCAAACATATCAGGATTTTATTATTTTTAGTGGAACATTATATGATCAAAATCAATATTATTAGGTATCATTTATTACCAAACATACTAGGATTTTTCTTAATATTTCTAATGGAATATTATGCAATAAAAAAGATATTATTAGGAATTATGTATTGCCAAACTTAACGAATTTTTATTTATTATTTCTAATAGAACATTATACAATCAAAATGGATATTATTCAGTATTATTTATTATCAAAATTACTCAGATTTTATTAATTATTTCTATACAATCTTATACAATCAATATGGATACTATTAGGTAATTATTATCAAATTCTACAGCATTGAAACCAAGTATATGAATATGTCATTCCTTTGCAGAACTCTTTGTTGATCTAATATTGTTTTCCATACTTATATACAGTATTGCTCATAAATAAGTTAATTTTCTTTTAAACCAATCATGCTAAGATTTTAGTATTTCTAGTGGAAAATTCTACAATCAAAATTAATTTTATTTATTATCAAGCACTATAGCACCGAGACTTCCATGTCCATTATAGTTACTTGAGCATCGCCTCATTTTAAAGCAATATTGCTGGTTCAGTATGATGATCCTCTGGATTAAAATCATTAACAAAACTAAGAAATTAGCATTTGTCAATAATCACATGCATTGGGCTACCACAGATAACAAATAAAAGTTGGAAACAATATCTAGTCCAATTGAAAACAGAAATGAATGGTCATTATCTAAAACATGTTCCACATTTTGTTACAAAATGATCTTTCTTTTTGTTTCTGCATTTGGTACTTTTTTGTCCAGGTTTGTGACAATCATGGCAGATAATATTTATGTTTGATGGATTAGAATTATATCATTTTGAAGAGGAATTATTTACTGGGTAATTCCAAAATTTACTTTGGCAATCAGGGCTTATATGTCCAAGTTTGCCACAAGTAAAACAGGCAGGAACATTAGTTTGTGGCTTTGGTCATGGCATTCAGAGAGTCATTACGATATTTTCACTGTTATTCTCCCGAATCATCTTTTCACTTTCTTCAAAGCTTTGCAATGCTACTTTGAATTCACTAGACATTATTAGCTTGTCTTTTTGAGTAATAACAGTTGTAAATAGCTTGAAATCAGGCAGGAGGCCTTTTAAGAGCATAGATATTAGTAAACTATTCCTGATTACCTCCCTGGAAGTTTTTAATAAAGTGGTCACATTTTTGGCTCTAATAATATAATCAGTAATAGTTTCAGTGGTTGCTTTGCATCACTCATAAGAGACAGACTTCAATCATCAAGAAATTTAATTAATTCGGCAAATGTATTTGCATTCTTTTTGCAGTAGTGTTCATCATTGGTACAGTCAAAAGGGTACCAAGATTGTTTAGTGTAATTTTTGAATTCTTATGTAACCCAAACATTTTACTTCACATAGTTTGTATTATGATTCATCACCATTGAAGCAGAGTCTATTCTTGTGCAGATAACCCCTGGAGTGAGTAGCCATGGTCAAATGCAAAATAAATGCAACAAACGGAATTAACAATGTTTGCAATAAAAAGGAATAGGGCAAAAACGAAATAATATCAAGCAAACAATATAGGTAAAGCAAATTAACAGTAAGATGTCAAAAAGTTCACAAACTAAGAATTAGCATCTACACTCAAAAGCAAGATTGAACAAGTGAACATAGCGTTCTCTTTTCTAGACAAAAGCAGATCTGTATTGAGTTATGTCAAACTGAAAACCAGCCTATTTTATTGGCTAAGAAAAATATCCCAGTATGCATTTGTGGACTTCTGCCTATAAAAGGGGAGGGGGTAAGTGTTTTGCAGCCATTCTTAAACAGATCAACAACATCAGTGTTTCTGAAGAAGCAAAAAGTAAGTGTTCTTGCTCGATCAAGCATGTCACCAGATTTAAATCCAAATGAACGCTTGTTTAATGTACTGGTACTGCTTGAATAGACTGGTCTGCTCATAAAAGTTAGTGAAAATTTTTTTGGAAAACAATTTTTGTTGATTAGCATTCTTTAAACTCTTTTTGAGCCACAGCACATGTCAGAATAAAAAAAATATTGATTTGTTATCATTTTAGAATGGGGCTCCTGTTTATAATATCAACACAGTATCTAATTGCTCCCTGAATTGAAGAGTTAACTAGTCACTCCTTGCCTTATTTAACAACAGATTATAGGTCATTTTTAAGACTAGCTGCCAATTTGACCTTATCAAATTGTCAGACTTAAGACAGGAGTAAATAGTTGTGTCATCAGCATAAATATTGAGTTGAGAACTGATGACATCAGGAAGGTCATTTATAGAAACAACATAGGTCCAAGGATTGAGCTCTGGGGAACACCAGTATTTATGCAAAAAGATCTAGAAGAGTGGCCTTTCAAGACAACTTTAATTTCACAATTTGATAGAATTGAATCAGTGCAAAAATTTATTCAGAAATACCTTTGAACTTGGAAAGAAGACAAGTATGCCAAACCCTTTCAAACTGACTTTGAGATATCCAAACGAGCAGCTTGAGCTTCACTGTTCTTATCTAAACCTTGATAGACAATAATTATTAATACATAGCAGTTCACCTAGAGAAGCGAAAGCCATTTTGCTTCTCTGAAAGAAAACCCTGCAATGTGAAATGCTTAACCAATACAGAGTTAATTTGAGCATCTAGTACTTTGCCAAAAAGTGGTAGAAGGCTAATAGGTCGATAGAAGGATCGCATGATTTGCCTGAGTTCTTAAAGACTGGAACTACAGAAGAGGATTTCCAGCAAGCAGGAGAACAAGAAGCAGCAAGGCATTTATGTAGAGTTTAGAGTTTACACTCAGAAAAAATGATTCTTATGGGCTATAGCAACTGAACAGGTTGATGTGAACCAAGGATTTGGTTATGATTTCACCTGCTTTTTATGGGAAGGTGCAAAGCCATCGGTGCTGGCTTTAACCCAAGAAGAAACCTTTGTGGCACAGTAGGAAGGTTAAGAATATCAATCCAAGAAGTATCTTGAATGACTTCTTTGCAGAGATGTACTTAAATTTCAACTGCTACATATTCATATTTCTGGCTGCAGAGTTTCAGTACTGGGAAGTGTAATATTATCCATTTTGATTGTATAATGTCTCACAAGAAATAATAAAATAATGGTATGTTTGCTTGAGAAGAAAATTAACTTTTTATAAAAAATTGGTTGAAGTGTAAATATTTATAGGCAATAGTGTACTAAAATCATGGGTTGTGGGGGTGGGGAATGAAACCTTTCAATTGACTAATGGAAATGTGAATGATCTTGGCTGTAGGACATTACTTATATAGGCTTCTTCTGGACTACTGACCTGTGAAATTTAGTGACATCATGGGAAATTTTGTTATTTATTCAAGACTTCATTTTGGCTAAGTGATTCAGTCTAGCACTGTTCAGGGTCAAACAGATGAAATACCCATTGGAAAAGTGAGAATTAATATAAAAGTGTAATTATGTGGATATTGGCAACATGACTGTTCTATTTATCACATTTTGTTGTGAAAGATAGTTATGTGTTATGCTCCGCATGATACACGATTAGGTGATCATGCATCTTTTGATACATGACTGATGAGGCAGATTTTTTCCTGCAGTAGGTTGCCATTTCTTTTTGCAGTAGACCAGTTGCTATCCAAGGCTATAGAACCCAACCTGTCCTGCTATTTACCCATAACTGGGGAGAAGAAGAGGATTCATACCTTTCCCAAGGGTATTAGTACAAGTGAATGTAATGGATTATTCGACTGGAATTCAAACTCAGCTCTCAGATTCCTCAATTCAAGCCACTATCCATTACTCCACTGTGCCTCCTATGAAAGATAAGCAATTGAAAATGGCATAACCATTGAAAAGAAATTCTGTTACTCAAAATTATTACACTGATGTAGCATCACATCAAAACAGTTGCTCTATAAACACATATTTTGGTGTCCAATTTTACATTTCTCATTTTATATATATATATATATATATATATATATATATATATATATATATATATATCTGAAGTTTTCAAAAAGGTTATATCATTTTAAAAGTTTGTGGCTAAATTTTTTGATTTTAGGTTTATTGCAGATCCTTTGAAAAGGATTCATTTTTCTTGTTGTTAAGGCAGAGGTTAACCATTGGTCTTCCTTCAGCAAAGTATTTACACCAGATATGAAAATATTTTGCAGTATTTTTCATGAAATGTATTGAGGTAACTCTTTGTAACACTAATAACTGGTCTTATGTCTTATTTGAAATGAAACCTTTTGATTTTAATGAAACCATTTTTGTTTACTGAAATAAAATAAAATTTATATCTAAGTGTATTTGCCTTCAAAGGGACTTCTTATTGTAGGCTCTCAACAAATGTTTTTGGAGAAACCCCAACATTTGTGTATACAGTTGCTTTGAGCTTTCCAATGACCCAATTTCTTTACAATGCTAGTAAGCATTTGGTAAATCTGAAGATACATTGGGATAATGAAAGTACTTTCCAAAAGCTAAGCAAGAAATAGGAAAATTTCATTAGAAACAACAAAAACAAATGACTAAAGTGCTATGTAATATCAGTCCTCCAATATGGCTGTGAATGCTGGATGTTGTGGGGGAGAATATTTTCCTACAAGTTTGGACTCAGCCATCAGCCAAAAGACATAAAAATACTCCTACATCAAGAGGGGTAGCAGAGCAGCAGTAGCTTTTGCTGAACTCCTGTCTAAACATTCTCTTCCCTAGTTTGTATTCTACATTGTTTCCCCGTACCAAAAGGTAATAAACTTGTGAAACCAATTCTGGTTTTCTACTGTTTTTTTTTGTTTTTTTTAATAACTCAGTTACAACACTAGACAATTTCCTCTCAGAGGTAGAAGAGACTTGAGCCAGCAAAAATGTATTTCTACAAGAAGGATACGAATAATACTATAGACTGAACATGTGAGAAACAATGATATTTTAGGGAAAATGGAAACCAAGATGACACTTAGAATCAGAAAGAGTTGACATTTCTAGGGTACATAATGAAGAAAGAGAGCTTAGAAAATTTGACACTCACAGGACATATTGAAGACAAGATGACCTAACCTACACAGTCTCTTTAGAGGAAAGCATCTTTTGATCCTGCATACTTTACTGTTTGGCCACAAAGCACATTGCAGTAATCAAGAAATTGCTTTGTTAATATTTTGGATATGAAACTGAGCAGATATGGGGTTTTGAGACAAATAATCTGAATGAAGACGACGTGTTTCCCTAAAAAGAAAAATAGAACCTTGCTTACTGTGACATTCTTTGTGGTCAAGAGGTAAAGCACACTGGATCAAATAGTGCTTTCCTCTGCAAGGGTGGGAGGCACAGGTTTCTTTCTGACTGGATAACTTTTCTTTACTAGGCATTCTCAAATGAGCAAGCTGAGAGATACACATTGTTTAATAAATAAAAATGTTGTGTCGGCCTCAAATATGAAGTATCCACTATGATAACATTTGAAGTAATAATAATAATAATAATAATAATATATATATATATATATATATATATATATATATATATATATATACATATATATATATATATATATATTCAATAAATCAAGAAAAGTTCAAGTGACCTATTGGGTTGAACAATTCAAGAATTTTGTGTCAAAACATTTGTTAGTGAGAGATGTCTTTTATTGAACATCTGGACCTAATTAGCATTTTGACATGAAACTCTTGAGTTGGTCAATCAGATAGGTCACTTGAAATTTTCTTGATTTATTCAACATTATATTTCTATTAAGTGCTTTTTGACAGAAGTTCTGCTAGCTGGAAAAACATGTTAAATTCTCATTTTCATATATTTTTTCAGTTGTATTATTATTATCATCATCTATCCATATATATATATATATATATATATATAATCCAACATTATTTCTTAATATAAACATTATTTTTAGTGGATACATATGTTTTTCTGTTAATATCCATGTTTCCTTTTTTATTTTCTTAAACAGTGGAGTTATTAATATCAATTGGCTTTGATTGGGAAGACATATTAAAGAAAAACATACTTCTTGAGAGAAATCAAACTTGTATTCCCTTTTTTCATACAAGTTTCATTTGAGTTGGGAGGCACATTTTTCTTTAATAGGGCTTCTCAAACTAGGCCAGTTGATATTAATTTCACTGTTTACGAAAATTAAAATAAAATACATGGATATCAACTCACATGTATACCTACTAAAAATGATGTTTATAATAGTAAGAAATACACACACACACACACACACACACATATATATATATATATATATATATATGATGAAATTTTCTGTTGATTTTGATGTATGAGGATCCCACAACCTCATTCAGTTTTTATGTTTGTGTCATATGTGACATTTCAGTCCTGCTATTGACCTCCATACAAGTTCATATATTGTGCAACAGCGACATAGCAACAGGAATATTTACTGACACTTTGCTGTTGTCTTTTGTCTCTTAACATGTCAATATGAGTGATTTAGAAATTATACCATTCTGGAACAAATATCTCCAGTTATTTCTATCCAGGGCAACTTGCTCAAAGTTAGTATGACACACATTGATAGCTGTGTGGTTACTCTTTAGCTTGTCTTTATACCTGAACCACAGCCATCCAACAGTCCTTTATCCACTATCAAGCTGACTGTACATGAGAACCTGAGGTATTCTATTATCACTCATCTTTGCAACATAACCAGCCCAGTAAAGTTGTGACTGCATCAGGAAAGTCTCAATTATACCAATGTTGCATTTTGTAAAAAGATCAGCATTAGACACCCTATTGTCAAAAGTATAGCCACAGATCATTCAGGAACAACTTTTGTTGAAGACACTCAGCTGATTGATATAAGGCTCATATGGGATCCATGATTCTGAGCCATGCAATAGTGTAGTCAAAACAGTTGCTCTATAAACACATATTTTGGTGTCCAATTTTACATTCCTCATTTTATATAATATATGCAGTTTTCAAAAAGGTTATATCATTTTAAAAGTTTGTGGCTAAATTTTTTGATTTTAGGTTTATTGCAGATCCTTTGAAAAGTATTCATTAAATCTTAGTTGGGAATCACTGTTCCTCTAGTATTAGCTGAAAGGACAGGTGACTGGTGACAGTATGAGATTCCTTTCTGAAGGTTTCTTCCTAAAGTATATTCCCATCTTCATCAAGAATACTGGTTTCAAAGTGGATCATTCATCTGAGTATCAATCATGTTGATCCATTCTATATAATTTATTTAGATAACCAAATGAAAATGATTTTGTTTATACATGAAACATAATTTTGTCGTGCTCAAGTCCTTGAAGATCAGGTACCCCTCACGATTATAATTATCAGACAAAGCAAGCTTGCTAATCAGTGCTCCACAATGAGGCATCCAAGAGTCGGATTTAAAAGGAATCATTTTTACTATTTGACTCAAATGATAGAGGAGAAACATGACAGATAAGAGGTTACTGATTCAGTTGCACATGTTGGATTGATTTTTGTATGTGATTGTGCTTTAGCTTTAGGGAGAAAAAAAGAAATCCTAATTTCATACCCAAGCATAGAGTTTTTGTCATATTATTTTGATAGATGGAATAACAAAAAAATATCTTTGAAAAGATAAATTTCAAAGCATTATGCTTCTCCTGATATATATATATTTAAAAAAAATAAAATAACTGGAAAAAAAAAAAAAAAAAAAATGGGAAAAAAATTGAAGTGTAGATAGGCATCAAGGGAGTTAAGTCAGTCACGTAATGAAGTATTTGTTCTCTCCCCCTGCATTTTTATTGGTATTTTATTTTTTTCCTGATAAATATTTCTGTAATAATATTTATTCCAAAATATAAGTAGAATTTTCAAAAATATGGCTTTGCTATTTTGAAGAACCAATTGATTCAATTCATGGGTGAAATTTTTTCCCCAGTTTTGTGTGGGGGAGTTCTTACAGATCAGTAATTATTTAATTCTTTATATTTGGCAAAAGTATTTCTGTGTAGCACAAGGTAGGCCAAAGCACATCTTCATCAGAGAGTACTACATTGGATCTATATGCACACACACACTCTCCTTTCTCTTTTTGTGCATATGTGTGTAGATTTTTAACAAATATTTACTGTTAACACACACACACACACACACACACACACACACTGACATCTGTAAGTTTCTATGTCTGTACAAATCACAAATGCATATACCTACTTGGTTTAATATAGAGTTATATATATATATATATATATAGAGAGAGAGAGAGAGAGATCTTCACAAATGAAGACTGGAAACAGTTTTCCATATCGGTTGCTGGCTCTCATGTGGTTAGTTGAAGCCTATGTTTTCTGATACTGGTTGCAGAAAAATAGATACATGTGCGTGTATGTGTGTGTTACATAATTCATATGATGTACATTTGGTTACAGGCAAATATTCTTTTTTCTGAACGTAAAGACAGTTAAGTATATGGAAGGAATATAATGTGAATGGAATAGAAAAATAAGGGGAAAGAAGAAAGAACCAGATAATGAATTCAAATGAAAGGAAAATATTCTTGAATTACATACACTGTTTTTTTTTTTTAATTTTGCATTTCATGCTATGTTCTTGGACAATATTCAGCATCTCTCTCTCTCTCTCTCTCTCTCTCGCACATTATAATATATCACACATATAGTGCTGGTTTTAATAAAAAAGTGCTCAATGTAATAAAACAGAATTATTAAGTATATATTAATAAATATACATATGATGTAATGGTCAGTCTATACTCAGAACCTGAAGATTGCATTGTTCATAAAACTGTAAGTCATGCTATCGGTGAGGCATAATATGTATATTTATTAATATATATATATATATATATATATATATATATATATATATACACATATACAGTGCTGTTCGATAAAAATGATTCACCTGATTTTTTATACTAAATGTTCTCTTCTCTGATGAAATGAAAGTTGAGCTAAATTCAAAGGATAAGCAATCTAAAATCCAAAGAAGAAGCTTGAAACTTATGGCGTATTATAAAGTACAAGCTCTTGAGAAAGCAGTTGAGCAACATGCTCCATAAGTTTTCTATGGGGTTGAGGTCAGGAGATTGGGGCGCCCATGTCATAACACTCACCTGCTTCTCATCAAAGTATTCCTTCATCAATTTTGATTTGTGACAGGGAGCATTATCCTGCATAAAAATGAGCTTGGTGGAGTCGATTTGCACCCTTTCAGCAGAAGGGAGCAGACAAGACTCTAAAATTCTCTTGTACTGCGTGCTCCTGAGGGTCTTTTCAATACGTTTTAAGAAACTAGTTCCATGAAAAGAAAAGCATCCCCAGAACATTATACTGAATGGATGCTTGACAGTACTTACTGCTAAATTCAAAGAGCTTTCAAAGCTTCTTCTTTGGATTTTAGATTAATTATCCTTTGAATTTTGCTTAACTTTTGTTTCATCGGAGAAGAGAACATTTAGTAAAAAAAATCAGGTGAGTCACTTTTATCGAACGGCACTGTATATATATATATATATGTCAGCATAAAAGGCAACCTTAACCGCCCCACCTGTAGAGGGCTCGTTTTATGCTGCTATCATGGGAGATTTTTGGTGGTAAGCTAACCCCTGCTTCGGTAACTATTGACACAAAAAGTTTCTACTGAAACAATTAACATTATCAAAATAAAATAATAAAAGTACTCTTACCTTATATAATATCTGGTATGATTGCACAGCAACAATAAAATGTATATTCATCAAGAGAAAAATCCAAAACTATCATCACACACGGTAGATTGTGTTAGTTAATAGACAATATCTTGGTTCCTTTTTTCAATGATGTTGAATAAAGACACCACTAGAAGTGTGTCTCAAAAAGCAGTTTAAAGATTACATTCGAGAACAGTAGAACAAGTGGATATTTACTGGGGAAATGTCATTCAGGTTACCATAATAGCCTACTGAAAATACAGCACTCTCTTATGAGGTATTGTAGATGGTGGTAGTTAATTGACAATATCTCCCGCCATTTATTCATTAGAATTTAAGTAAAAAGAAAGTATATGTTTATTGAATTTATTTAATATAGTCTTGTATGGCAAATATAGCCCAAAACCTATATTTTAACTTGAAAATTTGGAGGTCATCTTATACATCAGCATATATGGTGTGTGTGGGTGTATGTATATATATATATATATATATATATATATATATATATATATATATATATATATATAAGGGGTATTTAGGCAGCAAAACTTATTTCCAAACAAGTTTTATTAAACAATACCAACAAAGTTTGTTCAACTTTTTATGTAGTTTTTCTAACTTCTAAGTTGTTTCATGTCAGAATTAACTTCCCAGAGTTCTTTGTTCCTTTGAATTCATTTGAATACATCCGACTGTCACTACAGTCATTATCAAGAAACGCATGTTATTAGTTTTGCATATTATTAGAATTGAATGTCTTACAAATCCTGGCATTTCTTCCTGCTGAAACCAATTTCAAGCCATTACAATAGTCAAACTGAAATTATATGTACATTTATTTAGTTTTTTTTTTTTATACACTCTTCAATATATAATCTCCTACGGAGAAAGATACCATATTTAATGCTGGCTGCTTCCCTTGTATTACAATGTTTTCTAGAATTTTTAGTCTTTTTAACACTCAAAACTAATTATACACAGTTCTTAATAATGACTGTAGTGAAAGACAAAAGCACTCAGATACAATAAATTAAAGTTTTTGACAAAACAACTTAGTTGGAAGTTAGAAAAACTAAATAAAAATTTGCACAGACTGTGTTATTTAATGCAAGTACTATTAAAAATGACATTTCGTAATAATTTGGTAATCAGACTGATGGTGTTGCTATGAGCAGCCCTCTTGGCTTTTATTTTCAAGCTTTCATATGGCCAACTTAAAAAAGCAAAATAGTCAATAAAATAAATAAATCCAACATTTATGCCAGATATATTAATGTCATCTAAATCAAATCCATTAATGACATAGAAATTTATTAAAATTTTGAAAAAAAATTGTTTTAAAGTTTACTTATGAACTAAAAAGATCACATTCCTAGATATTCTCATTGACTGATAATTTTACCACATCTCCCTGTAAAAAGTCTTCTTCTTTTATGTACTGTGTCCCTCCAGGAAGTAGTCAATCATGGCCCTCCACATCTTCCTGTCTCTTGTAGTTCTTAATAAGTTTTGTCTTTTTGTTATTTCTCCCAAACTCTGTTTTACCATCCATTTACTCAAGCTCACCAAGTATGTTACTCACTGCTTTCCTCTGTCTCTCTTTCTCCTCAATCTGCCCTGTGAGTATCAGGTTTTCCAAGCCCTCTTTCCTCATTATGTACCCCAGGAATTTCAACTGCCTCTTCCTGATGTTCAGTATAAGTTTCCTTTTTCTCCAAAATCTTGTTGGTCATATGTTTGGCCCATGGTATCCTCAGTATCTTTCTCTAGTACTAGTTCTAATTCTTACCTTAAACTACAATAGTGAATACCCAGAAAAATATAAAGCTGCTCTCATTAATAACCAGAGCTAAACTCATTTAAAATATTTTTCTTAAAGACTTAAATAATATAAAACCAAATTTTATCAGTAATGTGTTCCTTAAGTATATAGTCAACAAATCAAATTTCATTTAAACAACAACAATCTTAATAATAAAAAGTGAGTCATAAACATATTGAAAATAATGATATTATATTACAAAAATGAAATGCACCATAATTACAGAAATGATTAAACTGAAATAAAAACATACATAGATATATAAAATCAGTCCATAAAAATAAATACAGAGAATTTATAACTTAGTACAAAAAATTCAAAACTAGCAACTTAATTATTAAAAATAATATATTCCAAACTTCTAACCCCTTATATAAGACAAATGTTGTGTATGTATATACTAGAAAGTTTCTTTGTAAATAAAATACCAAAACCACATTTTCACAGAGACTCACTTGCCATCTATCAGACAAGACATTGATAAGCAGTATAAGGACCATAGTAACATTAGACAGTTGCCCACAAACAATACCAAAATACTAGCAAAATGAAATAGTAAAAACAGACTTATGATCCTTGAAGCAATACTCATACAATGAAAACAACCATCAATAAATAAAACCAATTATAATTTAAGAGCTTGCATACTTAAATTATAAAAAAAATAAACAAAGACACAACACTTGCTTATATCACAGCACTCATTAGACCTACGACTTGAGGTCCTAAAATGTAACCTACACTCTTACATCACATACTTTTAACAGTTTATTTTTAAAATAGTGTTGTTACACCATTTCAAAATTTTACTGAACTCACCAATTGTACTTGCATTATTTACATTATTTGGACTGTTATCCTCATCTCCATTGCCATATTAGCAACATTTCAGCAGTTGTACACCTTCTTCAGGTGATTGGAATTTCCAACCAAACCCTTTATTTCATCCACTGGGGTAGATTGTTCTAGTTCCATGTGCCATGGCTCTTCCAGATGTCTCAGTTATTTTAATTTAAATCAACTTTTCAAGTTTTTGGTTTACTAGAAGACCTCATTGCAAATGGTAGCCACAGTAAAGAAATATCCAACAATGAAAATGTAATGCAGACTGTCACAAATCCCCTCAAGAACAAGCAGTCCTTTGCGCCTAAGACATACAGGCAGTTGTCACAGCATTACACCAAGATACGTCACATATACAGTCTTCCAAAGATTCACAAAGACTGTATTCCATTCGGGCCAATTGTTAGCTGCCAAAGCTCAGTGTGCCAACCTCTGAGTCACTTGCTAGTAGATATAATCAGAAAGTCACTATTTGTCCAGATCTCCGCCCACTTCGTAGAAATAATCAAAGATGCTCCCATCCAATCCTACCAGATGGTGAGCTTGGACATGGTGAGTTTATTCACCAAGGTACCTACAGAGGAGGAACTCTTGGTAGTCAGGAACAGACTGGCCTCGGACTCCTCCCTAGGAGAGTGGGTCAGTATACTAATAGATAACCTGTTGGAGATGCTGACTTTCTGTACACAAACAACATACTTCGGAATCAGATCAGACATATATCAACAAGATGAGGGCTTAGCAATAGGCTCACCATTATCACCAGCAATGGAAAACCTATATATGGAATACTTTGAGAAAAAGGCATTAGAATCAACACCACTAAGGCCAACTCTATGGCTGAGATACATAGATGACACCTTCATACTTTGGCCCCACCAGGAAGATGTCCAGCTACAACTGGACCATGTGAACTCAATAAGATCATCTATACAGTTTACAATGGAACGAGAAAATGACAAACTTGCCTTCCTGGATGTATTCATATCTCGAACAGAGCAGTAGTTCAAGACCTCTGTATACCACAAGCCAACATTCATCAGACAATATCTCAACTTTAATTCCCACCATCCATACAGTGTAAAGAAAGGGATTGTCTGCTGCTTACAACATTGAGCAAAAGTCATAAGTGGCGACCCAGAAACATACCAACAAGAAATGGTCTTATAACATAACAACTACCCTGGATACATGGCAACAGCTCCAACATAGAAATGTACAAGAGGAAGACAGCTTCAGTCTGCCTACCCTATGTGAAGGGATTATTGGAGAAAATACGAAGGGACTACAAGAACATTGTAAAGTGGTAACACAAGCGGAAATAAAAAAAATCAGGTGTAGCTGACCACATATGGAGAGAAAAAGGGAGATCACTGCCTCTATTGGGATGAGGTTGAAATAATAGAGAGCATCACTGGAAAATATGAAAAATTAAGGAACCAGCACATATGCTAGGCTACAAAAATCTCCTGAGCCTAAGCATAGAAATGAATACAATATGGCAACCAGTAATAAGGAGTGCTAGAGGAAAGCAATGAATAACAGCAAAAATTGCAATATAAGCTCTGGTAAAAATGCAATAATAATAACTGAAAAATTGTAATATGAGCACTGGTAAAAAAAAATATTTGCAGAGACATTAGGTTTAAAAGTCCCCAAAATTCATTCCCAGTGATAAAAATGTTGGTTAGATGCATAAAACTTGGAGAGTTGAGTTAAAGGGAAATAACTGAGACACCCGGAAGAGGCATGGCACGTGGAACTAGAACAATCAACCCCGGTGTATGAAATAAAGGGTTGGGTTCGAAATTCCAATCACCTGAAGAAGGCCAGAACATACAATGGCCAAAACGTTGTGAATATGGCAATGAAGAGGCAGATAACAGTCCGAATAATATAATAATGCAAGTAATCATTATACCTTATCTCAGAGATATAGAAAGATATTGAATTTACCTACCCTGATAATGACTTAAGAAATTCGAAAGCTTAGACCATATTTCTTGTATTTTTCTTCTAAAATGAACTTTGGAAATTTTCTGATGGAATTTCCTCCCTGCCTGAGGAGGATTATTTGTAACTTAAAAAAGTGGATCATTAAAATTAATCCACACAAAATATCTGTAATTATATATATATATATATATATATATATATATATATATATATATATGCACACACACATCAAGGAAAAGCTTCTCCTTGAGGTATATCATATTGCTCTGTATTCTATACATTGAGCTCTCTATGGATCTGTCTTTTTAATATTTTATATTGAAAAGAACCACTTGAATTGTCCTTTACACTTATGGATCTGATATTATTATCTCTCTCTCTGTCTGTCTCTCTCTCTCTCTCTATATATATATATATATATATATATATATATAATGTGATATATCTCAGTCCAACCAAAAAAGGTATTTACCACAAAATAGTCAGCTGGATAGATTTTTTTGATTTTGGTAAATTAATTTATATATAAGAAATGTTCTTATGCAGCCGTGTTTTTGATTCTTTTTAATTGATGTTTGAATCCACAGATGCTGGTCCTTTTCAAGGAGTCTGTGTATCTCTTCAGTGGATCACCACTTCTCTATTGATCCAGAGACTAGTTTTTTGCAACAGATGTGCATGCATGTGTGTCTAAAAAAAAAATCAAACTGAACAAACTGTTAACATCTATAATCAGATATTGATTTCAATGATTAAATTTATTTTTTCCTCTTTTTTTTCTTCAGTACAATCCTCTTTTTTTTTTTTTTTTTCCTCTATTGCTTTAATTTTTTGAACTTCATCTTCTCTTTACCTTTTTCTCATTCTTGTTGCATTCTCAGCCTTTATTCAAATTCATTCTAATTTTTCCTTTGATAGATTAACTTCTAAACCAATTCTGCCTTTTTAAATTTCTTTTGTTTTTATTCTTTTCTCCTATTATATTTTTTCTTCTTTTGCTATTCTTTTCTTCTTTTCATCATTCAGTCTTTTCTTTACGTTTTCATTTTTTCTATTTCTACTCTTTCTTTTCTTTTACATTCCCTCCTTCTCTTTCTTTTTTGAATCTTTTTTTCTTCCCTTTTACTTCCACATAAATTTATCTTTAAAATTTTTCTGTCTTTTCTTTATTTTCTTTTTTTTTTACTTCTCATTTGCTTTTAATCCTTTTCTCCTATGCTTTTCTTCTCTTTTTTTTACCATCTATTTCTCTTTGAATCTATTTTTTCCTTCTTCTTCCCTTTCCTCCTTTTCTTTCTATCTTTTTCTTCTTTTTCCATTTTCTCCTCTTCAATTCTTTTATATTTTCAACATTTTTCTCTTCCCCTATTTTTCTCTTTTACATCTATTTACTTATCTCTTTCCCCCTCCCCACCATCTTTTAACTCCCTTCTGTTACTATTCCTCTTTTAAATTACACACAGGAACAATGACAGCAATAGTTATAGAAAAAGGTCCCCTTCATCTTCGGCACAGCGTCCTTGGCAGAAGTCCATCAAAGGCTACATACATCCCCCAACACCCCATCTCTACCATTTTATCATCACTACACATAGTAACCCCTGTCTCTAGGGGCATGGATAATATGCAACAATGACCATCATACCTTCCACCATCACATTGCCTCAGTGAGAACGGACTCCTATTTATTGATATTCCAGTCACAAGAGAATTCATCTGTGATTGTGTACAGCTAACCTGTTGTCAGATATTGTGAGTTAGCAATATCTCTGTGTTCAATGGAGTGAGAAAAGATTTGTGATAATCTACTTGGTATTAGGAGAGAAAATTGTGGAGACACACTTATTCCTCATAATTTGGTGAAATTGAAAAAGAATTTACTGGAATTGAAAAAAAATATTATCAAAGATAATTCCAGTGTTTTTATACATGAAAATATTATTAAAATATTTTATAACATTAAAAGTTTTAAATAATGTCAGTCTTATTACCAATTTATTACTAGATTTATCAGATTGTTTGGAAAATTATAGCCAAATTAGTATCAATAAATTTATTTACAATTAACACCATCAATCAAGGTAAGAACCATTTAAATCTATATATCTTTGCAAATAAAAAGTAATATCAGTTATGGTTTTATAATAGAATTCTAGGGACCTTAACTCTCACAAATCCTGGAAAGCATTTTTTTTTTAATTATTTCACCCTAAGCAAAGCAAAAAAGCCACTAAGACACAAGGGGTTATTGAGTGTGAAAAAAATATGAGAAAAAGAAAACAGTTGCATTTTGTTATGAAAAATGCATCAAAAGTACTCTCTTTTGATTTACAAATGCTAGCCTTGTTTCATCCTAATTTCTAGGCACTTCTTTCAGTTCTTGATTGTAGACATTAAGTATTGCATATTTGTAGACAATTGCAACATTAGCTTTTTAAAATGTTTTAAAGTGTTTCATCATTTCAAGTTATCGACTTCTGCAGCAAAACATTTAACAAACTTTTTCTCATTTTTGGTGAATTCATTCATGCATCAACTTTCTTTACTTTTTCAATTTTCCTCAAATGTTCTGAAATTTTTAAATTGAAAAAATGAATTTTGAACCCATTTCTGAAAGGGTTTGTTGAAAATTCTCTTCTACTGACACTTTAAGTAAGTCTTTTTTAACTGTGGCAAGGTGCACTCTCCCTTTTAATCTATGAAGCAATACTATCCCTGTTATGAAACATTTTAAAAAGCTAATGTTGCAATTGTCTACTAATGTGCAATACTTAATGTCTACAGTCAAGAACTGAAAGAAGTGTCTAGAAATTAGGATGAAACAAGGCTAGCATTTGTCAATCAAAAGAGAGTACTTTTGCTGCATTTTTCATAACTGGATATGGGAATGGGAAGTTTCACACTGTAGATTAAATAAAGGATTCAGTTCAAAATTTCTTGGAGTTTTCCCAGATTGTCACCTGACAAAGGCTGAAGAGCACAATGACCAAACATTGCAATAACAACCAAAAAAAAATGGAGCTTTTAGTCTAAATTTAAATAATGTAATTATTGTCTATGAAGGAAATAAGATGTATAAATCTATGGAACAATATTCTTTAAAAAATATACAGTTAAACTAGAGAACTAGTGAGTATATAATGCAACCTGAATGAATTCTTCTATAAACATTCAACCATTATTTTCTGTACATTATTTAAATGCTTACCACATTTTGCTTTTTGTGGCAACAGCAGAAGTTGTTTTGTGAAGAGGACTTTCAGAAATTCCATGAAAGAGAATGATTTAAGATCTTCATGATAAGAACAGAAATGTACACTATAGTCCTTCTCAATGGCCTCATTCATCAGCAGATATCTCTGTTTCAGAATTTCTCCTGAATAATTAAATAATTAAGGCTAAATATTTCTTAGAACATATGTCTGTGATATAGAAAAATTTTGCTAGAAACAAGAAAAGAGTTTTTTCATGAAAGCCTAGTGATCAGTTGCATAGGTTTTGACACTTGATTTAAAATGCAACTCTTGTGTAATTTGGTACATGCTTACTGATATTGCGATTAAAAATTTCATAACTTCAGAAAAAAAAATCAATTTATATAACTTCTCCCTTGATGGAGGACATAGATCAGCAAGATAGTCTTGAACTTGCCCATATCAGGTCTTCATCTGAATCATCCAGTATCTTCAATGACTTTCTTTATAGTTTGGTGATACATGTTGATCCATTTTTGCATTTTCCAGCATTGTTTTAGCTTTTGCTAGCCTTAAAGTTTTGCTAGCCTTTAAGCAGACTACTGAGATATGGGAAAATTTTGCTAGAAACAAGAAAAAGACTACTAAACTGTTATGTGATATCTGTATAGTAGTGAGTGCTGGACAATTTCCTTAAAGATGAAAAGGAAACTTGAAACAACAGAAATGTGGTTCTACAGAAGGATGCTGAGGATACCATAAACCAAACATGTGAGTAACAATGAAGTTTTGTAGAAATTGGAAACAAAAGGAAACTAATACTTAACACCAGGAAGAGACAGTTGAGGTTTTTGGGGTCATATAATGTGGAAGGAGGGCTGATACTCATGGGACAGAGAGCAAGAAGAACAGAGGAAGACAAGCACATAACATAATGAGCTTGAGTGAATGGATGGCAGAACAGGGCTTTGGTGAAATCACAAGAACACAAAGTTTATTAAGAGCTACAAGGAACAGGTAATTGTGGAGAGCCACGATCGTCTATGTCCTGAAGGGATATGGCACATAAAGAAGAAGCAATCTTAACATTTCTCTTTATTTATCAAGTTAGTTTTATCACACATTTCAAAGTTTCAGACTTACGATTCAGGACATTTCATAGAAATGGCTACCATTTATTTACAACTGCATAGAAGAAACTTACTTTCATACTAAGTGCAAAGGTTGATTTTGGAATGATTCTGCAATTAAAACCTTAGATTCCAATAAGTATTTATACTATACTATATACCTGCAAAATTTGAAACCGCTAATAATGTGAAATCCAGTGTGTGTATATATATGTATAAGTATACATATATACATACATACATACATATCCTTCACTGCTAGCATGACTCTGATTTTCATGCACAGCACAGCATAAATTCTTCTAAAAATAAATGCAGCTGCTGTAAAAATACAATCTGTCTCTTAAACAATCAATGTATGACCAATAATATGATATACTGAGCAAACATACACTCCAGTAACAATATTAAATTTTATTTTGGTTCCACAGAAAATACTTGGAAATTTTGTTTTTACCATCATAAAATGACCTTAAATAATTTAAAATACAAAAATAGCACTGCTCTCTCTCCAAATATCTCTGGCAATTAAAGAATGATGGTATCTCACCATCAGTCAACTAGAAAATTATATCTAGGGCTAAGGCTTATAATGGTAAAGGAAATAAATACAATTTATGTCTTCTTGAAAAGCTGATTATATTAAAACACTTAAATAACCCTGACTTATTAAACAAAAGAAATGAATTGATGATTACATGTAGGCATAAAAATAAATATCTGCTCAAATACGTTGATCCAGATTAATTTTTTAATTTTTAATTTTTTCATAAGTTTCTATTTGTCATTTTATTTTTAATTTTTGAATTGTTTTTTAATGCTAACTACGGTCTATTTTTAATATATTACTATTAAATATATATTCTGCTTTAATAAAAACAAGTAATCTCCGTTTAATTATATACTTTTAAAAAAATATTCCCCACTTAAATATATTTTTTAATTTTCTTTTTTATATACATATATAAATTGCCAAATATAATTTTAAAATTAAAAAACTGTAATCCCAGCATAATATATTACCAAAAATTACCAGCAATACATTTTTGAAGAAAAAATATTACCAGAAATAGATTTTTGAAGAAAAAAAATATTACCAGGAATAGATTTTTAAAGGAAAAAAAATATTACCAGGAATAGATTTTTAAAGGAAAAAAAATATTACCAGGAATAGATTTTTAAAGGAAAAAAAATATTACCAGGAATAGATTTTTGAAGAAAAAAAAATATTACCAGGAATAGATTTTTGAAGAAAAAAATATATTACCAGGAATAGATTTATAAAGAAAGATACTACCAGCAATAAAAATTGTCGACATTAAAAAAACCCATTGTGGTTGATATGCCATAACACAAAACAAAGCAAATCTTAACCTTTCCATTTCCCATATTATATAACTGTCTTCTGGTATTTTTTTTGCCCAGTCACATCCACAAGTTATTATTTCCTTGTTCATGTTAATCATATTTGATTTTCTTGCTTGGAATGGGGGGGTTAGTTGGTTTGGACATGATTCTTTTTTGACTCCTTTCTGCTGATGATAATCTCTCTATATGATCCATGCAAAGATTATTATTATTATTATTATTTATTTATTTAGGATAGAGTTTTTCAAAGACTTGGATGAGAATCTGAAATAATAGAGATAACAATGACAATTGAATCATTATATTGTTTGATATTCAGTATTTTTGAATAAAGCCATTTCCACATTCTCTCTACTGAAATCCAGTGATTAATGTTTATTAAATTTGATCAAAACAAAGAAAGACAAATGAGCAAAGCTGATAGCTTATTATGCCTGTCTGGCTTTTCTCTACTGTATTATTTGGAAGGAACTCTTGAAATAATTTTCATATCTCAAGGAACTCTTCTAATCCATCATTCCCTCTTATTCATACATCTAATTTATTTTTATCACTTGCTCTCAAGAAACCAAAGGTTTGCTTCTGCTCATATTCTGGAAATTAATTATTCTGTTCATTTGGTGCTTCCAGATGTTTCCGTGATAGAGTGGGTGGAATAAACACTTGCAGATTAAAAGATGTTTATATTGAGTATTTTTTACCTTTTTATCCAAAGACCCAGCATTCTTGCACCTAGGAAGGGTGAGATGAAACCTTATTTAACAATTTATAGAATGTGGAAGACTTTTTTTCCTCTCCTTTGAAGATCATGTGATACATCCATTATGAAGGGAAAATGTGTAACAAACGCTTCCAATATATTTCAGCTTGCTTACTGATTAATCATTCTTGCTGTTTATTACATTACAAGTATTTTGGATTAAGAAGATAAATTTGCTATGGGGAGTTTGCTGATAATGTGTACTTGTGAAGAGTTCTTTCTAAATCGCTCTCATATTTCAAGTCGTATTATATAAAATTTATAATTTTTATGAAGATAATTATCCTCTGTCAGTTTTTCCCAGCAGAATACATTGAATAAGGTTTCCTTGATCATTTTTTTTTCACTCTCATCCACTGTTTGTTTGTGTCCAAAAAAGAAAATTCTTTCTCTTAATTAGAGAAGGCATTTATGAATTTTTTTTTTTTTTTCAGTTTTTGTTGGGGGATGGTCAGTAGAAATTGTAGAAGTGTGTTGCTCAATGTTTACTGAAAAAAAAAAAAACCTCAATGAAATAAACTTATGGACATAGGTAGAGGATAACATGGGTTTTATAAGTAGATAAATATTTATTGCAGTGCTCAAAAGACTGAGATAAGAACCATTGGATAAAACGTATACCATCCATGTGAATGCCTTTACAGAATAAAATTAAGTTAAATCCATTTTTTTTTTCAATACAGAAAAACATGACATTCATGTATATACATTGGTGAACTGAAACATAACTACCTGCTTAATAAGGTCTTTTCTCCTTCAAGACAAGATCTCATCATTTTACAGTTGAAATGGCTACATGCATCTGTAAATTCTATGCTAATAGCTACTTTTCTAGCACTTCTTGTTTGTGAAACTCTCCTCCAGCTTCTTGATTTCCAGTCAAATATTGATCTTCAAAGATTTAAATGCAATATCAATTGTTAGCTAATGTCTTAATTCCTGTTCTTTTATGCTTCTCTCTCCTTAATAATGTTTTCTTTTCTCATATTCTCTCACACTCAGTAAGCACTTGTATCTTAGTGCAATTGTCTTGCTTATGGTGATTGAATAATGATTAAAAAAATAAGTGCCAACAAAATAGCTCTTGCTCTTCAGGCATAGGTGTAATCTTTAAATATTTCCTCTGGTGCCAGGATGCTAACAATAGGTCTTTTAGTTAATAATTTAAGGAAAAAAATTAAGAGTACACTGAATTTTCCATGGTAAATTTATGTCCAGAATCATACATATGCTCTTTTCCTAACAAAACTATTGTGATTACAATGTGGGTTATTTAAAAACAATAGCGATAAAAATGAAAACAGTAGAAAGCTGAATGTGGTTGGATCTTTTTATGCCTTTAAATATATCAAATGCCAAATACTTAAATCAGAATTTAAATGTGTATCTTCAACATTTCTTTATATAGAATTATAACTGGTGTTTATTGTATGTCATTCCCTCCCCTTACTTATTGTTATATTCCATGCTAATAGAAATATGGAATGGACATACATGGTGAATAAATAGTAACAGGTTTATTGTAAAAACCAGTACAAGAAAGGAAGTAATAGTTATGCGCATGGTCGTTGCAAGTAAGTACAGTTGTGTGCAGGCTGCTATTGGAAGGCTGCTAGTCTTACAGATCCCAGCTCAACTCTCCTGTCTTATAGAGCCACCACTCATGGGGGTGTCAGGTTATTCCATCAAATCACTTATATAATATTCCATTGACGAAAACATGAATATTCTGAAAAAGTCCTTTTTAATGGTGAATTGGGATTTTTTTTTTTCCATTTCATCATTCAGTTACTCACTTCTGTCTACCCTATCTTATCAGGATGTGGGTGATTATGGCTCTCCGCAAATTACTGTTCTTTGTAACTCTTAATAAAGTTTGTTTTTCATTATCCATCTTAATCCCTGTTCTTACAACCATTTGCACAAGATCGTTATTAATTGCTTTCCTCTGTCCTTCTTGCCTTCAATATTGTAGTGATATGCAAATTAGTATAATTTGCATATGAGCAGGTAGCTCATATGATAAACGGACACCAACTAGAACAGATGTGGAACGCTTACTTAGCAAGATACACGACACAACAATGGCGTCGCCGATAGGATACTCTCTGGTCCTTGAAGACCCAGAATACGTAGATACGTGGATTCGTTGCTTTGCTGCTAATGCAAGATGTAAAAAGTTGAAAGACAACAAAAACAGAGGAGGGGAAAATGAAATCACCGACTTGTTTATGGCTACCGCTGGTTGTGAAGCAATTATGAAGGTTGCTACAATGGTTTACCCTCGAGAACTAGAAGAAATGACTTTCGAAGAAATAAGTCAGGTTATTAAGGGAAACATGAGGCCAAAGAAAAGACTGGTGATTGCAGAAAGGACCAAGTTTATGGCAATGAAGCAGGAAGTGGATGAACCGATAGTAAAATATTTACACCGGTTAAGAAGTGCGAGTAAATACTGTGAATTCGAAAAACTAGGAACAGGAGAGCAGACAACAGAAGAAGAATTAATCCAACTAAGATTAATTGAAGGTATGCATAATTCAGCACATAGATATAAGTTAATGGAACAGTTACAACTTACAAACATGCCTTTGAATATGTGTATAGAATTTATACAACAGCAGGAATTAATACATACCTACAACCAAAATAAAAATAAATCCTACGAAGAAATAATGGCTGAAACATATACAGTACAAACAAAAAGAAAAAATTGTGCGTACTGTGGAAAAATTCATGAAATGAAAAAAGAAAAATGCCCAGCCTTTGGAAAAACATGTTCAAAGTGTTTAAAAAAAATCACTTCAAAGAAGTATGTAAAACGAAAAATGTGGAAAAAGTAGAGGATGAAAATAGACAGATTTTTAATGCAAAAAAGGATAATATACAAAATACTGGATCTAAGAATGGAGATACAAAAATAAAAGTGAAAATCAACGACTGTATTGTCGAAATGCAAATCGACACAGGTAGTGAGGTCACGATAGTACCCAGAAATTTCTGGGAAAAAATGGGAAAACCGTTTTTAAAAAAAACCAACGTACAATTACGTCAGTTTGATGGCTCGATTATAGCAATTATGGGTTACTTTGAAGGTTCAATAGAACTAAAAGAAAAATATGAAATAGTACCCATTATAGTTACAAATTGCCGAAAAACACATGGACTACTGGGGAATGACGTGTTAAAAATAAATTCAACGAAGTTGATTAATGAGATAGAAATGGAAAAAACAGGAAAATTAAAAAATTATGAAGCTAGCCTGAACTTAAAAGAAAATGTTTCCCCCTCCTACTACGAAGCGAGAAAAATACCAGTGCATTTATTACCGTTGGTAATAGCTAAATTGCAAAAGCTAATAAAGGAAGACTTATTAGAACCTGCCCCTCCAGGAGGAAGTAAATGGGCATCACCCATTGTGGTATTGAAAAAAAAAGATGGTGACCTTAGAATTTGTGGAGATTATAAAATAGGGGTGAACCATAAAGTTTGTGCTGACTCGTACCCTATTTCGAATATGGAAGTAGCTTTGCATAAACTTGCTGGAATGAAAGTATTTTCAAAGATAGACCTAAAATCAGCTTACCACCAAATACCGATAAATGAAAATTTTAAAGAAGTGACGACCATAAACACACCTATAGGCCTGTTAAGGTGGAAAAGAATGCCGTATAGCATAAAAACGGCAAGTGCAATTTTTCAAAAAGCTATTGAAAAAGTAATAGGAAATGTTGAAAATACCATCTGTTATCACGACGATATATGTGTTGGAGATTTAAATGAAGATGATTTAAAGAAAAAAACTGAAAATATACTGAACCGGCTAAGAGAGGCTGGTATGACAATAAATACAAAAAAGTGTGTAACCAACAGTAATGAAATATCATTTTTGGGTTACTCAATATCAAAGGAAGGGATCTCTCCAGATAAAGTACTAATAGAGAAAATTCTAAAAGTTGCTACACCGAAAAATAAAAAAGAGTTGGAGTCATTCTTAGGTTTGGTAAATTTTTATAGAAAATATGTACCAAAATATAATGAGTTGACAGAACCATTTGCTAAGTTAAGAAAAAAAATGTGGAATTCATCTGGTTAGAACACCAACAGAAAGCCTTTGAAAACTTAAAACAGATTCTGGCAAAAAAGCCAATAGTACAAATTTTTGACCCTCAGAAGGACATAACTCTAACTACTGACGCTAGTGAGCAGTCCATATCTGATATTTTGTCACAAGATGGGCATCCCATAATGTACTTATCGAGGAGATTAACAACGACTGAACACAATTATTCGAATATAGAAAGGGAGGCACTAGCCATAGTGTGGACAACGGATAGAGCAAGACAGTTCTTGATGGGAAAAAAGTTCTTGTTGAAAAGTGATCACAGACCACTGGAATTTATTTTCAACCCAAGAAAAGAGCTACCGAAAGTTACAACGTCCAGAATATTATGTTGGGCGATTAGACTGATGGCGTTCGACTTTGACATTGAATATGTTAAAGGGAATACGATACCGCACGTTGATGCCTTATCTAGATTGAGGTTTTATAGAGAGGAGAAGGACAAAAACGACAAGGAATTTGAAGACACATTCTTGCACCTTGTAGAAACCGATGTAATATCTGTAGATAAAATGGCTACTGAAACTACAAATGACCCAGTGTTAAATAGAATAATGTCGAGGATAAAACAGAATCGCTGGGGAAATTGTTCAATGGCTGAAAGACCATTCAAAGAAATCGGACATAAAATGACTATAGAAAACGGGATAATATGTAATGGAGACTTGGTAGTTCCTCCAGAAACACAGAGGAGACAAGTTGTAAAAAGTGTACACGATGACATACATTGTGGAGTGGCAGCTGTGCAAAGAAGATTAAAATTGGAAGCGTGGTGGCCGGGGTACTCAAGAGACATAGAAGACTACGTAAAAAAATGCAAAAAATGCACAGAACTCAGGAATTTTAAGCAAAAGAAAATACATGTATGGTCCCGAGAAGTAGAACCATGGAGCAGAGTACACATGGACCATGCCTATGTCAATGGGATAGGACTATTATTAATATTAGTAGACGCATATTCAGGTTGGCCTGAAGTGGTGAGAGTACCTGATAAAAAAAGTACCACCATAAAACAAATATTAAGAGTAATATTTTCGAGGAATGGGACACCGAGAACATTGGTGACTGATAACGCACCAGAATTTGTGGATGCTGATTTGCATGAATGGCTAAGAAAAATAGGATGCAGACCTTACAAGACCCCTCCCTACCACCCTCAAAGTAATGGGACAGCGGAAAGGATGGTCCAGATGGTAAAGAAGGGCATAAAAGCATGCTTGCAACAGAAGGAGGAAATCGATGCTTTCCTACCAAGACTATTATTAAGTTACAGAACAATTCCACATGCAGGCAGGCCGGAAAGTCCATCTGCTTTAATGGGCAGACAATTAAGGTCCCCTTTGACTATGTCATATGCCACAAATCAAAAGATGTGGTACAAAAGAAATAGGAATATGCAACCCGAGTCAGCCGAATTTATTATGCAGAAAGGACATAATACTGCAATATTAAATAAAGAAAATGGGAACAGTGTCCTAGCTCATGCTGACCAAATAAGATCCCAAGGAGAAGAATCGGATGAGGAAATGCCTTCAGAGATGCCCATTATTGACGTAACAGAAGAGTTAATGCAGAATGAAACTGTGGAGGAAGAAGTAGAATGGGACAAGTTAGAAGAGAAAGACCAGAGTATGCAAGAGGAACAGTTCGATTATAGGGAAAGACGTGATAGATCTAGATCTCCAAGGGAAAGGAGAGAGATAAAGGAAGATGTTCAGGAGGGCACAAGAAGAAGTACAAGAAGTACTCACGGCATAAGGCCCCTCCGTTATAGGGAGATGTAGTGATATGCAAATTAGTATAATTTGCATATGAGCAGGTAGCTCATATGATAAACGGACACCAACTAGAACAGATGTGGAACGCTTACTTAGCAAGATACACGACACAACAAATATGTTCTGCAAGTTTCAAATTCTCCAAGGCCTCCTTCCTCATTAGACTGTCTAGAAATTTTAACTGTCTCTTTCTTGGTACAAGAAGCATGGAATTATGCATCATAGGATGGTATTTTTTGTAATTGTTCACTCAATAAAAGTCCTAAGAGCCACACAAAATAGAGGGCTGCTGAATGAAGTTGTAAGAACCTGAGAGAAGCAGGAAGAATTGCAGTTTATGAAACTATATAGCATAGATGAAGTTTTTACCCTGGATTTTAAGAGGTTAAGATTGTAGTGATTTGAGAAGAATCCTTTTAGAAATCTGTTGCACAAAGCAGCAGTTCTTGGGAAGAAGCTGTTGAAATGTATCTTCTTTCTTACTAACGGAATATGAAGGGAATGTGGACAATTTGTTTGGTGTGCATGACATGATAGGTCCTAGTTTTAAAGATTGGAACGAAACAAAGTAACTCACCAGGACATTTGCTATGCAAATAGCAATAGAGTATCGAGAGACTTGTGATGATACAATTTTCTTTTCCTACAGTGTATGTGCAATATTGTCTCACATTACAAATACATTCACATATATGTATGTTTTTTTTCAGGCAAATGTTATTAAAGACATCAGACATTTTGTGTTGATTAATTTTATTGATTGACTTTTCCAAATTACAAATAATTCTTCACAGATAAGGAGGGCATTCTGTCAGAAATTGTCCAAAGTTTTTTTCTGGAAGAAATATAGTCCAAGCTTTCAAATTCCTTAAGTCATCATCAGGGTAGGTAGAGACAAATGATGAGTTTTGTAGAATGGGTAGTTAAGTAGTCAAAGAGTGTTATGTCATAAACGAGGTGTGATAGGTGTTATATTTTTTTTTATTTTATGTATTTTTTTATATATGCATTTGATGATGCTGACTTTTAAATTATAATTGTTTGTATTTGTAGATGTTTTTTTTGCTGCATGTATCTCTCTCTCTCTCTCTCTCTATATATATATATATATATATATATATATGTGTGTGTGTGTGTGTACGTGCAGTTATTAGGTTGGTGCAAAAATAATGTCGTTTTCTCACATAGTAATATATGTGAGAAAACGACATTATTTTTGCACCAACATAATATTCATGCTGAGAAGGAAAAGGTTGAGGTAAAATAAGAAAATTAGTTTTGTCAGTTTCTAGGATCCTGAAATATATCTGTTCAGACTAATCATAGTTCCATGCTAAAAATTTGATACTTTCCTTAACTCTATCCCCCCTGTCCTTGATCCATTGCAACTTTATAAATAGAGTGCACAACCTGATACGAGTATATTTAGTTCAGCATGGAACAACTTAACTCTCACAACTCATGGAGCCACATCATCTAACTTTACAATTAACTTTAACTCTTCATTTTGTTTTAACATACTTCTAAGGAACTCATTTCATCTGTCTCATGTTGAACATTGCAGTAATAAAATGATTCGCTATTTTTTAATTTTGGTATTGTCTTCATTTTTATACTTAGCTCATTTTAATATCCTCCTTTTGCTATTAGGTTGGTGCAAAATTAATGTCGTTTTCTCACATAGTAACATTCTCACATAGTAACATATGTGAGAAAACGACATTATTTTTGCACCAACCTAATATAAAGAAGGACAATATTCAAACACCATGGCTGACAACACATTCCAAGCAATTATTCTTCTTCTGATTGTAGTGGACTCGTTACCAGCTATTTGCTAGTTACAATAATATAGCCCTTTGAAATATGCAAGTAACACTCAATTAGACTCAATTTTGACATTTATATATATATATATATATATATATATATATATAGGTTCCTTGATTTATTGTTGCAACACATTCCTATGATGTGTCATAATGAAATTTTCAGTCTAAGTTGGAATGTACCCGCAATTTTCTATGAATTAGCACTTACTCATCAACAATCTAATATGGTGTACAAACAGGAACTCACCCAGGTCACCTCCCTCACTCTAGCACCATATGACAAAGTATTCTTCTGCTGCACCATTTGTGTCATGTATGAGGCAAACAGCATAAGTAAAACCAAGATTAATGTAAATTGCATCTTAATCATGAATCATATGTCAGGATTGTTATAACCCAGGAACTTAGTCTAGTCTCAACCATCAGTATCCTTTCAACATTTGAGATGCAGTGAAACATATGAATAACTGTTTTGTTTCTTTTAAGCAAAATTGCACATATTAGCCTTTATTGTTTATTAATAAGGTAAAATAGTAAATGTAACCTCAATTTGAGCAACTACATTTGACTTTAGATTTTGGTTTTCAATGTGACAGTCATAATCCTGGCATACTGGTAGCAATGTAACGTAAATGAGTAGAAACAAGATTAATGGAGATAGCATTGGAACCATGAAGGTTGAGACTGTCATAACCCATGGACTTATTGTATATATATATATATATAAACAAACAGTATTTAGAAAAATACCATGACAAATTGGAAAAAAAGTTTGTTGTGATGTGTTTCATTCATTTGGATTTCATTGGACTAGGCTTTGTTGCCATATTTACACATGTGCATGAAACAAGAGATGCTGATATGTTTGAAACTATCAGCATCTCTTGTTTCATGCATATGTGTAGACGTGGCAACATCAACAAAGCCCAGTCAGAGGAAATCCTAATGGATGAAATGCGCCACAAAGGCTTTTTTTCCAATTTGTCATGCAATTTTTCTAAAATATATATATTACTTAAAATGAGTTTGCTTAGAAATGTGGAAACAAATTTGGCAATATGTATTTAAAAATTTAAATAGTCTATGACAGGTGTAAATCCTTATTAATGCTATAAAAACAGACATAAAAATTGTATATAAAAAAAACAAATTGTACATACAAAAAACAACAAAGGCAAGAAGAGCAAAGATAATAAAATAAATCCCTGGAAATATTGTCTTGATTTTCCTCTTTACGGTAATGTATTTTATTATACTTGTTCCCCTTATGTTGCTTTATATATATATATATATATATATATATATATATATATGTACACAATTTTAATATGTCCATTTTTATAGCATTAATATTTAAAACTTGATAGCTTCATATGAGTAAAAAAATAATTTTTTTTAACTTTGTCAATAAAATGAAGAATTTCTTTCTTTTGAGGCTGCTTTAGGGGTGAGGATGTTTAATTGCTGAAACTTGGGTGTATGTTGCAAGATCTTCATATTTTAACTTTCAGCACTTTGTATTATTAATATTACTTCCCAATGCATTCTTTAACAAGTTCTTTCAGTTGCAGTATCCTTATTGTTAATTTCACTCAAAGTTGTTTTTCTGAACATTATCATTGATAACTCTCTCCATCAATTTGCAGATCCTAGTTACTATATTCTTAATACTTGGTATAATGCAAAAATATCACAATGATAAAATCGAACAATAATTATTTATAACTATTTATAGTGGGACTCATGCATGCAATTACAACTAATCCATAATAATATTTTAAATTTTGAAATCGTATTTATTTTTGGTATATGAACTTTTTCAAACTGTTTCTAAATCTTTGATTGTCTTTCACTCATTATTACCTCACCTGCTATCCTCTTCTATCACACATCTGACACATGCCACACTATTTGAGAAACAATGATCTACACTCATCTGTAAACATTTTTGTGTTTGGTGTTTATAGTGCTCATCATGAAGTGTCTTAAAGTTGCTGATATTGCTGGTATTCAGATTTCAATTTTTCCATTGCCCAGTTTCTTACGCAAATAGTGGATTTTCCTATTTGTTTCCCTATTAAATCTGATCAACATGCTTCCTTACTTGCTTTGTTCCTTACCTCCTCTCCTATCTCTTGTCAAGTTTTACAACTCTAGCCAATAGAGATCCCGTTGTAGTATCTGTAGATATTTTGTTTTGGTCATCTATTAGACAAGACCATCCTATTGACAAGACCTCTTACTGGTACCAGCATGCTGATTGGGATTCACTTCATGACTTTCTTCAAGACACTTCTTGGATTGATATTCTTAACCTTCCTATTGAGAATTGTACCAGTGTGGTTTCTTCTTGGGTCTAAGCTGGCATAAATGCATTTGTACCTTCTTTAAAATAGTAAGTGAAATCAAAATCTTTTCCATGGTTCACACTGGCCTGTTCAGCCACTATAGCCCACAGGAACCACTTTTTCTGCATATACCAACTTGACAGTTTCAATCTCAACAGCTGCACATAATAAATATGTGTCCTTTTTATATCTTAGCTAAACGAATGTGGCACCATATAACCTCTAATAACTTTGACTCTCATGACTACTGGACGTAAGGGTGTATTAAGTAAGAGTAAGTTTTCTATTCCTCCCTCTTTATTCAATTTGAGGTCTTAACTTCTGCTGATAAAGCAGATTGTTTTCCATATAAATTCTCTTGAAACACTACTCTTGACTCAAGTATCCTTGTGTGTTGACCTGAATTAGTCCTTAAGAAATGTGTTCCCAAAATGCCTCCTGTTTTCTCTAAACTGTACAATAAATGCTTTGCTGCCTCTTGCTTTCCTACTTGTTGAAAATCTTCCTCTGTTGTTCTAGCCTTTAAGAACTCATGTGAACTGTCTGACTCTTTGCACTATTGACCTATTAGACTTCTACCTCTTTTTGCCAAATTACTAAACGCTCCAATCAACACTGAATTGATTTATCATCTTACATCGCAGGAACTTCTTTCTGATAAGCAATATGACTTTTCCTTCTTTAGGTCAACTTCTGATGTACTCCCGATTATTGCTGTCTATCAAGGTTTAGATAAGACTGATGAAGCACAGGCTGTTGCTTTGGATATCTCAAAAGCATTTAAGGTTTGGTAAACCAGTTTTTTTCACAAGTTGAAAGACTATGGTATTTCTGGACAAATTTTTGAACAGATTCAGTCTTTCTTATCAAATTGCAAAATTAAAGTTGCCCTGAATGACCTCTTCTCATGAGATCTGTTCTCAATTTGATGTCTGTGCTGATGACTCACTATTTACTCCCATCTCAATAGTAAGTTTAATGAATTCAGTATGGTCAAATTGGCAAAAGCTTAAAATTAAATTTATTTTCATTAAATGATTAATAGAGAGCAGTTTCATTTTGGAGGTGTTAAAATTAACAAACCATTTCTTGCTTCAGTTAACAACAGACTACAGTAAGCAAGGAATAGTTTGTTAATTTTAACATCTTCAAAACAAAACTGCACTCTATTCATCATTGCCTTCCATCAGCAAGATAGTTGGTTCACTGTGTCAGTTTTTCTCTCCTAAGTCTATCTGACATATTTATAAGTCTACCAATACTGCCACATATGGTCTGTTTCTCCTGGTATATATTTAGAGATTCTTGATAAAATTCAAAGAAGAATCATTGGTCTTTATCTGGTATCTCTGCTTCAGTTACTTTCCCACTGCTGTAATGTGTCTTTTCTATAAATAATTTCATGGTAATTGTTTTGATTATGGTACCGAGACTTTATGAATTTAAGCAGTACTAGGTTGGCAGCAAGGTCACATCATTTTACAGTTAAATTGGCTAGATTTAACCGTAACTTCTATGCTAACAGTTTCTTTTTGTGCATGTCCTGCTTGTGAAACTTTTCTGGCTCCATGTTTTCCAGACAGCTTTGATCTTCAAAAATATAAATGCAATGTCAATTGTTATCTACGATTTATTTGATCAACACTTCTATTGTTCTATCTCTTTAATAATGTTTGGCTTTTTTCTAATTCTTTCACGTTCAGTAACCCATTGTGTATTAAAGGTTTTATTGCCTTGCATAAAGGGATACAGTATTATCATTATTCTGTGAATAAAACAAATTAGTTTCTTCATCCTTTTTATTATTTTTTGATCACTTGTAGCCTTCCTACGACTTTCTTTCTATTATTCTCCACATATATTGCAGAATATTATGAGGAGGGGAAGATTGTGATGAACAATTTGATGGGCCTGCTCTGTCAGATGAACTACGAGACTTTGGTGTTTCTATCATACCCTCAATCCAATTCCTTTCTAGTATTTTCTACAATTCTGAGATAAAATATTTTATCTTCTTTAAGCATTCCAATGTGATCAGACTCATGACCAGACCCAGAAAGATTTATTTGTGACTTAAAAGAAATGAAAAAAGGAAAAGATAAGAGATTATTAAAGACTGTAAGATGTATCATTCCTATTACAAATTGATTTTCCTGTCTTAGAAAATTTCCTGATATATGTTGACAAATTGATTATTTCAAAGATTAGACTTATTCTTTTTATAAGCCACAACATGTTGGATTTTATTAAAATTTATTTTTATCTTCATTATATATATATATATATATATATATATATATAGGTTAATTAATGGTCAGAGTTGAATCAGACCAGCAAACAGTAGTATTAAAAAGTGCTCATTACATGTCAGAAAAAAAATATAAGTCAAAATAAAAATAACTTGTAGAGCTTTTAACTTTAAAAATCAAGAAGTCATTTAAAATACGTGATCATGGTTTTGACCTGATGGTCTCTTCAGGCGATACTTTTAAAATGACCACTTTAACACTTTATTTAAAAAATCACAAAGAACGCTATATAATTATCTTTCAAAAAAAAAACAAAAAAAAACAGGCTCATGATGAATAATTTTCCACCTTATCACCAGATCCCTGTTATTTTTTTTCTTTTAAAATTGGACAATTTTAAAAATGGCAGAAACATATCACTATTATACTTGCATTTGCAAACTATGATATTATGAGAAATTATCAGTTATGACATTCCCAGATAAAAAAATCTTTTAAACATAAAATTCAAAATTTTAAGCCCCTGTCCTCACATAAAAATATTTTTAAAGTGCATATGAAGCCGGTTAAAAAAATCTAATTTAAATCCATTGTTACTCTTTAGACAAGCTAGCCTCCCCACCCTCCATAACAATTAAGTCATGAATTTCCTTTCCCTCTTTACTCTATACATCTACAATACACATGCATTTCAATTCCTTTCCATTCTTTTTTTCTCTTCAACTTTCTTTTTCCCTTTCTTTCCATTACACTCAGTGTCCTGCTTTTCAATCATCATGATCATGCTATTTTTCCTTTTTTTTTTTTTTTTTTTTGAAACCTTATTTTGTCACATTCTTTGCACTTTTTTGAAATAAAGAGTTAAAGTGGTCATTTTAAAACTACTGCCTGAAGAGGCAGTCAGGTTGAAACTATGGTTGCATATTTTAATTGATCTCCTGATTTTTAAAGTGTGTGTGTGTGTGTATATATATATATATATATATATATATATATATATAGGTGTAGATTTGTTTGTCTACCATCAGGTTCACATTCTTCCTTGGATTTTGAAAAGAATTAGAGATTTATCCCTTGTTTCCTGTTTAGGATTGGGCTTCCAGTTTCATCAAAAGTTTTCTCATTGTCTTTCACTCCGAGTAGCCCCTTGCATCTTAGTGGCATTAGTGCCTTGTTTGGGGTGAATAGATTAAAAAAGAAACAAAATCAATATTTTGATCATATACTCTCTTGCCAACATCAAGTGTCCACTTTTGACTACAAATTTTTAACTTATATCAACTAAGACACCATGCCAAATGATATGAAATTGTGTATTTTTGGAGAGTTTTAAGGGTTGCACTCTGAGGAGTTTGGTGGTCAGATGTAAGGGGTGATGTGGTCACAGAGATTGTCTGACTGCCATGTCTGGCTTCTCCTGCTTGTGTGTGCATGGTTGCCAGATGTATGGTCTTTCAGCAGCCACTCTCTTGACCCAGAAGTGCACTACCTCCTCAATGCACTTGATATAGGTCTCCACGTTGAGTCTGAGACCCTCACCAACAAATTCGGGAGTTCTTTTCTTATCAGAAAGATTAGAGTGAGTTTTCCGAGCTGGCATACCTTCAAATTCACCATTAGATTATCATCCAACTATTTCTGAATCCTCTATGCTGTCCTCAAATTGGCACCCAAACACACTGAAATGTTTCTATTGGAGCTTCTGGCACAAATGCCAAGCAGTATAGCAAACCATTTCTAAATTTCTGGCAGAGTGAATTGCATCAAGGTGCTCTTTTTTTTCACAGATGGTGCCCAACTGACCCTACTATACTGTGCAGTCAACAAAATCATAAACAAACAGGGCATGCACAAAATTGAAAATATGAAATAATGACAATTTACCTATCACATCCTCTGTGTGTGTGTGTGTATGTATATATATATATATATATATATAATATGATAGTTTTTGATATACTATGATAGTCATAGTTCTATATATATATAATATGGTAGTGTTATATATATAATATGATATATATTACTATTATTATTATTACCAGCTTACAGTATTCTTTTTATATTCTATACTCTATGCATTGTATTTATATATGTAATATGTAATATATAATTGTTATAGAACTAATGATTTAGCAATCAAATGCACCCCTTCATTGCACTAAGATAGATGGTATCCTTCTTGGCATTTTAGGTAAATTATATGGACTTATCCCAGTAAATAATAATAGCAACAATCTCTAGCCTCTTGCCCTAGATTGTGATCATGACTGAAATGAGTTGAAACATATTTCATGTCAAAAATAAAGTTTTTAATGGCACAAAAAAAATGACATTCCATCACTATGGCAACAGCTACAACAAAATGGTAAAAGAAAGACAAAGAGCAGATTTGATGTGCAGGCAAGATAGTGAAGCATTGTCAATTGTTATAAATTTTTTGTTGTGTGATTTTTTATCTTAATTTCAGTTTCTTTTTATAGCACCTTTCCAACTCTAAATCTGTGGGTTGATCAGAAAGGTAGCTGTCTTGTTAAGAAGGGCTTGCTGTAGAAAAGGAACATATATTCAAATCTTGCCAGAGAACTGGTGTTTAGTTCTGATATGCTGTGCAGATGATGACCTGAACAGTGGAATAAATACTACTTTTATATACTGTTTCCCTTCAGGACATGTACAATCATAGCTCTCCATAATTTCCTATCCTTGTAACTCTTAGCAATGTTTATTTTTTTATTATCTCCACACCCTTTTCTGCCACCCATTTATACAAGTTCATTAAGTATGTTGTTCACTGTTTGCCTTTGTCTCTCTTGCCTTCAGTCTGTCCTGTGAATGTCAAATTCTTCAAGCCCCCTTTCTTTGTTATGTATCCTAGAAATTATGACAATAGTTGTCCATTTTGTTTCCATTTTCCTTAAAATTTCCTCATTGCTCACGTTTCATTCATGGTATTCTTAACATCTCTCTACAGAACCAAAACTGCACTACTGTTTCCTTAAGTTTCCTTTTAATATCAAAAGAAATTGTCCAGGTTTCATTGCCATATAAGAGGATTGATGTTAGATAACAGTTCAGCACTCTTTTATTTGTTTGTAATGAAATTTTTCTAGTTCTTCATACTTTGTTTCCATCCTGGGTATGACAATAAACTACGTCTGCGTGCTGGGTAAGACAATAAACTGTGCACAGGAGCAAGGCCTCTGATCAGAAAGTTTTGATCAGTGTGGAACCACCTCTTAATTGCTGGTGTTCCCAGGTTCAACCCGGCTGGGGGTGATAGCACCTGTTAGGGTCCCAGCTATGGGCAAATAGTTAACCCTGAAACTGGGGTAAAGACACTATGAAAGTGTAAAAATAAGTTTTAATACCAGAAATACTTTGTAAAAAAAATTATTACCAGTGATAAATTTTTGAAGGAAACAAAAAATATTACGAACAATATGTTTTTGAAGAAAAAATATTCCCAGCAATACTTTTGTGAAAAAAATTATTAACAGCAATACATTTTTGAAGGAAAAATATTACCAGAAAGGGATTTTTGACAAAACAAAATATTACCAGCAATAGAAATTTTTTGGCAATAAATAACCTATTGCCATAAAACAAAAACAAAACAAACCAAACCAAAATCATACTTTGTTTATCTTTTTGAAGGCATTTTTCTCTATTGCAAATTGCCAATTCTATGTCACATTTTCTATTATCTGTTAAAGCACCACTCAGGTTGTTAAATTTCAGTACTCTCTTGATTCTAACACCTCCAATTCATAGCTCACATCATGAGCTGTTCCTCTTGCTAACAACCTTATATTCTCTTTTCTTAGATTTAATGTATATAAATAACTGATATATAAATCAGGGAAAATAAAGAATAGTTATATAGTTATATTTGAATGTCTGCAGTCAAGTAACCTCTGTAACCTAATTGATAAAGAAGCTGTCACAGGTTTCACGAAGAAAAATAATGCAAGTCTTGAGGTTCATTGTTAAAGTTTGAGACATTTTGTGGAATAAAAAAACACCAATTTTATCAGCAATAGAACTCCTAGAGATAGCAGTACAGGAAACTAACCTCTCTGTTCAATTCGGATTCATCTTAGATATATATATATATATATATATATATATATATATATATACACACACCATGGCATAGTGACACACTTTTTCATCTGAATTAAACTTTTGAAAAAAATTAGTCTAAATGAAAAAAAAAATACATATTCTTAAAGACTCCAGTTACATTTTTAACTCCTTTCTCCTATATTTTTATATATTAAACAGCCTGAATATTTGTGAAACATTATTAGAGAAAAATATGAACTCTCCAACAGGATTCAAAACTGTATCTGTCTATATTTCTGAGATGAGGTATTATGTACATTATTTACATTATTTGGACTACTGTCCTCATCTTTGTCGCCATATTTATTACAACGTTTTGGCCATTGTACACTCCAACCTTCTTCAGGTGGTTGGAATGTTGAACTGAACCCTTTATTTCACTCACTGGGGTAGACTGTTCTAGTTCCACATGCCATGTTTAATGGATGTCAGTTATCAGTTATCTCCTGCTAATTTCCCCTCTTGAGGACACATGACACAGTGGATAAAGGCGTTGGTTAGATCCAGTGACAGGACCCAAAGAGTGTGAGTTCAATACCCGGTTAAGGCAGTGGAGAACTTTCAGAGGGAAATTAACAGGAGATAACTGATAACTGAAATCCATTAAACATGGCACATGTAACTAGACTAGTCTACCCCAATGAGTGAAATAAAGGGTTCAGTTTTTTTTTTATTCCAACCACCTGAAGAAGGCTTGAGCATACAATGGCCGAAATGTTATAATAGATATGGCAACAAAGATGTGGACAATAGTCTGAATAATGTAAATAATGTAGGATTCAAACCTACGTTCTCTTAGGGGAAATCATCATTAGATCTGACATACTTTGACCTCTCAGCTACAGAGTGTGTCGTTGACCAATCAAAGTTGAATAGTGAATTGAGAGATGTGAGATTAGCACACTCTCAATGCATTTTCTACTTAGTAAATACTTTTCTCTCTTGATCAAATTGGTATTTATTAATTGGTAATATTTCAAGAAAAATCTGAATGAGTGAAAGTCAAAATAGAACCTTGCTTTGATTGTCAAGCTCTTTGTAGCTGAATGGTTAATGCATGCCGGGTCAGACAGGGGTTCCTCCTACAAAAGGGGATACCAGTTCAAATCCTGTCAACTGCACATTTTCTTTATCTTCTTGAGTATGCAAACTGGTAGATGAAATAAATACTGTTTAAAATAAATAGAAAAAAGGAGTCAACAATAGGGTCATCAAGTCAATGTGAATGATCCTTACATTTAGCTGTATAGTATGTTCTTTGCCAGGGTTTCATACAGTTTAGAATTCTGAGTATTTCCTTCGCCTAATCCAGTTCCTACCCAAGGCATACATATTATTGCATAACTTTACCAGAAGTGTAAAGTCATAATCATATTCCAACAGACTTAATTAGCATGCATGTGTGTTATTTCATGCACACATGCACTTCACCAGAAGTCTACAATTACATACGTTTATACTGCAACAGTTGTTTCTCCTGTTCTAATCTGCATGGCTTATTCATGAGGAGAATGATGACCTGAGAATGGTGTTAAAAAGAATTAAAATTAAAAAGAAAGAAGTGCTAGTCAAAAAAAATTATGATAATTGAAGAATGAAGAGCTTAAAATTATTTTTGTTTTTATTAAGATGTTCTATACAGATTAGAAGACTGCATTTCATTGGGCACATCTGGATGACAAAACCTTAGAATGAGAAATCAGAGAGCAGAGATCAAATTCCAGTTGAGTTGCTTAAATTCACTTACATGCAAATTCCATTGCGAAAGGTATGAATCCATGTCCTCCTCTTAGTTGTGGTTTAAATAGTAAGAATTGTCATTGTCAAAAAAATTGTTTATGTGATATTCAATCCCTCCCTCCAAAAAAGAATTATTCTTACATTCCAAAATCTGTTTCAGCTTTAAATAATGTACAAAAGGTTGTTATGCCATAAAAAACAATTTAATCAATCAATGATTCAAACAATGGAGGATGAAATTGGAAACTAATGGAAAACACAAACTGACTGAAACACATGAATTGAATTCAAGAAACTAGTGAACTTAAGATTTACAAATTTTAAAGGATATATGTTGGCATATTACATATAAAATATTTTTGAAGACTGTCACACTTTTTGTCCATTTTCTAGTATAGCATATAAGGGAATCTTATAATTACTAATTCACGAATATCTTCCTAAGAACTGCTACTTTGTCAAACACGCTCCCACATAAATGCTTCCCTTAACACTACAGTTGTAATCTAAGTCAGTCATTATCTATCCTCATAATCTTCACTTCCTACTTTCTTTTACAATCACATCATAAACCTCATGCAGTAAGCTTTTAACTTGAGTGACTCTTGGGCCTTGTATTCGACAAATATTAGTAAAAAATAAAATAAAAATAAAAAACTATCAAATATGAGAGGGTGCTGAAATGTTCTCAACCTGATCCAATGCCCAAAATGTGGGCAGATGACCAAAAGTCAGACACTTTTTGAAGATCTTTATCAAGCTGAAAACTTTTCTGCACTCCATCATGTATTAAACTCAGTCAATACAGTATTCAAACATTACCTAAAACATGAGATAAAAAAAGAAATTTTATTTTCAAACGTTATATTTTGAAAGGCCATTAATTTGTTTTGTGTTAAGAAAGGAATTGTAAATATAAAATTAATCTTGATTGCCATGACTGGTCTGTGACAAGCATTACTGGAAATTGAGAAATCACTCATGCAAGACATTTTAAATTTTATCTTAAAGGTAATACCATATTAATAACAAGAATGTCATGAGGAGGTTGTGCAAAACAGCAGTTGTTAACCAGACAGAAAACAGAACCAGCAAATTGAGTTCAATTTCCATTTATTTAACACTAATGCCATCAAGAACAATTTGAATCCTGCTCTATCCTATGAGAGTCATGTCACAGTATTTGATAGAAGATGGAGTGCTCACTTAGGTAAGGAATTCATCCCTACTATTTATGCCATATGCAGATTATTGGGAAGAGGATTGGCATCCTCCAGTAATCCTTTGAGATAGATAAAAGGCACTGTAATAAGATCACTGTAAAAATCTTCATGGGATAGAAACTTTCAGTTATTTTCTGAGTTATTTTCCTTGGTTTTGAAAATGCTATCTCTTTTGCAAGAAGCAAAACCTGAGAGATATTCATATTCAACACTCTGGTGAACAGTCCCGTAGAAGCAAATGAGCCAGATTGGCTTGGATCTGGTGCAAAGTAAAAATAAGGGTCCTTACCTCAATGTGCAGCATATGGCATCTGCAATTTTGCTCCTTGAAAATAGCATTAATCTTTTAGCTATTCCAGCAGTATGTGCGATAATGAGGGTTTTTGGTACAGTTTGCCATGCTTTGACCAATAGCAAGTCATGTGCTGATTGGTTGGAATGGAGAAGGCTATTTACCTGGGTAACTGAGAATAAAAGCGAAGAACACTGATTGGTTGGTAGACCACGGTGTTGGTCTGATAAAGAAGGGCTGAAGCAGTGATAAGAGAAAAGACGGGTTTACGTTTTGAAGTGTGCAGAAAACAAGAATGGCAGATTGAACCAGCGGTATCTTGAATGGTACGAACGACATCCGAGTAATAGAGACTCATTTAAGCTACAAATACCAAAGTATAATTATATGTTACTAATCAGGGCAGCTGTGATAGCAGGATGACTATGAGAAATTCTCAAGGTCTCTAATATACAAAGTCACCTTAAGTGAAATAAAATAAATACTTGATTCATTTTTTTCTTTTCTTCATCTCATTGCATTTATCATAAATTTTTTGGTCAAATACTCTCCAACCATTAAAGATGCACGAGTATAAGAGTAGGAAGTATGTGCAGATTATTATGATATGTGGAATAGAAAACAGTTGACCCTAGACTTGAAATGTTACAATTGTAGTGACCAGGGAAGCATCCTCTCAGGAGATTTTTCCTCAAAGTAACAGTTTTTAGGAAAAAACTTTTGACAAGACCTGAATTTACATCTGGTTTATTTATTTATTTTCATAGAGACAGCTACATTACCAATGATGCCACAGAAACTGATGGCATTGGAGTATAAGCCTTCAATTATATTGTTACCTCTTTATTCCAAATCTTCCACCATATTTTGTTTTCACCACATCATAATTTTAAATTATTTCATTTGAGATGAATTATTTTGATTAATAATTCTTGATTTTTGACTTTCTTCCTTTTATTTTTTGCTTTTAACATAATGTTCTTGTTTGACATAATCAGCATTCAATCAAATCTGTAGCACAAAGAAAGCAGTATGACGCACCTCACTCTATCTGGCTATGATTAGGACTCTATCCTTGCAACTGTAGTGAGCCGTCCTGTGTATGATGATAAATTACATCCGCATCCAGAGTAAGATGATAAACTACATCCAACAGCAAGGCCTCTGATCCTGGGGGTTTTGAGGAATATGGAATTACCTTTTAATTGCTGGTGTTCCCAGGTCCACCCTGACCCGGGGTGGTAGCACCTGTTAGGGTCCCAGCTTTGGGCAAATAGTTAACCCCCAAACTGAGGTAAAAAACATTATAAAAGTGTAAAAATAGGTTTTAGTACCAGAAATACTTTGTAAAAAATTATTCCCAGAAATAAATTTTTAAAGAAAAAAAAACTATTACCAGCAATATATTTTTGAAAAAAAAATATTACCAGCAATACGTTTTTGGAAGAAAAAAAAATATTACCAGCAATACATGTTTTAAAATAATATAACCAGCTATACATTTCTGGAAAAAAAATATTACCAGAAATAGATTTTTGACAAAACAAAATATTACCAGGAAAAAAAGTTGTCAGCATTAAATAACCCACTGAGGTTGATATTTGCCATAAAACACAACAAACCAAACCAAGTGAGTAATTTAAAAAAAAAAATTTTTACAAAAATAAAACCATCCAAGATTGTAAATTTCCTAAAAGTTGGATTGTATTAAAAAATGTGAGTAATTGAAAAATGGTTCAAATATATATGTATGCATACACACCTTTTTTTTTTTTACCAAACTATCGCTATGAATCTATTTCAAAATTTTGTTGGCATTAAATGACCCACTGAAGTTGATATGCCATAAAACAAAATAACCAACCAACTGTAGTGAGTGTAATCATCCTTGGCTCTTCCACTCAGGTGACCTTGTGCTAGACTAATTTAAAGTTACTATACTTAAGGATGCCTCACTGTGGGACAAAGGTTAAGAAGCTGGCACTGCCAACTGCTTTTACTGTATTAAGTTTAAATTTCACTTTGCATCTGTACACTTCTAATCTAATGTAAGACTAAACTATATTTAGTGTATACTTAAAATACCACCTGCATAGTGATGGTTAGTTTATTTTGTAAGATAGGGTCATGTGACTAGTAACTTGATTCTCTAAGGCTGCTCACTTTTATGTGACCTTGTGCCACATTAAGCTTAGTAAATGCCTATACTGCTATATAATCAGCCTAGTTTTGCTGTTTTTAATATAGCTTCTGCAACCACAGATATATTTAAAAAGCCAGAACATTTTTGCAAAGGGTTTAGATGTCAGGATTATTTCTCATGAAATGGAAGGAAAGAATTGTTCTTGTGTTGCTTCATTTGTTATTCATTGGTTCCAAATTTGTTGAAGCCAGAAATTAGTTTGTGGCCGATCTCGTTAGTGAAATGACCGTGGCCTCAGCAAATATGGCTGCTAAATAGGAACAGAAATCTTGCATCGTTAAAACATCATTTTGTTGCCTGAACTTGGGGAAGTTTATCGTTACATGTTGAAGACTTTCTCTTAGATGTTAATGAGGTTTCTATCCAGGGAATTACATCTATGATCTTTCTACTTTCTTTTTTGTTAATTTACATTTTCTTGGTGTGTAGAGAATATATATATATATATATATATATATATATAAATATAAAATGAATACGCTTTAGAATTAACATGCAAGTTAGGAACACACTATCTCAACAGCTGTTTCGCTGGTTTGCCAACTCTGCTAAAAGATTATCCCATTATCCAAAAGTACACCCATTCTTTGAAAGCATTCATATGTTACAATGGTGTATAGTAAAGAAGCAGTCACCATTAATCTTGTTGACAAAATCTTTTCAGCATTTCCCAAACTTAAATAAATATTAAAAAGAATTTCACCATGATTAACTATGTTGCAATGATTACAAAAAATTAAATGACTAATTTTGAAAACTCACAAAGGTTTGTAGGATGTTCTGAGTGTCTACAAAGAACTCTATGATAGAAAAATGCATGTGGCTAAGCTGTCAAGCATACTGTCATATTTCAAGCCTTCCAATCAACCACAGCAGATAACAAACATTGGCCTTCAACACTGAGGACTGTAGATTTAGGGCAGGTTTACTGGATGGTTTGAGTGCTGCCTTCAAAGAACTGTATGATAGAAAAATACATGGGGCTATGCTGTCAACTATACTGTCATAAATCTGAGCTTCCACATCAGCTACACTCTCCACAATAAATCTCAGAATTTTATATTGAAGTAGATTATCTTTTTGGTCTGTAAATGTTTAAAGATTTTTCCCATATTAAATTCTTTGCTTTCTACTTTTGTGTCATTGAATCATCTTCATTTCCTCTATATTTCAATTATCAGAAAAAAGTTTCATTCAGCTTCTTTTTCAAGAACTGCTGCTTTATTTTGGGTGTTTGCCTGAACATTTTGATCTTGATCTCTTCAAGTCAAAGATCAATCATTACTCTCCTCCTTATCCTGATTGTTATATTCCTTGCTAATAGGAATATATACTTGAAAAACAAGGTGGATAGAATAAGTAAATGTTTATTGTAAAAACCAGTACAATAAGAATAAAAGTAATAGTTATGCACAAGGTCATCGCAAGTCAATAGAGAGTGCTACTATTGGAAGTTTGGTAGTTCTCGCATAAATCTGAGTCATACTCAACAGATCCCAGCTAGACTGTAGTCTGTTGACTTATAGATTCTTATAGGTAGCTAGCTACTACCTATAGTGTAGTCACTCATGGTGGTGACAGGTTATTCCATTACATCACTGATAATGTCTACTTCTAAGCACATTCTCATTCAAATTTATCACACACCACATCAGTACCATTTTGACCGTCACCCTTTACTTTCATTGACTCTTGTGTCTTGTAATGTTTGAAATTTAACAAAATCAGTATGAATGTTGGTCTTTCATCAAAGTGAAAGGGCATAAAGCAAACTTTTGAAAAGTTGGAGTTGATTGATTGACATGTTTTTTTTACAGCTTATCAACCCTTTGTAGGTTATTTAAAACCAAAACAAGTTGCTTACTATACCCAGTGTTTTTAAATGCCCACCCCCGCACTCCAAGAAAGTACTGAATAGCATTTTCAGCCTGATTTGATCATAGGATAGGGTGCTAAGTTGGAGACACCTTTATATCTATTCTTGCTTTAATATGATGGAAATTATCAGAAGGATATTGTTAAGTATGACTTCCTTCTCATTAACCATTTTAACTTTGTAAAATTTTTTTTTTTAAATCAGTGATTAAATACTACTGATTTTTGGTTTTACTTCAGTAAGAAAGTTATAAATATGGAATCGATTTTGTCTCAAATGACAATATGCATCAACAGTTCTGATCTCATTTCTACTGCAAAATTGTATATATAGTTTTACTGACATATGAGGTGTTGAGGCTCTCTGCTAGACCAAGAATGATTCCCTAACAATTTCTCATGTTTGGTCAGATTTTAGAAAGTTGTTCAGTTTAAGAACATTTCAGAGCCCCCACCCATAATAAATAATCTATAGAGTTAGTATGAGTCTTAGGACCGTCTGTCTCATCACCTGCTGTTCTGCATATTCATTCTGCTGATCATGTGAGCAACAATGAAGTTTTTAAAGAAAATGAAAACAAAGAGGACTCTTCTTCTCAGAATCAGAAAGAAACAATTGACATTTCTGAGACACATAATGATAAAAGAAGGCATGGATAATTTGACATTCACAGGATATATTGAAAGCAAGAGGAACAGAAGATAAAAATTAATTGGCCATTGTTAAGGGTAATTGGCAGATATGCCCAACAAACGGAATTGATAAAGTTTTCAATAAACAATAAGAAAAGGAAGAAAAAAAAAAACAGGACAAAGTAATACTAAGCAAACAATATATATATATTAATGACAAAATTCAGCAAAGTAATGGTAATAAGGCAAAAAGTTCACAAAGTAAGAATGATGTTAACACACAAAAGGGATACAAATAAGTGAATTTAGCATTCTGGTTTCACGACAATAAAGAACAAAAAGATGACACTGAGAAGTGGCTTATCTTATTGGTTAGGAAGAAATCCCAACCTGCATCTGCATGATTTGTCTGTAAATTTTTTTTTTTTTTGACTGTGTGTGTGTGTGGGGGGGGGGGGGTTGCAGTCATTCCAAACAGATTAAAACCATCAAAGTAACTTACCTAATGAGCTTGTGTAAATTGATGTGAGAACAGGGACTCATGATAGTAAAGGGATAAATATTGCTTATAGCTGATAAGTTGTGGAGTGTCATGATCACCCTTATGCAGAAGTGACACAGTACATAAAAAAACAATTCTTGCTTTATCTGTGTATCTTTTTATTTTTTTAATAAAATTTTTACCAAGTAAAAGACCTAAGCGCCACTCAACATAGAGGATTATTGAATGAAGTTGTTGTATGTACATAAGAGGAGGAAGTATGTGCAGATTATTATGATATGTAGGATAGAAAACAATTGACCCTAAACTTGAAGCAGTTACAGTTGAAGTGTATAGGGAAGCATCTTCTCAGGAGTCTGTTCCACAAAGTAATTGTTTTTAGGAAAAAGCTGTCTGAATGAAACTTCCTTCTTACCAGGGAAATACGAAGGGGATGAGGTTGAGTTGAAGCCATACATGAGTCCTAAGTGTAAAGATATGACCTGAGGAAAGTAAGGAATGTAGTTCATTTGAATATTTGCCATGAAAATAACAATAGAATAGCAAAAGGCTTGTGACATTTTGTCTGTGGGAAAGGGGTTGTAGAGTGGAAAATAATTCATCACTTACAAGGCCATGTAGATGCTTTTGAACTCAAGACTAGGATTGGGAAGCACAGATATGTCAGCAATACTCTTCTTTTTTTTTTTTTTTTTTTTTTTTAATGAATTTTGTAATGATAGAGCCAAGCAGGAGCAGTCAGGTACTTTCTGGAATGGCGCAAGGAACTGACCATTTTTGCATCATGCTTACTGATGAATCATATATCTTAGTTCCACTTGAGGTCTAGAGTGAATTTGAGTCCCAATAGACATTGAAAGCAAGGAATTTCTTATTGAGAACACATGACCAAGCTAGTTACATTCCATCATTTCCGATCTGACCCCAAGCTACCACCAATCAGGATGAATGGAGATTCTCTCAGGGAAGCACCATGCCTTAAAAGACTAGTGGGCCTCAAATTCATCTCTGATCCATTGCTAAGGATGCAGGTAAAATGGTCAGCTCTCTGTACTGCTCCAATAAATACCTTACTACTCCTGCTATCCTCTACCATTACAAGAGCCATATCAAGCCAAAAATGGAGGGCTGTTGTCATATTTGGGTTGGAGCTGCCCAGACTTCACTCTACAGTCTTGAGTCCAAAATTGTCTCCAAGTCCTTGTGGGTGACAAATTATTCTTCATCCTCACTCTCTAATGAATTACATTTTCTGGTACCTCCAAGTCAAACCTTCAAAGCTAGAACACACCACCCACATTCCCTCTGTATTTCATCGGTGAGAAATAAGTTCCACTCTAGCAACTTCTTCCTTTGAACCACTGCCTTGTGGAACCAACTCCCAAGAGGATTGTTTCCGCAATCACTACAATCTTGACCTGTGCAAGGCTTGAGTTAACTGTTATCTTCCACTCCTATACACACAAATGGCCTCCTAACATAACCTTCTACTTTGAGTGGCCCCAGGACTGAAATGTCATTTGCAGATCACTGAACATTGTCCAAAATTTAATTTTCAATAAGAACAATATAGTTCATTATTTATGAATTAAAAAATATTTTAAAAAAATATCATTAATTTCACAAAAGAGAATTTTCAGCTCGAACTGGGTGACACTCAAGAAGCCTTATTTGTAACAGAAAACTTGAGGAACACTGCAGAACATTTCAGCTGAGATGACGATAATCAATTTTGGAATTATGAAAATACAAAGACTTTATCATAAATTGGTATATTGGTGCAGTACAATCTTTACCTACTTCCAATTTCTATCATTTGGTCTTTTGCTAGACTAAACTAAAGTTAGTATATATCAAGCCACAACTAATTGTGTGGCCTATCTTGTAGTACTTGTTCCATATTGGTTTGTGTCTAAATTAATAAATGAATCTACTTGATGCCTGAGGTAGTTGTATATTATCTGCAAACCTCAGTATTTATGCTTAGGTAAAAAGATTTTAAATGTAGATTTTCAAAGTAGGCTAGTCATTAAAGCAATATGTTCTTCCTCTTGATGATGAGGAGAAAAAAAAATTTTTTGATTTGTATTTTGTTCATCTTAATTTCCATTGTTTTTTTATTGCAACTATCATTGCTTATTAATGGCTGTCAAATGACAAGTTTGAGAATTTCCATAAAAATTCATTCAAATTAAAATGAAATAAATATTTGAAAAATTAATAAATTAACCTGCTTTATACATACATACATACATGCATTTTCAATTAATTAAAATAATTTTTCTTTTTAAGTTTTTGGTTGAAACTTGTGGGGTGACTCACATCATAACAGTGGGGATAAAAACATACAAGTAAATAGCACTAAAAGCATATTAAATTGTAAATTAAAATCATATAATTTTTATTTATTTTGTGTACTGGTGTGTGTCTATTTTGGTTACATATCTAATAACAACCAGGTGAGGAGATGGCTATCATGACCCTTCGAGGGTTTTGTGATGTCAACAAACACTCGTTGCCACTTTTATGATGTCAACGAATACTCATTGTCACTTTTGTAATGCTCATTGTAGTAGAGACTTTGTAATCATAGATACAGCTATAGTACACCATTGAACAATGCTGGTGTCAATAATCGAATAATCTTGCACTAATAGTACTTGCTCAATAATACTCGCTGTATAGTGATCTGAATAGAGAAATAGTATAGAGAATAGTGAACCGTATAGTAATAGAGGATAGAATAGAAATAGCAATCCAAATAGTAATAGAGGATAGACTAGAAATTACAATCATTTAGACATCATGCGATTTCCTGTTTGTGTGTTTCCTCTATGGTCACATGGTATACTTAATTCAATGATGTGATCGCCTCTGTTTGCTCACTGGCGATCTGTGTTCAAACTCAAGTTTTGTCAGTGACACTTTATTCCTATATAACAAAGGGTCTGTTGCAAAGAGAGTGCGTTCATTGTTTTTTGGCACAAAGTATCTGTTTCCAGTCAGGAAACTTTTCTGTTGCATGCTAGGAGAACTTTTATTATTTTTCTTTTTTTTCTTTTATTTTAAACAAAGTTTTAATGTTATTTGTTTTATTTTATTTATCATATTTATTATTATTATTCTTATTTTATATTTATATTTATTAATATTAATGTCCCTACAGACTCACTTTGAAATTAAGATAACTATTGTTTTCTAAGTGTAATTTCTGTTATCTGTCTGTGATCACTTAATATTTTTTAGATTTCATTGGTATTTTCATTGTATAATGCGATTTTCTTTTTATTTAGCTTCGTGCTAAAATCTTTTCACCAATTACCTTGATAGTCGATGATTCTTTCAGACAAGAATTCTACATTATTTATTTATTTTCTGCTCATGTTTCAGTTATGAAAGATATTTCTAAAACTTAAATTAGTCTGATCCAAAGCAACTGATGAGACATCAACTACTTGACTTAGTCTGGTATAAGGATACAAATATCAGGCATTCAGTGTAAATCAAATACTACACTTATAATGGTCTTTGAGATAAGCTTGCTAAATACTGCATGGATTTTAGTTTTGAACTTTTTAACACTATAAACTGGTTTGCAATATCTAATTTTTTATTTATTTCTTTTTCTACAGGTCAATCTCGACTGATCAACCAAATTTCTGTTATGAAACAGTTCCTATGCCTTCAGGATGTATCCTTTTCTTGTTTCCATATATATTCACGTATCATGCAGCTCTTCAAGATCTAGTTTTGAAGCTAATTTTAAGGGAGTCACATCATTTATGAGATATAAAATTAGCATATGTACCTCTGGCCCTCGCTACACTGTTAACCAAACCATATATCCATTTACTGTAGTCAAATTAGCTTCAAAATTAGGTCTTCAAAGGTCACATGACATATGATCATATATATATATATATATATATATATATATATATAGCATTTAATATTTTTCACTTTCTCATGAATTATTTCCCTTTTTTAATTGATTTGTTTCTAGAATGAAATTGTCCTTAAAACAACAAATAAAAAAAAAAGCAGAATTTCTGAAGTTTTTCAAGGTAAGTTATTTCTTTGGAAAAATGTGAACAATTATTTTTAAACTTGAAAAAACAAGAAAATATAATTTAAAAGATAGACTAGTAAAAAAAAATAATAATAGTATGCTTTTTGTTTTGCCAGGCAACACAATTCAGAGATGAAAAAAAAAGCCTAAATTCATGATTCACTCAATTCCTTTTGACCCCATGTTTGAATGAACTTCAATATAAATTGAATGTTTACAGTAAAGTTATATATTTGCATGTGTATATGATGCATGATTTAAAGGCCATTTCTGGAGTGTTGGTCACTGCAATTCATCCAGACTGCAAAAATGTACAGCAACTTATTTATTATACCATCACAATGGGTGCAATGTAATGTGAAAGAGAAATATAGTTTCACAAAAGAATTACAGGAATGGAGCATGTAAGCAATGAGGAAGTTTCAAGGAAAATGTAAAGAAAAAGGCAATTAGAATCAGAAAGATACAGTTGAAATTTCTCAGACACATATTAGAAAGATAGCTTGGAGAATTTGTCACTCACAGGACATTGATTAAGACAGGTAAATGGTATAGACAAACAACAAATAACTTACCTAAAAAGATTGTATAAATGGATGGCAGAACAGTAGTGGGAGCAATAGTAAAAAAAAAAAACATTACTAAGAGCTACAAAGAAGTTGTGGAGAGCCATGTCCATATATATATATATATATATATATATATACACACATATGTATATATACATATATATATATATATATATTTATGTATATATATATATATATATATATATATATATATATATATATATATCTGCATGCAAGCCACCAATCTGCCACTGGTTGGCATGCTACTAGCATTTACCGCTGTTGGACCACCAGCATGTTCATCTCAGCAATGGACTACTACAAGCCCACTGGTGGCCTGCCGGAGGCTGAGACCTGAGGTCTGCTGGCATTGCCATCAGCAGCCCTCTAGTGGATTGCATGTAGAGTATATATATATATATATATAAAATAAGCAGCACTTAAGAGTGAAATTTTTAGGGCACATTTTGAAGTGTACTGGAGAGCCATATTAGCTAGCAGAGCCATAATCTAATTAAATTTCCAGTGAACAATGTTCTCACACAATCATATATATATATATATATATATATATAAAGACACACACAATTTTCTCTCCAGAATCTATCTTGTATATCTATAAGTCTGTCTTTTATCCATGCTTAGAATATTGCTGACACATTTAGTCCAGTGCTCCTTGATAAAATCCAAAGAAGAATTGGCAATATTATTGACCCTGTTCTGGTGACTTGGCTTCAGTTTCTTTCCCATCGCCATAAGGTTGTCTTCCTTTGCCTTTTCTATGAATACTTTCTTGGTAATTGTTCTGATGAGCTCTTTGCTTCAATTTAAACACAGTCCTAGACTGGTTACAAGGTCTCATTAATATAGATTTGAGTTGGCTAAATGTAACCATAAATTCTATGCTAATAGTTTCTTTTCACCCACTTCTTACTTGTGGAACTCCTTTCCAGCTCTTTCACTATCTACTGTCCTCCTGATGATTTTTATTGCTCCTTAGCAATGTTTCTGTTTCTAACTCTTCCACACCCAGTAACCATTTGTGTCTCAGTGTCTTTACTGCCCGTTTTGGGACAAAATCAATTACAAATTATATATATATATATATATATATATATATATATATATATATATATATATATATACATATATATATATATATATATACATATATATATATATATATATATATATATATATAAAGTTGTACAATGAATGCTAACCAGATTTGTTATCACAAGCCAGCATTTAAAATTAAAAGGTGTTATAATATGATAACAACTCCTCTGAGAGTCTGCTATACAGGCACACTGAAGAAAGAGAGCTCAATGCCATATTAACTGGCAAAGCTTTAATATATTTTAATTAAATTTCCAGTGAACAGTGTTCTCACACAATCATCTGGGGATTGACCACATGTGAGAATGCATGAAACAGTTAGCAGTGGTCAGCCACTGTTCATTGGATATTTAATATATATATATATATATATATAGAGAGAGAGAGAGAGACAGATTTATCACGGGCCAATCAATTAAAATTAAAAGGTGTTATAATGACATGTAAAATTAAATTGCTTTATATATTTATATAGCAGTAAATAAAATTAAATGTATACTTGCCTCTAATTTGAGTTTCATGGAAACTACATCCACTCTTCACAAAAACTTGATTGTAAAAGGGAATTGTTTTCAGAAATCATATTTTTCTTGAAAGACTTTCTTTTTTTTAAAAAAAAATTGTTTCTGAAAACAAATCCACTTTTGAAATCAGTTCTCAAGTAGAGTGCATGTAATCTATATGAAGCTCAGTGTAGTGACAAGATAAGTGAATTTTAATTTTGCTTATTAATAGTCTATCTCTTTATATCATGTGCTATGATTACAAAAACTGCTTCTCTTAAGATTTTCTTCCAGAAATATTCTAGTTGATCATCTGCCATTTTCCTTTGTGAAATGCAATCTTTGTTTTACATTTTATATATATATATATATATATATATATATATATATATATATAATAAAAATGAGGTTCAATAAATTTACAGCCTGGCATATCTGAATTGTAATCTGAAAATTTAACTGTATAATGTTTGATCTCTATGATATGGAAAAGTTTTGGGTAAAGAAGCAGATTAATTTGAAAAATAAATACCTTGTCATAGATGCTTTTTCAGCATTAGGCTACAGACTTATTGAAGAGAAATAAGCATGCCCTAGTGGATAAAAGCATTGAGTGACTTGGCCCAAAGAGTTATGAGTTCAATAAATCAAAAACTTGCAGAATTGAGTTAAAAGGAGATAACTGCTACTGAGACACCTGGAAGAGGCATGGCATGTGGAACTAGAACAATCTACCTTGGTGGATGAAATAAAAGGTTCAGTTTGAAATTCCAGTCACCCGAAGAAACGTTGTGGGACGAAGATGAGGACAACAGCCCAAACAATGTAAATAGTGTAAATAAGAACCAAAGTTTTATGAATCTGAAAACATTAAGTACGCCAGAAAAGAAATCAAAATTAGAAATGAAAATCAGCTAATAGCTTTCATCTAATCCAAAAAGCACTTGATAATCCTTATAAAATCTCATTACGGTATCCTTTATTCATGTATATATGCCATCCCCAATCAAAGAAAGAGATTTGTGTGAAACACAATGATAGTCTTTTTTCCTTTTGACAAAGACGAACAGAAAAAGAATAAAAAATGTAAAAAAAAAAAATGTGTTATATTTTGATTACCTAACCAGAATCTCATATTTTACTATGAGTGATAAAATTTATATAAAGAAAAAAGAAGATAAATACATAGCCTTTTTCTCTTATTTCTAATGCTGCCTTACATGGAGTGTTGGCAATATCGATGCTTTTGAACATAGACTAATTTATTAGTTTAGATGTGCATGTAGTATAATGGTTTAAAATTCAGAATTCAAAATAGGTGAGCTGAGTTCAAATTCTGGTCAAGTCCATTACATTCATTTTCACACAAATACCCGTAGGAAAAGTATGACTCCATCTCTTCTCCCCACTCATTTTATGGTTTAAGTCGTGCAACAACGAAAGAGAAAATGAAATCTTATCTCAAAAAAGAATTAGTGTTTTCTGTAGTCAAAAATGAAAATCCGAATCAAGATTGGGTTGACTTCAGTAGGCCTCAAAATATGGCAATTGTTTGTGTTTTCCTACCAGTCTCAACCTATCATAACATACCTCCAATAAAAGAACACTACTTTGGAGGATGCACAGTGGAGTAATGGATAGTGGCTTGGAATGAGGAATCAGAGGGCTGAGTTCAAATTCCAGTTGAATCTATTACATTCACTTATATGCTAATACCCTTGGGAAAGGTATGAATCTGTTGTAGTAAAGAAAAGACTGTCAACTGATCATAGCAACAGCAATAGATTTCTTGTTTCTCGTCCGCAACACTTGTAGCCAAATCGTAGTTCACACGATAGTCCGACATAACAGTCCAAGACACACCGTAGAGACGACAAAATGGGGTCACAAATCCAACCTTCACTTCTCGCCAACAACAATGCGTGTTCGTCTCACAGCTCAAAAAAATCATCTCCTTTTATAAGCGAAAAACAACGACTTCTGTTCTGATTGGTCACGCCATTCAGGGGAGGGAAGAACATTAGCATAGCTTCTAGTCATTGATGTAGATTTTTGCTAACTACTCTTTGGTAATTTTTCTTCGGCAGATTGCACACAAAACACAAACTTTTTTTTTCAAGGTACCTGATTATCTCTTACACTAAACTCCCCACTGTTACATAAGTGACACTCATGGGCAGGCCTCTTTATTCTTAAACTTCTCCGGAGTGGGGCGACTGTTGGAGGAGATTGTGTGTTATGTTCTGAGGATTCTTCTGATCTGACAACCTCACGCACAGAGTCTTCGTCATCTGAAGAATGTTCTGAAGATTCTTCTTCTGAGGATTCTTCTGGTCTGACAACCTCACACACAGAGTCTTCGCCATCTGAAGAGGTGCTAGCCCTACCTACGATGGTAATTATTTGTTCACTTTCTGAGCACTCACTGCTAGTGTCACTTGTTGAAGTATCTGTACCTACATAGCTACGCAAGTCCTTGATGTGTCTTGGTATGCCATCAACCAGCACAGAGCATGAGTTACTTACTCCAGTGACATGCTCCACCCAGTACCCAGTTGTACACTGGCTATGTGGAGCTTTTACCCACACGCGATCGCCCAAGTCATACAGTTCACGTTCTTTTAGCCATTCAGTTGAACGCGTCACGTCAATGCCTCGTAGCCAGACTTTGTACTGATAAATCATGTTGGCTGGCGCAGTTGAGGGTGATACATTATTGTCTCTCGGAGTAACATTGTACCAATACACCGCCTCCATTATGGAACACTGCTTCCTAGCAGCGATTCTTTTGATGCTCCAATGACATCGCTCGATTATGCCATTTGCTGATAGGACATACGCGCAGCGAAATCTGAGGTATACTCCCCACGAGTCCAAAAAATCTTTGAATAGTCCACTTCGGAATGCAGTGTTGCTGTCAGTGAGGAGTTCCGTCGGAGGTCCACGTTCAAAGAACAATGACCCCAAGTGGTCAATGACGTTTGCGGAATCCTGTCGATGCACACGTCGCCAAATAGGGAACTGGGTTGGGTCACAGTCAATCTGGGTTAAATAGTGATATCTGTTATAATGGGTGATGTCCATTCCAACACCTTGCTCACACTCACTTGTCCTTTTTGCCATTGCACAGGTGCTGGGTTGATGGACTGACACTCCTTGCATTCCCTGACCACTACCCTGACAGCAGCTTTGGATACAGAGGGATAAATCTGCTTCACAAAATCTAGGGTTCGTTTTACACCGGGATGTCCACTTTGGCCATGCACAGATTTTAGTAAATCTGAGTTACGGTTGCTCGCTGATATTACACAGATATGTCCTACTGGCTCTACCTCTTTCTTAATAGCGTCAAGCCATTTTTGGGGTACCCTTGTTAAAGTATCGGCCTTGTTCTGATGTGATCTGACTAGCTGTATATCTATGGATAAGTGGTATTCACGTACCAACTTTCCCAGCATGCCTAGCCATCTTCAAATGAGCATCTCGCTCGCAGCCTTTGTACGTATCCTGGCCTTCCCCATAAGAGTGTCTGCTATCCACTTATACACGCATGCAGAATCCATGAATAAATGCAACACCTTTGCATTCCATTGAAGGGCCGTGGTTACTCCCCTGATAACGGCATCTAATTCCGACAAGTTGATATGTTGCGTATCCTTCTCGGGACGCAATCAACACGCATCTTCCACAACAGTTTCACCTACTTCAAGAGACACTCCTGTTGCAAAGGAGCTCGTGTTGACCCAGATGTTAAATTCACATCCATCAATGCTCCATTTACCACGTACGCTATCATGTGTGTAAGGGGAGCATCATTTGTTGTGTCATCCCAGCCAGAAGTGACAGCAGTCACCCTACGTTTAATAAATGCAGTTGCAATGCAGATTCACCCACCCATGGGAAAATGTCCCACCAGCTTTCCACATAACGAAAAAACGCTGCGTCGTGTCATGTGTCTGGGGAATGTCTGGGAGCTCGCTTCCACATTTCCAGTAAAGCACGTTGTGCTCCCCCCAGACCTGCAAGCACATGAGCACCATCCTCCAGTCGTTCTGGGTTCTTACATTCGAGCCCAAAGTCAGAAAGAAATGGCAACCTACTGCTGGAAAAAATTTGCCTAATCAGTCATGTATCAAAACATACATGATCGCCTTGGATGACAGGTGATTTCCTGGTTCTTCATAGGGGAAGATAGTAGTTGTGTGCTGTAAGTTTTGGGTACAGATGTAGGATTTGTATCTGGAAAAAAATCATTGTTATTCTCAAAAAAATGTTCATGGATTGTTTACTTGTAAAGAAAGATTTAGTCTTACAATCCAAAAGATTGTTTAAACTTTAAATAACCCACAAAGTATTGATAATCCATTAAAAAAAAATTAACACGCCAATCATCAATTACCATGAGCCAGTCAGTGTAAAGTCCTGAGGCCTTCTCTGTACATGGATTCTACATCTCCTGTTGATGTAACTGACTGCTCCTCACTGGTTCTTAGATCAGTTTTTATAATATTTACCTGTCTTACAGTTTTTCCCACATACACGCACATCAGGTACAGATGGGACAATCACATGGATCTACACTCAACAGCCCAAGCAATCCTTCATCTGGCCTCTCTGAAAGGCATTGGTTGCAAAATCTGTTCTGGCATGATTTTGAGTGTGTCATATACTACATAATAATTTGAAATTATCTGAATTTCTTAAATGAGGAATTGTAATTAATGATGTTCTACCAATTTCTTTTCATTTTAGGCTTGTTCCTTATTGCTCCTTATTGTTCCTTATTGCTAATAACAGTAGCAAACATAACAGTCTTAAATTGTTTGAAATTAAATGTTGCAAATTAATTTTTTATTAATCTTTCATTTTTAATATTCCTCAGGTTTGTTTTTTACATTCTTATGTAATTAATTAAACAGCATGGATTAAAAATAATAAATTTTTACTGTGAATTAAATTCTGATCCCTTACTCATGAGGACCTAAAATGGAATCCTTCCAATTACTTATAAAGCCAATCAGCAGACATCACTCAAATTTAGTCATACTTGTCAAACTAAGAAATGTATAAACAAACAAAATGGAATGGATTAAAAATCAAAAAAATGAAAATGTGGTAATATTACTAAATTTGAATGATGTCTTCTGCTTAGCTTTCATAGCCAAATTGTCATGTTACTGTACATGTTATATAGTATTTTAGATAGGAAATAACCAAAATAAGGAGATAGGGAATAACCAAAATAAGGAGATAGGAAATAACCAAAATAAGGAGATAGGAAATAACCAAAATAAGAAGAAACAAAAATTATTAAATATTTAATGATTTTTGTATTAAATTTTGTAAATACAATTAGCAGAGTTTACAGATAGTTTATAGAGTAATGCAGATTCATGTTGAACTTGTATAAACGGCATTAATTGAAGTGGGGGAGGAAAAAACTCATTTTAAAAATATTGTGAGCAAAATAGTTCTTTCTGCCATTTTAAACACAATTCTTCGTGTTTAAAATGGCAGAAAGAACTTACTACACTTTAAAAAAAATAAATCCAAAGATTAAAATTTTTAAATCAGTTCATCAATCTTGACTTTTTCTGTCCTTCAATCTGTTATTCAATTATACACTCTACTCTTTCATTTTGTAAGTAACAAATCCTAACAAAAGGACAAAATGAAATTTATGATCAAAGGCTTATGCCATTATTAATGATTATTATGGTTAAACAGAAATATCATTGAACTTACATTTTGAAAAATCTTTTTTTTTAAATATTTGAAAGATATTGAATATTTTTCTTTATTTTAATCTTTTTCCTTCCAGTGAAGCTTCTTGCATATCAAATGAGTATTTCCAGTCTGATAAAAGAAATTTCTTCTGTTGCCGTCATCTTTATCAGAAGAAAGTTGAGTTCTCACAATGTTTCATACTTTCATGTTTTGGGAAGGATATAAGAGGTGATAATTGTAGGCTAAAAAAATTGCAGAAATATTGTAATTCATTGATGTTCATATTTTATGACCCCTCTTCTAAACTCTAATCATTTGAACAAGAAAATGGTCAGAGAATTAAAATGTAACTAGAAAATGCAAGAAAAAAAAAAAAAAAAAAAATATATATATATATATATATATATATATATATATATATATATGTGTGTGTGTGTGAATTAGAAGGAGATAATGGAAATTTCTGGGGTGCATAATTAAGAAAGAGGGCTTACAAAAATTTGACATTCACAGGACATTGAAGACAAGAGGGACAGAGGAATGATCTTGTGTAAATGGTTTGCAGAACAGAGATAGGAAAATAGAATGTGTCTAAGGAACCATAACACAGCTGATAGCACTAGAGTCTAAAAGCATCATACTTCTGAACAAAAATATGATAAGAACAGGATTTCAAACTGGAAATATCTCAATAGATGTTTTCTATTAAATTATCAAAATCCTTTAATTCTTTTTGATATTATAAAGAAATCATCCTGAAGTTAAAAATGTGGCAAATCTTCTAGTCATAAATTTGATTGGTCTTCCATTGGATCTTTAGGATTGCAGCAATTCTGTCCAAATGTGGCTAAGAAATCATAACACAGCTGATGACACTAGAATCAAAAAGGATCATACTTCTATAGAACTATAATGAGAACAAAATTTCAATCTGGAAATATCTTAATAAATAAATGTTTTCTATTAAATTAGCAAAATGGTTTAATACTTTTTGAAAGAAATTTGATTTGTTTCCATTCTCATTTGAAAGAAAAATAAACAGAATAGGTTCCTAAAGATTACCTGCCTTTATAGAACCAGTTCCTGGAAATTTGGGATACCATTAATGTATATATGATGCCAATGTGACACACTTTTTCAATTAAAGGGACACAACTCTCAATAGCTTATCACTTTCTATATAATAAATGCCAATGTCAGTGTGTCACACCTTTTCTACTTTACTGCTACAGGCTATAGCCCAACAAATCATACCATTTGGAAATCAAGCTGACTCCATGAGCAAATTAAAAACATTCCATGGTGGATCCGGATCCGCAATCCTGAAATTTTGGATTTCTAAATTTTTATTACTGCAATTGTTAGCAGCATCCACTATCTTGGCTTCTACTTATAAAAACAATTAAAGAGACAATACATACACAGACTTCTAATTGAGGGATGACACCATATAAATACATTGTATATCCACACTGCGCATGGAGCTGTATTCTCACACTTATGGCATGTTACACTGAAACATCATTCGATCATCAAAGTTAAACGATGTCGAGCCTGATTAGTAACTAGATTGGTGAACATTTCTGAACACCAGGTGTTGTAAACTTGGATGTACAGGTGGTATAATGGATAACAGCTGGAATTTTGGAATCACAGAACTAAGTTCCAATTCTAGTTATGTTCATTATGTTCACTTATGTGCAAATAGTATATGGGAAAGATATGATCCACCTCTACTCTATCCTGCTATAGGTGAATTAGTAGTAGTTATATCAGTAAATCATTATTATCTCCACAAAATTTTTACAATCTAAAAATATATTATGGCTTTAAATAACCTGAAAAGGTTGATAAACCATCAAATCAATCAATCAATCAATCAATAAAGGTGATTTAAAGTATTCTAGAAGATGTTTATAAATTATATAATAAATATTATGTCATTTAATATCAGGGTCTTGAGTGTCTGTGAGACAAACTTAGAACTAAGATGAATTGTACCAAGTGAACATGCTTCCCATTCTAGAAAGACTGCAACTGAATTTAAGAATTCTGTCTTGTGCTCAGTTTAAGTATAGCAAAGTCATTGGGATGGGTGGCAAAAGGACATTTCTGATTACTTGTCGGTTATTGCCACCACCCACCACAATAGAAACACAATAATTACAACCGTTTTTTGTTTACTTGCTGTAGTCAAATAAAAGACTTTAGGTGGTCCATAGACTTTTCAACATAGAATAAGACAAAATATCAAATAATCACCTTGACTTTAATTGAATTTAATAACCTCATATTGAGTATTCATCCAGTTTTGTGGTGAATTAAGAAAAATAAAAGTTGTTTTCATTTTTGTGGAGCTTATTTTTCATCTAAACATGACAAATATCAAATTAGCATTTTGATTGTAATTACATTAATTTTTTTTTTCAAATTGGTCATTTCCAGTCTCTGCCATAAAGAAAGATATTAGGATGATTATTTCTGATTAAATTGTTTTTATTTTGATTTCTTTATAAAAAATACACAAATCAAAATTCCTCTTGGAAAAGTTGAAATAAAAGGAGACATTTTGTAATAAAACTACACTCAAATATGTCTGATCTGCTTAACTACTGTTGATCTCTGTCAAATATGTAATGTTATAAAATTGGATCTTGATTGATTTTTCTATGGTTTATTAGCCCCTGGCAGGTTATTTAAAGCCAGAAAATATTTTTAGATTGTAAGAATTTATTTTGTTTGTGGGAGCGGGGAGATTTAGTGATACATATCATCCATAGCTTGGGGAAGTAGAAGTGGATTCATACATTTTACCAAGAGTATTTGCACTTAAGGGAATATAATGAACCCAATTAGAATTTGAACTAGGATATGTAACAATTCTGAGCCATTATCCATTACACCACCTGCACATCCAAACTTATAAGCTCTTAACATTCTGAAGGGATAACCCATCTAGGTACTGATCAGATTTGATGTTGCTTAACTTTGGTGATTATACAGGAACTGGTGTTTAATCATGACTAGCTGCATGGCCTGGCTTGCCTGTGCTGGATTCAAAAATCGTACGACTCATACAGCAATCGCTATCACTTGACTTAAAATATTTTTGCCCTTCTTTGCCTTTAAAGGAGTGCCCTTTGCCGTGCTGATGTTGCTACATACCTTACTCCTTGCTTATCTCACACTGCAAATTTTTTCTAAGCTCTATACTAAACATTAAATCTGTTACAAAAAAAGAACTAAACAAAATGAACACATAACGATCAGCTTTAAAAAAAGGACTCGTAACTGGAAAAACCGAATGAAAAAAGAATGTTAACAACAAATACTTTTTCACACCCAACCCAGTTCTGCGGAATCAGAATCAACATTGAGTTTAAGCAAGCGAATGAGCCAATTGGAGTAAAGTGCCATGCAGATTTAAATTTTTCCCACTTGTGACAAATGCAGCTATCGATTTTTTTTGCATGCTAGCATGCTAGTTAACATTTGTGTCAGTCAGCTGTTGGCTCTCACGCTGACCAATAGAATCTAGGCTCTCACTCTGGCCAGTAGAAAATGGCCGCAAACTACATGAAAATTGCCGTAGAAGCATGAAAAAATCAATTATTTCCACTATCCATTGGAGTTGGGAAATGCAAAGTCAGTCTTGGCCTTCCCGCTAACTTGGAGCATGTGCATGTAAATTTTGGTGCAAATCCATCAAAAATTGCGGCCATGCATTTGTTACACACACACACATCCTGCCTTTTATAGATAGAGATGAGTCCATAGGCCTGCAGAATAAGGATTCTAATTAATCTACTATCAAAAAGAATTAAATAGCTGTTTTTTTGAATAGGTAGCACAGAGTTGTGAGATTAGGCTACTTGTGAAAGCTCTTCTTCTATGTACCATGATCCTTCAAGATGTAGGCGATCATAGCTCTCCCCAACATCCTGTCCTTTATAGCTCATAATAAATTTTATCTTTTTGTTATTTCTCCTGAACCTTGTTCTGCCATCCATTTACTCAAGCCCACTAATTAATTTATGTATTATGCTCCTCTGTCTCCTTTGCCTTCAATCTGTCCTGTAAGTATAAGATTTTCCAATCCCTCTTTCCTCATTATATGCCCAAGAAATTTCAACTGTCTCTTCTTGATATTAAGTATAATTTTATTTTTTTATTTTTATTTTTTTTATTTCCTCTAAAACTTTGTCATTGCTCACATGTTTGGTCCATGGTATCCTCAGAACCATATTTCTACTGCTTCAAGTTTCTTCTTCATCTGTGAGGATATTGTCCAGCATTAACTGCCATGCAGGAGGACTGATATTACATAACAGTTCAGTACTCTTTTTCTTTGTTTCTAACAAAATTTTTCTCTTTCTTAATACTTTGCTTAGCTTTTGGAAGGCATTTTTGCTATCCCAATGCATCTAAGGTTTTGAGTGTTACACTTTCCATCCTCTGTTAAAACACTTCCCTGATATTTAAATTGTTTGATATTGGTATCACCAATTTGTAATTTGCATGTTGGGCTGTTCCTTTTGTTAACAACCATGCATTCTGTTTTCTTGCAATTGATGTTTAGTCCTTTATTTTCATTTTTCTTCACTATCTTCTCTGCATGTCTTATATTGTTAAGATTGTAGCCACCAATAATGAATTCTGGTTAAACTTCTAATTCTCTCAGAATACCCTTCCCAAATATGTCAAGGTTACGAAGCAGTTCTAACAGTTTTCTGCAATGTACTTTATCAAATGCATTTACATAATCTATAAAGCACAAGTACCCATCCTTCTGCATTTATATTGCTCTTTGTGATATCATTCTGAGCTTAAATATCCCATTCCTGTCCTTATCTTTGCTGTCATATTCACAATGTTTCGGTTGCTGTACACTCCTGCCTTATCAGGTGATTGGAATTTGAAGCTGAACCCTTCATTTCATCCATTGTCCTGCCATCTTTAATCTTTGAGGTTGGCTTATGTAGGCCGAAAGCTTAGAAAGGATTAAGAATAAAACATGTATCAACATGGTGATTTTCTTTTGTTTTTCAATGATAATATTATTAAACTTATCAGACATTATGAAAGGATTTTGCTTAAAATAGACAAAACTTTTCTATATTATTTAATGAAACATGTTTTAATGAAAAAATGCTGCCTAAATACACATAATATATATATATATATATATATATATATATATATATATATATAGTTTTAAGGTGTGCTATATTTTGGGGACAAAGTGCTCAATATCAGAGCCTATGTAAATGAAATAGCCTGTCACCTCTGAGTGTTCACTTTTATATATATATATATATATGAGTGATTTTGTGATTCCAGTTGATCTTTTTTATATTTGTTTTCAGGGAAATAATGGTATTTCTTTCTCCTTCTCTTTGCAAATTTGTGAATTGCTTATATCTGTTTCCTATTTTTACAGCCAGTTTCTTCTCTTTCACAGGCAGAATATGCTCCAGATTGTTAACATGAAGGATGAGTTGGAAAGTAGATTATTGAATGTGCCTTTCTCAGTTAATGATCATGTAGCTTCATTAGAGTAGCATCAGCAGATCAAATAGGCTCAAAGTAAAATCTGATGTTGTCCAATGAAAAATTGCTGCTTCTTGTTTTTGGACCTCTTAAAATAGTTGGCTGAGGGTTTTCATTAGGAGTTGATTGAGCCTTGGTGTCCAAAGGCATCAATCGTATTATCTTGGAAATGGCTGTGGTTACAATGGAGTGGAGCAAATTGAATTTACTGATGAAAGGTGATTTTTTTTTTGTTGAAACTCAGCAATTTGTAACCAAATATTAATTCTCTCCCCAAAGATCATCATCTATTTCTTTTTCCCTTATGTGCCATATACCTTCAGGATGTAGGCAATCATAGCTCTCCACAACTTCCTATACTTTGTAGCTCTAAGCTATGTATGTCCTCTTCCGATCGTTCACAGTCTCTTTTCTGCCCTCCAGTTATACAAGCTCCTTAGGTAGTTACTTGATATTTCTTGTTGCCCCTCTTACTTTTAATATATCCTGTAAATGTCAACTTCTCCTTGCCTTCTTTCCTCATTATGTGGTTCTGGTTCTAAGAACAAATGTATGGGGGAACAAGTTTAGCGGAAATAACAAAAAGACAAAATTTATTGAGCTACAAAGAAAAGAAAGTTGTGGGGAGCTATAATCGCCTGCATCTTGAAGGGTCACAGCTCATAGAGGGGTAAGAACTTCCACAAGTAGCCTAATCTGACAGCTCAGTGCTACCTATTAAAAAAAAAACCTATTTAATTCTTTGTTCCTATTTTCCTTAAAAGTTCCTTATTACTCACATATTCTGTTCATGGTATATTCAGCATTCTTATGTAGAACCACATTTCTGATTTCTGTTGCCTCCTGTCTCCTCCTCATCTGTGAGGAAATTGTCCAACTTTCACTGCCATATAGGAGGAGCGATACTGCATAACTATTTAGGATTCGTCTTTGTTTCTAATGAAATTTTCCTGTCTCTTTTAATAAATTTAGCGGTTAGCAGCTTGAAAAAGAAACAGAATTGGTTAACCATGTTCAAGTTCAGGCTGAGGCCATTCATTTTGCACTGATGTCTTTGAGAAAGGCCTGGATTGACTTCTGGATGCAATTTGTCCAATTATCTTATCACTGGCATGACAAGAAGAGAGTGTTGAGTGTAAACTTAGTCAAACCACTCATCTATAGCTACCTTACCACCCAGACAGTACTAACAGGTAAAAACTATCAAGCCCATTGTCAGTTTTGACTGTGGTTCATTATACAAAGATAAAGTTAATTTATTTTTAATATTAATCTTATCAGCCATATCCATCCTAATAATCTCAAACAACCACATTAAATGTTTATTGACACAGAATTAGGAATTGGGCTGTTAAGTTTGAATTCTCCTTATAGCTCCTTTTATTTACCTGGTATTAATGTCTTTGAGAATGACATGAATCTTCTATTCACTGTTTTCAGGTAATTTGGAAGAAATGCCCATTAATTTGTAATAACCATTCTGAATTGATAAAATCAAAAAATCATTAGGAAAACCATCATTTATACCAAGGCTCCTCAGAGCACTAATATGAAACCTCAGGTGAATATGAGCCATTTCAGTCTCTCTAGGGGTTAAATTACGAACTGACTGAGTGTTTGCCATCATAAACAAGAATCATATACTCTAGGAAATAAAAAAGGTTTGTTTGTTTTATAAATATGAGCCTCAGTGATTTTTGACTTTCAATGTAAATATTGTTCAATCATTTTTATTGGTGTTTTCAAGGTCCTTCACAACTGAAGTGTATTAAAAATAGTTTTAGCCATATAAAAATGACAAGCAATCAATTGAGAAGGGGAAGGTGATCTTAATCAAACTCTGCCATTCACAGCCAAATATTCAAGCTCTTCTCAAAGAAGTCCTGGATATGATGATAAACTACATCCAACAGCAAGATCTCTGATCAGTAAATTGGGGGTTTTGAGGAGCGTGTAACCACTGCTTAATTGCTGTTGCTTCTAGGTCCACCCTGACCTGGGGTGGTAGCACCTATTAGGGTCCCAGATATGGGCAAATAGTGAACCCCTAAACAAAAACAAAATCCTGTGAAAGTATAAAAATATATTTTTGTAGTAAAAATACAAACAATACATTTTTCTATAAAATTACCAACAACACCTATTTATTGTCCGTCCTGCGTAAGACGATAAACTACGTCCAACAGCAAGGCCTCTGATCAGCAGGTTTTGAGGAGCATGGAGCCACCTCTTAATTGCTCGTTTTCCCAGGTCCACCCTGACCCAGGGTGGTAGCACCTGTTAGGGTCCCAGCTATGGGCAAATAGTTAACCCCCAAACTTCAGTCAAAACACTACGAAAGTGTAAAAATAGGTTTTAATAGCAGAAATACTTTGTAAAAAATTATTACCAGCAATAAATTTTTGAAGAAAAATTATTACCAACAATACATTATTACTAGCAATACATTTTTGAAAAAAAAAATATTACCAACAATAAAAAATCTTGTCGGCATTAAGTAACCCATTGAGGTACATATACCGTAAAACAAACCAATACTATTCATAGCAAAATGATTGATAATACATCAATCAACATGAAAGGCCTCTTTCATGACATTCATCCATATAATATCCTACAATATCTTAAAGAAATCAAACTGTATTCAACATAACTACAACATAAAACACACATATCATTGCTTCTAGTAAACATGTATATACACAAAAGTTGAGTATCATCTACCATGTATTCAGTTGTGAAAGCAGAATAACATATATCCTATTTTTAATACTTCAAAGCTCCCAAGAAAATTACAATTTGGCATTAAATGACCCATAAGGAGTTGATATACCATTAAACAAATCAAATCAAATCTTCTTGAAGATTGCTAAGGACATGTTTTTCATATTTGGGCTGGTGCTATATCTGGACAGATACTGCCCAATCTTGACAGACTTCATAAGCGATTATGTGATCTTGTAGGTAATTAATTATTTTCCACCTTGCAACTACTTTCCCACAGATGGAATGTTGCTAGCCTCACGTTACTCTATTGTATTTCCATGGCAAATGTTCAGATGAGCTACATTCCTTAGTTCATAGCGTGAAACCCCTATACCACGTACACAATGTCAGCTCATCCTCATTCCCTTTCTATTACTGTGATAAGGAGGATTTCCACTCATACAGCTTCTTACCCAAAACTATCACTTTGTGGAACAGACTCCCAAGAGGATGCTCCTCAAACCACTACAATTTTAATCTCTTCAAGTCTAGGGTCAATTGTTATCTATCTTATATACCCCTATAATATGCACCACTTCTTTCTCCATTTACACCCTTACAACAATCTCCTTCACTAACACTACCTTGAGTAGCTCTTGGGCCTTGTGTGAACCTTAGTATAAAAAAGATGCTAATTTGCTTATTGCTTGCTTATTATCTGGTGGCTGTCACTGACGATCAAGTTGCAACAAGTATTCAAGTTGATTCAATAATCCTTGATGGTTTTAATTATTCAAGTCATTTCACAATGTTTTTCTGATGTTGTCCAATGAAAAACTGCTGCTTCTTGTTTTTGGACCTCTTAAAATAGTTGGCTGAGGGTTTTCATTAGGAGTTGATTGAGCCTTGGTGTCCAAAGGCATCAATCGTATTATCTTGGAAATAGCTGTGGTTACAATGCAGTGGAGCAAATTGAATTTACTGATGAAAGGTGATTTTTTTTTTTAGTGAAACTAAAAATTCGTAACCAAATATTAATTCTCTCCCCAAAGACCATTATCTATTTCTTCTTCCCTTATGTGCCACATTCCTTCAGGATGTAGACAATCATGGCTCTCCACAACTTCCTATACTTTGTAGCTCTAAGCTATGTATGTCCTCTTCCGATCGTTCACAGTCTCTTTTCTGCCCTCCAGTTATACAAGCTCCTTAGGTAGTTACTTGATATTTCTTGTTACCCTCTTACTTTTAATATATCCTGTAAATGTCAACTTCTCCTTGCCTTCTTTCCTCATTATGTGGTTTTGATTCTAAGTACAAATGGTTGGGGAAACAGGGTTTAGGACAAATAACAAAAATTTCAACCATTTTGTTTATGATAAATTCAGTCCTCACTTTTATATTCTATATTTTCTTTTTCAGATATTTTCCCAAATTTTCAATCTCTTTCAGTTTCAAGCTTTGGTTAGTCAAAACTCCAACATCTACTATCTGACAGGTCTTGCTGTCTTTATGATAACTAAATATGATGGCATGGCCTTGATTGGGGAATTTGTTTGAATTGGAAAGTCACTAAAAATTTTACTTTTCTAATCTCTAGGACAGTTTTTTTTGTTTTGCTGAAATTATTGGTCTGTGTAGTCAAATCCAGTTCATTTGCACAGTTCCCAGTAGATGGCCATTACTACTCAGGTGTGTTTTATTCTCATTCTCAGCCAATTTACTGATATGCATACAATGGCTAGCTATTTGTTTTTGAGCAAACCTGCTTACCAGAGCAGTGAGCCAATCCCTGTCACAGACACCTGCTCAAGTACATTTTGCATATGTTCAATAGCCACCGATCCCATCTGTGGTTTATACTGCAACTATGCTGAGCATATCCTGCAGTTTCTGTCTGAGAGAGAGTGCACCAACTGACATGATCAACAATTTGAACAAGGCCAGTACACTCAAATCTCCAATCAGGATGACTTGTGACTTTGTGATCCCACAGCAATCAATCGCCTCAGAAATGTTTTGTCTACACCATTTCATGCACAAGGTTTCGGTTAACTCATGGTATAGTTTTCAAGCACTTTTCAAAGATGAAACATTGGACATGTTGGAGAACACTTCCATGACAAAAAAGGAAAACCTGCAATACACAAAAATATGGAAGGACCAGAAATATTAAAGTCTGAAGTGAAATCAGCATGGGCCAATTTGAAAAGGAACAAAGCAGCAGGATCAGATGGGATATTAATAGAGATGCAGGTAGCTTTAGATGATTTCAGCACTAACAAAATTACAGAAATAACTATTTAAATATACAACAGTGGTTATATACTAGAAGACTTTAATAGATCTTTTTTCATAGGACCTCCTAAGAAGCCAAGTGCAAACAAATACAAACTCCATTCGGCAATCAGCCAAATGAGCCACATAACAAAACTTATCATCCAAATTCTGATAGTGCAGATCAGAATTAAACTGGAAATAGGACATGAACATTGTGATTTCATTAAAAACACTGCAACAAGAATGCTATATTTATACTCAAAATTATATCAAAAAGAGCAACAGAAATTCAGGAGGATGTGTACCCATTCTTTATAGATTATGCAAAAGTGTTTGATAAGGTATGACACAAAGAACTGTTTGGTCTGCTAGGGAACATTGACATATTTGGGAAGAATATTAGGATAATCCAGAATCTATACTGGCAGCAAACCACCTGCATATGGATAGAAAATGAATTCAGAAAATATACAAAATAAAAGGGGGTTGTAAGACAATGGTCTGTCTTTTCATCAGACTTATTCAACCTTTACAGTGTGGTGATTCTGAGAGAGTAAGAAGTCCTACCAGGATTTATTATTGATGGTCACAATCTTAACAAAATAATATGGCACAATATTGGTAGCAGACACAGTAACTGAAGAAAGGACTAAGCATCGGAATAATGTATGGTTGTCAGTAAAATGTACAGCTCAAAATGCAAACTATGAATTAAAGATACCAAAATCAAGTTAGTATGGAAAAATGTCTTCCAAAAGCTAAGTAAATTATTAAGAAACAAGAAAACATTGCTGAACTGTTATGCAATATTAGTCCACCTATATGGCAGTGGATTTTGGACAATCCTCTTCACAGATAAAGACTATGGCTTTAGATATTGCTAATGCATACTACTACTCTTCACAAGCCCAAGGACCATGGTATATCCGACCAAACTTTTGATTTGATCCAATCCTTCTTAACAAATCATGTAATGAAGTTAGTTGAATGACCACTCTTCTTCGATCCTTTCAAGTCAATTCAGGTGCTCCTAGTGCTCTATTCTTGTACCTAACTTGTTTCTTATTTTCATCAACAACCTACCTAATGTCATCAGTTTCCAACTTTGTATTTATGCTGATGACATAAAAATTTACTCCAGTCTTAATAGTCTAATAGGTCTGACAAAGTAAAAGTGGCAGCTACTCTCAAAAATTACCTTCAGTCAGTTGTTAACTGAGGCAAGAAATAACTTGTTAATTTTAACACTTCCAAAATGAAACTTCTCTTAATCATCTTAGACTACTGTTTGTGCCATCCATCAACATGGCTGATGATAATCTCAAGGAGATCAACTCAATGCAACTTCTTGGGCTCATGTTTTCCAATGACATGAAGTGGAAAGATTATATTGAATCAATTACTAGGTCAGCTGGTAGGAAAGTTGGTTCACTGTGTTATGCTAGAAAATATTTCTTGCTAGAATCCATCTTGTACATTTATAAATCTACCATTCATCTGTGCAATGAGTGTTGCTGCCACATCTGGTCTTGTGCTTCTGCTATATATTTAGAGATTCTTGATAAAATTCAAAAAAGAATCTGCAATGTTATCAGTCCTGACCTTGAATATTGGTTTCAGACACTCTCCCACCACCATAATATACATTCCCTGTGCCTTTTTTATATAAATATTTTCATGGTAATTGTTCTTATGAACTTTCCTCTTTGGTACCACAACTTACAAATTTAAGCACTATACTAGATTGGTAGCTAAGATCTTGTCATTTTACTGTTGAAATGACTATAAATATAACCATAAGTTCTTAACTAAGAGTTTCTTCTCTCACACTTCTCATTTGTGGAACACACTTTTGGCTTCTTGCTTTTCAGTCAACATTGATAATCAAAAATTTAAATGCAGTGTCAATTGTTATTTTTTCTTCTTAATTCTTTTATTGTTCCCTCTTCTTAATAATCTTTTTCTCATATTCTTTCAAACTCAATAACCTCTTTTGCCTTAGTGGCTCTATTGCCTTACTTGATGTGAAATAATTAAAAACAAAATGTTTTCCTAACATTTGTACTCTTTGGTACAGTTGTTAGAACATATATGTACTTTTGGCTGGTTTGTTTATAAGTTTCCACTTGCCATTAAACCACTTATTCAATAGCAAAAAAAAAAAAAAACTTATCAAAAGACTATTTACCAAAATCTATTTAAATGAAAGAATGCTACCTGCCCATTCTATTTAATAGAACATCTTCAAATGAAGGATTGCTGCCTATCTATTCTGTTTAATAGAACATGTTTAAATGAAGGGTTGTTGCTTGTACATTCTGTTTAATAGAACATGTTTAAATGAATGATTCCTGCCTAAATATATTTAATATATATACGAATAATGTTAAGCAAATGAATGAAAAAAATGAAATTCTGTGTAATGTGTTTTGTCCACTAGATAGACCTTGTTACACACAATTTTCTCACTTTGTCATTCATTTGCCTAACATACAGATATATATGAGCAAGAGAGAGAGAGAGAGAGAGTGCATGTGTTAATTTCCTGCTGTACAATATATATCTATAATTTGGCAAGAATTACTTTGAAAAAAATCACTGCAATTTTTCCTGAACTTCATAGCCCTCCCCTTAATCAGGTTGTTGTAAGATTGTAGTCTATTGGATATTCTCCTTGTGAACTACTGAAGCAAGACATGTAACTAACCTCATAAATCCATGTATATCTGCACCCATAGCTAACCTGCCTTGGCTAGCTTGCTTGAGATTTATTGGCTAGCTCAGAAATGATAACATTGTTAAAGTGGCACGGGTTTATGCATATATCACTCAATGAGCCTCATAAGCTGACTCTGATTCATATGAATACTTGCTAATCCTTCAAGAGATTTTTGTCACGATCTAGGATATTGACGGTTTAAAAGTAAGCTGTGCAGTCTATGTTACTCTGTCGTCTCGTCAACAGTCACTTTCTCACAGATGCGCTGTCGCCTCTCTCTGTCTGTTTTACAAATACTTTCATGGCAATTTCTCCGAGGAGCTGCATTCGCTGGTTCCCAGACTTCATGAATTCAAGCGTCCTATAAGGCTGGCATCCCGCTCTCACCCTTTCACTGTCAAAACTCCTAAATGTAGCCATCTCTTCTACTCCAATAGTTTCATGTCTCGCACCTCTCGCCTGTGGAACTCCCTTTTCTATTCCAGTTTCCCTGAGAGCTATAATCTCCAGCTATTCAAATGTAATGTCAATTGACATCTCCAGTTGCCTTGATGTATCCACAGCCCTTCTCCTCATCCTTTCTTCTATCACTCCTATCTGATCTGATCTGTAAACCCTTGCGTCCTAGTGGCTTCTCGCCTTGCTTGGGGTGAAACGCTTAAAAAAGAAAAAAAAAAAAAGAAAAATCAAGTCCTGTTTCTAAATAGCTTTGTCAAAGCCGGACTTTGATGCGAATGTCATATTGGGGTCCAATTCTGTCTGAAATGTCTAAACTATCTTCTGAATACAACTGTTTTTGCAGATCAATAATTAAAAATGGTTTAAAATGAATAAATCTTTTAAACCTGAACAAGAACAATCCTTCACCAGGCCCTATAGATTGGCAATATAAAAATTATAAAAAGGTATACCAAATAACAAAAACCATATCACTTGAACACTTCCTACTCTAACAACAAAAATGAAAAGCACAAAAGAAAAAAAAATGATATAATAAAGCTGTTACGTTTCCATACTGTGAAAATAAAAAAATTGGAAGAAACCTTCCACCAGAAAACATAGAAAGAGTAAGTGTGTGAACTTCAGAAGCCTATTTTCCTGAAAAAAAAATAATTTTCATCTAGTAATAACCCTGTTTGGTCGGTGAATGTCAAATATTTCCTGTATGGAGAGGGCTACACTATCAGTAGCAATTTTCCATTTAGATTTATGGAGTGAGGAATTATTATTTACATGAGAATTATTTATTTCCATCTTCAATATTATCACAATGTTTCAACAAATGCTGATGAATGGTAGACAACGCAATGGCCAAAATGTTGTGACAGTAACGACAAAAAAGAGAAGAATAGTTTGCATGTAAACATGTAAATAATACTTTGTTTTGCTTCTGCTTTATTTTCATTGATATCACAAGTTAGTCTACTTACTTGCTTCTGCCTAATTCGGATAATCATTTTGGTTAGACTATCACTTTGGTTCTCTTTATTTTGCATAGATCATGAGGTTCCATTTATTAGGATATGATATAAGCCAACCTTTTATTCACTGTAGCCTGTGACAGATTTATATATGGGCTAGTAAAACTAAAAAGTAAAAAAGAGATTTGTTCCTTTTCAGAGTGAATGAAAGAAATGTGTGTGTGTGTTTTAATATTAACATTGCATATTTAATATTAAAACAAACACAGATTTCTTTCATTCTGATCCAAAGAAGCCTATCTTATGAAGGTGAAACGCATAGTCCATAAAACAGTTTTCCACTTCATCTGATTTATCAAAATCTTGTTTGGATTCTATGTCCTACTAAGACATGAACACACACATATCTCTCTCTGTCTCTGTCTCTCTCTCTCTCTCTCTCTCTCTATATATATATATATATATATATATATGGATCAGTAAGTCAATAGCCTGAACTTTGATTTGAAATTGTCTTTGAATAATATTTAATCTATGTAAATTATGGGTAAATGCTGGAGTAAGTACATTAACAAGGAGATTATCTTGAAAAATAAATATTTATTGTGTCTTCTTTTTCATCATTTATGCTATTGATTTCTTGCTAACACTACATATAGATATTTGTTGTGATGTATACATGTGAGTCGATATTTGATGTCTGTGTGTGTGTATATAATCCCAATAATGTGCACTTTTCAATATATAAAAAATATCTGCAACATTTGGATGGAGGGTAAATTCTTCATGGAACCACTGAAGCAAGTAAATGTTGAGTTACTATAGTTACAGAATTTTCTGAGAGAAGACATGAATTTTCAGAATTGCAAGATTCCAATAATTGTGAAGAAACTTTAACTAAGCTGTTGAATTTTCCTACTTTTCTCTTTATGATGTCTTTTTTCTTCAATTAAAATCTATAGTTGTGTGTGTGTGTATATATATATATATATATATATATATATATATATATATATAATGGACATTGAGGTCAACATCCAGTGGCAGCAGTCTGTTTCGTGCTAAAATGCAATCTTCATGCTATATATATATATATATATATATAATCGAAAAAACTAATATTATGAATGTATGTGCCTATAAAACTCAGTAAATTTCAAAATAAGTTATTCCAAAATTCACTTGAAAATGAAACAGAACTAGTAACTTTAATTTAATTCTATTATGGAATTTGAAGTTTTAGTTTCTCTTTTTGAAACATGGTAATTCCTGTGTAGCGATGGAACCATATTTTTAAATTAGTAAATTTATAATATTTATGCTCTGTATATTTACATTGAGCACTGTTTTGTCAAAATAAAAATAATTAATAAGAACACCCGATTATACATCTTACTGTTCTTTCTCTTTATTATGATATATATATGAGCAGCAACCTTTCATTTATGCAGGTTTGGTTAAAGACAAAAAATTAAGGATCCCCATGCTAGAAAAATACACCTTAGCCAACATACAAAGGAATGAGGAGGATGCAATCTGACAAACTTTAATATCTTCCCATTCTACCAATGCAACTACAAAAACACCAAACAAAAACGTATTAATAAAGAAACATTTTTTATTGGATTCATTACATGAACCAGACACATATCTCTCAAAATAGATTCTATCATATTTTCTTTACAATAAGCAACATACAAAAACAGTTACACTCCTTTTTTTTTTCTTTTATTCACGTCATAAGCGTCAGCGTGTTGGAATAAAAACATTTACACACTTTTTGAAAATCTAAAAATGAAACCGGTTAAAAAAGTAAAACAATTTTTTTTGAAAACAATTTTAATTTTAATAATTCTCTGTAAACATGTATTATAAATATTACATATAAATATATGAAAACATTAGGTGTCTTTCCAAATATTAGGTTGGTACAAAAATAATGTTGTTTTCTCACAAAGTTGAACGTCAAAAAACGACATTATTTTTGCACCAAACTAATATTATTTTCTCTCTCTCTCTCTCTCTATATATATATATATATATGTATATGTACATCCACACACTGCATATAATAGCAAAATTGTTCAAATCATGTAACAACACAATTATCCATTCCACAAAATGTTTAATATCTAAAAAAAAACTAATTGAGTTTCTTTTCACACAGTTTGTAGATAAGGCGTTTAGCCATGTTGACACCATTTTTCATAAGAATCACTGAAAAATCCTTTGAGTTATTCAGCTAAAAAGAGAGCAGGTTAAAATTCTTTTGTGTCAGACCCACTGGTGAAAGGAAAAAGATCATTCAGAGCTTCAGTAATGGTACCAACATTCATATTCTGGCTTCCATCTTGAAATTGCATTCAAGAATTATCAAGAGAATACTGAATAAGTTTATAAAATAGGGAACAGTAGAAAGGAAAACTGGATCAGGAGGTCACAACAGAGAGAGGGATCATTTTTTCAACTCGGAGCTAAAGAAATTAATTAGAAAAGATCCAATTCAATTCATAAGATGTTTGACCCCTGATAGAGGAGTTCCAGCTATAACAGTCCAAAGAGCAGTGAAAAAAGACTTTTATGAAATCGTACTTGAAACCTGTGAAGCTCCTTGTTACACTAGGACAGAAAGAAGGTTAGAGAGGACAAAGATCCCCTTGAAGAAGATAGAAAATGATTTGTGTTTCCAAATATGTTGATGGAGCATTTAGGGTGCTGCACAAGGCTTGGCGGATTAAACATTTATGGTTTTTAGAGTTTGTTTATATCAAGCTTCATCGACAAACTTTGTGCAGGCTGAAAGAGAATATTCTTTGTCCTCTCTCTGTCCCATGGGTGACTTGTGACTTATTCTTTTTATGTTCGTACATACTCGGGGCTCATTTACACTGATTTTTTGTTACTTTTTTTTAATAATAAATTTATTTTAGTCATGGCTCCTTAATTACTCCCCTGTATTTGTTTTTCAGTTTAGCCATTTTGATTATAGTTGTTCCAACAAATCTTTTTGATGAAGTGTTGGATGAAAAAAAGGTCCCTTTTAAAAGAATGTGTTCCATCATTTTCAAATCCATATTCAAATTCTGTGGTACAAAATTTTTGTTTAAGCACACACATACACAATATGAACTTTGAACTTTGATTTGAAATTGTCTATATATATATATATATATATATATATATATATATATATATCTGTGTGTGTGTCTCTCTTTTTCTCTCTTTTGCATTCTCTCTCTCTCTGTATATATATATATATATATATATATATATATATATATATATATAGCGTGCGATGGGTAAATTGTCGTCATTTTATATATTAATTTCACGCATGCACATTGTTTGTTTTTGATTTTGTTGACTACACAGTATAGTAGGGTCAGTTGGGCACCATTTGTGAGAAAATGAAAACCATGATGCAGTTCACTCCACCAGAAATTTGGAAACGGCTTGCTGTACTGCTTGGCATTTGTGCCAAGGTGTACTGCAAGCCATTTGTGCCGGAAGCTCCAATCTGAACATTTCAGAGCATTTGGGTATCAATGTGAAGACAGTGTAGTGGATTTGGAAAGAGTTGGATGGGTCTGATCATGACTACAAATGTACAGCAGCTCAGAAAACTCACTCTGATTGTTCTAATAAGAAAAGAGTTCTTGAATTTATTGGTGAGGGCTTCAAACTAAACATGGGTCAAAATGGTGGCTGCAAGAAGACCCTATATCTGGCAACAGGACTCTGCACCATGCAACGCATGTAGAAGAACTAATTCATAGCTGTCAAACAACTTTTGCAATCACATCTCCCCTTGCCTTTGGCTACTAAACTACTCAGATTGCAACCCACTTGATTATTATATGTGGGGCGCAGTTAAGTGAGATACCAACAAAACTCCTTGTAACACCAAAGATGAACTGAAGGCAAGGATTATGGCAGCATTCATCAACTTAAACAAGGGGGCTGTCCAGAGGAGTTGCAGGAGATTCTGAATTTATATATTTATGTAATATATATATTTATATATATATATATATATATATATATAATTTCAGTATCTTGAAATATATCTCAAATTCATGCTTATTTTTTAAATGTTTACTTAAAGAAGATTATAAAAAATAATGAGAGAACGTCTCTTGACGTTACTTTTATGTAATATAGAGCTTTTCTAATTCAGTTGAACACTGATGGAATAAGAGATATATATATTCAAAATTATAATATCAATCTATCTATCTATATATATATATATATATATATATATATATATATATATATTCTAACCTTTCAGAATATATATACACACACATATTCTAAATTTATTTTGATGTGTGCATCTGAAATTATGTTTATTTCAATCTTGGTCTACCACATGTTTATTGGAATCTAATATGTTATCTGTCAGTCCTTACCTAACATCATTAGCATCCATTCCATCTACTTTCCATGTATTAGGTTGGTGCAAAAATAATGTCGTTTTCTCACATAGTAACATATGTGAGAAAACGACATTATTTTTGAACCAACCTAATAATTCCAATTCAGAAGGCAAACCAACAAAACAAATAAAATGTCTCTTACTTTATCCAATTCTGCAACCAATATGTTTACTTTCATAACTTGCATATAATATTGAAATAATATTATTTATTCTGACTGAAATTTTTTTTTTTTTTCATAAAACTGCCCCAAAAGGTTCTGAGTAGAAATAAAGCCAACCAAAGTCATCATCTTTCTGAAAATCTCTGAGATTATGTAAAAAGATTATTTAGAAAATTGCTAAAATTGGATTTAGGCCAATAAATGAGTGATATTTCATAAATTCTAAATTTTGAACCAACTTTGACAAAGATGAAGAAAAACAGGCAGAACAAAGTGGAAAATAATAATAATAATCTATTTATTATTATACCTCCTCATTTCATATTCCTCATTATAAATAGATATTGCTAAATAGTTTTCTACTGAACTAAGCAGCTTTGACCAGTTAGATATTGGAATGATTCAAATATATTTATTAAATGAATAATATTAGATTACATTCATTAATTCTATTTTTCTGCATTCATTTCTTTTTTCTTTTTCATTTTTTATTGTCATATCAAAATTTTTATCCCATGAATTAATGATCTTGTATCCTTATTGTAGTTGTTTTCATTACATTTTAGCCATTTTGTTCTCTGGTCCTCACTTGATCTTTGATAAATTTAGTAATATCTTCAGTTTTAATCAGTGTCTATCCATCTACGATAGTTGGTTGATAAGTATGTTGCCACAAAGTTACGACATTAATTTTCATCTGAAATGTTCACAGTTTGTTGCTCATTGTATGTAATTGTTGTGTGTAGTTAGATTAATTCTATTAACAAGGAAGGAGATTATGTTAAAAATATTGTGTAACACAAATTCTTTTTCATCATTAGTCTGGACAAACCTCTGTGTGTGTATATATATATATATATATATATATATATATATATATATATAAATAAATTAAGAAAAGTTCAAGTGACTCATCCAGTGACCAACTCAAGAATTTCCTGTAAAAAATCTCATCAAAACCAGATATTTTATAAATCTTATTAACAGATCTCATATTATGAGATCTGATACTAAGTTTAATTGATTTATGAAACATCTGTCTCTGATGAGCATTTCAAAGTGAAACTCTTGAGTCAGTCAAGTAGGTCACTTAGACTTTACTTGATTTATTAAATATTATAGCTAAAGTCAACTATTGAAGGCTTATTGGCAGAAATCTGCTAACCTGGAAAGGCATGTAAAATTCTTGTAATTTTCACTTGATACATTTGTATTACTATGACACACACACACACACACACATATATATATATATAAACACACACACACACACGCATTTTACATATATATATGTATATATATATTTATTTATTTAAAAATATGATTCCATCGCTACATAAGAGTTCTGATGTTTCGATTATTTGAATTAAATTGAATTAAAGTACAAAGCTCTGTTCCATCTTCAAGCGAATATTTTTGGGAATAACTAATTCTTGAAATTTACACATTTAGTTATTCCAAAAAAATTTTACTAATTCATTTTAATTCAAATAATTATATTGAAGTTTTTGGCCCTTGTTTTAAAACATCAGAACTCTTATGTAGCGATGGAATCATATTTTTAAATAAATAATTATATTTAGGCTCTACTTTTGGTATTTATTGGAAAGTGCTCAATACCAGTAATTGATGTGAGTTTGTGACCCTGGATTTCACACTCTCTGCAATCATCAGACAAAAGTTGTCTATCACAGAGAGCATGCAGCCCAGAGTTACAAACTCACATCAATCCAACTAATATATATATGATGATGATAGTCTCTCCTTTCCTGTTGGTTTCTACATATGATGATCTGACAACCTCATTAAATTTTTATATTTGTGTCACATGTGACATTTGAATCTCACTAGTTACCTGCATCCAAGTTCACATATTGTGCAAGAGCAAAGATCTCAGGACATAGCAGCAGGGATATTTGCTGGCCCTTTTTGCCATTGTCTTTCTTCTCTTAGCTGGTCAATACAACTAATTTCAAAATTTCTGATACCACTCTAGCACAAATGTTTCCAGTTATTTTTGTCCAGCATAACTCATTCAAACTTAGTTTATGGTACCTTGACAGTTGAGAGGTTACTCTTCAGCTTGTTTTTATACCTGAGCCAAGCCCATTGAACAGTCCTTTGTCCCCTATCAAGCTGGCTATACATGCGGACCATAGGTATTCTGTCGGCACTCATCCTTACAACATGACCAGCCCAGCAAAGTTGTTACTTCATCAGGAAAGTCTCTATTCTACTAATGTTACATTTTGTGAGAAGATCACCCTGTCATCAAAAGTATAGCCACAGGTCAAGCGGAGACAACTTTTGCAAAAGAAATCCACCTGATTGATATGGGACCTATATGAGGTACATGAATATATATATATATATATATATATATATATATATATATATATATATCCCTCACTGGTAGCATGACTCAGAGTTTCATGCATTGGTGAGGGATAATATGCATATTTATTAATGTACTTAATATCTGTTTTATTATATTGAGTACTGTTTTATTAACACCAATGCTATATATGGAATATATATATATATATATATATATATATATATATATATATATATATATGTACCTCACAAAATCGCTAAAAAATCACTATACCATGATGAAAATATGCTCCAAACATAATGCAAACATAGTTTTATCAGCAAAATCTTTGTTCTTAAAGGATGAAAGTATTTTTAAATATTTCATTAAAATTTTTACTCTTTTTTAGAACCTTCTAAATTTTGATTAAAAAACTTGTTTTTCTTGCATCAGTCGACGTACTAACTTTTAGCATTGCAAATTTTAGCTTCTTTTTTTTTAATGACAAACACATTCATTTGGAAATTCTTGCAAAAATCAAATAATTGTCAGATTTTAATGAAACTTTCAGGACTTATTCACAAATGAATGAATTTTTTTTTTTTTACATGTTTCACCCCCTTACTTAATTTTATGAAAACTTGATAAAGTCAGCATTTTAATTTTTAGTGATTATATTAGTTAAAAGCAGAACTCATTGAAGAATTTAAATCACTGATTTTTCTTTGTTGAAAAATCGAACCCTGTCTTACTGAAAATCTGTTCTGAATCAAAAAAAAAATAAAAATGCCATAAAACTAAGACATTATTTAATTAGAGAAGCTTTTAATTGCTTTTATGAATAATATATATTAAAGATAATATTGTCTGATAAAAACATAATTTTTACAAAATTTGTTTTCATTTTTTTTACAATTTTAAATTGAATAATTTATGAAGTTTTTAAATATTTTAAAACTCTGTTTCAATGGGGTAGCACTTAGAAAATATTATTATTAAGTAAAAACTATATTTACTAATCATATATTGTAAAGCTTATTACACTCTAATGAACCCAAATATTTTAAAAAGAATTTTTATTTGTTTTTATCTGTGTATATATGTGCAGAAGTTTTAAGTACAGATGTTCAAACCTAACAGTATCATTAAAAGGTCACATGTTTTAAGGGTTGTGTCCCTTATGAAAAAAAAAAACCCTCATATAAACTTTATCGTCTGCTCCACCATACTTAACTATGAACACGTTCAGCAGTCATTCGACTGTCAATAGATTGATTAATACGTCAGGAAAACAAGACCCCATGGTTAAGAAATGCTTTTATACAACATTTTATGATAAAAGTAATATTTGTTTCAAATCAGATTAATTTAACTTTACTAATTTTTCTCAGATAACATTTCAGAAATATGTTTTACTTTTGCAAAATTTTTAAAACTGAGAATTAATTTTGTTTACCAACTACCAATTTTATTTGTTCTTAAAGGATGAAAGTATTTTTAAATATTTCATTAAAATTTTTACTCTTTTCTGGCTTGAAAAAAAATTGAGTGTTTTGCTTACCGGAAATAGCAAATTTTAAATTCTTTAGCTTTTTCATTTTTAAAAATTCATTTTAAACCTTACATTTACTGAATTAGTAGAGGTACTTATCTCTCTCTCTCTCTCTCTCTATATATATATATATATATATATATATATATAGAGTCCTCATAAAATATTTGTGCAGTTTTTATTTTTCATAATGTCATTTCCTTACTTAAGAAAGTCAGTCTATAAAGTCTATTGATAAGTGTAATTTACTCATTTTATCAGAATTCTGTATTCAATTTGTTACTACTTATTTAATTTTCAAAATTGCTATTGACCTAAGGCTTCAATAAAATGTAGACTTTGTCCTACTTCCAAATAAAAAAATTCCTTTCCTATGTACTGTCCTCCTGATTACTCTTTTCTCTTCTTGCTCATTATTAATGTTTCTGTTCCTAATTCTTCCACATCCTGTAACCCCTTGTCTCTTAGTGGCTTTACTACCTTGCATGGGGTGATACCAATTAAAAAAGGATTAGAACTGATAATGTTTCAGCAAAATGGCTTATTTTGTCACTTTGCTGTCAGAGTTCGTTTCTCAATGAACATTTCCTTAACAAATTGATTGGAATAGATTGAATGATATCTTTGTCACAATGATCAAGAGATTTTTTTTATGAAGGACATATGAAAATTTTATGATCACCTGAGGACCAGGATAACTGATAAGTAGTTCAGAATGAATTAACTACAAAACATATTTGTTCAGCTGCAGAATCATATCATCATTCGTATATGTAAGAACAATGGAAATGTTAAAGATTAACAATCATGAAAATAAATCTATAAATATTTTTTTTATTGCAGCTAGTGATTTTATCATGAAGAGAAACAGTGTTATCTCTTTTTATATATATATATATATATATATATATATATATATATATATATATATATATATATAAAATAACATTAGTTTGAAGAAAGCTTAGGCAACTCTTAAAATGTATTTAAGGAAATATTTATTTTTTAGTTTATTCATGAAGATAGATCCAGCAGCTATGTCCATACAACAGAAAAATATAAAAAAATCTTAACAGTTCAGGAGTGTAGCGATAATATTTTTATGACTCTTATCTTAAACATAGAACATCTAACTTGTTTGAATAAATCTACATTAAATCTGAAGGCAAGTTATTAGTAAGGATTCTGTTTTTGAGAATTTAAAAAGACTTTATACACATTCAATTTACTGATATAGCACCTCAGTTATGTTTACAAATTCTTATTGCAAAATGAAACTTATTATTTAAGTAGTTTTGAAAATTTATTTAAACAAGTTAGCTTGTGAATTGACAATACTGTACAAAAGTACTTTTTTTTTATTTTAGTCTGTTCATAAAAATTACATTCAGTCAATGTTTTTACCATAACATTAGTAGGTATTAATCAATGTTAGTAAAATTTTCAAGAAATACATAGATTTATATGATAAATATACAATATGAATTTCAGATTATCTGCTTTTGTTGGGAATATATACTGTAACTTATTTGCTAGTATTATGCAACTTGAACATTTTTCATCATAATGTAAATAAATATATATAATAGTATAGATATTTCATTTTTAATTTCAGAGATTTAAAAATACAATAGGCTATAAGAAAGACATATCTGCAAAAGAGAAAAAGAAAATATTTTCAAGTTATTGAGTGACTGAAACACAACTTTGGAAATTGCAAAAATGTTGATCTAAGAACAGCAATAAGAAGAAAGTGGAAGTTTGGTAAGAACAAGAATAAAACTGCTTTAAGACTGTTACAAAAAAGATTTATGAAAACTAAGAAAGGTAATAAGCAAAAAGAATGAATTTGCCTGCAAGCTGGTGGTACGAATGTAAACAGAGAAAAGATGAAGAATATGAAGAACATCAGTGAAAGGCATGAAAGCAACCAAACTATCACCTTTTAAATAAACTTCACAAACAGGAATGTCTAAATTAGGCAAAGAAGCAAATGTAAATTGATTTCTTAGCAGTAATTTGTAATGATGAATGTAGAGCTACATTGGACAAACCAGTGGGATGGGCTAGAGCAATGGTTCCCAAACTTTTTTCTCTGGGTCACATTTATAGAATGAAAATTTGTTTGAGCCTCACCAAATTTTATACGATAAAAAGAACATTTAAAAATTTAAAAAAAAGAAACAGAGAGAGGGTTAAAAGGAGATAACTGCAGATTCAAAGTCAGAGCATTATCATTGTTAACTCTCTCCTCCAATTAGCGCACCCTTGTTACTATATTCTTAATACTTGATATAATGCAAATATATCGCAATGATAAAATTGGTCAATAATTATTTATAACTATTTGTATTGGGACTCATGCAAGTAATCCATAATAATATTTTAAATTTTGAAATCATATTTATTTTTGGCATTTGAATTTTTTCATACTGTTTCTAAATCTTTCTCTTTCAATTATTCTGCCTCACCTGCTATCCTCTTCCATCACACTGTTTGGAAAACACTGGGCTAGAGATTGATTTATTCATGGAAATAGCTAACATAGAGGACAACTGTAGGAAAGTAGTTTTGTAACATTAAAATTAGAGTTCTCTTTAAATGTGATGATAGTTTAAGATTAATGCAGAAAATTACAGTAAGTTCTTGGACAAGGCATTTTTGCATGGTACGGATCATAATTAAGAAGCTGTAAGCTAAAGAGTATATTTATACAAGATACTAAACTTTTGCATTATGCAAAGCTGTCTGTTGCCAATCTTGTCAAAAAGCTCGTTCTAATCCAATAAAAAAAAAAAATTCATAATTAAAGGAAGTGTATATGAGAATAAAAAAGAATATTCAAGTAAAGAAGATATCTGAAAAGCAAGAGAGACTGCTGCAAGTCATGTTAATGTTGAAACAGTAAATGACTGCATAAAGACAATGGCTAAAAGGCTGATGAAGGTTATAGTATGTCAAGAAGCTCATATTACTATGTAAAATAATAATTTATTCCAGTATATAGGATACTGTATTAATCAAATATGTTTCTCTGACCTTTATAGACATAAGCTGAATCTCATACAATATATTGCTCATAAATATATCCTGGAATTTTTACTAACATCAGTATTGTAACTTAGGGAAGTTTCTGAATAGAATAATCAAACAAATTTTAGTAATGAATGATAAGACATGAACAACACATATAAAATTTGCCAGTGGCACAGAGAAGAAGTAGTCAACTGAATTCCACAATGAAACTCCAACTACAGACTAACATACAGTATTTACTACTTGCTATGGAGTGGTTTCACAGTGGAGGCTTGTATTTGTATTAAGTCGGTCCTAAAATAGGTTCGATGTACAAAACATTAGGAACTTGATGTAATAGGTAATGACACAGAGAAATCTAGTTGTGGTCGCTGATACTTTAGTATCTGACTAACGGTTGTCTGGCATCGACTGACTGACCCACTGAGTGACTCCCTGTTACTCTTACTACTCCTACTTATTATAGGTGGGTGAGTTTATTAACTATAGAATAGGTGTGTTCCACTATAGCACTACTGTATTTATGTGAATGGGGACATATCCATTATCATCCATAGATATGCTACAACAATCAGACTGTTTTATTATGAAAGCATTGGTTTGCACAATAAAATCTGACATTGTATACAATGCTTATTCTGGAAACGAAGGCATTTTTTCCTATGCCCTCCTCATTGCATATTGAACAGCTTTGACTGTCTTTTAAAGACTGTCTTAAAGTTTTCTTCCATAATCTTCAAATGAACCATTTCCATGTGCCTTAGTAATTTAATCATAGAACCACAAAATAAATCATCTGATATAACAATGAGAAAGCAGCAGTATATTACAATCCAGTTGGTCATTAACTAATGCTTTAAACTGTTGGAAGCCTACTAAAGTTGCAGTCTTGAGACTTAAACCTGAATTGGCAGGTCAGCTATATCTATATAAAGAAAAATTATTACCTACATCAGAAAGGACAAATCCTGACAGCTCACTGTTCTTTTCTTGATTTATCAGGAAAAGTCAATGAAAACGGAAGGAGAAGCTTTATTTATAGACAGTATTTATAGGAAATAGAAGATCAAGTGGAACATTTACTACAAAATATATTTGGTCAGTTTTTCTGAGGAAGAGTTTCTTCAATTCACTGCCATAACGGTTGGCACCATATAGTACCACATTACAAGGACTCAGTACCTTTGTTCAAACACACACATTGGAATTTTTCTCTCCTGTAGAAAATGAAAACACAATTTTCTGACATTTATGCAATAGCATTGGGAATGTTAACCATTTCCTTATAAGGAAACATTTGGCATTCATTGAGACACCAGTGCTATTTATAAAATCTTTCTAAAACAATTTTTCATCAAAATAGATTTCTCAAGTTAAGTATCTTTTATAGTTCTTTCCAGTATTGATGGAAGTTTCCTTCCTAACCTTTTGTTTGAAGTAGTGTGGAATGTCAGCATCTTGATTATGTCAATATTTTCTTTTGAAATCACATTTTTTATTATTTGCTAATGTTCTTTAGTTTCTATTATTTGGTAAAGTTCTTCATTTGGGATTCTATAGTGCCAGTCCATGAGTTTCAAAGAAAGATGGTCCTCACTAAAATACATAGTTATTAGCTGAATTTTTATTTCCAGTTTTCATCATATAATGTTTGATGTATGTGACCGAACATTACAACTGAATTAAGTGTATAGACAAAGGATGAGATCATGTTGAAAAATCAACATTTGTGGAAAATGTTTTTTTTTATCATTAGTTTCTGAAATTATTGATGTGTCTACATAAAACTTTAATCTTTTGAATGTTCTTAACTTATTTTTGGAAAGAAAAATTTGTCAATAAAACCAGTTTATTAGAAGAAGTGTAAATTTTGAAGGTTTCTTGGATGGTTGTTTAAAAATGTATCTCATGACCTTATAAATCTAGAAAGTACGTGTGCAAAAACAGAATGAAACTTAAGAAAGTTATGAAATGATATCTGGCTTCTAGCTGTAGCAAGAATTTCAACAAGTAGGAATGAATTTAAATTTGTTCTACTTTTTATTGATCGTAATACTAATGTGTAGGATGACGCAAAAAAAATGACATCATTTAAAATGTGACTGAGGAACTACATTTCCCAGCCAAGCACAATTAAATAGGCTTCATGTTGAACAAAAAACAATTATTTATCAGAATTTGAACAAGATATTCATAAGAATGTAGATTTTATAAACGATTTCACAAAGCTTCACAAATATTTAGTATGTGCACCATCTGTGACACAACACACATCACTTTGGTAGACCAGCTTCTGCCAAACATGCTGTAGAATGTCTGGCATAATATTCTCCAGAACCTTAGTGATTCTCTGCTTAAGTTCCTCTAGGATTGTAGCAAAAGTGGGGAATATGGACCTGTCCTCTCACATAGCCCCATAGAAAAAATCACATGGTGTCAAGTCAGGTGAACGTGGTGGCCATTTTAACAGAACACCTAATCCATATTCCTGGTAGATTCTTATTGAGATAATTCTGCACAGTCAACTTAGGTTTTACACATTTTCTTATAATTTGAGATCATTTGAGTGAGAATAGGCTAGGTTATAGACTACAAAATGATGTCAATTTTTGGGGAATACCTTGTATTTTATATATTTTATATAATATCCAGTATATTTCATGTTGAAGATATATAGAAATCACCTTGAAATTTATCATGTTTTAATTATTAGATTTTAGTGACCATCCCCATATCTATATATTCAGTATATTTCATGTTGAAGGTATATAGAAATCACCTTGAAATTTATCATGTTTTAATTATTAGATTTTAGTGACCATCCCCATATCTATATATTCAGTATATTTCATGTTGAAGGTATATAGAAATCACCTTGAAATTTATCATGTTTTAATTATTAGATTTTAGTGACCATCCCCATATCTATATATTCAGTATATTTCATGTTGAAGGTATATAGAAATCACCTTGAAATTTATCATGTTTTAATTATTAGATTTTAGTGACCATCCCCATATCTATATATTCAGTATATTTCATGTTGAAGGTATATAGAAATCACCTTGAAATTTATCATGTTTTAATTATTAGATTTTAGTGACCATCCCCATATCTATATATTCAGTATATTTCATGTTGAAGGTATATAGAAATCACCTTGAAATTTATCATGTTTTAATTATTAGATTTTAGTGACCATCCCCATATCTATATATTCAGTATATTTCATGTTGAAGGTATATAGAAATCACCTTGAAATTTATCATGTTTTAATTATTAGATTTTAGTGACCATCCCCATATCTATATATTCAGTATATTTCATACTGAATAAAGAAATCAATTGGAATTTATAATTTATTTTCATTTTTTTTTTTTTTTGTTTTTTACTTTTAGTGCTTATCCTCCATTTCCATAATACCAGCATATTTTATACTGAAACAATATAGAAATCACCTTGAATTTATCTTATTTTTGTAGCTTTCTGTGATTAGCCCCATATCTATATTATCATGCTGAATAGAGAAATCAATTGGAATTTCTTTCTTTTTTTTTTTCTTTTTTTTTTCTACATTTAGTGCTTGGTCCCTATTTCTATAATACGAGTATATTTCATAGTAAAACAATATAGAAATCAACTTGAACATGTTTTTTTTGTACTCTTCAGGGATCAGTCTCATATATGTAATACTTGCATATTTTATGCTGAAACAGTATAGAAATAATTTTGAAAATTAATCTTTATTATTTTTTATAGTCTATACTGGTCAGCTCCATGTTTATAATACCAGCAAATTCAAAGCTGAAGCAGTACATTTATCAAATGAAAATCAACTTGAATTTGTCTCTTTTTTTTTCCCTCCAATTTCTTTTGATTTTGCCTTGTGCTGTTTCCTTAACTGTTCTTCTTAGTCATCTACCAGTTGCAGTTATTCAGTACCTGGGGTGATCCTTACTACATTGGACTCAATGGACTTCAGTTTTATGATTCATCATTCAACCAGATTTTGCTGGAGGAAAACAGTAAGTAAAATATAAATAAAATCATTTCAATAATGAATCAGACAAAAAACAAAATTCCTAAAACAATTTGTTGATGGAATTGTAAAATTGTCTCATAAATAAGATTTGGAATGTATGACCAATGGAATTGGTTTTATTTTTCTTTATTTTGTGTTTTAGAACCATAATTTTCCCACGTCCTGGGTATGACAATAAACTGCATCCAGCAGCAAAGACTCTGATTGGGAGGTTTTGAGAAGCATGGAACCATCTTTTAACTGCTGTTGTTCCCAGATAAACCTGACTTAGGGTAGTAGCACCTGTTAGGGTTCCAACTATGGGCAAATAGTTACCCCCACCCCAAAACTGCGGTCAAAACACTATGAAAGTATAAAAATACATTTTTATAGTGAAAATACCAGCAATACATTTTTGTAGTAAAAAAAATACCATCAATATATTTGTGTAAAAAAAAAAAAAAAATTATTACCAGAAATAAATTTTTGAAATAGAAATTACTAATGCTCCTATGAAAATTAAATTTCGACATTAAGTAATCAATAAAAAGTTGATATGCCACTAAATAAACAAACAAAAATTTCCTTATTATATATTAACTTACCAGTACTGGCATCAATGTCAAAAATTTTGTAATGTAGAGACAGTATTGAGTTCAGATCTTACATTGTCATTTAATATAGAGACAATGCATAAATGGATGTGACTGGGAGTGATCGTAAAGGGTAAACATTTCTTAGAGCTGCAAAGGATAGGAAGTTGTGGAGAGCCATGATTACCTAAATTCTGAAGGAATATGGCACAGAAAAGAAGAAGAATAGTCTGCACAACTAGCTTTTTAGCTATTGCTCCATGACAAATCACCGTTTTGTTTTACTATGCTAGTTTCATCTATGACAAGACAATGAATGTGGAGTATCCAATGAGGATAGAATACCTTACAGTAGTAATGAGTTACAAGAATAGCTTGTTAACCATTACTTCATGGCAAGTCACCCTGTTGAGTTTTACTATGCTAGTTTAATCTACAAGACAATGTTGGATGGTATTCTCTACTGTAATAATGGCCTGCAAAATATTATCTGTGTATCTTGTACATTTATAAGTAGGTACCTCTACTTTCTCACTGAAAAAACAGCATAGCATGATGAAAAAAGGCCCGAAACTTAATAAAAACGTTTTATTGTCAAAATTTTTGTTATTATTACCAAAGTATTTTTTTTATTATTTTATTGAATTTTTTAATCAGCACATTCAAAAATCTTTTTTTATTTTTTTTTTTTTTTATGTCTGGTCAATGTAATATTTATGATTAGTGTTTTTGTGCCTTTTTTTTCCAGGTGAAAAACATTGATTTGGAAATTCTTGCAAAAATCAAATAATTGTTGTATTTGAATGAAACTTTCAGGACTTATTCACAAGGGAATGAAATTATTTTTGATTTTTTTTTTTTTTGGGAAAATCTTTGTAAATAATTTTTTTTTACATATGTTACCCCCACTTTGAGAAATTGCAATCTCAAAATTTGTTTTATTAGTTAAAAGCAGAACTCCCTGGAGAATTTAAATCATTTTTTTTTTAAATACAGGATCTTTCCCGCCCAATTACCAAAAATCTGCTCTGAACAGTAAAGTAAAAAATGCAATAAATCTATGCCATTATTTAATTAGAAAAGCTTTTAATTGCTTTTATAAATAAGATTTATTAAGGACACTATTGTCTTAAGAAAAATTTTTTTTCAATGAATAATGAATTTTTACGGGAATTGTTTTCATTTTCAAAATTTTAATTATAATAATTAATAATATAAATTGTTTAAAATTCTGAATTACTTCAATCCGGTTAGGTGATATTGTTATTAAGTGAAAACTATATTTGCAAATCAAAAATCAATAAAAGTCATTTACACCCAATATTTTTTTTTAATGTTTGATTGTATTTTTTATGTATATAATATATTACATAACTTGCCGCTGTTTGAAAGTATGGTCAACCATACATGACATAATCAGAAAATTGTAGTGATGACTCTAGTAAATTCAATTTCAACATTCCTAAAATTAGATTACAGAGAAAATTTTCAAACATTTTTAAGATTGCTAAGTACTTAAAAATGATATAAAAAAGGCACTTACCCATCATTTTCTTAAATTATGTTTTAACAGATTAAGTCTCTGTAGAACAACAGTAAAAGTGATGACAGCACTTGTTAAGTGATCTACAAGCAACAGTGATAAGTATGTAATCACTGCTACTGTTTGTTTTAAAAATCCATTTCTCTATTATTTTAAACAAAAGTAAATAATATTTTTTTCAAATCAGATTCATTATACTTTAAGTCAGCTAATATTTCTCAAATAAAATTTCAGAAAAGTATATTTGATTTTTGGAAAATTTTTAAAACCGAGAATTAACTTTTGTTTACAAATGTGTCAAAAATGGTCAATATTTATCAATTTTTATCAATTTTCTGAAATCGACCAAAAACTTGAGAATATAATTTCTATTTGAAATACACCAGAGTATTTTGTTTACTGGAAATAGTAAATCTAATTTAGCTTTCAACTAAAGCTAAAATGAAGGCTTCAAGAATGCTTTTTCATTTTAAAAATTCATTTTAAACTTTACGTATTGAAAATTTAGTGGAGTTACCTAATTTATAAGTCAACCATTCATTTATGCAATGATTATTGCTGCCTTTGCTACATGCTTTGAGGTTCTTGATAAAATCCAAAGAGGAATTGACAATGTTATAAGTCCTGACATCTCAGTTTCAGTCATTTTCTCACTGCCATAATGTAGCCTCCCTTTGTCTCTTCTATAAATATTTTCATTTTGATCTTTTGTACCTACAAAGTGCCTCAACTTTACAAATTTAAGCATAGTATTAGATTAGTAACCAAGACTCATAATTTCACTGTTGAAATTACTAGTGGTAACTAAAAGTTCTATGCTGGCAGTTTCTTCTCTTGAATATCTCACTTGTAGACTTGTGGAACTCTCCTCTAGCTTTCTGCTATCCTGTCAATTAATTTTTTTCAAAATTTAAATGCAGAGTCAATCATTATCTTCTGTCTATACAAGCATATTAGATACTATTGTTCACTTCAATGAAAATGTTCTTTATTAATCATTTAAGTGTTTATAGCATTGATACCTGGTATTGTGTGAGCAAGACTCTTTCTTTTGCTTCAGTGCACTGTGGACTTGTTTCTTTTGTTTAGAAGATTTACATATTCTATAAAATAGTATTAGTGGAATTAAAGCAGTCTTTTGTCTCTAAACTGTTATAATTAAATAATATTTGGTGATGCCTGCACTCAAAAGTTTTGTTAATATTCTTTGCTATAGTACCTAGACTTTATGAATTTAACCAAATTACTACATTGGTTGCAAGATTTCATCAGGTCACAGTTGAATTGGCTAGATGTAATCATATGTTTTATGCTAATCGTTTCTTTTCTTGCTTGTAGAACTCTCTTCTGGCTTCTTGCATTCCAGTCAAGTTTGATTTTCAAAAATTTAAATGCAATATCAGTTATTATCTTCTGTCTTAATGTCTGTTCTTTTATTGTTCTTGCTCCATAATAATGTGTTTCGTTTTCTTTTTTTTTCTTTTACACTCAGTCATCCCTCATGTCTTAGTGGCTTTACTGCATTGTTAGGGGGGATAAGATTAAAAAAAATAATAGCTCCAATTTAGAAGAAGAGATCAGAATTAAACTGTATACATGAAGAAGTGATTGAAGTGCTAATTTAGCAAGTTTGACCACTCTACAACTCAGGGAACAAAAATGCCATTTGAAGTATCAGACTAAAAGAAACAATCCTAAGAGAGGTTTTATTAGGCAAGGATGTAAGTTGGAAGTGACTCTGCCCATATGGTGAGCCACAGGAGAGATTTGATCAAGTGGAGATTTAAAATGTTAACATGGTAGCAGGAAATAAATGTATTGGTTATATCAGTATGTAACTCAAGGAAACATGCTTATTGGATGAGTCTCATTCTTCCAAATGATGAAGTAATGACTAATTGTTGGTTTCAATCTGGGGGATGAATACGAAAAGTCCCCATTCCCCAAATTTATAGATAAATCATACAGATGTATACTGAGATTTTTTTTTTTATTATTATTAATGAAAAGGGGACAATTTTTTTGTCATAAACACATTTTTCTTCTTAGCTTGGTCACTTTACTGTATCCCATTTCTATTTCTTTGACTGTATCCCATTTTCATATGAACACATTTCTTTTTTACTGTCTTATATTTGCTTTACTTTGCTATTGTTTTTTTTGTTGATTTATATTACTGTAGTGAAAAGTTTGTAAAATTGTAATTTCTTCTGGCTTGTAATCAATTCCTGCAATTTACTTCCTTAAGTCAAACACTCCACTGACTGCAATGCGTGTCTTCTGTTTGATACAACAATTACCATTCTACCTGTCACCTCGTTATGCACTTTTTATATCCTCATTGATATCCAAAATTTACATATGGAGACTATTGCAAGAGTCTGTCCAACTCCAGGATCTATCTATCTGTTTTAAATGTGTGACCTGCAAAGCCACCATTTTCCTTTTGGGACAGTTTACATGCAAGACATGTCCAAATCCATTTTCATCCTGGAGGTAAGCCATTTTCACTAGTGTTACATTGACTATAGCAAAAAATGCATGCAACCCTGGGCCTCTTTGCCCGCTATGGGAGTTCACTACAATTACATTGTTAATTTTTGTATTATTTTGCTCTGTTCTTATTTTTATTATTGTTGCTATTGGGAATTTTTGTCAATTCCTGCTTATTAAACATTAGTGAGAGCTGATCTTGCTAATTGATGCTACTTTGTAATGAGTTTGATCCTCACAAAGTGTTCCACATTTGCAACCTTATAGAAAATGTAGCAAAGCTTAGCAAATAACAATACATTTTGTTTTCCTCTCTCAATACTTTTTCAACACTTTTGTAGGAAGGCTAACATTATTTCAGTTGTTGGTGATGCCTGCACCCAAAAGGATTAACATTAGCCTAAGTTTGAATGAAGAGAGGGTCAAAATTAAACTGAATACAAGATGAAGTGGTACAAGTGTTGAGTTATGTGAAATTGACCACTTAACAATCAAGATGTAGGGACCCAAAATGCTATATAAATTATCAGACTAAAAGAATCAATTCCAAAAGAGATTTCTCTGGGCAAAAATAGAAGTTAGAAGCTTCTCAGTCGATGTGGTATATGATTGAGCCACAGGAGGGGGGTCTATCAAGTGAAGATTTTTAAAGTTATAGTACTGGGAGGAAGCCACTATATTGGTTGTGTCAGTATGAGACTCAGAGGAAAACTATTTATTGAATAAATGAAAAAATAAGTATTTCCAACTCAAGGGACAATATATTTGTATGTCTCATTGAAATAAGGGACAGTGAGCTAATCTATCAAATCTTGGTGGTTTTCAGTGTTATAATTTTTAATATTTGTTAGATTTTCAAAATGCATGATTAAAACATGTTATCATTGCTTACTTCCCTTTATACCTACATCATTTACTCTTAGGCTCTAATCAAATTGCTAAGGTAGTTACCATGTTCAATGTAGGAAATCACTTGATTTGAATAACTAAGTAATTTAATTATAAAAACCATCAACAAAACTTGTATATAATGCTAGCAAATGACCAGATTAAAAATGAATAACAAAACAGAATTATTTTTTAAAATTTCATTTTAAAAGCTGAAAATTCACATTGGCTATCTCCATTATAGAAGAACCACTAAGATGACCAACATATGCTAGTAGATATAACTAATACAACCTGCATACTAACTAGACTGCTGCAATTTTTCTCCTTAGCCCATGCATACATAGGCTCCCACTTTATACACAATCTTGTGCCACATTCCATTCAGCATTCATTGGCTGAGCTGCCAGTGCTATTTATGAAATCTTTCTATTAAAACAATTTTTCATCAGAATAGATTTCTCAAGTTAAGTATCTTTTATAGTTCTTTCCAGTATTGATGGAAGTTTCCTTCCTAACCTTTTGTTTGAAGTAGTGTGGAATGTCAGCATCTTGATTATGTCAATATTTTCTTTTGAAGTCACATTTTTTATTATTTGCTAATGTTCTTTAGTTTCTATTATTTGGTAAAGTTCTTCATTTGTGATTCTATAGTGCCAGTCCATTAGTTTCAAAGAAAGATAGTCCTCACTAAAATACATAGTTATTAGTTGAATGTTTATTTCCAGTTTTCATCATATAATGTTTGATGTATGTGACTGAACATTACAACTGAATTAAATGTATAGACAAAGGATGAGATCATGTTGAAAAATCAACATTTGTGGAAAATGTTTTTTTTTATCATTAGTTTCTGAAATTATTGATGTGTCTACATAAAACTTTAATCTTGTGAATGTTCTTAACTTATTTTTGGAAAGAAAAATTTGTCAATAAAACCAGTTTATTAGAAGCAGTGTAAATTTATACTTTACACTTTATACTTCTATGCTAGATTCCAGTAAAATGACTGAAGCATCCCTAACTGGAAAATGAGGCTTGGGTAAATTGTTGACACTTGACACATGTATGTTTGGGTCCCTACTGTAAAATCAACCTAATAACAAACAAATGACATTTTTGCATGTTTTAAAATTATTAATGTAAGCTCAGTCCCAGGATGTTGTCCCTACACTCCAAACAATATGTCTCTCTCTCTCAGGAGGTAGTTGGAGTCATTACCTAACACCTGGGGCATGCCTAGCCGGTGTATGTGTGAGTTACCACTTGCCCTTCTATCTTTTCATTTGAGTGAACCCTAGGATAAATACTAAGATAAAATAACATTTATTTCTTGTTACAATTTTAATCTTTATGCACATACACCCATTGATAGACAGCCTACTTTATATATTTAATTAATTTTCAGGATTTTAAGTGAGCACGGACAAACTGGGTTTTATATATTAGCTTGATCAGAGTGAAAGAAATAAGGATATTTCATGTTTTGCCTGAAATACAAAATAATTAAATTGTTCAAGAGAGAAGCATTTGCTGCTATAATTTTAATGAGCAATTTCAAATGCAACATTTTAAAAATGAGAAGAAAAAAAGAAGAAAAACGAAGAAGCCAGTTGATTGCAATTTAATGAAATACTTTTCTTTTTTTCTGGTAAATTTTGTGAATTGGATGTCCAATTTGTTTCTGGCAATGTTATCAACCATAATCATTATTCTGAACAAGAAAAGCTTTCTTTTAATATTCTTGTCCATTTCAATAATTTATGATTCTTAATTTTTATTATTTATTCTTATTACATATATTTATTTTACTTATTGTTATTCAGGTGCAATTATTCCTTCATTATCATCATCTGTATATAGATTTTATTATTTTGATTATTATTTACAACTATGTTTATTAATTTATCAATTTGCTCTTGTTTCTGTATTAATATTGTTGTTGTCTGTGTTTACTTGATGAAGATACCATAGGGTTTTTTTTTATCTAACTTGATAAATAATTTCTTGTTAATTTTATAACTTTGTATTGATTTAATTTTTTAATATTTATTTTTGATATTTTTGCAGTGAATATCATTATATTTCAAGACCATCGTTCTTATTTGTAAACTTTTTTTAATTATTAGGTGCAAAAATAATGACGGTTTTTGACGTATTTTTTAACATCAAAAACCGTCATTATTTTTGCACCAACCTAATACATTTTTTTTTTTTTTAACTATTTCTTTCTTTTATAATCTTAATCCTTTTTATTCTGCTGGCAAATATTTATAAATTTGACCAAACATTTCATTATTTTTTATTTTGGTCGAATTATTGTTTTTTTTTTCTTTCATTAATATTTTATTAGTATCTTCATCATCTTTCTTGTTCTAGCATAATTAATTTATTTGCTTTTATTGGGAAGCCACTCACCCCCCCCCCCAACACACACACACAGAGACACTGATTAACCGTAAAGAATTAGTGGATTCAAATAAGCCAGAGGTGTGAAGAACACATTCATTTCTCTTTAAATGATAATTAGTTTATTAACTCAACAAATACTAGAGTAATGGCCTTTTCCTGCTGAAATAACCTTTGTAAAAAAAAAAAAAAAACACAAAGTAGAAAGTTGAAGAAGTCTGTTCACTATTGAAGGGGAGGAGAATTAATAATTAGAAGAGGTGTAAAGAGAGTGAAAAGAAAAAAGGGAGGTAACAGAATTAGATTTGTATCATTTGGATATGTGAGTAGTGTAACATATATCAACACAGAAAGTGAACTAGATGAGTCGAGTTCAAATTCCAGCCTTGTCTTCTACATTCATTTCTGCACAAACACTCATGAGGAAGACATGAATCTATCTCTTCTCCCACCAACTATGGGTTAAATAGAAGGGTAGACAGAACACAACATTGGATAGCAATCAGTCTAAGTGAATAATTCTGAATTACAAACGAAAAGTCATTGGAACACCACACCACTATCTTTCATAAGAATGCCTGGCAATTCACAGATAATAAAGAAAAAGGTAAATATGAAGAACCATGATCTAAAGGAATGTGATGTTTATTACTTTACGTTTTTGAAAGTGTTAAGTGATTTTTTGTTTCAGATTTCTTGCTAGAATAAAGTAATCACTTTAACATTTCTGCTAATAGGTTTTCTCATTTGAGCATCTCTCACCTTTATAAGATTTGTCAGTCAAATATCATCTCCATAAAGTTTTAAAGATAACATTTTAAAAATAGGATTAGGATTATATTTTAAAAAGCTGTTGTAAGCAGTAAATAGCTGGCAAGGATTCATCCACAAGCAGAATGAATTCTATTTATATTTGTTTAAAACATTCTCACTCTTAAGTAGGATCACTTAAATATCTACCCCCATTAGACCAAAATCTAAAAACAATCCATGATTGGGGTGCAAGAAATCAGCTGTTGGAAGTAATTCAGAAGAACAATGAAAATAAGAAAACAATTTTCCTTTAAATGCTATCTTCTATAAGGATATAGGGGATCATGTCTCTCCACATATTTCTTTTCATTTCTTTTTTATCTGTAAATTCCCATGTCATTGTGAGCAAGATAATAGAATGGTTTCACCATTGTTTTCTCTATTGTTTTGAATTCACAGTAATCTTCTTCCCAGGCTGGCTGCCATCCAAGTAGTCTATCCTGCTATTTAACGCTTAACACATAACTAGTGGCAGTAGAAGAGAGGGATTTATGCCTTTCTCAAATACATCAGTTGAGGTTTGAAGTTGAATTTGGCTTGTGGCAACAAAATGTGGTTTTACAGAAGGATGCTGAGAATACCATGAACTGAACATGTGAGTAACAATAAAGTTTTAAGGAAAATGGAAACATAAAAGACACTTTCACTGTGCTGATAGAATGAGACACTGCATAGCTTCTCACAAGTTTGGTTCTAGGGATTGCTAGTGGAACTTCAAGAATGTGTTGCTCAATAGCAAATCCTCAGTCCCTCCTCTCTTCAGTCAATTTGAAGTATTGACATCTACTGCAGATAAGAGAGTGTGCTTTGCCCACTCTTAACTCATCTGGAGTGTCTCTGCCAGATTTTTCCCTTAGAATGGCAGCTTTACTGAGTGGCATACACATAACCTCGCTACTGGTTTTTGGCAAAGATTAGACCACCATAACGCTAGTAGATACAACAGGTTCTTTGTCGTCATCCAAAGAAGTGTGCTCCTGAGCTGGCTCCTGTTCTCTCCAAACTTTACAACAAATGCCTTGCTGCTTCCTGCTTTCCAACTCCATAGTTCCTGTTTAAAAGAATTTTGAGGAACCCTCTCACCCCTCAGATTATTGCTCTTACTTATTTTTGGCAAAGAATCCAAGGCCCTAATCAATGCTGAACTGGTTATGCATCTTACATCACACGACCTCGTTTCAAACAAACAACCTGGCTTCCAATTCACCAGGTCTACCACTGATATGTTAATGGCTATCTCTGTTGTTATCTATCAAGCTTTAGATAAGAATGGTGACGCTCAGGCTATGGCTGTAAATAACTTGTAGGCGTTCAACAGGTGTTAGCATGCTGTCCTTCTGTGCAAATCTGACAGCTATGGTGTCACAGGATGTATATTTGGCTTTATCCAATCATTTCTAATCAATCAAGTAATGAAGGTTGGATTGAATGGGCACATTACCAGATTGTTTCCCTACTAATGTAGTGATCCTCCAGGGCTCTATCCTTGGACCAGTACAATTTCTGAAAGTAATCTACCTACTACGCTTGAAAAGAATCCCCAATCAATGGTTAAATGGTGTAAGAAATGGCTTGCAAATTTCAATGCCTCCAAAACAAAACTGTTTTCATTTAATCCCCACAGAGTACATTTTCAGATTTTCAACAGGATGGCTGATGTTGGACTTCAGGAAATCAACACTTTATGCCTTCTTGGACTCACTTTTTTAACTGACAGTGGAGCGACTACATTGAGTCAGTTGCTGTCGACTGCAAGGAAGGTTGGTTTACTATGTTGTGCCAAAAATTTTTTCTCATCAGAATCCATCTTGCACATTTATAAATCTACCATTCATCTGTGTATTGAATATTACTGCCATATCTGGTCTGGTGATCCTATTGTATATCTCTAGATTCTTGACAAAATCCAGAGAAGGGTCTGCAATCCAATTGTTCCTGATTAGGCATCTCCAGTCACTTTCTCACTGATGTAATGTGGCTTCCCTCTGTCTGTTCTACAAATATTTTCATGGCAACTGCTCGGATAAGCTTTTTTTAGCTGGTGACCTGATTACATGTATTTAAGTGTGCCACTAGATTGGCAGCTAGGACTCACCATTTTACTGTTGGACTAGCTAGATGGAAAAGCCACTTTTACTCTAACAATTCTTTTCTCACACTTCCCACCTGTGGAATGCCTTTCCGATTTCTTGCTTCCCTGATAACAGTCTTCAAAAATTTAAATGCATTGTTACTTGCCATCTTCTGTCTCCTTGAACCTTGTTTCTTTTTGTTTTTTCCTGAATCCTCCCATTCTCTTTCACTCTCACTCCTGGTAATCCCTTGCATCCTAGTGGCATTGTCACCTTGCTTGGGGTGAAACAAATTAAAAAAAACTTAGAATAAAAAAGGAGACAATTGATATTTCTAGGATGCATAATGAGAAAAGAGGGAGGCCTTGGAGAATTGATACTCACAGGACATATTTGAAAGCTAGAAAAACAGAGGAAAGCAGCAAATAACTTACCTAATGAGCTTGTTTAAGTTGTTGTCAGAACAGGGATTAGGTGAGATCTGTTAAAATATGTCTTACTAAGAGCTACAAATGACAGGAACTTGTGAAGGAACATGGCATATAGAAGAAGAAAAGATCAATTTTCCATGCCAATAACAATAAATGCTACCAATTTCATGAAACAAGTAGTTAAGAGTAAAATGTGTATAGTTGTAATGTTTTATGTTTTATTCAATGATCTTTGGAAGTCAGTCCTTATTTTTTCATCTACAAACTATAACAAGCATGAAATGGCCCAGCTTGGTTTATAGGCAGTACAATAAAATCAAAATTTACTTACTTTCTGGGTTGAGGAGTGATCATTATTTACATGCCAACTAATGTCCTCATCTTTGCTGTTATTATTATAATGTTTTGGCTGTTACAGGTAAATTAGGTTTAAGCCTCCAAGTTCTCCATACATGGACAATAATCTAGTAGATTAAAGTGCTGATTCATGAATTCCGTAACATAGTAATTGTGAGCTCAATCTCTGTGCTGGTCAGTGTCCACTTGGACTCAGTGGAAACAGGGCGAGCAATAACTGAGTGGTACTAAACATAAACTAGACAAGATATTCCTAGACATGGGCAGTGGGATGAGAACAGTCTACTCCCATAGATTAAATAAAGGGTCCAGTTCAAAGTTCCCTGTAGATTACTGGGATTGATATACACCAAATGAAACCTGCAGGGCTCAACAACCAAAACACTTTGATAACAACAACAAAGATGAGGTTAATAGTCTGAATGTAAATAATCAACAAGATTACAGTTTACTTCCATGGAACCAACTTCTTTAAGGCCATTGCTGTTAACAATTTTTAAACAAAAAAATTAGCAGCATTTCAGCTCTTACTCAATTCATCTTACCCAAAAGGAAGATAATCACCCTATGTATCTGTACATCATCTTTGTGAATGATAATCCTGGTAAATGGTTTGAAATTTGATAAAAAAAACTTAGCAGGATTTCTGCTCTTACCATTTCATCAGTAACACTTAATATGGTTAATTTCCTCACAGAACTTAATTCTGTGTATATGAAATGATTTAAGTTTTCTCTTTGGATAGTGTTCCTCAAGATTTCCAGTGCATTATGATTATGTGGACATTGTTCAAAAATGATTGTTAGAAAATAATTATTTGAAAAATATTTATTCAAATTGTAATTTGTTTGAATAAAAATTAATCAAAAGGACAATTATATTAAATGATAATTATTCAAAATGCAAAATTCTTTATTGCAATAAAACTGTAAAAATTAAAAGAGGAAATATACAAATAATAATTATTTGAATTACAAATATTGTTAATAAAATAATTTAATAAGAAAAATCTCTATAACCTTAAGTTATATGATACTGTATGCAAATAGTAATAAAGAGTATTCATTAAAGGATGCCACTAATTTTTTTAAGTTTTCCATTTATATTGTGGTATTTCTTGGCGCTCTTGATATTTTGGCAACTTGCTCTTACTTTATTTCAAGTCCTATTCTCTTTTAAGAATGTCTAAAAATTTCTATATTGTGGGATGATGGGATGACACTTGCTGCAAAAAAGGCGTATGGTATCCTTCAAGGGTGTTATTAGTTCTAGGTAAATCAGCATTGACTCTCTTAAAGCAAGACGACATACACTCCTGATCAAAAATTTAAGACCGCTTGAAAATTTTTTTAAAAAGACTGTTTTTCATGGAAAAATTTTAAACATTACTTAATTAAGCTTACTAATTTTAAAATCTAAAAGGTTATGTAGACAAAAAGTTATAATCTGAACATTTTATTGAGAAATTGGCATTTTTATAAAATGAGGCATTTTACACTTGATCAAAATTATAAGACCAGAGACAAAAATTCTACAAAACTGTACGAAAAGTGTACAAAAACATTCAACCACCAAATTTAATAATGAGTTCTACCTTCACTGGTTTTGATGACTTCAAAAATTCTTTGGGGCATGCTAGAAATTAGTGTTTCCATTAAGCTGCGAAGAATATTGCTCCAGCTTCTGAAGATAGCTTCACAAAGTTCATTTTTTGATGAATATTGTTTGCCATTTCGATAAACATCTCTTGTCATCCATCCTCAAACATTTTCAATTGGGTTCAAGTCCGGTGAGCATGCAGGATGTCTCAAGAGATGGACCCCATTTTCTTGTAGAAATGTCAAGGTCCACCATGCAGCATGGATTGCAGCATTATCCTGTTGGAATAACCATCCATCCCCATACAAACGATGGCCCTCTGTCACCAACGGTGCTTTTTGTAGCATGCTAACATAACCAGCCACTGTCTGATGACTCTGCAGCACCTGGGAGCTCCATCATCCCTCTGTAAGAAAAGGCACCCCAAATCATTAGGGATCCTCCATGACTATGATGCGTGGAGGCATGTTTATGTTATGCCAATACCATTGGAAGCCATCAAGACCATGTAGATTGAATTTTTTCTCATCAGAAAACAGGACATTCTTCCACTTCCCAATGTCTCATATTTGGTATTCATGACCAAACCCTAAATGGTTCACTTTGTGACGTGGAAGCAGCTGAGGAATTTGTTTGCTCTTTTTATTTACCATGCCTATTTGTCGTAAGTGTCATCAGATGGTTACTGGACTGCAATCACCATCTGTGACTGCCTTAATTTGACTAGAAGAAAGTCCACTGGCTTTCACAACAACTTGTCTTATTCTTAGACTCAATGCGGGAGAAATTTTTTGGGGCCTACCAGTAGACTTTGTGTTTCTCTAATTTGCACTGTCCTTTAAAAAGTTACAAATCACAGTTTGACTGTGATTTACCTTAGCTGTGATTGCTCGCTGTGACAATCCTTGATTATGGAAATCTAGAATTCAAGCATGCTCAACTTCGGTAAATTTGTTTGCTTTGGCATGGTGGCAGTGATTGCTAATCTCTAACTGAACTAAAAACATTAAAATTATCCTAGATCTAACAATTTATACCCCCGGTCTTATAATTTTGATCAAGTATAAAACACCTCATTTTATAAAAATGTCCATTTCTGAATAAATTGATCGGATTATAACTTTTTGTCTACATAACCTTTTAGATTATAGAATTAGTAACCTTAAGTAAGAAAAAGTTTATAATGTATCCATGACATACAGTCTCTTATAAAAAATTTTCAAGTAATCTTAAATTTTTGATCAGAAGTGTATGTATTTCAAACATAGGTATTTCAAATAATTATCATTTAGTATAATTGTCCTTTCAATTAATTTCCTTCAAACAATTTACACTTTGAATAAATGTTTTTTGAATAATTGTTTTCAAACAATTATATCTAATGAATTTTTTGATGCAGTGCCTTACTAACACTATTCTTAGTGTTGCAAATAACAAGGATTAAATTTCTATGATGCAAACATTGAAGCAACTCTGTGGAAACTTCGACATTATTTTCCCTGTATTTCTTTTTTTATTTTTGTCTTGATATGATTACTTTAGTAAAATCGCTAATGTTTCACCCAAGTATTTCACTTCTTATCACTGGTATTTGTTTTCCTCTCCATCAAATAAGAAGCAGGATATGGGCCCATAACCTGTTAGATTTGTGAGAAATTTTATTAGACAGACTTGATGTCAGAATAAGCATTGTCAGTAGTATTATCTACATTGACACCAATATAGCAAACAAATACTTATGTCCACTTCATCCAATATATAGATATACGAGGTCTGTCTGTAACGGTACTGGGAATGCTGAGTGAGCTATGGGCAAAAGAGGGATAAGTGGATTGTGTTATCTTCTAATATGATATTTTGGGAGTATATAACTGTATTATAACTTTCTGTAAACATTCCATTTTTTTTTTTCCATACGTTTGTGGTAGGACAAATTGTGGTCTCTTTCACCACAATAATGCACCTGCTCACAATGACCTGAGCATCTGGCAGTTCCTGGTCAAGAAGAATGTCACTGTACTGGAACATCCTTCCTAATCATTGGATCTTGCTCCTTGTGAGTTTTTCTTTTTCCCAAGATCAAAGGGATCATCAAGAGGACCTGTTTTGAAGATGTGGAGGTCAGAAAAATCGCCATAATAACAGTGTTGAGGAGCATCCAAGAAGAATCCTTCCAGTAGCGTATAGAAGCATGACAGAGAAGGATGGAAAAGTGCATTAAACTCAAAAGGGGATTACTTTGAAGGGGAAACCCTGTAGTTTGGAATTGAAATAAATTGTTTGTGAGACCAGTCCTGTTACTTTACAGACAGACCTCAGGAGGTTCTTAGCCTTGTTTATTTTTCAAAATCTAACCAAATGACTAAAGATCAGAATTATTTGGAATCTCTTCCTGAATGGACTGAAACATTTTCAGCATCCTCTCTTATTTCAGTTACACATCTAAAAAATATATTATTATATTTTATATCATTGTATAAGAAACATTTTGATAAAAAGAACCAAATAACAAAAATGATGTGTAATAATGAAAATATTTAATCCCAGCATGTCAAGAATGTTTTTTTTTCTACCATGTATTTTGATATTAAGTAAATAACATGAACGCAATAGTTGGTAGCAAAAAGGATTTGAAAATAAATGTTTGCTTCAGTAAACAAAATTGTATCATCAGTGCCTTGGTTGTTCCGTGAAATATGAGATGAAAACTAATCAAAGTTAAAAACATGAGGAATTATAAGAATATCTTAAATATTGTCATCTATTCTTATTTTGTTCACAAAGAAACATTCTCAGGTTCACTGTGTTATAGACAAGCATATGGTTGCAAGAAAGAATTACGACAACAGCAGAAATAGATTTACGTGCTTTATTTCAACAGGAACGTGAGGGTTTGGGACAGCTACCTTGTGGTATAGTTCATAAGTCGGCTTCGGATCTAGGTCGATCTCTCATAGTAGTTCACACATGTTGATGCTGGTTGATGCTCCCCTGCTGACAGCTGCTGACAGTGACAGGTCTCGTCCCTGGCCACCTGTTGACTGCCCGTTGAACTTCCGTGTGACCCCTTTTATAGCATTTTTTTATGGCTTAACAGGCTCGAAAAACGAAGCGAGTGTAATTAGGAGGGAAGCATTTTTATTGGATGAAAAATAAAACACTTTAAATGTTATTTTATTTTTTGACCGGAACTCGTATGTAGGGAACATTTGTAAATGAAGATAATGGTCATTTTGTGACGGGGCTTTGTCCCGTTCACATCCGGCACTCACTCTTGAGTATTTGCCTGTAAATCAGCCGAGATATGTCTTATTTTATTTTATAACAAGGCTCCCCCAGATCTCGGTCTGATTTACAGTGAGCGTTATTCGTGTATATTTGGGTGATTAATTCATGATAAAGTCTCTGAAGCATGTGGGAAGTTGTCCTCATGTTCTTCGTATTGGCATTTGTTTTGGTATGGAATTATTTTCTGAATTATGTGTCCCAGAGGGATGTGGAGGAGAATGATCCTGGTGACTGTTACATGGTGGAGGCAGAGGGATTGTATTAGAAAGATGTGTTGGGTGTGGAGCCAGTCGTCAGATATATGCACAGTGAATCCAGATTGTATCACCATCATCGTTTTGCACCTGACACATCATATTGTTTGTTTTTATAATGGTTTAATTTCCTATCCAGAGCAGATGAGAGGATTGGGCAACAATTGAGTGTGGCCAATGAAGTAAAACCTTGTCATCTACTTGTATTGGGTGCTTGTATGTGAGGCGATTTAAGTTAGTCTAAAGTTTGTGGTCAGCTTCATCGTTGGCTAGGGTGACGTGGTAGTGAACCTGCTTTAGCAGGGCATTAATTTGCATTCCATATGCTCCAGGATCGTTACTTGTGATTTCTTTTCTGTGTAGTGTAGGTAGGCCGATGTTGGGGTGACGGCCGGTAATGGCATAGTGCGGGGAGACACCGGTTGTGCTGTTGGTCGTGGCATTCATGAACGAAATGACAGATTCTAGAACGTCTGTCCATTCACAGTTCCTGTCTTCGCATAACATATAAAGTGTGTTCTTCATCGTGCGATGTTGTCTCTCGATATTTCCTGAGCTTTGCAGGTGCCAAGGACAGTGAAGTTCTTGTGTGATTGACATCTGGTTACAGAATTGTCGATAGACTTCTCCAGTGAAGTGTGTGCCTCAATCAGAGGATACTATGCATGGAATCTCTCGGTGTTGAAGGAAGAACTGGTACAATCCGCGGGCGGCGTCAATAGCAGGGTCTCTCACGCATGGTATAGCTGTAAAATGTCGGCTGAACCTATCCAAAATGGTTAGGATGTAGCGTTTTCCCTTTGAGTTGGGCATTGTGACGACGTCTATAAAGACGAGATCGAATGGTCTCTTTCCTCGTTTTCAGTGGCCAATGGGCACATCTACCATAGTTGCCCTTGCACTTAGCACACGTGTCGCAATAATCGACGTAGGCCTTGATGTCGCAGTTTTTGAATTCCCACCAGTAGCTGGAAAGGAGTTCTTGCATACGGGTAACACCTGAGTGGTTGTTGCCCTCGTGTGCCTGGTAGAGGTATCTGGGTCGTAGTTTGTATGGTACAACCAGTCTTGGAGAGTGTTTACTGTCTCTTATCATCAAAACGAAAGTGTGCCCGGTTCTAGAAAAAATTGGTGCAAATGTTTTTTGAAAAGTGTAGCTCGGTGGTCGTCAGGATCGATATGAGGTTCACTTGGAGTGGGTGACTGGAGGGCACTGATGATCTTTGCCAGTGCGTCATCCTTCTGTTGTTCATTTGCGATGCCGAGGTGGTTTCAGATTTTCACAGTGGGGATGGTGGTGGTGGTGGTGGAGTGATAGGCGAAGAATGCGTTGGTGACACGCTTGTGGGTGCAGGCATTTTGTGGTGTGTGAGTTTTGGGAATGAGCTGTAAACCGTTAAACTCGCCGAGGCACCAAGATGGGATGTATACGCGGAGGTCTGAACCACTTACTTCAAATGTCCTGCCTGCCGGTGTAGGGTCGTTTGGAGCTTTCGTTTTCTTATGTCCACAACCTCTGCTGAGCATGTCAGCCCGTACATTTGATTCACCTTCAACATATTCCAAGACGAATTTATAACATGAAATTTCTTGCCATCGTCGTATTTTGGCATTATTGAACTCTTGTTGGTCCAGATATGTCGACGATCTGTGGTCGGTGAAGATGACGAAGAGGCGGTTGCAAAGGAAATAATCGAATTTCAATATTGCCCACTTTATTGCATATGCCTCTCGTTCCATCGTGGACCAGTTCTGTTCCATGGAGTTGAATGTAAGGGAAGCGACCGCTATGATATCTTTTTTCCCATTGTTGGCTTCTTGCATTACGATTGCTCCACATGCGATGTCACTGGCGTCGGTGGTGAGTGTAAAAAGTTTGGAGAAATCTGGAAACAAGATGACGAGTGGCGAAGAGAGACGATCCTTGACTTTTTTGAAGGCTCTGTCAGCATTTGATATGTTCATGAAGACGTGTCTCTAGGAATTGTCTGATCCACACTAAACGGCTGATAAGGCTTTGTAATTCCTTTTTTGATGTTGGAGGTTTCATTTCCCTGATGGCACGAACGTATTCTGGATCAGCCTTGAATCCTTCGCTGTTTACTATGCATCCAAGGAATTTTGCCTCTGATGCGAGGAAGGAACATTTATCAGGATTCAGCTTGAGTCCGAATTTTCGAAGAGCAGTAAAAAATTGTTCAAGGGAGAGTATGTACTCCCTAAATGTCCTAGCATGGACCAAGTTGTCATCGATATAGGAGGAAATGTTGTCATGGGATGTGACCGTGGCTAGGGCTTCTGCTATGCAACGGGAGAATATTTGTCCGGCAGATGTAAGGCCGAAGGCCAGGCACGTGTATTGATAGCATTGGTCCTTCCATGTAAATGCTGTTTTGTATCGGTCTCGCTTGTCAATCTCAATTTGCCAGTAGCCGCTGCGTAGATCAAGGGTAGTAAAATATCTATTGCCTTTGCTGATTTTGTTGAACAAGTGGTTGATCCTTGGCATTGGGTAAGGCATTCGGTAAGGGTCAAGATTGACTAAGACCTTGTTGAGAGTTCTTTTAAAGTTAGCAATGACATGAATCGATCCGTTTTTCTTGCGTATGGCAAATACAGGGCTATCGTTGCAGTTTTCAATGATACCTTCATCAGCCATACGCCTAATTTCAGTATCTACGTCTGCTTCCAAAGCCTGGATGATCGGGTGTTGTTTCTGGCTGCGAGACTGGCCGTTGGTTGGTATGCGGATGGGTTGGATGAATGTACCTTTGCTGCTGCTTTCTGTGCCGATAATGTCAGTGTAGCGAATGAGTAAGTTTGCAGTGGCCTCTAGTTCGTCTTGGTTCGGGTGGTTTGGTAGCGATAACCCCGTGTTATGCTTTAGCCAGGTTAGCTTTTGATCCAGTGTCTGGATGTTGGGCTGTAGTTCCATAGTAGGCTGGTTTTGGATGATGTCAGCTTGGGCGCCATATGCTGGATCGTTGGTTGACGATGACGGTGATATTATTGCAGCTGTGTGTGTTGTGTATCCTGAGGAAAGTGTGCGTCTGAATTCTATAGTCGCATTTTGGTTGTCGATTAGATAGGAATCGAGCATGTTGTGACATAGGATATTTTGGCCGATCAGGATTGGTGTAGTTTGGGTAGTTACCAGCACATTAACCTTTTTGAATGTGGGTGAGTCTCGACTGCCGATGGTGATGTCGCAAGTCAGTTCCCCGAGGGAGGTGGTGCTGCCATTGATTCCTTTTACTACATCATCGGAGCGGGTCATGAGTTTCTTCGATTCTCTGGGTAACTGAGATATTGGTATGATGCAGGTGGAGCATCTAGAGTCTAGCATTGCGACGACAGAGAAGGTGATGTCCCTGAAGTTGAAGGTGGACTGGACGAGCGGTGAATGGTGAGCGAGTCCTTGAAAGTTGAAGTTGTGATGGCTGACGTAGGGGCATGGTGAACAAGGCATCACATCTTGTCCTGCCCAAAGCGAAAATCCTGTTCCACATCATTTATGGCTTGTATATTATCATTTGTTGCAGCGATATGGGCCTGTGCCCAAGTGCCAGGTGGGTGGTGATATAGGCAGTTGTGTCCATGGTGGCAGGGGCGACCTCTGGGGTAGTTCTTGCACACGCTGATTCGTGGTGTGTGCTGATGGTTTCTGCGTGTCGGATGGTGGCCATGTTCGGGAGGGTTGGTGAGGCCCGTCTGCTGTGGGTTTGTTTGCCTGCTGGGTCGGAGTGGCGCATTTCTTTGGTTTGACCGCTATGGTTTCTGTGTGAAATACACAGTGTTGTGCGAAGTCGTGTCGTTGGATTTTACACAGTGATCAAGGTATCTTTGAGCTTCGGAGGCTATTCCAATGGCTGAATAGTGGTTGTCCATTGTCTTGACAAGATGTGGGTAAAGATTTGAGTTCCAAATTTTCACCTTTTCGCTCATTAGCATAGCGCCGATGATGGAAATAAGTTAGGTCTGTATTTTTGTCTTTTTTGTATTTGTTTTTTATGTGAACGGTTGCCTCTCTAAGGGTGTTTTCGAGTCGACACGCGAAGTCTGTTAATTTTTTGCCGTCTCGCCGTTCCAGATCCCAGGCTTGACTGGAAGTTAGTCATCTGGCTTCCGTGGGCTCCTAATAAGTATTCCTTCAGTTGTTTGAAGGTGGATATGTCCTTTTTTGAGTCAACCATCTGCTGAAAGATACTTTGGTCCAGTAAATCTTTAGCAGATTTGACGAATTCGCATTCCAGGCTGGGATAGGTGCTGAGTTCTGGCGTGACGTGGATTGTGTATGCTTTGTTTAGAGCTGTGATGAATCGGTTCACGTCGTGTCCAGGGTGTAAAGTTCTCTGTAGCTTCAATATGTCGTGTATGGTTTGTTGGCGCATCATTAAGCTGAAATCGTTTGTTTGAGTGATGGGAGGTGTTGAAGTAGTTGATTTTCGGGCAGTCAGCATGTCATTTATGTCGGCTTGAATTTCTTGTATCGTGGCTTCGGAAGGCTGTGTTGGTCCTGTTTTTAAGTTGAATAGTAGTGTTTTCTGTTCCTTGATGAGAGTAAATAGTTCAGCTTGGCTGAAGCTTGTGTAGTCGGACATATTTCTCTTGCTGTACGCTTCTGACACCAGTATTATAGACAAGCGTATGGTTGCAAGAAAGAAATACGACAACAGCAGAAATAGATTTACATGGTTTATGTCAATAGGAACGTGAGGGTTTGGGACAGCTACCTTGTGGTATAGTTCATAAGCCGGCTTCGGATCTAGGTCAATCTCTCATAGTAGTTCACACATGTTGACACTGGTTGATAGTCTCCTGCTGACAGCTGCCGACCGTGATGGGTCTCGTCCCTGGCCACCTTTTGACTGCCCGTTGAACTTCCGTGTCACCCCTTTTATAGCGTTTTTTTATGGCTTAACAGGCTCAAAAAATTAGGAGGGAAGCATTTTTATTGGATGAAAAATAGAACACTTTAAATATTATTTTATTTTTTGACCGGAACTCGTATGTCGGGAACATTTGTAAATGAAGATAATGGTCATTTTGTGACGGGGCTTTGTCCCGTTCATATCCGGCTCTTGCTCTTGAGTATTTGCCTGTAAACCAGCTGAGATATGTCTTATTTTATTTTATAACAACTGTATACAAAAAGAAAAATAGTTAAAGACAGTTTGACAAATACTCATATGATCCGTTGCTAAAGATTCTGGGAAAATGATTGGTTCCTTGTACTACTCCAGTAAGTATCTGACACCATTTATAATGTTCTGTCTTTGCAAGAGCTAGTTCAAGCCATAATAAGAGTACTACTGCAGTATCTGGGCTGAAGCTGTCCTCATAAAATACACATCTTGCTCCTTCTTTGTATGCCCTGACAACGACCTCATTCAGTAACCTTCTTCATTGAGTGGTTCTTGGGCCTTGTACTGAGTAAAAAATTATTTAAAAAACAAAAAACTCTCTTCTAGATATACATGGGCAATAATATATGGTATTTTGCAATGTTCATAAAATTTTGGTGGTTCATTTTATCCTGATTTGATCTGCATTTAACATTTTGGTTACATAATGCTGAAACTTATTCTTTATTTGATGCCCCTCCTCCACAAAAGTCTGGTTCTGAAAAATTGTGTTGTAAAGAGCCAACTGAAATCTGTCAGCAAATTATTAAATATTAAAGACAGGCAAGAAAGTTACAATATAGACAGCAAAAAAGAAGGAAACAAAGTTTCACCAGAAAAATGGAATCACAATAAAAGACATATCTATCAGTTTAAAAACATCTATCAAAATTTTATTTAATTCTTCACTTTCATGACAGCACAATCTAACAACAAAGAACAAAGCCAGTTCTTGTGATCTAAAGCTTCTTTTTTCTTACCTTATTTTCTCCTTTCTCTCTCTCTTCCCAGTTCAGTTTCATCAGAGAGATGAGTTAAAATTCTATTTGGGTTTGTTATATTTCCCTTATTCACAAAAAAAAACTTTCATAAAGTTATAAATCCATCTTCTTGCTCCAGGTATGGGTTAAATAGTAAGACTTGTATCAGGAAAAATCATCATGGTTCTCAAAAAATTGTTAGTCTAATATTCATTCACAAAAAAATTCTTAGAATCCAAAATATGTTTCAGCTTTAAATAATCCACAGTGTTGATGATCCATAAAAAGGGAGGAAAAAATACAATATCAATCAATCTCCCCAGTTCTCTTGCATGAACAGATTTCAAATTCTTCAATTTCATGAAACCACAATCTAATAGCAAAGAACAAAATAGATTCTATTGATATAAGGTTTTCTTTTGCTTGCCATATTTTCTTTCTCTTTCTCTCTCGCCAGCTCACTTGAAGGAATAACTTTAATAAAAGGGCTAAAAGTTGTGAAGAAGATTTATATTAATCAATGAGAATATAGCATAAAAGAAAAAATAAGAAAAAGAAACAGAAAATACTCTGGTCAGGAATGTTTATCACGTTTGACTATCACAAAGAATACAGTATATGAATTTGAAGGGGAAAAAGTTAAAAGTTATGTTGGGAGTTGAAAGTTGGACACTGCCTCACTGCTCACCAGAAATGTTCAAAAGGAAAGGCTTCAAAGAAAAAGAAAACATCAAAGAAGAGAAATTTATGACATGTAAGTAAATTGTATATGGGCTTCAAGATGGCTTTCATGTATATCAGATGCCCAGGCATGCAACTGCCATAAAATCAAAAACTAAGTTGGGGTTGAGAAAGAAAGCTGAAAAAAGGTAAGGAAAACCATTCGTCAACCAATCATTGACAAAATTAGGAACAATAAATATTACAAATTGAAGAAGAAAAGAAAAGAAACATACATTGCTAACTTTTATATATTTGTTTGAAATTATAATCTAAATACTTCTTTTAATTTACTGTCATCTTATCAATGGATTCATTATTTAATATACAGAGTAACCCGGATATAAGAGAGTTGAAGAAGAAGTATCTTATATCCGGGTTTCTCTTGTTTGGTCTATTTTGTTTAGGTAATATGGCTCTAATTTGGGACCAGATAAATTATCTCTTATATCCGGGTCACACAGTATAAGTTATCTTCAAGTAAATATTTCTGCCACCAAAAAATAGAAGCAATTTTTTCTTTCTTCTATAACCGTCCACCTTTAAGTTGTGACCAGATTTTTATGTGAGACTCAGAGACAATAGATGTTTAGGTACCTCCAAGAATTCACAAAAAAATGCTCATACATGCTGAAAAAATTCCACAAATTTTTTAAATTGTTAAAAGGAAAGACCAAACAATTTATTTTATTAAATTATGTTTTACAAATATGCAAATGAATGAAATTATTTTACAAATTTTTCTTTTTTAGAAAATCTTTTTTTAAATTTTTTTTTTACATCATTTAAGAATTGTTTTCATTTTTTTAAAATTTTAATTAGAATGATTTCTAAAGTTTTAAATCTTTTAAAATTCTGTATTGATTTATACTGGTTAAGTCATATAGTCATATAGTTATTAACTAAAAACTATATTTACTAACCATAAATGGGAAAACTTACTACAATTCATCACCCACACCCAAGTATTTTAAAAAGAATTTTGTATTTTTTTTATGCATTTTCAGATATGCTGATTTTTGTAAATATGGAGGTCCAGAGGTTTATCTAAAATATCAGAAAATAAGAGCAGTAACTATAGTAAATTTGAAGCAAAAGTACCTAAAGCTTAATAAAACATTAGTTTATTTAAAATATTTTCCTAAATTTTTAGTATTACTAGGAAGTTAAAAAATTATATAAAAATGGCACTCATGTTATAGTTGTCAAATAATTTTTACAGCTATGTCCCCTATAGAAAGAATTAGTTAAATTTCCCATATATCAGTTTGTCAATAGAGCTGTCAATACCTCATAAAAATGCCCACCTGTGTGTTAAAAATATTTTTCTGTGATATTTTAAACTAAAAGTAATTCATATTGTTTCAAACCAGATTAAATAAACTTTAAATCAGCTAATCTGTCCCAAATAAAGTTCCCAAAAAGTATATTTTATTTTTGAAATTTTTTTTAATAAAGATAATTATGTTGTGCTGAGAGAATTGTAAATATAACTAAAATCAGCCATTTTTAACCATTAAAAAATAAAACTCATTCCAATCAATTTAAATCAATTTTAATTTGTTTTGAAATACAGCAAAGTATTTTGTTTAATGGAAATATTAAATTTAATCGATTGGCTTCAAATTAAAACTAAAATAAAAGTTTGAAGAAAGATTTTTCATTTTTATAAAATTCGTTTTATACCTTAGGTATCACTTTTCTTTGGTTATATATATATATATATATATATATATATATATATTTTAATAATAAATATATATATTTTTCTCACCAGTAGCACAACTCTTAAGTTTCATGAAAAATGTAATCCTCAGGTGCTGATTAAAAACTGATTGTTGCATAATTTAAATATTGATATTTAGACTATACTGTAATGATAGTGGATTAGTTCATTTATTTACAGGAGGAGGAGGTAATAGAACTAATATATATATATATATATATATATATATATATATATGTTTGTATACACACACTTTTATATACCTCCACATATATACATACATACATACAAATATAATTTAATTATCACCAATGTGCAATATTATATATTCATTTATATATATATATAATTAATATGGAGAAACTTCTCACTTAATTGACTGGTGTTGGGAGCACATTGTCATAATGCCTTCACTCTTCAGGGCTTCACTGCTGCTACTGCTCAATTCTTTCATATTCATGGATAGTTTGATATCTTTGTGTGGGTGTTTGATTTTTCACTTAATGGGTGTTGTGTTATCTGTTTTTATCTTTCGGGTTTTTGTTGTTTCTTAAGTGTTATAAAGTTTCTTAGTGATTGCTTTGTATTATACTGACCCCTTTTTGACCATACTCACTTAATTGCTTTATGTAGGATTGGTCTCTTTTTACTGTACTCATCTGACTTCTTTTTACCATGTCAATGTATGTCTGCTTGATTTTTTTTTATGTCATAGTTATGTGCTTGTGTGTGTGTCTGTGTATGTATGCTTAGGTGTTTTTGTGTGTGTGTGTGCATGCTTTGGTGTTTGCACTTGTGTGTGTGTACACTGTTTTTTTTGTTAGATATTAGCAAATATTATCAACAAAAAATATAGGTGGTATCAAATTCTTTCTGATGCAATCACAGTTCAGATGTGCTGGTTATGTCATCAGAATGAGTGATTATTGGATGCCAAAAATCCTCATGTATAGCTAACTTTTTCATCGTATGCGTAATGTGCTTCAAGGACAAACTTGAATACAATTTAATTGCTGCAAACATCCCTATAGAGGAATTCAAACTTGCTGTTGAAAACTGAGCAAACTGGGGAAACACCTGCTACCAAGGTATAACTAACTTTGAAAAGAATCATCTCAACCATCTGAGAGTATTAAGAACCAACACTGAATCTCATGATAATACATCAGCTGATATGACAGTCACCCCTTCAGCATGTGACCTCATGCAGGATTGTTGCCTTATATGAAACATAAACATAAAAACTGAACTGAAAGACAATCATACATCGAAAATGACGAGAGAGTCCATCATCGTATATGTATATATATATATATATAATCCATTTAAGCATGAAACACTGTCACTGCCAAGTGTTGACCTTAATGTTTACTGATTATTTATATATATATATATATATATATATATATATATATATATATATATAAAATGTGTGTGTTATTTATTTCAATCATTGTCCTCAATATTCAAGAAAACTTATTAAAGAAAATATATTCAGGGCAGTAGTCAAAATAGAATACTGTTCAAAATAAATGAACCATCTTCTCAAAATATCCACTAAAGTAACATTTAAAGCAATGTTGGATTCATAAATAAAAATCCATTATTTCCTCATATATATATATATATATATATATATATATATATATATATATATACATACGTATATGTACATATATATATATACATATATGTATATATATATATACATATATATATGTACGTATATGTACCCTGTGTCAGGGTAGACCTAGGAACAACAGCTATTAAGAGGTGGCTTCACGCTCCTCACACAGAGACATATATATATATATATATATATATATATATATATATATATATATATATATATATATATATATATATATATATATGCTGTAGATAAACTGTCCAAATTTAACATTTTTATTTTGTACATTTTCAAATTTGACACTGAACTGAGAATTTAGTTTTATTGTTATACATATAAGATGTTTTATAAAAATAAAATATTTGCCCATGCAAGTATATTATATTTAATATTAAAAATAATCCCAGCATACCATGAGAAAATTCGATCAAGAAATCTTTAAAAATATCCATCAAGATCACGATTTTAGCAGCTTAAGAAGCAGATACTGATTGGAATCACTTGTTAGATTCTCTAGAATTTAAAAAGCCAGCAGCCTATTGGTTGTGAAGTAAGGTTTCCAAGAGCACTTTCAAGGAGGTCACAGATTTGCCAAAGTGACAGAGATAGGGAATTTTTTGCTGAATCATATCTCTCTTACTCTTCTGAACAGTTAAAGGAAACTTAAACAATTCAGTGTTTCTAAAGAATCCATCCACAAATACCTGGAATTTTTATTATATATGATAAAGCATGTTCATTATGAATGAGAAGCTGATAACAAGCAAATGAATAAGAAAAAGGAAAGAAATACATGAGATCACTGCTTGCATAGCAATAATTATTGCTTATATGAATAAGACCAACTTTAACCACCATATAACTGGGAATAGAGGAAGGACTGAAAAGGGAACCAGATGCACAACAGTTGTGGCAGGATCAAAAAGAGCAACTATATGCCTAATAGGTGCTATGCATAATCTTGGATTGATACATCAAGAAAAGTCAATGCAGAATATGAACCATACGTGTACAGTTTGAGTCATGTTGGGAGGGGGTAAGAAATTAAAAGAATGTAACCTCATTGAATGATAAACAAAACCTCTACAGACATAGCTGGAATAAATTGTTAGCATAGGGCCCTACTCATCCTAATTATTGCAGAAAAAGTGAGCTAACCAGTTGAAAAGATATGTAAGACTATAAAAATAATATGTTATAAACCAATGCTCATTTGTACTAATCATTCTTACACTAATTTAAGACATTTAGTGAGCTTAACTTGCATTTTTAGGAATACTGCATTTCAAATTTAAATATACATGTATTATGTATGTAATGTTATGTATAGAATGATTGCAGAGACCAAATGTGCTTAGTTTCAGTTAAGAAACCCTTTGCGATTTGCAGCAACTCAATGTGGCATCATTTCCACAGTTGGTCAGAAGACTGAGAGGGAGTTGTTGAACCATGCCATATTGACAGCTGTCCACAGCTTCCTGATATTTATAAATGCATATAAATAGAGCTCTCCACCACATTATATATATTCTTGATTGGATTCATGTTAGGTGAACCTGGTGGCCACACCTTTTATCAGGAGTCTGTAGAATACTCCTGAAACCAATTCTGGGAATCTTAGGTGCATGGTCCTGTTGGAATAACTCATTGTTGGGGTACTTCATGTCCATGAAAGTTTGCAAAGAACCAGTGGAATGTGTGATTGGTGTAATTGATAATGACTTGGAATATGAAATGGGAGGGTAGAGTTTGAATTCCAGTTGAGTTTGTTGCATTCACTGACAAGAAAATACCCTTAGGAAAGGGTATGAATCCATCACCCCCCCCTCCCAGTATCTGGAAAAATCATCGATATTCTCAAAAAAGTTATTAATGCAATAATCACTTGCAAAAAAGGTATTATTCTTGTAATCTAAAATATGATTCGGCTTTAAATAACTCACAGTTGATAAGCCATAAAAAGCAAATCACTGAATCGATCATAAAGCAGAGCAACATAGTGGTCACCAGTCAGTGACGTGTTTAGGCAGACCAGTTGATCACAGCCCTGTCATAAAAAACACACCTGACACCACTATGGAACTACCATATGCTTGAACAGACATTTTAGACATCAGGGGCTCATCAAATGAATTTCAAACTGAACCCTTTATTTAATCTGTGGGTGTAGATTGCTCTCATTCCATTGCCATGCCCATGGGGACACCTTGTCTTGTTCTTATTTAGTACTGCTTATCCTAGAAATTCAGGCAGAAATAGTTGTTTGTCACCTAACTTTGTTTCAGTTGAAGACAATACTACATATAACTGCAGGTGGATATCCATTGCATTTCTGTATATTGTGTGAATGACTCTCCTTGTTGAAGTGTCAGTTTTAGAAAGGTACTTTGAAGGGAATGGTAGAAATGCTTTTTCAGAGTAAGCCTAAGATATTCTGCTATTACTTTTATCTTTTATGTAATCTGAATTTGTTGGTTTCTCATATCATTTATTAATGTTGTTTGATTGGAGGCTTTCCATAGTTTCTTCATTGTATTACTAAATAATAAGTTGACAGGGAGCCTCAACTCTTTGGCTGTCAGTTTTGTCTCACTTTCCGAGAATAATCTCATGAATATTTACTTACTATATATGCACACACTGTCATGGGAATTTCAATGTTCATCATTCAGTCAGTTCCTATTTTCTGACCAAAAGTGTGCAATTGGTTGTGTCAAGTTGAATATGCTTTGATTTGGGAGTGCTGTTGAAATTTGTCTAGTTCAGTAGTGTTGCAAACAGATATTGAATGATGGAAGAAACAACACACAGTTATACTTGAAGAAATCAATGCATCATTTACTGTATTTACATGTAGACTATTTTCCTCATCTTTTGTTGCTATTATCACAATGTTTTGACCATTGTTCCCTTTAGCCTTTATCAGGTTCTTGCCAATCCAGGTAACCTTCAGTCAAAATTCCTTAAAGGTACCAAGATCAACAAACACCTGACAGAAATCAAGACATTATTCAGTCAGTTAAGCAAAGCATAAATATCTACAGCATGTAGAATATTCTTCCTTTGCTCATGCGATGTTTGATGCATGGTTGGGTGATAATGTCTCTTTTTGATTCATGATTGACTTGTAGTGGGCTGCTGTTACTTTCTGCAGTAGACTGGTTGCCAACTAAGGCTACTGGACCCAGTCTGTCCTGCTATTTAACCCATAACTTGGGTGGAGAGAAGAGATGGATTCATACCTTTCCCAAGGGTATTTGTGCATAAGTTAATGTAACAAATTGGACTGAAATTTGAACTTGGCTCTCTGATTTCTTAATTCAAACTCTTATCTTTTACACCAGCCACACATCCAATCTTACAGAACTTGATATTCCCAAGTGGTCACCCGTCTAGTTACTGACCAGGTTCAATGTTGCTTAACTTTGGTGATCAGATCTGAACCAATGTTTCAACATGGTATGGCCATAAGATGTTGAATTTATTAATCAAATAAGAACAAATAAATTGAACTTATGAAAACACAACCCCCAAAAGTTGGAATATTAGTGTGGCATGATCCCAAAATCATATGTGATTAAGCAGGTGGTTTGAAATGGTATTTGGTGACCTCAGTCATTGTTTCATCATGAACTAAGGTTGTGTCACTATGTTACTCTCCACAGCTGTCTTCAGAGCAATACACTCATCGCACTGTCTCTGTTTTTTACTGAAAATCAAATAGCTGTCAGGAGAAAGGTTTGCAGTTTTAAATAGCACAATGCATATGCTCTGTATTGGCTGCTTTTATTGTCCCCAGTAGGAAAATTTTGCTGACTACTTGCCTGTGATTGTGTGGGTGAGAGTTAAAGAGATTTTCTAATTCTAGCAGTTACAAACCGATGTGAAAATTCTCACTGAGGTCCAAGATTTCAAAGGAATCAGTTAATGCATATAAGGTTTTCTCAGAAAAAGGCTTGACATTCCAAACTATAACAAACTCTGAGGAAGACTGGTGTCTCCATCAACTGAAATGTTATTTTCAAAAGAAAAGTGGGGTGGCTATATCATTTTCATTTTATTTTGGATTGTCAAGGAAATTAGTCATAATGAATTAATAGAGAATAATTACAAAACATTTTTAAAAATTTACATATGAAATATAGCTATAAACATTCATGTGTTTAGTATTATTTACAGTCAGACTAATGTCTTCATCTTTGTTGTTATCACCACAATATTGTAAGCATTGTGCTTTACTAAAATCTAAAAATGTTATTTACATTTTCATTATATTCTCTTTCTTGATTCAAAATATACAAAAATATTTTATTGATGGCATTTCATTATGAAAATAGTTTCAATTCTCACAGCTGCTGATTGGGTACTTGGGAATCCCCTGAGGTGTGCAGACCATACTTTGAGAAATGCTCTTTTCATAGAATATTTATGCATCTCAGAACATTTAATGTAGGTACATTAAAGAATGAGTCATTCCTCTCTATAAAGAATAGAAAAATATCTTTGATGGATGTTAAGAATAAAATAGAGACCTACTTGGTAGCTGAGGTAGTTGCATATTCCCTTTTGGTGCCAGTTTTCAAGCTCATGTAAATGCTAGGTTTTCAAATGCTGATTTTCAAGTCATGTTTAGAGGATTCGTGCAACACAATCTTCTTACCCTATATTTGGCCTTGTATCATATAAAACTCAGTAAATATCAACACTAAATATGGGATCAGTTTATCATACTTCTTACTAGAGTGATCATTTGAATATCATACCGCCTCTAACAAAAACTTTAGGCAGTTAAAAATATTCCACTAAAAGTAGAGAAAGGTTTTAATATATTGACAATTATGTTTTAAATCTGTTATCAATAAATTTCTTCTGACTTTTACAAGCATACTTCTCATGATGTCTGCCATAGTTGATCATTTCATATGTCATATTTTAAAAGGTTGTTTTGTTGTATTAGGTTGGTGAAAAAATAATGATGTAATAATGTTGTTTTTTAACGTTAAAAAATACGTCAAAAAACGACATTATTACGTCATTATTTTTGCACCAACCTAATAATAAGCAAACAACAGGCAATTTTTCCTCTACTAGTAGAAGACTGTCAGCTATGGGTTAATCCTTCATTAGTTTAGGTGTGGAGGATGTTCAGTTGCCCAAACTTATTCTATCTAGCCTTTTAATGTTTCTCCAACCTTGCCTTTAGGAGATGGCTGGTCTCATTCTTGTATTCTTGTCCTAACTGAATGGGATGGAATACACAGTTTTTCGTCATGTTCTCTTCTAAAGGGGTGGGGAACTTAGTTCAAGGAAGTTATCTCCAAAGGATTAAACTGCTTTTCAATACTGTTTTGATATAGATAGATATATCCTTTGAATCTTTTCAGATATACCCCTTCTTTTTGATAGGCAGACTGTAGCTAGTTTATGATTACTGTCTTTGACTCTTTTTTTCACTGCTTAGAACATGAAATTATGTTTGCAGAGTATTTATAACCTTCAAACGTGTTTCTACATCTAGTGGCATGTGTGATAATTATAAGTTATGAATTTGTCCTAGTATTTTAAGCAGTAGACAATCCTTTTCTTGATGTTGTATGGATGGTAAGTATTGAAGTTTAGATATTGTCTGGTGTATATTAGTTTATAAGATACAACTGTGTATATACAAGTACAGATGTAAAGGGATGGGCCCTGATCATTTAAGCATCCCATACCATATCACAAATAAATCTACTAATACAAAACAATGTTCTTGCTTCCTTTTTGGTTGGTGCAAAAATAATGACGTTTTTTGACGTATTTTTTAACGTCAAAAAACGTCATTATTTTTGCACCAACCTAATACAAAGGATTTGGGGTGCTATGCTGTTGATATAGGTATTCAAAGCTGAATAAAAAAAAATCAGCATCCTCTACCAAGTATTTCAAAAAGGAGGAATCAAGATAAACCTTTTCAAAAAAGAAACTATAATCTGGAATTAGAATAAAAAATATCCTGAATCTATCATAAAAATTCATTATATGGAATTAGTAAATACAAACACTTCAAATGTATCGATCAATTATAACAAATTTAGTATATAAGATAAGGAAATTAAAACTAATCATGTTCTGAAATTAGATTGAAATTTTCATATGGATGCCCATGCATGAGACCATAATCATTCAGAAATGTCTAAATTGTATACAACAGCCTTTCTCAGATCAATGTTTAAAAATAGACTTGAGTGAGGAAATCATGTAGGTTTCAGCAAAGATCATACTTCTACCAACATCATGAACTGGCATTAGATTGCAGAAACCATATCACTCGAGAACTTCAACAACAGCAACAACTAAAAGGGGAAGCACATATAACTCAAAGAGAAAATAAATAAAACCTTCTCAAAATGTTGATGTTTCACACTACTTTAGACAAAAAGGAAGCCTCCATCAATACTGGAAAAGAGCAATAGCATTATGTGGACTTCAGGAACCAATGTTCCTGAAAAATTGTTTTATGAGAAAGATTTTCTAAATTTAAACCAGCAGCTGCACTGTCTGCTCAGTCAATAAATACTGAATCTTTCCTTATAAGGAAATTGTTAATATTATCATTGAACACTTAGCTTGTATGAGTTATTATAGCATCTAGTAAATACAGTTGTTCATTTTTCATTGCAAACTCTGTCTACTCCTGTGTATTGAATAAATATTTGGTCAGAAGTTGCAAGAAGTACAAAATCCTGAAGTAGACTGGAAGGTACAATGGCCAAAATGTTGTGACTATAACAATTAAGATGAACATGTCAATCTGAATAAAAAAACATATAATAAAGCTTAGCTGAGTAAATATCCTAAGAGCTGCAAAAGATAAGAAGTTGGAGAGCCTTGATTGCCCACATTCTGAAGGGATTTGCACAAGGAAGAAATATCTATGAATGAGTGTAAACAAGTAAATTTTTTGACATACTCTATTGTCTTTTAGCCTGTTTGAGTATAATACAAGAGTGGAACTCTGCTAATTAATTATAACCTGTGTAGCATGACATATGGGTAGTGTGACAAATTTCCTCTATTGTAATTGTGAACTAAAAAAAAACAAGACAGACAAACAAATTCTGCTTTTAGGTATCTTATTGATTTATTGATTTTTCTATTGCTGATTTTTTTCTTCTTACCAGCCAATGTACTTTTCAAGTCAGCACATGACAAGGAGTGTATCTGTGGATGTTTTTGTACTTATATTGTAGGGCTTATAGGTAACTGTCAGATAAGTACGATTTAGTTAAAACATTAACTCATGACCCTAGAGATAAGTTTTGAGTTGAGAAGGACAGCGTCACATCATGCCAGAAAGTGTGTTCAGAAAATACCGTGTATACTCAACTATAGTTTTTATGAACAGTTTTTTAACTCAGAAAATAGGGATTATACTGTACACAGGTAATTTTTTTTTTTTTTTGGAGTGGTTAAAAATCATGCTTTTTTGGTGACTGGTTGCACTATACACTGGTAAATTTTTTTCTGGAAGGATTAATATTCAGGGATCACACTATACATGATGCTGGTTTCACAGAAAAGATATAAAAACAAATCTAAGTTAAATTTATTAAAGTGTTATTATCAAAAATGTAATCACTGCATTTTCAATAACTGTACCACAGACAGGAATGCAAAATTTCTATTCCCTGTTTAAATAAATCTGTGGCTTTCTTTCAAAAAATGTTTGAAATGCTGTTTTCAACTTCTTTATTTCTGAATGTTCTGCCACTTCTGAAATGGTTCTATTGCCCATATGGTGAGTATGGAGGATGTGGTAGAACCTTCCATCTTGAAGATCTTATTTTTTGGGGATTTTTTTTGCTAAGCCACTTCCCAGTATAGCTCTTAAAAAATACATTAGAAAAACTTGGGCACCTCAGAGGGATAAATGCACAAATCATGCATGAAAAATAAAATTTTATTGTCAAAATATGCATCATAATCAAAAACAAAGATTAAAGAAAAATACAAGATGGACTTTATGTGATAAAATTCTTTACAACCGAACATTTTTCATACATTCATTACTTTAAAATCTTTATTTTCCAGTAAAGATAAAATGGTGTACATGGCAACATCAAATAAAAGAAAACAAAAAAATGAATATTCTTACTGCAATGTCTTCGATAATAAACTTACTTAAAGACAATCCAAGTGTAAAAGGAAAAACTATAAAATTTTGAATAAACGCAAATTTTCAGGGTTAAAACTTTCTTTTTAAAATAGATAAGAAAACAGCTTAATCTCTCTAAGCTTAGTACTGGTTTCAGTAAAACATGAAAGATGTGGCTACAAAGTTTTTACTTGCTATCACTTTGAAATAAAACAAAATCATTATCTATTCTCCAGCCTTCTTTTTTTTTTTAATGTCTTTGAGATGACAAGTTGTTGCTATTGTCCATTGCTTCAATTTGATTCACTTTCCTCATCATTGTTGTTTTCATTCACAAGTTTTCATTCTCTTTATCATATGACCTTCATTCTGTATTACTTTCTATAAGTGTGTTTGCAAAATAATTATGTTTAACTAGAAAGGAGATAAAAACAACTTGCCAAAAAGGTAATCACCTTGATTTTCAATAACTTGCTGCCCAGCATGAAGGCAAATTTTCAAATCCACATTTAAAGAAATCTGGGATTTTCCCTGATAAATGTTTGAAAGACATTTTTCAACTTCTTTGTTTCTGAAATGATCAAAATAAATGAAAATCTAGATTGAGTATAGAGCATGTGATCCTAAAGATCTTTTTCTGTCAGCAATATTGAAAATCTCAATAACCAGTTATGGGGCCCTGCAACCAATCAGAAGAGACCTTATCCTCATAGATTTACACCAATAAGATGCCATTGAATGAGTTTGTGTTCTGTGTGGCTGTTGGATTCACAATGATGTTGGATGTAGGGATTTTTTGGCAAAATATCACACTACCCAGGCCTGTTAGATTACTTATTAGACACATTCGTTTTCTATCTGATTTGAATTCAGTTTTCTGTAAAACTTTAATACTTGACTAATCATGGCAATATGGGAGGATTTTGGAAAATAAATTCATAAATTCCTTGACCATAGTTTTAATTGGGGATCTGAAGAATATTTATATTTCATTATGTTACTCAAAAGGTTAGCTGAGAAAGTATCTAACAGCTTTTGATTTCTCAAGAATTGGTTATGCAGTCTTGATGTAATTTGTCAGTCAATCAAATGAGACTTTAGTGTAAATGTATGAGTAGACACTCACCTGTAGCCTTACACAACCAGCAGTGATGCCATTGAGTGAGTTTGTATACTGTGTGATTATTGCACTGCCAATGACATCTCATAAAACATCAAAATACCCAAGGCTGTCAGCCTCACCTGCAACTTCTGGCTTTTATTAAAACTAAAATCACCTTTGAAAAGGAGGAAGGAGATATTAGACTGTAGATGATATTAAACATTAAGAAGAATGTGTCGAGGCAACTGATGATCATCATGAAAAAGAACTTTGCAAACTGTTCCAAAAAATGAAAGGGGCACTGAGATAAGTGTATAAGGAGATAAAGAGAGTACTTTGAAGGGGGCTAGATTACTGTTGCCCTAGGGATGCTATTTATTGTCAATATTAAATAGCAGGATCCTTTCTAGACAGTTTGTACATACATACATTATTTTTTTTTTTAATCACTTCACCCCAAGCAAGGAGACAATGCCACTAAGATGCAAGGTGATGCCGGGAGTGAAAGAGAATGAAAATGCTTTAGAAGGGACTGAAACAAAGGATAAAACTCTACTCCTGTTCAAAAGACCAGTGTAAACCATACAAAAGGTGAACCTATAAATATGCATAAAGAGCATTATAGCTGAGATGCTAGTATTGAAAAAATAGTAAGTATAGTGAATTTAATTCACAAAATGCTCCAAAATTATAACCTTGTGTCAGACTAAGTTTGATAATTCTTCCAGTTCTTAATGCAATTTTTGTGAATTTCTTTGAAATATGTGAATTACTGTAACCTCTTGGGAAAGAATGCTTTTTCTGCACTTTTATATTTGGAGTTGTCTTTCTCCTAAACTAGCTACCACTCAAGGCTAGTTTATCATCATGCCCAGGACTAAGCTTTTGCATAGTATGGAAATAGGTAATTATTGGCCATTTAGGGTCTAAAAGCCATCATTTGGTTCTGGAATAGTTATATATTGGTCATTCATATTTGATTCTATTAATATATGCATTTACTTGGTTCAAGGGTAGGTAAATATTGTTTGTTTATATCTGAATCTGTAATCATTTACTTGATAAGTGGCCCATATTAGTGGCTGGGGTTTAACTCCTTTGCCAGGTAAACAGTCAAAGGGACACACATCCACAAACAGATGTTATTATATATCATTAAATAGTGAAGTCTCTATATGTCCACTTATCATAATAGTATCTCCTAGACCTGTTTCCAGTCCTTTTCTCTTTTACATTTAAGGGGATTTTACATAATAAACACACACCTACACCAAAAGAATACGGACTTGTATATTTTATACTCCATAAGGCAAGCTGCATTTTCAACATATCAAGAATGAAGTAGGTCAATGCCTTAATACCTTGCACGATATAACCTAAAGCATTCTGGGAAGATCTAGAACTGTAAAATGAATAGCTAGCCTATATAAATAAAGCAAATTTTTTTCTCTTATTTTCATTTTTGTCCTCTGAATCTTACTTGCACATTTAGTTTTCAGTCTGTTTTTGCACTTACTAGAAACTTACAAACACATAGACATGAGCATGACAATCTTTGTTCTTTAATCAGCATTATTTAATCAAACATTAGACTATTGTACTGATGATCAGAGGTTTAGTATGAGAGTGTTCAAGAAGTAATTATGTATTAAACTGCTATAAATTATGAGCCAACCAAACAAGGTAAACTCAAGGTTGGATGGTAGGAAACTGCCTGCTGATTGAGCTTATCATCTCTTCTCTCTGATAGTGTGTTACTTGTAGTTCATTTTGGAGTTTAATTGGGGAAAAACTTGAAAAAAATGGAAATTTGTCTTCCTCTTGAATTTTCGCTTTGGGAACTGAACAGAATATGCCAACAACTGCAGCAGTCTTTCAATCTGGAATGCTAACCTTTCATTTTTGCATCACATTGTTTTGGTTGATGAAAAATGTGTTTTGCATGTCAACAGAAAGTAGAAAAGACAAAAATGAGAAGTCTGTGCCAATCCCAAAAGCAGGATTCCCTCCTGTGGCAGACATAGTGAACCAAAACCATAGTCGAATTATAGAAATGGTGAACAGGATTTGCCTTATTCTTGACGAAAGAGTTTGTCTTTGTCTGGCATGTAGGACTTTGATTTGAGAGAAGGCGAGTATGTCGTTTTGTCAAAAGAGACCCTTCTTTGTTGTCCCACAAGAAATTGGTTCATTAGCAACTGTGTATAATATTAGCATGGTTAGATGGAATCGAGGTGGGACATCTGTGTGTGTTAGTGCTCCATTCTGAGATGCCCGTATGTCTAGTATGTCTATCATCCAGGCAAGTGATTGGTGATTCCCCATTATAAGTAGACCATCATGGAGATGAGAGAAGTGTTCTGTCAGAGTACATCATACTATATGTACAGTTGTGATTAGGAAGAACAAACAATGAAGCAGATACATGGATGTGAACAGTGATAAATACCAAGAAACCGGTGTAGAGAGAAGAAATGTCCAGTCTGAAATTACGTCGCAAAACAGAGTTGCTAACTTCTTTTGACCACACCTCCACACAAGTTCATCATTGTTTTTGTCTAGTGGAATATGAAAGCTGCTATTACGAGCTACTGGAGCATTGAAGGGCCATCACTGCGGACGTTTGATGTTGGCAACTTGATCAGGTAAACAAAACATTATGTTGAAAGTGTCCTGCTTTATAAAAAATAAAATGTATTATTCAGCATTATTAATTCAAGGGCACATGGATATCACATGTAACTTGGAGAAAATAATAACATAATCAAGATGTTCC
>OZ010590.1:56141309-56243809 GCA_963932145.1 Acanthosepion lycidas
GTCAGATGATAGACAAAATAGTGAAGTCCATTTTGAGCCAAATGTAGGAATGAGTTATTGATTGAATTTTTTCTGGAGTTGCTGTTTGGACATCAAGCTAGCTAGATGTGTTAGATTGCCTTTGTGCAAATGACAGTGGGGGGGCTCTTTTGAGAGTTGTCACATGTCAAAGGAAATGGACGTGTGAGATTTGAAAGCGGTTTCCTAATATTTGGCGTAGTAACCCCTACTTAATAGATGTACCCGTCAATGTGGTTAATAAAATAATAGTTAAGTTAAAAGTTCTCTTTGTTGATGCTTTTCGTTTCTGAACCCAAAGAACATTTCCCGATACTGACCAAGATAAGAAGAGGATTGGACTAAAATGACCAGCCATCACCAGCCAGACAAGCTGAGATCAACCAACCTCTCACCCCATTGAAGAGTATCCAACAATTTTACCAGTCTTTTTTTTTTTGGTTTTTCCATCATGATAATTTTGATCATAACAGAATACTATTTGTCTGCTCATAACAATTGTAAATGTATTCACAAAGAGGCTAAGCCTTTGTTTACAGATAGAATGAGATACCTCATACCTTCTAACATGTTTGGCTCTCATGACTACTGGTGGCTCTGTAAGAATGTATTAAATAAGAGTAGGTCTTCAATCCCTCCTCTCTTCACTCAGTTTGATGTGTTAACTTCTTGACTTATCTGTAGTATCGTTGCCTGTTTTTCCACTTAGAACTGAGTCCCAATTGAGTGATTTGCATATTACTAGATCCCCTCAAAATATGTGAACTTGATGATATCCTTGCAATAATCTTTAAGAAATGTTCCCAAGCTGGATCCTGTACTCTCTAAACTCTACAATAATTGCCTCGCTGCTTCTTGCTTTCTTGCTTGTTGGAAATCCTCTTCTGCCATTCCTGTCTTTAAGAACTCACACTAACCAAAGGTAAGAATGTTGAAGCTTGGGTTGTTGCTTTAGAGATCTTTAAGGCATTTGACAAGATTTGGCATATTGGCCTTCTTCACAAGTTGGAAGGTTATGATATTTCTGGATTAATTTTTGAACTGATTCAGTCTTTCTTATCGAATCACAAAATAAAAGTTGACTTGAATGGCCACTCCTCTAGAGCTTTTTACATTAATGCAGGCATTGCCTAGGGCTCTATCTGTGAATTCACCTTGTTCCTAATTTTCATCAAGGACCTTCTTGATGGCATCAGTTCTTCTAAACTTGTCTTCATTCTGATCTTCCAACTTTTATATCGGATTTGTGCAAACTACCTCTATAGTTTCTTTACTAATATGTTTCCTTTCTACATCAGAAGTACACATGCTTTCCTCCCTTTCAGGTTTGTCCTCCTCCATCTCGACTTCTTTGTTGTCAGTTCTAGGTCTTATTTGATGAGAATGAACCAATAAATTCTGTCCACTTGTTGCTATTATAGTTCTATTATGTCTCTTTTGTGCAATAAAGTTAGGTTATTCAGGATTCTCTGTCTTTTTTTTGTACCACATTTTTTCATTTGTTAAATAGGACATTGTTATAGAAAATATAATTTGTCTTCCTATCGATACAAAAAGACTTTGCATTCTACCAGTGCATGGAATAGTTCTATAACTCAATAATAGTCTTGGTAGGTATTAGGTTGGTGCAAAAATAATGTCGTTTTCTCACATAAAGTTGAACGTTAAAAAACAACATTATTTTTAGATAGTTATAATAACTATCTATGGTGTCTCTGCAATACCTTCAATCCATTTTTCACAGCCTGCACCATTTGATTGTGGGTGATATGATGGTTGTTTTATAAGGAAGGGATCCTATCTGTTTTAACCCAAAGTTTCATCACAAAACTCTGGTGCATTAACAGATGCTAACATTTTTGATGCCCCATTTCTGGAAAATATTGCTCAAAATATTTGCTTTAGCATGGCTGCCTGAACGTTAACCACTTCAGGCCATCCAAAGCTGGAGTCAACAAAAAATAAAAATAGTCCTATGCTTTTGATATGTGCATGATCCATATGAATGTGGATACATGGCTCTTCTTTTTTCTTTTTTAGGCTATAAATTTATCTTGGTTCGGTGAAAGTTTATTTCCCTACATTTTGGGCATTTTCATACATGTTCTTCTACGCCACATGGATACACAAGCCACCAAATTTAATCATTTCTATGTTGCTTTTATTCCACAATGAACACCATATACACTTTTTATTTTTTTAATTATTTTTTTAATTTTTTAATTTTCTCCCATAGTATTAAAACATTTCCATTGCACATAAGACCCTTCTCTATAGTTAACCTGTGCCTTATCTCTTATAGGATCTCTCTGTCCTAGAACTATCACTTTGTTTCTTTTTATTCTACATGCAATCTTGCTTAATACAGGATCTTGTACAGTTTTAAATACAAGGCAATCTAAGGTTAATACATCTATTTCAATCTTCTGAATTGCCTGATCTTTTTACTGTTAGCACCAATACATATATCTTGATAGATGATCATATTTTTAACATTACCAGTTAGTACATTTTCAATGACTCTTTGAAAAATAGCACTTGCTGTTTTTAGACTATAATGATTACAGTTTCATCTGACTAAGAATTTTGGACAGTTAATAATAGTGACCTCTTCAAATTTTTCATTGATTTTTATCTGGTTATAGGCAGAGTTGAGGTCAATTTTAGCAAAGCATTTAATTCCCAACAACTCATGAATATCAGTTTCAATGTTAGGAATAGGGAACAGATCAGAGAATATTTTGTGGTTTACTCCTATTTTGTAATCTACATATATTCTTAAATCTCCATCCGTTTTTCATAAAACAACGATGGATGAGGCCCAATTACCACTAGGGGAAGCATGTTCTAAAATTCCTTGCTCCACCATTGTTTTCAGTTTAACAACTATTAAAGGTAGGGCAGTCTGTGAGACTCAAAGAATGTTGACTATTTTCTTTTAACTAAATACTCACTTTGTTTACTTTTAACATCCCTGTGTCATTACTTTTCAACTTCACACTATTAATTAATTTGGTTGTACAACTTTCAAGAGATTTATTCTCATGAGTCTATGATTTTTTTTTTTTTCACATTTCACTACCATGATGGGAATATTTTGAAGTGTATGTCAGTCTCAAAATTTCCTTCAAAACAACCTAACATTTTTATGAAAGAGCCATAGAACTGTCTTTGTTTAAATCAACTTTAATTTGGGTTTGAATTTATTGGGATTAGGGTAGCACCACTCCCAGTATCTACTTCCATGAGAAAGGTTATACAATTTAATTTTTATCTCTGGCATGTTTCTCTTTATGTCTTTCCATCTTAAATACATCTGTATTTTCTTGAAGGGGTTTTAAATTTTCTTCCCTTTCTATTTTCTTTTTATGCTTGCAAACCAACTAGAAATGGATTTCTTTTCCCAATTCCAGCATGCTTGTCCTAAATCTGGACATTTTTTCTTGTCCAGTTCATGATTTTTATCACAGTATTTAATTCAGACAAGGTAATTTGATATGCTGCATGCTTCTGCTTTATTCTTGGATATATTTTTAAATCTAATTTTTGCAGAAACTCTGTAGATGCATCTAAGGATGTTTTAGTGATTTTGTTTTTGTATGAAGCATCACACATACCTCTTCAATTAATCTGAACTGTATCAACTGATCATCAGTGGTCATTTCTCCAGTGCCAAGTTTTTCAAACTCAAAAAATCTGGAAGCCTCCAACTATGTTAGAGATTCTATTGTTGTGCTGTTTTCTAATCTGTGAAATAGAATTTCTCCCTCTGTACCAAGTGACAACTGATGTATTAGTAGTCACTTCACTGTATGCAAAATAAGGCAAGTTCATTTTACCTGTGTCACTACAAAGTGTAACCACATCTGGCAACAAGGCCTCCCCTCGGGATGTTTTGAGGAGCATGGAACCACCTCTTAATTGTTGTTGTTCACAGGTCCACCCTGACCTAGGGTGGTAGCACTTGTTAGGGTCCCAGGTATAGGAAAATAGTGAACCCCTCAAACTGGGATCAAAACACTATTGAAGTATAAAAAATACCAGCAATAGATTTCAATAGAAAAAAAAAATAAGCAAAGGTCACAAGAAAATTAACTTTCAGCATGAAATGACCCATAAGGAATTGATATGTCATTAAACAAATAAGCCAACCATTAAAGTGCTATATTTTTCACATTCTCTAACAATCAGTGACCTCTTTGCATCTTAGTGGCTTTATTGCTTTGCTTGGGGTGAAATGAGTAAACAAAAATAGTTGTTGCAAAATAAAATCCTTACATTCGCCTTGAAAAATTCCATCAGTGGGTGAAACATGTCAGTAAAGAAAAAGTTTTCCTTTTGTCTTTATCCATGTATTTTTGTGTGTGTATGTGTGTATACATATATATATATATATATATATATAAATAAAAGACTGACTCCATTAATAAAAACAGTTTGAAGTAGTTTTTTCCATTTTGTCATTCAGTTACACATGTATATTATAATTTCTTATTTTAAACCTAAATTATAAATATTTTTCTGAAAGATAAGTATTCATAGAGGAAGTTATTGTTTTATAATTATATTTTTATTTTATGCCTTAAAGTTGCTTTAGGCTCTAACGATTTTTTGCTTTATGTTTATAGAAACATAAACTTGTAATGGCTGGCACACACCTTATATTTTGACTCCATTGCCTTTTGTTCATACTTTCTAAATTTCCTCATGATCCAGCTGTTCTCTCCCTATCCAGGTTTTGCCCTTTAATAAAATTTCCGATCACATCAGAGTATGGATCACACAGCAGCTTGATCATGCAAACATGCAGAATGTGTCCAACAATCAATCAACCCCCTCCCCAAAGCTCCGGAGCTACCTAGAACTTACTGCTAAACAATAACCCCAACATTGGTTGATGTTACCATTCTCTGTTGTCATCTCTCTTTCCTGGTAGATATGAAAGATCTTTGGCTCAGTTATGCAAACTTTGCCACCTGTGTCTTCCCTTGAACAACTTGAGATGCATAAAATCAATGTTCTGACCTGTCTACCTTTGTCCATATCCACAAGGTGTACACTGGTCCCTTTCAAGGAAATCTTCTCCTTTCTTTTCTTTTCCCCATTTCTCATTGGCTAAGCACTTGTGCAGCTGCCTACCTGTCTTATCTCCTTGCAGGCCATAACCAGAAAGTTTAACATCTTTGAATTTTGATAGCCTTGCTGTTGGCATCATATCACTCAAATATATATATATATATATATATATATACATACATGCATACGTAAAAGAATGAAGAATAAAATTGCAATGTCCAAAACATTAATTTAAAACAGTGCTCAAATAAGAAATATTTGTTATACACCATTACATTAGAACATGTAAGTAACCACTACAAAATTGTACATTTTGTTTCAATGTTTAATAAAACATCTCATCAGGTAGTTAACAATGATAGTACTAAACGATCTTATTCAAAATTGCAATTTATGAAACATCACTTCATTTTTACATGTTCTAATGTAACAGTGTATAATATATATATATATATATATATATATATATATATATAGTTACCTTCACAAAAATACATAATGTTTTTGGTGAAACTTTCAATTTAGCTTTAACTGAAACCTAAAAGATTGAATTTACTATTTCCAGTCAGCAAAATACTTGTGTATTTCAAACAGAAATTACATTGATTGGCATCAATTTTTATTTTTCTTTAGTCGGCCATTTTTGAGACATTTATAAACACAAGTTAGTTCCTCGTTTTAAAAATCTTACAAAAATAAAATATACTTTTCTGAAACTTTATTTGAGAAAGATTAAATGATTTAAAGGGTACTTAATCTAAATTGAAACAAATATTTTTTACCTTAAAGTTAAAATATCACAGAAATGCATTTTTTAACTTAGTGGTAGCTGTGTTTATAACCTGACAGTAGCTGATTTGATATGTTGACAACCTCATGTCTGGTCTAATGTTGTTCTACAAAGACTTTATCTCTTAAAACATAATTTAAGAAAATGACATGAGCTATTTATTATAATTTTAAGTTCTCAGTAATCTTAAAAATTTAGGAAAATATTTTCTGTAATCCAATCTATCTATCTATCTACTATCTATATTTCTCTTGTCTGTCTGTGTGTCTGTCGTGGGTGTTGTTACCTCGCTCAGGCCGCATTTCTCACCCGATTTCGATGCGGTTTTCACCACAAGTTTGCAAATGGCTGCTGTAAGAACATGACGGAGGTTGATTTTTGAGTTCGGTCTCAGGTTCTGAAAAAATCGATAATCGAAAAAATCTGCTTACAGAAGGAATGATCACATTTCAACCAAATTTGACACCCTCTTAGAGTCTATCATTAGAAATGTTATCCAGAAGTTTCATGGCCACTGACCCCTCAACAGCGCTGAAAATCGATATAACTCAAAAACCGATAAGCTCAGATTGCACCTGAACTGCATGTCGGTTTTTAGCGAAAACCGACCGGATTTATGAGGAGGCCATTGGGAGTCACCATGTGAAGTTTCAACTGAGCGCTCCCCAAATTGAGTGCAAATTGACAATCGGTCAACCCTTAAAAATATTTTTTCCAGTTGGGTATTTCCTAAATACAGGTCAGTGTGTGCAGTGGAGTGGAAGAAAACATTTGACCTCAAATTCTGGGATGGGATTGAAATTCGGCTTTTTTATCCCTGCTACCAGTTCTGACTTTGAGCCACAAATGACATATTCGACTTTGTCAACACTATTGCTTTAATCGTAGTAGCATCAGCACGGCAAAGGGAACTCCTTTAAAGGCAAGGAAGGGCAAAAATATTTTAAGCCAAGTGATAGCGATTGCTCTATGAGTCATACAATTTTTTAATCAAGCACGGGCAACGCCAGGCCACGCTGCTAGTGTTTTATAAAATTTTAGAAATGTTGACTTTAAATTTATTATAGTCATTTCTCTTATTTTCTGCTAATGTTGTGCATGATCACCCATACTTACAAAAATGTGTACATTTACATACACATCAAAAAATTCAAAATTTTTTTATTAATGTTGGTGTTTGAGTATTTGTATAAAGCTTTTCCATTTATGATTAGTAAATTTAGTTTTCACTTAATAACAATATCATCAAAACTCCTGAAATTAATACAGAACTTTAAAAAATTTAAAACTTAAATTTTTTTAATCAAAATTTAAAAAAATTAAAACAATTCTCATAAAAATTCATTAAATTATTTTTCTTAAGGCAATAGTGTCCTTAATATATCTCATTTATAAAAGCAATTAAAAGCTTTTAATATAATAGTTTTATTTCATTTTTGATTTTACGATTCATAGCAGATTTTTGGTAAATCATGTTACTGTTTGATGAAAACAAATTGATGATTTAAATTTTCCAAGGAGTTCTACTTTTAACTAATATAAATATGAATGAAGTTCCTTAAATTTTAATGTCTCAAAATTTCATAAAATTAAGTGGTTTGTAACAGATGTAAAAAAAAATATTTTTACAAAGATTTTCTAAAAAAGACATATTTCAAAAATATTAGGTTGGTGCAAAAATAATATCGGTTTTTGACGTTAGAAAATACGTCAAAAAACGATATTATTTTTGCACCAACCTAATAATTTCATTCATTTATGAATAAGTCATGAAAATTTCATTAAAATCTGACATTGGATTTTTGCAAGAATTTTCAAAAATATTGTGTTTCTTACCACAAAAAGATGTTAAATTTCCCATAGTAATATCTGGCCCACTGCTGATGCAAAAAAAAAACAAGATTTTTAATAAAAATTTCAAATGTGCTAGAAAGGATTAAAATATTTAATAAAATAATCAAAAAATATCTCCTCAAGGACACGTGGCACAGTGGATAAAGGCATTAGTTAAATCCAGTGACAGGACCCAAAGAGTGTGAGTTCAATACCTGGTTAAGGTGGTGGAGAACTTTCAGAGGGGAATTAGCAGGAGATAACTGATAACTGACATCCATTAGACATGGCACTAGAACAGTCTACCAGTGAGTGAAATAAAGGGCTCAGTTCGACATTCCAACCACCTGAAGAAGGCCAGAGTATACAATGGCCAAAATGTTGTGATAAATATGGCAACAAAGATGAGGAGAATAGTCTAAATAATGAAAATATTGTATCACTTTTTAAATATTGAAATTGGTGTTTTTTTATATACAAGATGGAACATGATCTTTGTTATGGGATAAATATTCATTATTCATTTCAGGAAGTTTTTATTCAGTATAAAATTATAAAGGCAACATTTAAATGTTGCCACAGACAAAATTATCCATATTTCTTAAATTTATTTTATTTATTAATATATATGTAAATCTTGTTAGGGAGAGGTAAGTGTATCAGGTTGTATATGTGAGATGTAAATTTTTAAAAGAACTTAAGTCTTCCCTAATGAACATGCAGACTGTTCACTTTAAGCCTGTCATCAAGATGGCGGTGGTGAAATGTTTCTTTATGGATTTAAAATAAGGAATTGTAAACACTTACAGTGTGTTTTGAATTTGCAGCTAAGCTGCTTTTAGTACTCCAGTCAACTGTACTGCATATCATTGAAAAATATTGTGAGACAAAAACCACGAAGAAGTCATAAATGTAGACTCTCTCTTTAACTGTAAAGAAATCTGTCTGAATGCAAGAAGAATCCTAATGCTTATGGTGAAATTAGTTGTTAGGAATCATTCAGCATTCATTGACTGAATAATTAGAATTACTGTTGGTTGAAATTTAAAATTTCTTAAAATAATTTTTCAGGAAAATAGGTTCCTCAAGCTCATTGTTGTCACTCTTTCTGGTATTGGTGGTAGACTCCTTCCTAATTTTTAGTTTAATATATTGTGGAATGTCAATATCTTGATTATGTCATTATTTTCTCTTAGAATTACATGTGCTATATATTTTAGTTGTTGTTGCTGTTGAAAGTCTTTGAATGATATGGTTTTTGCTAATCAATCTTATTCTGTAATGCCAGTCTGTGTGATCGAATGAAGGTCTTAAAGAAGACCTGCAGGGTCCATTTGCTTGAAATCATTTTTAATTATTGATATGAGAGAATAGTTGTATATAGCTGTAGAGTAATTGGACATGGTTAAATGTATTTGGCAGAAATGCCTAACAAACAATTGACAAAGATTGCAATAAAAAGAAAAAGAACAGGGCAAAAATAATATTTAGCAAGCAAACACTATCTGCAAGGCAAGAAAGAACAGAACTAAGTTTAATGAGACCAAGAAGGCTACTTAAGAATATGACTAGTGTTTTTAGATTAATGTTTTGATTTTGTAGCAATTTGCACTATTGGTCAAAAACTACCTCTAGCATTGCTTATTCTATGTTCAATTTCCTTTTTTCTTATACTAAATTTGCTATAACTGACCAATACACTGACATATATGCTAAAATGTTTGGTATTTACTAATTCAAAACCCTGAATTTTTATGATGGATTCAAGGTATGTCATAAGAGCTTCCAATTTTAGATCATACTTTCTGTTTTGAAAGGTTTTGTAAAGAATGTTATTTTTTTTTTTTGTTTTCGTTCAAGATCATTCTTATCCAAACTATGAATATATCATCAGCATAATCTTGTTCATCATCAATTCATTGGCGTCGAGAACAAGAACACTGCTTTCTATTAGTGTATTCATTTGGAATGTGGTGTTAAATGGTTAAATTAAATGCTAAAATTGTGATGAAAGAAATTTTTAATTTGTCAAACAGTGGAGTAAATGTATTATGTTGCAGAGAAAGTGGTCAATAAACATGTTCTCTGTTGTTACTGCCACACATGATAATGATTCTAAATGTACTTATATAAAATTGGCTCAAAGACAACACAGTCAATGTTTTACTTTAGCTTGCAATGAGTCTGGACTTCAATTCAGTGGAAAAATTTCTGTCAAGAACTTGAAGACAACCTTCAAATTTAGTAGAGTTAGTGATTTGTTTCAAAGAATGGAACAAAATTTGTAGTAGATTAGTTACTAACAACAGAAAATGTTTACTTCAAGTTATTGGCCCAGGAGGCTATGCCACTGCCCATTAGCAAAAGCTTATGGATAATTTTGTTCTTGTCTATTTTGTTTCTGTTATATTTATAATGTTACTGTATTGATTATAGATTATAGATTATGAGTATTTATGCAAAACCTAAGATTATATTTCAAATCTCATATATAAAAAATATTTGTTTCAATATTTGAAAACTTAACTATATTATTTTAAATGAAATTGATTGTGCTATACAGATAATGTTCCACTTCACTGCATGTATATATGTATAACTCACATCAGGGAGAAGGAAAACTCATTTTAACAAAAACTTTTCAAGTCCTCACTGATCCCCTTCATCAGCTCATTTCAGAGTGGTTAAAATCTGCAACAATAAAACATGCAAACTCTTTAGTTATTCTTGTCAGGGCTCTTTTGTCATTGGACATCAGATTTCGGAAGAGAGAACAGTGTCATACACATGTGTAACATTGCTATCAATATGTATAGATATCTCTCTTCAAATCCCTGCAGTTTCAGACGATTGTTAATGTGTACAACTGCAGGAGAAACATGAAAATTCTTCACTAAATTTCTGACAATCAAGATTGATTTTTTTTTATAGCTTATCAACCTTTTGCAGATTATTTAAAATGAGAATATATGTTGAGATTGAAAGAATTTTTTTGAGATAATAATGAGTTAATGATACAAGTCCTACTAATTAACCCATAGCTGGAAGGAGAAGAGGTGCATTCATACCTTCCCCAGTGGTATTTGCACATAGTGAATATAATGAACCTGACTGGAATTGGAACATGGCTCTCCAATTTCCAATTCTGAGCCTTTATCATTACATCGCTTACACATCTAAGTTTATAGCACCTGATATTCCTGAGGGTCACCCATCTAGGTACTGACCAGGCTTGACATTGCTTAACTGGTGATTGTATTAGAACTGGTGTTTCAATGTGATATAGTCATAAGCTCCAGACAATGAAAAGGCTTGACAAAAACATTGACTAAAATAGACATCTCTTCAAAAGCCCCAAAGCAAAAGATGAGTGCTATTGTGTGTCCACCTATCAGCAAGAGAAACCTGAAGATTCTTTACAGAATTCATACAAGGAGGGAGGCTGAAGGACACACTAGTGAAAACATAGTGATAAAACCAAAGAGGATGTGGATATTAGTTTGAATCATTTTTGTAATAATAACTAAGACTGATCACAGAATTTCAAATAATGAGGAAGGCTGAAGAACATACAGGTCAGAATGTAGTAGCAAAGCCAAAAAGCTGAGAATACTTTTCTGGATAAATTGATTCATCTTTAGTGTTTCTGATTTATATTTAGCTCTTTCTTAATAATTCTTTTTGTATGATGGTACAACATTTAATATCCACAGAGGTGGAAATATATATCCAAATTTGGTGAAAACACTAGATGTTTCCTTTCTTGTTCTGGGATAGTTTTCTTTCTATTGTTGGCAAAGGGAGAACATGTCTAAGAATTTCTGAAGATTTAAGATACCATCAACCATTTGGTGCTCTCAAGTAAAACACGAACAATACCAAATGTCTTGAAGCTGGTTTGGGGTTTTCAAATAAGTGAGTCTTATATTCTTCCTGATCAACTGATATTGATCTCCAGGGCAAACCAATAAACACTGCACTGGCACCATAAGTGTCTTGAATTGTCTGTGGGTAGGAAAAGAGATTAAGGTTGCCCAAAGTTGTGCTATTGATGAAAACAAGGATTATTATAAGCTTTATAGAAAGAAAGAAATCACGGATTGTTATTATTTGATTCTTGGTAAATGTGAAATCAGTTTTTTTTATGACTGTCATTTATTATGTTGCCTGTGCAATTTTGCTATTGGAGTTAATTGGAGGATAAGTAACATGACTTCAAATACACAGGCAGTTTTATGTATGAAAGATAGAAAGTGGTTATGCAGACAATGTGGCTAGTCAGCACAAAAATAATTTTATATATGTGTGAGTTGTGAAAGTGAGTCACTCCCACATCCTCTCTCTATCAATGTAGTTTGTATTTCAGGTTCATTTACTTTGGTGACTGGAATATATTTTGTCTAAATTGTGATAAAGCTTTGTTGCTAAACAATGAAGCATTTATCATTCATATTTAACTGGTATAGCTATAATTCATATGCATGTATATCTAATCCCTTTCTCTCTTTTTGCATAAATATATATATATATATATATATATATATATATAGTGCCCCAGCTGTTTATTGTGAGGTTGTCAACAAAATCCAAATAAGGATCTGCAATGTAATCAATCCTGTCTTAGTATCTTGACTCCAGTCCCTTTCTCACAGACATGATATGGCTTCTCTCACTCTTTTGTACAAATATTTCCATGGCTACTGTTCTGTCGAGCTTTTTCCTGTTGTCCCAACTACATAAATTTAAGTGTGCCACTAGACTGACATCTAGGTCTCACCCTTTTACAATTGAAATAGTTAAAATATAACTGCCACTTCTATTCCAACAGCTTCTTTTCTCGCACTTCCCACTCGTGGAACTCCCTTCCATCTACTTGCTTCTCTGATAGGCGTAATCTTCGGATAGCTAAATGCAATGTCAATCACCATCTTCTGATGTCTTGAACCCCGTTCATCTTTTATCCTTTCCTCATTCCTCCTATACACAGTTTAACAGTGGCACTCCTGCCTTGGTTGGGGTGAAATGCTTAATATATATATATATATATATATATATAAGAAATAAAACATTTCTAGATATAGGTAGTGTGTAAAGAGTGATCAAAACTGCATGGTGACTATCACTCTCATACTTCAATACTCTCTCTTTTTGCACACAAATACCAATGTATATATATATATATATATATATATATTAGTAATAACATTTTTCACTTATTTTATTTGTACTGTTTCATGGATTTTATTCTCATCCAATCCTCAGTAGTTTTTTTGCTGAATGAAGTTTTCTAACAGATTATATTTTCTCTCTCTCTATATATATATATTATATATATATATTAAAAAGAAGAGAGATACCACAAACGTTTTTGGTTGTAATGTGGATTTATTTTTTTTAAATATTATGCTTTATTTTCCATAAGAATAGTAAAGAGTAGTAGTTTCCATAGTAAAATTATGGAAAATAAAGCATAATATTTTTTTTAAAAATCCACATTACAACCAAAAACGTTTGCGGCCCCTCTCTTCTTTTTAATATACACACTTTTCTCTCGTTGGAACTACAATAACCTCTTCCTTTTATATATATATATATATATATTATCATCATCCACAGACAGATTGTTTCACTGTATCACAGATCATCAGTGTGTTTAGACATCTGGTTGCCTCTAGCTAGGATTGAAACCCAGCTGAACTGGCATCAGTTGGAGATTCTACACCTAAGCCATTGGCACATGGCATGGATGAAAGTTAATTTAAGTGTATTTATTTTTAGATAAACACACAGTGACTGAGAGAACTCGATTCACTTTACCAAAGAGTCTTGCATTATTAGCCATAATAGTCACTGTTTACAAACTCATACTTCCTCCCCAGAGATTTCAACCAAAATACATTTTTCAGGAGAATATATATTGTCATCCACAGACACTGATTCACTGTATCTCAGCTCATCAGTGTGTCTAGACATTCAGTTGCCTCTAGCTAGCATTGAAACCTGGCTGAATTGGCATCAGTCAGAGATTCTACCCTTGAGCTATTGGTGCACAGCAGGGATGAAGGTGAATTTAAGCATATTTATTTATATATATGTATATATGTATGTGTGTGCGTTTCTAGATCAGGGGTGGTCAAACTTGCTTAATGGAAGAGTCACATACGATAAAGTTCATGTAAGAGAGCTGCAAGACATGAACAAAATTTGTACATGTGTTTTTGTTACATACTCATGACACTAAGCTTACATTTTAATCCAATTGGGTCTCAATCCATACCATGTAAATAATTATAAAACTTGAAATTTTTCTTATTTACCTTTTATATTAAGTGTGATGAAAAAAGGAGCTCATGTTTCCACAAGCCGCATGTGACTTGTGACCTTTGGTTTGGCCACCCCTTAGTCTAGATGAATGCATAAGTGTATATACCTATATATTTAAATGGATAGTTATCAACACTGATGATCATTATTAAGCTTAGTCTGGTACAAGATCATAGTAGTGAGGCACCCAGTAAAGATCAAAGTTCCTGCAAGAGTAAAGGTCATGTGCTATCACAAATATTAAAAACTTGAAATTCTAAATCATCACATCGATGCATGCAAGCTATCCCTGAAAAACTTTGAAGTTCATCAACTTCTTTTATTAATGATATAAACTAACACCAATTGGATGCTAAGAACCATAACAAAAATTTAAAATGAATTCTAAACAGTTCCTATACATCTTGAACATCAGGATGAGGGAAATCAGTCCTTCAACAAGAAAAACTGATTAAAAATGGAATAGGCATGCTGATATCTGTTATAGTCAACAAAACTTATTGATATATATATATATATATATATATACATGCACATCCATAATGTGTATTTTGGCAGCAAGTGTTTTTCTGCTAAAAATTCTGTTAAATATTGTAAACAAAAATAGTTGAGTTTATTTAATCATCTTTGTTTTCCTGTGATGGAACATAGGTTAGAGGAGAATGAATAGAAGAGCTGTCCATTTATTTTTGACTGTGTGCTTGTAATTATTCTTCTTGCTTTGTTCAAAATTTAGACTAATTTATTTTGAGATTTATCAAGACTACAGATACCTTCCAAAAGATAAGCAAACTATTAAGAAACAGGAAAATTTCATTAGAAACAAAGAAACAAGTGTTGAACTGCAGTTTAATATCAGTCCTCTTATATAGCAATGAATGCTGAACAATTTCCTCACAGATGAAGAGAAAACTTGAGGCAAGAGACTTGAAGGATGCTGAGAATACCATAGACTGGCTGTGTAAGCAGTGAGGAAGTTTTATAGGGAAATAGAAACAAAAAGAATAAATACCTAAAATCAGAAAGAGTTGACATTTCTAAGACACATAATGAGGAAAGAAGGCTTAGAAAATTTGACACTTACAGGACATACTGAAGGCAAGAGTGACAGAGGAAAACAGCATGTATCCTACTGAATGAGCATGGTTAAGTGGATGGCAGAGCAGGGAGAGGAAGATACTAAAAAGGTCAACATTGTTAAGAGCTACAAAGGATCATCCATGTCCTGAAGACACATAGAAGCAGTAGTTGAGACTAATAATTGGAGCCAAAAGTTATGCTAGATATTGGTTGTTTTATTTTAAACATAAATTTTAAATTTCTGCTTTATTGTGCTTCTTCATTTAGATGATATAATCTGCATGATACCTTGCAAGCTCTCTGGACAGAATATATTAATGTCTTGGCTTATATATAAAAAATAAAAATTACATCTTGAACATAGCTCAGAGAAATTACCCCCAAAAGTGCTTGATTATTGATAGATATTATCTTAAATTCACTATCCAATGATCTCTGTTCCCTAGCATGAGAACAACAATTAATGAAAAATGAAAAATAAAAAGACATTTCTTGTAAAGAGGAAGTTCCACTCAGACTGCATCTTCTCCAGAAGAAATACTTTGTAGAACAGACTCATGCATGAATACTTCTCTGAACACTAAAATCTTAACCTCTTAAGGTTAAGGGTCATTTGTTATATATCCTCCTGCCCTGTTGGCTGGGACATCAAAATATGCTGACTGTAACTCCACAGAGGGGTACCCCCCACCAATAAGGTGTCCTGGATATGGTGATAAACTACATGTGGCAGCAGGACCTCTGGTTGGGAGGTTTTGAGGAGCATGGAACTGCCACTTGGTTGCTTTTGCTCTCAGCAATACATTTTCTTAAAAAAAATAGTATTAATACATATTCTATCCTAAAAATCTTGCTGGCATTAAATAACCCATTGAGGTTGAGTTGCCTTTAAACATAATAACCAATCCATATCCTCAGAATCTTTTTTTTCCTACTTACTCTTCTTGCATCCATACCACACCTCATTCAGTAACCTTCTACCTTGAGGGGCTCTTGAACCTTATACAAGGTTCAACACTAGTAAAAAATATCCTTTAATAGAAATCTTTGAACCTGAAGAACATTTTCATTATGTATTTGTTTGTCAATTCTCAGATGGTTCTGCCACCCAACCATGGCAATTTACCTACCAGCAGGTTCAGGATGGATTAAAAAGTTCTCATCTCAGTCCCCTTCCCAAATGACAATTTTCAGGTGTTATTTTAAACTGGACTTTAAAACTGGGAAGTGGAAGGAAAGGAGACTATTTGATCATACTTTTTGAAATGGGTTTCAACAGTTGATAGATGGTTATTGTTTGAAATGCGGCCCAGAAGTGAACAACAATCATCTCAAGTTTATGATGCTTTAAAACAGTGGTTCTCAGACATTTTTTTTCTCTGGGCTGCATTTTTTGGAATGAAAATTTGCTTGCACCTCACCAAATTTTATGTGATAAAAAGTACATTTAAAAATTAAAAAAACAAAGAGAGGTTAAAGGGAGGTAACTACAGAGTTAAAGTCAGAATGTTGATAACCCTCTCTCCTCCAATTTGCAGACCCTAGTTACTATATTACTTGATATAATGCGAAAATATCACAATGATAAAATTGGTCAATAATTAGTCATAACTAATTCTACTGGGACTCATGCATGTAATTACAAGTAATCTATGATAATATTTTAAATTTTGAAATCATATGTATTTTTGGCATAGAGAATGTTTTGAAACTGTTTCTAAATCTTTGATTGTCTTTTAATCATTTTGCTTCACTTGCTATCCTCTTACGCTGCATCTATGAGGAGTGCTGCACCATTTGGGAACCTCTTCTTTAAAATGTTGAAAAGAATCTGATCACCAACAGAAGAAAACTTTCAGGAGAGCAATGGTCATTAAAATATATGATCTGTAAAACCTTAAATATCTGTCTATATTTCTGAGATGAGGTATTATGTACATTATTTACATTATTCGGACTATTGTCCTCATCTTTGTCGCCATATTTATTACAATGTTTTGGCCGTTGTACGCTTCAGCCTTCTTCAGGTGTTTGGAATGTCGAACTGGACCCTTTATTTTGCTCACTGGGGTAGACTATTCTAATTCCACATGCCATGTTCAATGGATGTCAGTTATCTCCTGTTAATTTCCCTCTGAAAGTTCTCCACTGCCTTAACCGGGTATTGAACTCACACTCTTTGGGTCCTGTCACTGGATCTAACCCACGCCTTTATCCACTGTGCCATGTGTCCTTGAGGACAAAAATTCTTTGGTAAGGATTTTTTAAATTTATTTTTTCAGACCATTTTCATAGTTTCAGTTGTTTGCCTTGAATCAAACTTCAGGCAGATTTTTTCCTGCAGTAAGTTGCTATTTCTTTCTGCGGTAGACCAGTTGCCATCCAAGGCTATAGAACCTGGTCTGTCCTGCTCTTTACCCATAGCTGGGGGGAGAAGAAGAGGATTCATACCTTTGCAAAAGGTTATTGGCGCATAAGTGAATGGGATTCAATTGGAGTTTGAACTCAGCTCTCCAATTCCTCGATCCAAGCTGCTATCCATTACTCCACCAAAATTACATAAAAAAAAACATTGCAAAATCCTTCATTTAACCATTTAGCATTCAACACTCCGAAACCTGCCCTCTAAATATCAACTTTCAATGTTCAACCATACATAACTCCCCACCCCAAATATACTCAGCCGTAATATATGATGACATCATTGCAAATAACACAGGAAGCCACGCAAGCAGCAAGAGTGTATATGTATGTTTTTCTGGATCTTATTAAAAATGTACCAAGTATACTTGTTACTAAATGTTTCAAGGTAATAAACCAGTTGTCAGACCCATAGAAGAGGTTAGTTTCATTGTTTGGACCTTTTTTTTTTTTTAATATATACAGATGGAAATGATCCCTCACAAGAGGTATGGTTAGAAGCAGCCACCACCCATGCAAACACATACACAAATATCAATTGAAAACAAAATAAAATTCCTATGTATATATTTTTATTGATTTAATTAATTTATTTTATTTTACTTTTTAATTTATTTTTTTCTCTGCTCTCAGTTAGGGACTAACTGACTTAACAAAAACTTGTTCCTATACCTACATTTGCTAAAAAGCACTGAACTTTTTTTTGTATAAATGTGTGAAATGTGTATGTATATATATATATATATATATGCATGGTACTTATTGGAAAGCACTCAATATCAGTGATAGACCTAGTATATTTAATTTTATTTCAGATATAAAGTTTTCACTATGATACCATTTGAGGTAATAAAAATGAATTTATTCCTTAGAAATATATACATGCATACATACACAGAGTGGATTCTACTTAAACAGAACTTCAATACCTCAAATTTTGATCCCTCTAAACAGAAATCCATAGCACTTACTTCAGCAAAGGAGCTGTTCATTATATATATATATATATATACACACACACACACACACGCACACACACACACACACACACGCACACACACACACATTTAATACTGTTCTTGCACATTTGGTCCTATAAAATGGCTATTCCTTGTAACTCATGTTTCCCTTAACCTGGATACACTATATAGATAGATAGATAGATATCTTTGTGTGAAATGTTTGTATTTTCAACATATTTTGATGGAGCATTGATTTGGTGTAGAGAGCAGTATTTGGTAATTTAAATGTGGTTTTTAATCTTTTTAAACATCAATTGTGACATAAAATTACTCAACAATGAAAAGTTTATTCAATTTCTACCATGATTATCCAACATTGAAAAAGCTTGTATCAAGTTAATCAGTTGGTTAAATGAAGCAAAAATTTGTAATTGGCTAATTTAAAACTTTGACATTACCTTAATAAATAATAAGTAAGGGACTTTCTGTGTCTAATGATCTACTGCAGTGTTTCCACAAACTGATCATCTGGTTAATGATTTTGAAAACTGTGGGGACAGTCTAGTGAAAGAGTTCAAAATCACTGATCTAAATCATGTAATCTAAAAATTATTTTTCCTGTCAAAAATACAGTTTGTTTTTTCATGAAAACTATCTTTGTTTGGAATTTTCAGTATTTTACCAAATGTAGACTTTACCAAATTTATTTAAATTCCTCTTCCACTCTCTTAATACACATGACAAATGAAGAAAGATAACTCCTATATATTCTGTTAATTCCTTTAAGCTATAGAAATTGGGTTTAACAAAGGAAGACAGGCAATCTTGGATGCACTCTGCCCATACAGTGTATCAAAAGGAAATTTTTTTCATTGACACCGCTATTATTATTATTTTATTAGGTACCTCCACGAGATTGCTAAAAAAAGAGTATAGCATGATGAAAAAGACGCCAAACTTGACAAAAACAAAATTTTATTGTCTAAATGTTTGTTATTATTAAGAGGAAAGATCAAAGTATTTTTGGGGTATTTTTTTCCATTTTTTAATCATTCCTAGCAAGTCCAAAATTTTCATTAAAAATCTAGTTTTTTTCGAGTCAGCAAAATTGACCATTTTTTTCCATTTTAAAAAAAAAACTGGAAATCTCACTTTGAAATTCTTTTAAATATCAATTATCATTTTTTTAAAACTTATTTTAAGAAAATCAGAAATTATAATGTTTATTTAAAATATTTTGAACCAAACTTAACTTTTGTGCCAAAAAGATGTAATTTGAAAATAAAACAAAGCAGGTCATAAACTTTTGCGTCTCTTGACAGGTGATGAATGACATATTTACGAATTCCATGAGGCTAATTTGTTCTACGGAGGGAGAAAAGTGAAATAATTTACATTTAAGTGAACAAATTATTTACCTCGTTATTTTTAACAAAAACTTTCAGTGGTCTAATTTTTTTTTTTTTTTTGTACTTAGCTTTCACCATTACGTTTATGATGCTTTATGGAAAATATATTATAAAGAAATTAAAATAAGACTGTTAAGAGTGACATTAAATTTCATATTTCCTAAGAAATGTTTCTAATTAATTTATAGCTACCTTTCTTATGAAATTTTATCAGAACTGTACATAAAATACTATAATTTTATGTACATTTATTACATTTTACTGTTATTTGTATTTGCATTCATTTTATTATTAATTTTGATATTTCATTTATGGAAAAATGTGATGACTGAGATTAATATAAAAATAAGATCATATAAATTTCATAAGATGATACTGATACTTGTAGGTACCCTTTTCAGTTGAAATTGAAAAATCAAATTAACTTCTCCACACGTGTTTCGCAAAAGTAAAGGCCTTTAACAGCGGAGAACAATGCTTAACTCAAATAACGCAACTTAATTATATTCGGGTTGGTCTTCCGTACTTTATAATTACAGCCCAGTTATAAGCACAAAATTACATTTCTTAATTCCTGTGGATCTTCTGATTAGTCAAAATGATACAATTTACAACACACTAAAAAAAGATCTATCTCATAAGGACACTTAGGAAAGCCGATGGGGCTTTTAACTAATTTTATAATATTTTAACAACTTAAATGTAAAATCTATTATAATTAAAGAAATAACAAATAATTGTATTAAAAATTCATTTTTTATTGAAAAAATTTTTTTGCTTTCAGAAAATATTGTCCATATTCATAAAAACAACTAAAACCAAATAAAAGCATTTGAAATTAAATATCTTTGTTTTATTGAGTTTTGTATGTTACAATTTAGAGCTGATTTTCAGGTATGTTGGCTCCAATTAAAAACAAAAAAAAACATGATTTGCATTCCTCAAAGCCCTGTGCTTTTAATTATTGTAATCACTAAACCCGATGCAATCGAATTTTTAGGGTTTTCATAAAATTGGTTACGGGGGGTGGGGGGGGTAATAAATATTTAAAAAAAATATTTCTACCATGACTTTAATAAAAAAAAACATATTTATAATAATTTCGATCATCTGTGAATAGTTCCTGAAAGTTTCATTAACATCCAACAATTATTTCTATTTTTGCACGATTTTTCAAATTAATGTGTGTCATACCAAAAAAACGTGCTAAAAATTGTCTATGTTATTTACTAGTTCCGCTGATACAAATAGAAACAAGGTTTTTTTTAATCAAAATTTAGAATGTTCTAAAAAGAAAGAAAAATTTTTTAAAATAATTAAAAAAAACTTTGGTCTTTCGTCTTAATAATAACATAAGCATTTAGATAATAAAATTTTGTTTTCGGCAAGGTTGGCATCTTTTTCATCAAGTTATGCTCTTTTTTTAGCGATTTCGTGGAGTTACCTATATTTTATCTACTTTCCATCATCAGCAATGTTTGTTGTTTTAAAAAGCAATGAATAGAATTGTAATAAAACCTAAACATATCATGAAAGTGAATTTGCACATTCTTTTTGTTCTTGAGAATTTACAAAAAAAAACAGTAAACACTATTTATTTATTAGATTATTTGCGAAAGTAATTTTATATGTACAACATTCTAAAAACTAATGCAATGCAATATTTGTCATTTACCAATTTATAAACATGAAAATTTTTATTCATAAATTTATAAACATTTAGTAAATTATTAAAATATGTGAACTATAAGGAAATCCTTATTATTCATCATTTTATAAAGTTTGAATCAATTGGTAATTAGCCAGTTTTTTGCCAACCATTCTAATAAATATTATTTTGTTGTCAGTTCTCAAGAACAAAGAAAATGTACAAATTCACTTTCATATATCAAGTTTTATTAAAATTCTAATCATGGCTTTTAAAACAGTAGACATTACAAAGGAGTGAAGGTAGTTAAAATGATAGCGGTGTCAAGAGAAAAATCATCCTTTTCACTCACCATTTTTTTGTAGCCATGAAGATGAAGATGGCTGAAGCACACGTCATTTTGAAGTAAAAGATACTGTCTTCTTAAAATAAATTTCATTGAAGGAGATACATTTGGATTGTTGTACATAAGAGAGGAAAAATGTTCAACTGTTTGTGAATTTTTGCAGAAATATTTTTTACCCATAATTTTCAACACCCTTATTATTTTCATAGCCAAGAGGATTAAAATGTTGGTTTCTGAATTTGTTGGCATTGTAAATGTGACTTCACTGCCTGTACTAGATTGTACCAACTCAGTAGAAACAAGACTAGCAATGACTGAGTAGAACTAACAAAAATGAGATATCCCCAGACATGAAGAGCAGAATAGATTAAGTAAAAGTTCAGTTCAAAATTCCATGACTCTTACCTGTATTCACAGACACCTGATGAAGGCAAAAAGGTACAACAACTGAAACATTGCGACAGTAACACCAAAGATGAGGATATTAGTCCAACTGTAAATAATATAAATAATAATTCCTTATCCCAAGAATTATTATTGTTAGCTTTTTTTTTGAATTAGACTTTGAAAAATTTGCCACCATGTTTTTAATTCAAACAGAAAAAAAATCTTAAAGTCTGAGATGACAATTGATTTGATGAAAAGTAGTGAACCCTTTGCTTTAATTACAAGATATTTAATAATAGAATCCCACAAAAGATACCAAAAGCAACATGAAAGTTACAGGATTCTAAATCTATTCATCTGACATATCTTTTTTTTTAAATCATGGTATTTTTGTGCAAGTTGCTTCTTTCATCACATCAGAATTGGAGGATTGCTATTCTCTAAGTGCCTTTCTCATGGGCCCTTAGGAAGATGCTGTCAGTGTTGTGCAGCTGATGAAGCTCTTCTTCACAAAGTCCGTCAGTATTCTGGGAACCTACTTTGTAAAGACCTGACCAACTGACTTTGGAAAAAATCAGGCAGTGACATGACTTCACACTGTTGCATTTGTAGAGTTCCGTTTGTTGTCCAGAAAATGCCCAACAAACAGAATTGACAAAGTTTGCAATAAGCAATAACAAAAGAAGGAAAATAACAGGGCAAAAATAACACTAAGCAAACAATATATATATATATATATATATATATATATATATATATATATATATATATAAAGCAATAATAATAAGGCAAAAACTTTCACAAACTAAGAATAGTGTTAACACCCAAAAGGGATGCAGTCAAGTGATCACAGCATTCTCACTTCAAGACAAGAAAGGAGAGAACCATTATCTATCCCAGCATGCATCTGTATGTTTTGCTTATAAATTTTGAAAGGGGAATGATTTTGCTGTCATTTCCAATAGGATTACTATTAATTCTACTGATCCATTTTTTTTTACTGTGTTTATTCCAAATGCAACTTTTCAATAAACATTCATTAACCCCCTGTGAATGTGTCTTTTTCCCTATCAAAAACTCATTTTATGACATCTCTTTCTAAATATGTGCAAAAGGGCAACTATTTTGAAAGAGTATTATGGGTATGAAAATAGAAGAGAGTTTTCAAAATGGATGTCTAGAAATTGGCTTACAGCTATATAAAAAAAGAAGAAAAACATCTTAGAATTCTAAATAATTCTTTTAAAATTAGAAAAGACTTTATTTTTTTGAGTAATTCTTGAATTGCAACTGTCAAATGATAATGTAATCTATGAAAACAAAAAAGTATTCATGCCAATTGTACCACCCTGAGTAAGAAAATTGAGACCAGCTTGCTACTGCAAGTGCTTCCAACCAAATGTTCTGTGTAATGGATACCAGAATGTTCTCAGGGTTGTCAAAGCTTACAGCCACATCATATTGAAACACTGATTTCCATATGATAATCAAAGTTAAGCAACAGTGAGCATGGCCAAAGTCTATAGAAAAGGCTTTTCAATTAAAATTTATAAGGGAAAGAAAGATTATCATAACTGATCAATTAATAGGAAAATTGTGACAAGTATCCAGTCATATTGAATATCTTGAAAGCTGGTTGCATGCACTTGAAGTTGCTTGGTAACCAACCAAAGAGAACTTTATAGATTTGGTTCCACTCTCTGAGCTTACAGCCACATCATGTTGAACCACCAGTTCTTGTACAATCACTGAAGTTAAACAATTTCAAGCCAGGTCAGTACCTAGATGGATAACTACTTGGAAATACTAGGTGTTTGAAAACCTGAATTTGTGTGTGGTGTAATGGATAACAGCTTGGAATTGTTAATTGGAGGCCTGGGTTCCAATTCCAGTTGGGTTCATTATATTCACTTACATACAAATACCCTTGCGAAAGGCATGAATCCACTTCTTTTTTCCCAAAACTATGGATTCATTTGTAAGACTTGTATCACTAAATAATTATCATCTCCAAAACAAATTCTTACAATCTAAAAATATTATCTGGCTTTAAATAACCTGAAAAGTGTTGATTAGCCATAAAAATTGAATGAATCAATCAGGGTCATCAGGAGAGAATGCACTTTGTTTCTGAATCTGCCTCTCAACAGATTCTACTGTACACTGGTACTCCTCAAGCGAATTAACTGTACATGTGCTTGTAGAAATCATAGATTTGCAAGGTGAACTTTGGCAAATCAATATTGAAGTGACACGCTATGTGTGTTATCGGAGAGAACAAGGCTAACACAAGCGAGAGATCTCGGTACTTGCCTGAGACTGAGGAAAGATAAAAAGAGCTGATTTTTTGTTTCAGAGTAGTTTGTTCTTTGAGACTGGTGATGATTATACTGGTGTTGCAGAGAAAGAGTGATAGTACTATTGTTTACAGTGTGCAGGAAACAGAGTTCAGAGTGAAGCGTTGTTCCGGTTTCCACATTAGCTGTCAGTGGGAACAGATTTGGGTAGAAATGTACTTTTCCTACAACCCAATTTTCATTTAAATCTCACTACTTTGTATTCTTTTAGAGATCATTTTTCTAGCCAACTTTCATAATTTCTTCTGAGCCAGACCAAAGGTTCATCTTCTCAGTTGTATATCCTTTAGGGCTACATTTACTTTTCTCTACTTGATTCTAATGAATCCTAGCCATCTATGCAAGTGCATAGCTGAGCATCCGATGCAACCTCAACAGAAAAATATTTAGCCTGCCAGCCCATGTTTTTATATTCCTCTGCCAGTCTTTTTTACTTCTTTCTGGATTTGAGCAGCATCAAAGTTGTCCCCATGTGGACATGTGAGTTTAAAAAACAACCTTCCTTTCCGCACTACAGTTTACTAGATTTGGTCTCTGGCTGATTGGTATTGACAAGAATTTTGTGCAGCTCAGCTGATATTTCCAATTGCCCATTCCAGGTTTTGTCATTCTCATGTTTTCTGTTTTAAGTTTTGTTGACAAAGACAAACAAATATGATAAAGCATCCACTTCATTGCTTCCATGGTTTCTTGCCACTTTTTCTTTTGTACCCCTGCTCTTTGGGTACTCTATAGGGGATTTCAATATTTTATGTCAGTTGTCTTATCCTCAGTAGATAGAATAATATTTATAAAATTTGTGATTATGGCAACCATAATTTTAACAAATTGATGAATGTAACTCTTAATTTATTTTATGACCTTTTTGTCATATTTTGTATACAACTATTTGACTTCATTTGAAGAAATTATATTTGAAGATGTTTTTCAAGTTGCCATTCTTCAGATCAAAAGAAATCTATACAATTTTTTACTTGTTTTTATGTACAGACTATCTATTTATGATATATATTTTCTATCTAGGATCTGAATGTAGTGTCTATATTTTATTTCAAGCCCTTCCAAGTTGGAATGAATTATGCTTTCTGGCCAAGAAACCTGCACAGGACTATTAAGATTAAGTTGACATATTTAACTTAAATATTAAGTTTGGAAAGGAGAGAGAGAGAGACGGGGAGAAGAATGAAGAAAAGTGAGTGTGTAGAAGGATTGGTACAAGATAAAAAAAAAGAGCAAGAGAAAAGCAAAAAGAAACCAAGTGAAAGACAAAAATCAAATCATATGCAAAGAGATGGGGAAGGAATATAGATGAAAGAAAGCAATAGATAGATTTCTTGGTTGGATATCAAGAGACAATAAACACAAGATTGGAAGGTAGGTTGGTATCTTCTCTTCTTTTATGTACTGTGTCACTTCAGGATATGGTTGATCATGGTTCTCTACAACTTCCTGTCCTTTATTGCTCTAAGCATCATTTTACTATTTGCCATCTCTTTCATCCTCACTCTGCCATCCATTCACCTAAAAGCATTAAGTAGGTTTTGCTATGCCTCTTCTTCCTTCAATGTCATGTGAGTGTTAAATTTTCCAAACTCTCTTTTTTCATAAATTGTCTCAGGAATTTCAGCTATTTTTTTCTTTTAGTTTTATTTTAATTATGTGTCCTTCTAATTTCCATTTTTTTTAGAACTTCCTCTTTGCCTATGTATTCTGTCCATGGTATTCTTCAGGTCAGCATAAATATTGCAATACATTAAAATTATTTATGGTGAAATAGCACAAAGAAAGTAAAAAGAGATGAAGCAATAAAAATATTTGTATTCTTTATTTATTTATTTTTTTTTTTTTGGCATATGAAACTGATATATATCTATATAAAAAAGAATGTATAGACAACAAGATTAGATGGGATAAGGGACAGGATGAGAAGATACATGCAATAACTAAGAGATTAACACAGGCATGAGATAATGTATTATTTTAGTTGTATTGAAAAGGGATAAGGGGGAGAATGAGAAGATACAGGCAAAGAGTAAGAGAAGAACTGATACATTTCCATGGATCCAGTTTTACTAAAATTAATTCTCTTGGGAAATATTAAGTCTGTGCTATGGTGTCCAGCAGAAAACAGTTTTCAACTGAGTATTCAGTTTGTATTTTCATAAAAGAACACTGAGAACCTTTGCACACAATGAAATTGATAAGGGAGTTAGAATGGTATAGAATGTTCAAAATTTAATGGAGATAGTATTATTTTTGTTATCTGGTCTCTCTTAAGAGGCAACATTGTTCTGCCAGGATATTGTAATTTCTGAAGTCAATAAACCCTGATCGCACTCTCTTCAAGATTCATTTGCTGTAAAATGATACACGTTTTAAATTTAACCAGGAAATTATGAACAATTTTAATTAAGTATTCCATTTTATTTATTTTTTCTTTCTTTCTTTGGTTTCTGGTGATTTTAAAAACTATCTTATTTTAATTTTGTTTCATCGCTCCCTTTCTAGCAGGTGGCTTGGGTAGGTCTGTATGAATCTGAGGGGATCAAGATCACATGAGATTTTCCTCTTACTTTTTTTATTTTTGAAAACCTTTTTGTTGCTTGCTTACCTTCTTCTCTAATGGGATAACTGCTGGTGGGTGATTTCCTGCAATCATGGCAGCCACAAAATGGCTATTTGCTCTGTTTTCTAAGCAAGTAGCATCAACGAATATCAAAAGATACCTCAAATGTTTACTTCATTTCAGTCTCTGTTTATCATTACTTCCTTATAAAAAAAATCTCCATTGCAGGACCAGTACAGATATTTAATAAGCTTAGCTTCACATTCTTTTCTTGCACTTCTCACCTGTGGAACTCCCTAGTCTTAATCATTTATTCTCTTTCATTTTCATTCCCTGTCAACCCATGCATTCTAGTGATATTACTGCCTTGCTTGTGGTGAAATGATTAAAAAAGTTAAATATATGAGAAGTGCTTTAACTGAGGATAGAAAATGTAACATCAGAATTCAAAGGTACCTTGAAATAACAAAATATGTCTACTAAAAGCCAAGCAAAGTATTAAGAAACAGGAAAATTTCATTAGGAACAAAAATGTAATAATTCTTCTATATGGCTGTAAATGTTGGACAATTTCCTAACAGATAAAGATGACACTTCAGGCAAAAGAGATCTAATTCTACAGAAGGACGCTGAGAATGTCATGTACAGAACATGAAAAACAAGACAATGTTAATGAAAATGAAAACTTGTTTTAGGATCAGAAAGAGACATAGTGACGAAAGAAAGCTTGGAAAATTCATAGGACATATTGATGGCAAGAAAGAGGCAAATGGCAAGTAACTGATCTAATTAGTTTGTGGAATATGGTGACAGAACAAGTATTGTGTGGGATAGTAAAGGGAGAGACATTGTGTTACAAAGAATAATAAGTTTTGGAGAACCATGATCATCCACATCCTGAACAGACATGGCATATAGTAGAAGCAGTTTCACATAGTACACCAAATAAAGAATGAACTTCCTTCAATTGTAATGGTCTAACTGGACTAGCTTGTTCACTATTACATCTCTTTTCACCAGGAGGAATGTGTAAGCAAGTAGATGATGATTATAGAAATATTTATGATAATTGACAGGCTATCTATTTCTGCAAGAGCTCCAAATGACCATTCCTTTGTTAATGTTTTCAGGAAGTTAATACATTCACTGCTACCTTGGATATTTGATGGCTTACATAATGTCAGCTATGTTTTTATTAGTACAGAAATTAGAAATTATTAGATATTTATGTTTCATTTTGGCAAAGGAAATTAAATTTATTAACACATTCACTGTAACTGGATATTTGAACCCTTACATAATGCGATCTATGTTATTGTCAGAGTGACTGATAGAAATTGCTATATAATACTATTCGTGCTTTGGTTTGGAAATAAAATTAAATTTATTTAAATAATAAAGAGTGATGTTAATGTGCCTCTTTGGCATTAACTTTGTTTTTTCACCATTGTGAAATGTAATGGTAATCTTAGCCATTTCCTTATAACAAGACCTTTGGCATTCATTGACCAAGCAGCCAGTGTGACGTTAAGTTTAAAGTTATAAAATCTTTCTAGGAAAACAAATTTTCAGGAAAATAGTTTTCTTGATTCCATTATTACTGCTCTTTCCAGTATTGATGTGGATTTCCTTTTATTTGAAGTGTGGAATTTCAACATCCTATGCCATTATGTTTCTTTAAGTTAAGATATCCGTTTTAGCTGTTTCCGTTGTTAAATGTCCTCAAGTAATGTGGTTTCTGTTATTTGGTACAGTTTTTTGTTTGTGATTCTGTAGCACCAGTTCACAAGTTTCAAAGAAGAGTGGTCTTCACTGAAACCCATTTTTAACAATTGATCTTAGAAAGCAGTTGTATACATCTGACAGTTTAGATATTTCTGAACAGGTTTGGCACTATGTGTGACATTCATGCAAGAGTCCCAATTTGAAAAGGCTATTTAAGAACATTATTGTAGTTTTCAGATTAATTTCTTGGTGCAGTCTATTCTATGTTCAATTTCCTTTTTTCTTTTACTAAATTTGTTTAAACTGGTCCATATACCAAGGCATTTGAAGTGTTCACTATTTACCAATTCCTCATCTTGAATTTTTGTGATGGATTCAAGGTAGGTGCCATCACTCCTTTCATTCCAATTTTAAATCATAGTTTCTGTTTTGTAATTGTTTATCTTGAGTTCTATTTCTTGGAACACTTTGTAGTTTTCTGTTCAAGATCATTCATATCACAATCTACGAATACCTATGTCATCAGAATATCCACACTCATAAGTACATTGGTATTAGAAGAGATTTGTGCATCATGGTTGTTTATTACCAAAAATCACTCTACAGATCAAGGTAAAAAGAAAAAAAGAACAGTCATACTTTTTATTTCTATTTAAGGAAATAACTAGAAATATAGGCGAATTTCAGCCTCTCTCTTACAGCTTATTGGTTTCTATTCACATCTGCAAGGAAAGGAAATCACTTGCAGAATAATATCTTTCACTTTGATCATTGTTTGAGTATTTGTGTCTTGCTGATTTGACATAATTAAATGACTGGATTGCTTAGTGTTGCTATGGTAAAAATAGTCTCTTGCCTATTCCATTCATGATTCAACTGAAAAACCTTCTGGCATAACCAAATAAGGAAGTCCTCTACTAAATGCCACATGAAACCAAGTCTGGCACATTACAATGGCGGTTTATTAAGCCTAACATGAGAGAATATGATATTTGCTTTTACTATAAACATTATTTCTAGTGGGTACAGTGTATCTGAGTTGCTATCTCTGCCTTTTTTTATTTTCTTAAACAGTGAAATTGATAAGAGCTTTCCATCAGGGTATACAAGTTTGTTTTGGTAGAACTTCTCAATCTAGGCCAGTTTATTATTTTTTTTTTAAACAGTGAAATTAATAACAAAAAAAGGGATAACAACTCAGGTGTACCCACTAAAAATAAATTTTCTAGTAATAAGAAAGAATATGATATATACATTTCTATATATCAGAATAATGTTAGGAAAATGAATAACAAAGTGGAAATAATTATATATAATGTGTTTCATCCTCTTGAAGGACTTCATCTGACCAAAGTAATGTTTTTGTTGATGAAATTATCTGTGAAGGAAGAGGCTGGAGAGATATAGAGATGCAAACATCAGTCATGCACTGAAAGGAAATGCTTTTCTTCTTTTTTTTTTAAGTATTTGTTGATATAAATGGATTTAACAAAATCTCCTACAGAAGGTAGCGGCAGAAAATGACAAGAAGGGACTAAGCCTAAACTAAAAGAAGACGGAGTGCATGGTCATCAGCAAAAGGGATGAGCCTGAAATGCAATTTGCAGGTCGGGAACACTAGAATCAAGCAGACACGAAAGTTTAAATATCTGGGAAGCGTTTTGACAGAGGACAGTAAGTGCGATACTGACATCCATAGATATATTCGGATGGCCAAGGACACATTTCAAAAGCTGGGTAGACTACTGCAAGACAGGAGGATTTCTTTGGTAACAAATAAAAGAATACTGAACTGTTATGTGACATCTATCCTTCTTTATGACTGCAAATATTGGAAAGAAGAAGAAGAGACTTGAGCCAACGGAGATGTGGTCCTACAGAAGGATGCTAAGGATATCATGGACCAAGCATGTGAGCAATGATGAGGTCTTAGAGAGGTTGCAAACAAGGAGGAGGCTGCTACTTAACATCCGGAAGAGACAGCTGAGTTTTCTGAGACTCATAATGAGGAAGGAAGGCCTGGAGAATCTGATACTCATGAGTCAAATAGAGAGACAAGGGAAAGCAACATGGGACATACCTGGTGTGCTTAAGCAAGTGGATGACAGAATGTGGTCTGGAGAAGGAAGCAGAGGTAAGGAACTTGTTGAGAGCCACAAGGGATAGAGGGAGGTGGAGAGCAGAGCATAATCACCTACATCCTGAAAGGAGATGGCACATAAAAAGAAAGAACTCACTGTAAGTTTATCCATTATATTTATTCCCTTTAGCTTTTCAACCAACCAGTTTGCCAGAATTGCTCCAAAGAGATGTAAAATTTTTGTTACTGCTTTCACTAATTTATGTTATTATTACCTGATATAATGTAGCATACTGGAATGCCTGTTTTGACATTTTTAGATAGACCATAATGTTTTAGTTTTCTAGGGTTGTATTCTATTAGTTTATTTCTTGTTTTCATTACTAACTAATGTTCTTATTGTTCTGTTAAAGTTTTGTGTCTCTGTAATTATTTTTAATATTTTATATTAGTGTATAAAAAGTGCTTTGATTGCTAGATCATCTACGGTAAATTTGCTTTCAGGTTCTTAGAATATTTCACCTTTCTTGACAGATCTTTTATTATCCCAATGTGGGCTACTTAATAAGAAACATGTTAAAAACATCACGAAACTGAATGAAATTGGCTAGAATACGTGCTTATACACTAGAGCAGGTTGATTTTTCACTTTTTTTTTAGAAAATCAACATTGCACTTGGTTTAAAAGCTCAGGTTTGATGTGATAAGTACTGACACAAAAAATTAGGTCCATGGCTTTCATCAATCTTTGAGCATTTAGTTTTAAATATCATCTGAAAAAAAGAGATATTTCTGTGTACAGAAATATCTCATTTCTGCAGGATTTTACTTACAAACGGACTATAAAATTTTACTGTCTCAAGAATAAATCCAAATAAAGTTAATATCTTTTGTATTGAATACATTGAACGGAAAATACAGTATGTGATGAATAAGTTGTCATCTAAATTGCAAAAAAATGAAAATAACACTGACATTTCATTTTAACAGATATGTTTACCAAAATTACACAAAAATATCTTGAAATACTAAAGGGTAACTTTATTCAAGAATTGGCTTCAGCCATGGCCTCCATAAAACTTTGGAATCTACTGCAAGTCTTCTGGATGGTCTCCTTCTTTAAGTCAGTGAATGCTGCATGAATCTTTGCCTTCAGTTCATCTTTGGTGCTATAAGGAGTTTTGTCAATCTCTTGCTCAACTGTGTTCCACACAATAATCAAGGGGGTCACAGTCTGGGGAGTTAAGTGGCCAGCTGTAAAGGGTGATGGTAGTCGCAGAAATTTTCTGACAGGCATGACTGGATCCTCCTGCTTGTGTGGAATAGTGCAGAGTCCTGTTGCTAGACTTAAGGTCTTACAGCAGCCACCGTCTTATTCCAGAGCAGTACTACCTCCTCAAGGCGCTTGATGTAGGCCTCCATATTGAGTCTGAGGTCCTCACCAACAAATTCAGGAATTCTTTGCTTATTAGAACAAGCAGAGTAAGTTTTCAGAGCTGTCATACCTTCGTAATCACCATTAGACTCATCCAACTCCTTCCAAATCCCCTGCCCTGGTCCTCAGATTGACAACTAAACACTATGAAATGGAGCTTCTGGTGCAAATACGAAGCAGTACAGCATGCCATTTCCAAATTTCTGGCAGTCATTTGCATCATGCTGCTTTTATCTCACAGATGGTGCCCAACTGACCCTACTATAGTGTGCAGTTGACAAAATAAAAAAACAAGCAACATGCCTGCACAAAATTAAAAATATAAAATGATGACAATTTACCCTTTGTACCCTCTATATTCAAACCTGAATTCTAATTATGAATCACCACAAGCAACTGAAGACAAAGCCAAGAATGCTGATCGGTCAGTTGGACGTGGTTTTGGCATAATAAAAAGGGCTGGAGCAGTGTGGTGATTTTTATGTTGGTGACACATGCACAAAATCAAGAATGGTGTCTTCAGAAGGAGCATTCAGTGTTGTATAAGCAGTTGTCTCAGGAACAGAACCTCATTTACTTACAGAAATTACTACAAACTTCTTATTATAACATCTTCTTACACATGTAATTCCATTGGCAAAAAACATTACTTAAATCCAATAAAGTCCTTCAAGAGGACAAAACACATAGAATTTATTTGCTTTAAATAAGAGTGTGGAATAGATATATGTGTGTCAGAAGCAATGTACATTTGCATTATGTGGCAGTATATTTAACAGCCAGGTATGTGCATTTGGAGACTTTCTGATCTTCAATTATGTCATCCATTCCATAAGTATTCTCTCCTGTGTGCTATGCTTGAAGAAATTTTGTATTGTACTTGGAGTTGAAAATATATGAAAAATTCCATCATTTCAAAGTAGAACCATTGTACATAGCACTTCATCCCAAACCTACAATCTATCACTAAAGATCTTAAAAAATGGTCTGTTCCTTGTATTGTTCCAGAAAGTACCCAATTCCTCCTGCCATGCACTATTTTGACAAAAATCAGACTCAAAATGTAGTATTGTTGCCATATGTCGGCTGGAGCTTCCCATTCCAAATTTTCCAATCTTGACAGAGTTCAAAAGCATTTATGCAACCTTGCAGATGATAAATTATTTTCAATCCTAAAATTAAATCATTGCAAGCCTATTGCTACTCTGTCACTATTTCTATGTCAAATATTCAGATGAGCTACATTTTTTTAATTCTACCATTTCAGACCTTTACAGCCAGTATCTGCTATGCCATGAAAACAGAAGAAAAGTATCTTTACTTCCTTCATATTTCACTGATAAAAAGGAACTTCTGCTCAGATGACTTCTTACTAAGAACTGCTATCTTTTGGAACAGACTCCCAAAAGTATGCTTCACCAATTACTACAGTCTTAACCTCTTCAAGTCTAGGTCCAACAGTTATCTATCCTATATATCCTCATAATGTACATTTAGTTCCTCCTCTTTTTCATACAATAAAATCATTCACTTACAATCTACCTTGAATGGCTCTTGGGTCAAATATTGGGTGAACATTTATTAAATAAAAAAAAAAGAAAGAAAATTGCCAAAATATTGTTCTTGATTCTGTTCCCTCTCTATTCTGGCTTTTGGTTCTGATATAAAATTTCTTGTATTCTGTGCAAGTAAATATCTGGCTGATCAAACATACTATTTTTCATACAAATTTTTTTTTTTTTTTTTGTTAAAATGATATTCTTATATCAAAATCTCTTGTAAATAATTTACAAGAATGTTAACATCTATGGCGAGATGTTCCAGCATTGGAAGCTTTTCTTAGAATCTTTTTACTTTTTAATTATACCGGCAAACTCATAAGATGCTCTTGTGGCTGGTTTGTTTGAAGAAGAACTTATGGCTTTAGCTTGTTTCTTATGAGGAATGGCTAATGAATTGGATCCAAGGTGCCAATTTCATTTCCATATATGCTTCATTGGTTTTTCTTGGTGCAACTGGTGAAATGGAAAACATCCCCTGAGGGGGAAGAGAATTCTATTAACCAGCATGAGAATTAATTATGGTTGCAAGAAGTCCCTAAGAAAACTAAATAAAAATTAGAATCTTTGATACAAGTGAACTCATTTCTGCTTGAAAAAGAAATTAAATGTTTTTTGTGGACCATTTGAAAGCTATTTTGTTTTACACAACCATGGCATACAGGGAAGAACATGAACTTTTATTGGGAGTGATAAATTGATTCTATTATCTGATTGTGCTGTCAAGTGTAAAAAGTAAAGATAGTAATAATGTTGAATATCTCAATTATTGCAGATGTATAGACTATCAAGGATTAAACATATGCATTTTGATGTTACTTGATTAAAGAAACCGAGATAATAAAAATCACGAGTATAAAATATTTCTTAAAAAATCCTAACAGACCTATCTTTTGTGAGTAATGTTATATATATATATATATATATATGACATTACTCACAGAAGATAGAAAATCTATTAGGATTTAAAAAAAATATATTATTACCTATGTTTTTTCTTATCTCTGTCCCTATATATATATATATATATATATATATATATATATAGGCACCTCAAGGTGCCATAATGGTTAGCAAGCTTGTTTCACTAGAACAATTATGACTGAGCAGTGAGTTTGATTCTCATTGGGTGCCCCATAATTTTAACCTTGTGCCACATCTAAGCTATGCTTGAAAAATCATATATATATATATATATATATATATGTATGTCAATTGGGATGAAATATAGATTAAAAATATAGATTGAAAAATTAAAGTGACAAATTTAGGTAGGTGATGCACATAAAAATAAGTGAGGATGACAGATGGAGCAAAAGGTGATGGATTAGTTCTCAATAAATAGCAAACTCATCAGGAAAAGACAAGACAAAAGATGGCAGAATGAGATAGATCGGTTTGCTGCATAGATATAGCATAGAATAATATTGTCACAATTATCATAGGAAATGGGAAAGATTTTTGGCCAGCAGTTAAATCACAATGTTTTTGCAATAAAATTGGTATTGACCAGCCTATGTTGGTAAAACTCAGGTAAAATTTATGATTTAGTTGTAATCTATCTGCGCACACACACACACATATATGTTTGTGTGTGTATACATACATACATATATATATATATATATATATATATATATATATATATATATATATATATATATACACACACACACTCATACATAGTGTGGATATAGGAATCAACACTGCACAGTGACTGTTAGTTTCATACTTCAAGCAGGCCATCAGATATAGGCTACCAAGCCATTTGGGAAACCAATCTTTTCTCAGTTCTTTTGCTTGCAACTGTCACCTTTTTTTCTTTTTATGTGCCATGTACTTTCAGGACATAGGCAATCATGGCTCTCCACCTCCCCCTATCCCTTGCAGCTCTTAACAAGTTCCTTACCTCTGATTCCTCCCCCAGACCACATTCTGTCACTGACCTGTTCAAGCCTGCCAGGTATATCACGCTTTGCTTTCCCTTGTCTCTCTTTCCCTCTATTTGACTTGTGAGTATCAGATTCTCCAGACCTTCCTTCCTCATTATGAGTCCCAGAAACTTAAGTTGCCTCTTCCTGATGTTAAGTATAAGCCTCCTCCTTGTTTGAAACCTCTCTAAGATCTCATCATTGCTCATATGTTCAGTCCATGATATCCTTAGCATCCTTCTGTAGAATCACACTTTCATCACCTCGAGTCTCTTCATCTTTAAGGAAATTGTCCAACATTCACTGCCATAAAGAAGGACAAATGTCACATAATAGCTCAGTATTCTTTTCAGCTGTTATGGGTTACTTATATCCTAACTTTTACTTATTTCAGTTACTTAATTTTATTTGTAATCTTTTTTTTTGGTATTTTCTTTGATTATAATTTTTCGCATTTTAAATAAAGTTCATTAGATTCAAGGTATGGGATATAATAATAAACTTTATTTCAAATATCAATGAAAAAAATATATATATAAAAGATAAATTAAACAAAATAAAAATAAGAAATAAAATAAAAGATTAAAATAAAGGGTAAAGATTATAAATAACCTTAAACATTAGCTCAAAATAAAAGAATTGGGAAGGGCTAATTATTTCCTTGAATAATAATCTCCCAGTAGCCAATATAGAGAGCTCACACAATGTGTAAAAGATCACTAGAAGTGGGAAACTATTATTATGCAGTGTTGATTTCTATGTCCATAATATTCATATCTATAAAAATCCTATCTATCATATTGAACCCTTTTCTCCCTTAAACATAGCCAATTTTATAAAAGAAAGAAATTGAAATTCTGACTATTGACCTCATCTTTGTCACCTTATTTATCACAACGTTTCGGCCATTGTATACTCCGGCCTTCTTCAGGTGGTTGGAATGTCAAACTGAGCCCTTTATTTCGCTCACTGGTAGACTGCTCTAGTGCCATGTCTAATGGATGTCAGTTATCAGTTATCTCCTGTTAATTCCCCTCTGAAAGTTCTCCACCACCTTAACCAGGTATTGAACTCACACTCTTTGGGTCCTGTCACTGGATTTAACTAATGCCTTTATCCACTGTGCCATGTGTCCTTGAGGACATTTGTGTATGAATTTCTGTCTTATAAGCCTAATGTCTTCAGCAATCATTTTTTACCAGTGCTCATATTGCAGATTTTTGCTGTTATCATCCATGTTTTTACCAGAGCTCATATTGCAATTTTTGTTGTTATTATTGCTTTACTCTTTATTACTAGTTCCTATATTATATTCATTTCTCTGCTTGGTCGGCTCAGGGGATTTTTGTGGCCTAGCATATGTGCTAATTCCTTAAGTTTACGAATTTTCCAATGATGATTTTTGTCTATAATCTCAACCTGATCCCACAGAGGGCAGTGATCTCCCTTTTCTTTCCATGTGTGGCCAGCCACGCCTGATTTTTCCACTCCCCCTCATGTTACAGCTTTCTTACAGCTACAACACTTGAGAAACTGGTTTTCTTGGAAAAGTGATTTTTAAAGAGAGGGATTTTATAAATTTTAACAGCTGCTGTGACCACTCGGTGAGTGAATGCTGAATGTTTCCTTATAAGGAGACAGCTAATGATATCATTACCATTTGATATTTAATTTATCTGTATTACTTCTCCTGTTTTAAAAAGTAACAAAATTTTAAATGCTTTCAGAAATACAGGGTGTCTCCAGAAAATTGTCATCATAGACAATTCTTGCTGAAATGATCTCAAATTTAAACAAAATATGTAAAAAACTATGTTGACTGTGCAGTTTTATCTCACTGAGAAACTACCAGGAAGAGATGAGGTATTGTGACTATAGGATACGTTACTAGATTACTTTAACTAACGATTTTATCTACTGGGACAAAGAATTGTGAGTTCAATACCTGGCCACTGCAGAGGTGAACAAAAACTTGGAGAGTTGATTTAGTAAAGAGAAATAACTGAAACTAAAGATATCAAGAAAAGGCACAGCACATGGCAGTAGACTAAAGAAAGGGTTCGGTTCGAAATTCCAGTGTATATCCCTGAAGAAGGCTGGAGCGTACAATGGTTGAAACATTGAGAATATGACAAAGATTAGGATAACAATCCAAACAATGTAAATAGTGTGATTTTTTTTTTTTATGTCTCTTTCTTGTTTGTCTGCTACAGACATTACCAATTTGAAACAGAGTAGATTCACACTATGTCTTAAAGTTTTCAAATGATATATTCAGATTTCTCACATTTGTCCTCTGCATATTGTGTGGCAACTGAGCACAGTTGCTATTGCACTTTGCAAGAATATCATGCACATTTGTGATACATATTTTGGAATAATGTATTTTTGCCTGTATTAAGAGTTTGCTTTAAGTGATAGTGTGGAGAGAGCGGGTTGAGCTTGGAACTGATAATGAGGAAAGAGGTAGGGAAAACAATTTCATATTCGCTCTCCGCAAGTAGATTTAGTAATAGCCTGATTGATTTATTGAGCGATATGATATTCAAAATGGCCTCCAGCAATTCTGCATTGTAAAGAGTTTCTTCCGTTAATATTTTTTCTTATTGTTCATTTAATAATTTTGCATTGTTGAATAAATCCAATTCAGCATAATTTGAAATACAACAGATGTATTGCATGTTGAGTAAGCATGTAAGTTTCCCCCAACGCTTTTTTCTCTCTCACACAAACATGCACAGATATATGTGTGTATGACGATATATACCTCTAATTGAGTGTGTGTTTTTGTTCACTTCCATATGTCCATTAATCACAAGCTGAGATATATATATTTTCCCCACCATAGATTGGTTTATTTATTCTACACTTATATATCACAATATGAATAAATTGCAAATTCTATATACTGACAGATGCTGGCTTTACAAACCAAACCATGACTATTGTAATAAGTGCAGTTTTTCCTGGAACTTCTCTGTCCTTAGCTTTGTGCCAGACTAAACTTATTAGAGTAAAATAGAAATTGTTAGAAATATATAATATCAATCCTCCTATGAAGAGGCAACAGACGTGTAATTCTACAGAAGGAGGCTGAGAATACCATGGGCAGAACATGTGAACAATGAAGTAGCTTTAAGTGAAATGGGGAACAAAAACAACAGTTATAACTAAAATCAAAAAGAGCTCCGTGAAATTTCTTGGACACACAGTGAGGAAAGAGAGCTTGGAGAATTTGACATACACAGGATGTACTGAAGGCAAGAGGAATAGAGGAAAACTATAAATAACCTACCAAATGATCTTGTGTAAAAGTATAGCAGAGCAGACACTAGGGCATATAGTAAAGATTCAAACTTTGCTTAGTACTACAAAAGATAGGAAGTTGTGGAGAGTTATGAATGATAACATCCTGAAGGTATATAGTACATAAAAAAGAAGGAAAAACTGTTATCTTATAATAAAACTGACATTTTTGCAACTGGATATTTTGTTTCAAAAGGAGCTTCATGATGGAACTAAACATCTCTGATACTTTCTAATTTAGATGTGTACAAACATACTTTCCATTTTTTGATGACTGACACATTGCTTGGAAAATGAATAGAAAGCCTTAATTTTTTAAAAAAAATTTTTTTTTTTTTTAAATGAATTTGGCAGGTGGGCTGGAAATTGATTTGACCTCCGTCTGACCAAGAATCATGGAGTTATCATGGAAGTCTCTGAATATTCTTTGTTTGATTTTATTTAATTCCTCACAAAACCCCACCATTCACACTTTTCAAATGTTATTGAAGATGCTGCTGTTCCTTGAGCAAGCCCATGAGAACATTTTCAATGCATTCTTTCATGAAAGCTCTTGCATTTTTAGTGAGATTGAAATCAGATTAATTTCTTGGCCATTGGCAAAGAGGTTTTTTTTGTAAATGTCAGAACTGATACTGTGAACAAACTGCCTACACATGGATAGAAAATGAATTCAGTAAATAAACAAATATGCAAAGAGTTACACCTCCTTTCTATCTTTGTTTATTTACTGAATAAAAGGATTTTTCTCATTCAGACTTTAGTCAACTTTTATGGTGAAGGAATCTTAAGAAAACCGAAAATACTAACAGCGTTTATTATTGGTGGACATGATCTTAGCAACATAAATATGCAGATAATACAGCATCAATAGCAGATGTAGAAAAAGGAACTGCAGGAATTCTGAGAGAAAATAGTAAAGTGAGATGAAGGAACCAAACATCAAGAAAGAATTATGGTTCTCAGCAGGAGGAACGACACAAAATGCAAATTACTGGAGATGTTGAAATCCAGCAAGTATAGAAATTCAGTAACAAGAGCGGCATTACATGTCTTCCCTATGTCTTTTCTACAAATATTTTCATGGCAGCTGTTCTGACAATCTTTTTTCTTTGGTGCTCCAACTACATGATTTTAACTGTGTTACTAGATTGCCAACTAGGCCCCACTGTGTTTTACTGTTGAAATAGCTAAATACTACTGCCACTTCTATTCTAACAGTATCTTTTCTCGCACTTCCTGCCCATGGAACTCTCTTCTGTTTATTTGCTTCCCTAATAACTACAATCTTCAGACATTTAAATGCAGCATCAATCATCATATTTTGTCCTTTCCTCAATCTTCTCTATTCTCAGTCTTCTCTTTCACTTTCACTCACTGTAACTTCCTGCATTTTCGTGACATTACAGACTTGCTTGGGTTGAAATGATAAAAAAAAATTAAATTTCTGGAAAGTAATCTAACAGAGGACAGAAAATGTAACATCAAAATATGAAGGTGCATTGGAATAGCAAAAAATGCTTTCCAGAAGCTAAGCAAAGTATAAAGAAAATAAAGGTAAATATCATTAGAAAAAGAAAACAAGAGCACTGAGCTGCTAAGTAATATCACTCCTCCTCTACAGCAGTGAATTTTGGACAATCTCCTCACAGATGAAGAAGAGACTTGAGACATCAGATGTGGTTTTACAGACTGAACATGTGAGCAATGAGGAAGTTCTAAATAATTGGAATAAAAATGATGCATATATTAGGTTGGTGCAAACATAATATCGTTTTTTGACGTATTTTTTAACGTCAAAAAACGATATTATTTTTGCACCAACCTAATAATTAGAATCAAAAAGAGTTACCATTTCTAGGACACTTAACAAAAAAAGAAGGCCAAGATAATCTGGCACTCACAGGATATACTGAAGGTGAGTCGGACAGAGACTAACTTACTTTATGAGCATGGATAAATGGATGACAGAACAGTGATTGGGAGAGCTAACAAAAAGATAAAACTCACTAAGAGTTATAAAGAATAGAAATTTTATGGAGAGCCATGATTACTCACATCCTGGAGGGACACAGCACATCGAAGAATCTTTTCCAATCTGTGCATTGCTTCAATTGAGGTACACAGAATCTCTTTCTTTTCAAATGCATCAGCCATCAAACATCCTAAAAAAAGCAGATAATGATGGTTGTACACAATTCATGTCAAAAATATGTGCATGATTGTCAATCACACCAGGTTGCATCAAGAGGCATTTGCATTCTTCTTTTAAAACAAACCAGCCAGAAGAAGAAACAAATTCAGTTATTTACAACCACATTATGTTGAAACATTGGTTCCCATACAATCACCAAAGTTAAGCAGCAACAAGCCTGGTCAGTATAGGTGGTGTAATGAATAATGAGTCAGAATTAATAATCGGAGGGCCAAATTCCAGTTCCATTTGGGTTTGTTATATTCACTTACACACAAATACCCTTGGGAAAGGTATGACTCCACCTCTTTTCTCCCCAGCTATGGGTTAATAACTAAGAATGTATTACTAAAATCATTATTACCTCCAAAAAGTAAATAAATAAAATTATGTACAAAATATTTAGATTTCAGCATTAAATAACACATAGATACTGATATGCCACTAAACAAAAAAAAAATAACAGGTTTTATTATGATACACACTTTAGACCAGTGGTTCTTAAACTTGTTGGAGGTACTGAACCCTGCAAGTGTCATCCATGCCTTCACCAAACCCTTTGTAATTGGAAAAATGAAATATGATTTCTTCAAAACATAAGTATATATTTTATTAGTGCACAAATGAACCATGCCTCAATTGCACACAAAAGCGCTCTGTTCAAAGCCAACAAAACCTGACTTTCACACAAAAAAACAAAAACATAATGAATATTTATTGCAAATCAATGTGACTTTTGCTGTTGCTTTTCAGAAACAAGTTCAGAAATGCACAGCTTCACCTTGGCAAGGGCCACTCTCATCTCATTTTCACAACAAAGTCTGTTCCTTTTCTTCATTTTCATGTCTACCATCCTCAAAAAGGATTGCTTGCAAAGATACATTGTATCAAACGGTATGAGTATCTCAAGAGATTTCTTAGCAATAAGCTATGATTTGGTGACACCAAAACGTTGACAGCATTGTTTTAAAGAGTTACTGTTGTACCTGGCTCTGCTGAAGTAGAATGATTTTGTCAAGGTATTCAACATTAACATCTGCTATCACAACACTAAACATGAACAGCGATCTCACCCATGCTGGATATAACTCTGGTGGGGAAGTATCCGTCAAGAGACTTTGTGAGGTCATCCAAGTGAATGGCAATCGCTTGCTTCAGTTACTCAGGTAGAGAAATGTCTGCAATTCCAGACATGTCTTCGATCTTACTCACACAGTCATCCAACAGGGGAAAGTTTGCAAAGTTATCATTCTCTGTTCATCCTTTCCATAATGATAACTTTTTTTGAAAAGTCTTCAGGTTTTCTTCTGCTGCAATGATGTTGACTCCACTGCCCTGCATCTATTTACATTATTCAGACTATTGTCCTCATCTTTGTTGCCATATTTATCACAACGTTTCAGCTGTTGTACACTCCGGACTTCTTCAGGTGGTTGGAATGTCATACTGAACCCTTTATTTCTCTTGCTGGGGTAGACTGTTCTTGTTCCACGTGCCATGTCTCATTGATGTCAGTTATCGGTTATCTCCTGTTAATTCCCCTCTCAGAGTTCTCCACCGCCTTAACGAGGTATTGAACTCGCACACTTTGGCTCCTGTTACTGGATCTAACTAATATGTGGACACATGGCACAGGGGATAAAGGCGTTAATTAGTTCAGTGGTCAAAATGTTGTGATAAATATGGCAACAAAGATGAGGACAATAGTCCGAATAATGTAAATAGTGTACATAATGCCTCATTCTCAGAAATATAGACAGATGCCCTGCATCTGTCAATTGAAATGATTGGCAGCATTGAAAAAATCTCAGCCATGTACACCAAAGTAAGAACAAACTCAGAATTTTTTAATCAGTTTGCTTGACAATGTTGGTGCTCTCATAAAAAACTGCGATAATTCCACATGCATGGCAAAAAACAAACATGATGCAGCACCCTAGCATAATTCTCCCTAGCATAACCACCAATTGGTAGAAGAGTACCTCAGATTCAGATCCCCTTTCATTACACAGCTATTTGAAGATGTCGTGCTTCATAGCACTATTTTGCATAGAGTTTTCACATCCCACTACAATTTTTGATACTTCTGCTAGTTTTGGAGCCAAGATTTTTGTTACCAATGCATCCCTGTGCAAAATACAGTGCATGACAATGATATGTGGTGCGTCAGCTTTCACCATTGCTCCAAAACAATGACTGGACCTCTATCAAAACAAACTGCAGAAACTATATTCCACGAAAGATCATTGTCTCTGAAGACATCATCCCAAAGTTTATTCATGCCACTTCACTTGGTTGTTATAAACAATCTTCATTTATCAGATCATCTTTCACATAGCACACAATTGCAACAAACTGGCATAGATTGGAAACATCGGCAGTCTTGTTGAGTTGGAGGCTGAATTTGCTGGGCTTGAAATCAGATCTTTAACTACTTGAGCCAAGATGTCATCACTCATGTCGTCTGTTCTGCTGTTGATGGTGTTAATTTAAAAAGGAATTTGGGTTAACTTATCTTCATCAGTTTCTCCAAATGTAATATTCACCATCCTCTATGCAGATAGTTTTATGAGTGTTTTATCAATGGTGTGTGGTTTGCCATGCTTTGTGATGAAGTATGCAACTTTGTATGATGCTGTAAGGATTGGGTTGTCGATTGGGTACAAAGCTGAGAACAGGCAGAATAGCCTTTTCATCAAATTTTACTTGATTCAGTGAGTGTTCTGTTCTTGTATTTCCCATCTCCATGCAGCTTTAGGAAATGTTCTCTTAGTTTTGCTGGTGCTAGACTAAAATTGCTCAACTTGGTATTGCAAATCATATAATAAGGATGCTGACTTCCATCACATTCCATTATGCACATGAATCCATATGGTATATATTCATCAGACAACTTTTTCTTTTTTTTTTGCTTGACATAGTTGTGGCGGAACTGAAAGGCAGCAGTCTGTGGGTTCTGCTGAACTGACTACAGTTCACCGTTCTAAGAGGCAACAAGTAGCATGCATAATATGTAAGCAGAATAGTGGATGCTTACGCAAATGTAGCAACAGTCCCTGGCAAAATAAAATACTGGACGAATGAGGAAAGAAAAGAATGGCCTACCCTGGAAACGTCCACAAATGTGTGTGCCATGTAAAGTCCGGCTGAAAAAAGAATCAAAATGGTGGTGCCCATGTTTTATGACACATAGTCTCGGACGACTAACACAAAATCTCATTGGCTAGTGATTCGTATGTAAATTATGGTCGGTCCTCAGCTGTATAAAGTGAGCCGTCTTTTGGGAGAGACAGAGGTGTTCTTGTTGGTGAGAAGTGAAGGCTGGGTATGTGACCCAATTTTGCCGTCTCTACGTGGCCTGTTGGATTGTTATGTCGGACAGTCGTTGAACTGGATTTTGGATACAGGTGTTGTGGTTGAGAGACAAATCTGTTGCAGACTTATTCCTACTGGAAGTTGACACTCATTATCTGTTTTCTTTTGCTTTTTCTTTTTACCAACACAAAGAAATTGAAAGATTAGGCAGGAATCAGAAATGATATACAATTACAACTGCCACAAGTCAACTACTGGGCACAGCAAGTTTCCTGAGGCACAGATATCAAGGCCAAGTGATGTGACATGATCAGCTGCAGCCAATGATGGTCAAGCAGTGTGTGACGTCATGAATTATACAAGTGGGTGAATGGAACAAACACACATACAGTGTGTGTATGCGTCGTGATCACCGCTGAACCGTGGGTCTCAATCAAACCCAGATTAAAAACCACTGCTTTAGACAATGTAGCTGAAAGTTTATTTTTTTACAGTAAGTTCCACCCTGTCAAAAAAGGTAGACGGTTACAATAAAGAGTAGTCTATATGAATAGGAGGGAAAGATAACAGTTAACTCTAGACTTCAATCAGTTAAGATTGTAGTGATCAGGAAAACATCCTCTAGGGATTCTATTCCATTGGCCAGTGTTTGTAAGGTCATAGAAATCTGGTGAAAAGATTTTGTACTGGTAACTAAGACCCAAAGACACATTGGGATAGTCAAAGATGCATTCCAAAAGCTAAGCAGAGTATTAAGAGACAGAAAAATTTCATTAGAAACAAAGGAAAGACTGATGAACTGTTACGTGATATCTGTCCTCCTGTCTGGAAGTGGATACTAGAAAATAGATGAAGAAGAGACTTGAAGCAACAGAAATGTGGTTCTACAAAAAGATGCTGAGGATACCATAGACCAAACATGTGAGCAATCACAAGGTTTTGGAGAAAATAGAAACAAAAAGGAAACTTATAATACTTAACATCAGAAAGAGACAGTTGAAATTTATGGGGCACATAATGAGGAAGGAGGGCTGGGAAAATCTGATACTAACAGGACAGATTAAAGGAAAAGAGGTACAGAGGAAAGCAGCATGTAACATATTTGATGGGCTTGAGTAAATGGATGGTAGAACAGGGTTTGGGAGAAATAAGTAAAAGACAACTTACTGAGATACAAGGGACAGGAAGATGTGGGAGGCCATGATCACCAACATCTGAAGAGACATGGCACATAAAAGAAGTCTAATTTAAATGTGGCAATTAAATGACTCCCCACCCCTGACAAAAACAGAAAGGTTGTCCAGATTCAGTTTGTGCAAATAGTTGAGTATTGACTGTTATAAGATCTTACAACAGTTTTGAAGAGGGAAATGAATCTCTATAAGCTACTCACTTTGCTCAACCAAATGATGAAACTAAAATCAGTGTTTGCCATAAACTTCAAAGTGAGTAAAATTTTAATCTCTAATTATAGAATTGTGATATTCCGTGCTAATAGGAATATATACTTGAAAGCACGGTGGATAAAGTAAGTAAGGTTTATTGTAAAAAGCAATACAATAAGAATAAAGGTAACAGTTATGCACAAGGTCATCACAAGTGAATCTAGTAGTGAGTGCTACTATTGGAAGTTCAGTAGTTCTTGCATAAGTCTGAGTAGTACTCAACAGATCTCAGCTAGACTCCATACTCTGTTGACTTATAGATACTTATAGGCAGTTACTACCTATAGTGTAGTCACTCATGGGGGTGACAGGTTGTTCCATTACATCAAGAATCATTTGTTTATACTGTATTTCTATTCAGAATTGTTATTTTATTCCTGTCATTGATTGAAGCCATTTTTCACTTTGTTTAAATAGTCTGCAGGCATCTGTCTGTCACTTTCCTACAACTCTACTCATTTTTCAGAAGACATGCATGTTTGCTTAATAATAATAATAATCAGACAAACTCCAGTCTGCCAAGATTGCTTGCAAGCCTAATATATTTGCTGTCTTCTATATACACAGATATTGCAGCCTATCCAGACAGTGTGAATGTTCTCAACCCCAACCAACAAACAGATGTTCGCACACCTGATAAACTTATTGATGGCATCAATGATACCAATGATGGTGCTCACATGTGGCTGGCTCCAGTTCTTCCATCAATTGTAAGTGTAATCTGTCATCTTGCTACTCGGGTGATTGTTGGAATTTGTAACACCAAATTGTTTATCAAATTTTGAAATTCTTAATGCACACATACAATTTGATTGCATACAAAGTGGGTAGGAATTAAATCCAAACAGGAAATAGCAAAAATATTTGGCCACCAATAGGCTGTTTTATATATTATTTTTACAAGTGTTTCCCATATTGTCATTTTGAATGAAGTCTTTGGTTATCAAAATTGATAATCATTGAATGTCATCCAATACACACACACACACACACATACACATTACTGTAAACATATTTAAAGGGGCTTGAAAGACATTTAGTGGGCACACATATTTGAGTAGATACAACAAAAGATGTGCATTTCTTAAAATGAGATAATTACAACTTTTTCTTTTCTGTAGTGGCTTTCCATGGTCCAATATTAAAGCAGACTTGGTTTGGAAGTGGTTTCTCAGATTAAAAGTGAATACATGTTCAATTCCTTTTGGCAGGTCAATAAGAATTTCAAACACTCTTGAATGCTTTATACTAATAAGAAACAATACTGAATAAGAATACTGTCATACTACCAGTGTAGGGTATTATGTATTTTTATATATAATGTATATTTGGGCAGCAACCTTTCTTTTAAACATGTTTCATTGCATATGACAGACAAAGAAAATTTGATGAATTTTTTATTTAGTTTTTTCCAATCTTACATTATTCCATTTGGTGGGAGTAAGTGAGTCCAAAAATTGTCTGTATTATCCATTGTTCAAATTCTTACAGTCACTTTTTTAGCCATTTTCAAGAAGATAGCCAATGCCCAAAAAGATATAAAATAAAAGGTGATAAAAATCTTCCTAAATAGGACACACCTAAATTCTTCTTCCCAGGGAATATTTCTAAGCAAACTAAAACACATAAAACAAACATCAGTTAACAATAATTTTCCCAACTACATCATCAATAAACAAAATTATTCTTACAAAAAATACATGACACCAGTAGTAAAAATACCATACAAGAAAACATCAACATATTTTACTGAAACAAGATGCACATTAATTACAAGCGGGATGAATTCACTATACAATGAATCATTAAACACCATATTTCTGCAGTAAATCCTGAAAAACATGTAACACTTATAATACAGAAAAATGGAAAACTGCAAACCTTGTTATCACTAATCAAAATAAACTTATCTAATTTAAACTAGCAATGTCTAATATAGTTTATCAATTTCCCTGACTACTACAAGACGGTGCTTCTTGTCATTAATAAATTATTGAGTAGATGCCTCACATATCACTTATCTGATCAATGTGCCACTCACAATTTACAACAACATTTAAGTAGAATTTTGGTCAATAACACTAGCATCCTATATAGGTCATGTTGCCTAAAACATCTCCCTGTGAGAGAAGCTCTTTACATAAAATATCTGGCATCCAGTATAAATCCCACCTCATTCAGCAGTAGAAATGGTGTGTTGAAAGTTTTTTTTATAAGTAGAAAGATGCCAACTCCAATTCCAGCCACTCTCAACTTGTGACGGTTGTAATAAACACTACTACTATTTACACAAAACAAAAACTACATCTTAAACAGACAAACATGAAAAGAAATGAGCAACACCTAAAAAAAAATCCCCTTGAAAATGGCTGAAGAAGTGGTTGAAAGTGCTTGGGACATATGGACAATTTTTGCACTCCTACCAAATGAAAAATGTAAGCATCTAGTAGTAATTTATTTCAAAGAATAATACAGTAATAACAGTTGAAAACACATTCTACTGGAATAACAGTTAATTGTGAATTTCACCTCAGCTCTGTTCAACTTCCACTCTCTCAATAAAAGAACCTGCTATTTATCTTTTTAGATCAGTAACTAGCATGCAAGTGTCTGCAATAGGGATTGGCTAGCCAACCTAGTAAACAGGTATCCTTGAATACGAGTCAGTCATCCCTATTGCAGACGCTCGCTCAAGCACATCTGTGTTTATTCAACACCCACCTGTGGTTTATACTGCAACTATGCTGAGCAGACCTTAGTTACAGCTTCTGGGAAAGAGCATGTTATCTAGTGTGATCAACAATTTGAACAAGGCCAGCATGCTCAAACCCTTGCTCACTATCTTTAAATAACCTGTAAAGAGTTGATAAGCTACAGAAAAGGAATCCATCAAATCATATATATAATATATATATATATATAGTAGGTATACTCAAAAGTTCTTAGCCTGACTCATTTCACAAAACCTGATCAAATATGAAAATCAGAAATCAGTAATTATATAATACCATATCTTGCGTTTTCTAAAGCTGGTAGATTTTTGTCTTTCTTGGTGATTATTCACACATCTCAGTTTTTCAAATGTTTCGCATTCCAAGCAAAAGTTATTGGTCACAATTTCACTAGTAAATTTAATCTCCATTTATGGAAGTTGACATTATGAAAACTGTTCTTAGCATTTACAGCAAAAATTACACCAAAACTACATTGGCCATGTTCTATGACTTTCTTCACCATTTCTCCAGATATTCCATTATGTCCTTGATTGAACCCAATGTTTCATGAGCTTTGAGCTGCTGTCATCTAAACAACTGTATTGATATCATAAAAATACTGATTATTTAATTTCTGTTCATTGTCAGTAAGCACAAATGAAAATGCTCACAGATATGCAACTTAATGTCTGAAAAATGCAGTAAAACTTTTACTACTCTTTTTAATATTTACTGCAATCAGTTTCTTCTGGCTTGTAATAAAGTTTCTTAATTTGTTTCCTCCAACCTTCAAAGTAGCATAAGTCAAACACTCCAACAACATGTTTCTCCTGTTCACTACTGACATCACATTCTCTTGTCTCATCTTGAAGCACTTTTTATAAATTTTTGCAACAGTTCAAATTTGCATAGAGGTGGAAAGAGATTCTTGTGAAAGTATCCAACTCCTTTTGTCATATAGGAATAAAGTGTCACTGCTGACATTTGGGTTTGAGCACAGATCACCAGAGAGCAAGCGCAGTCAACCTCATCTTGAAATAATTAGATCACGTGATGGGTAAAGGAGAAGTGTGTGTGTGTGTATATATATATATATATATATATATATATATATATATATATATATATATATATATATATTTATATATACATACACACACTTGGTCAGATGCCACTAATTCTCATATATGATATATATATATATATATATATATATATATATATATATATCATATATGAGAATTAGTGGCATCTGACCAAGTTTTGTTCAGAGGCGTTATTATTATTGTATGTATGATTTACAAAGTCTCTCCTACGAACAGGCATTACGAAAGTGGCGATGAGTATTCATTGAACTTACATGAAGGAAAAGTAAAATATACATATCCTACACATTGTAATAGGATATTTAATAATATTTACCACTTCACTAAAGAGATATCATATTTGCAGGACTATGGAGAAATAACCAGGTGAAGTTATTCAAAAATTAATCTACAAAATATTCAGCAGAGTACAGCAAAATGGAAGAACTAAAAGCTATCATGATTCAAATGTTGGTACTACAAAAGCAACAACAAGAAAAACAGTTATAACAGCAAAAACTACAAGAACAACATTTGCAGCAACAAAGACAACAATATGAATAGCAATTGCAACAACAACAGAAATTTTTTTTTTTAATTTTTTACTAAAACTACAGAAGAAAAGTCTTCAGATTCATTCACTCCAGATGCTGTTGCTAATTCAATCAGCGAATTTGTATACAATCCAGATGAATGGATAATTTTTCCAACTTATAGAAGATATAAAGGGATCTTCAAAAGGGATTGTTCACATTGGAATAATGAAAAGAAAGTTCAGTTATTAAGGAAATTGTCCCCTGCTGTATATGAAAAATATGTGAATTATATTTTGCCTAAAAAACCAGGAGAGATAAATTTTGATGAAATTATTGTAATACTATCAAAAATTTTTGGTGATAGGAGTTCATTATTTAATTCATGATGGCAATGTCTTAGTAACGTGTGATGATAAAGATTTTATCACTTATGCAGGAGTCATGAATCGAGAATTTTAAATTAACTCCGGTTTTATTTAAATGCCTAATATTTGTACAGGGTTTAACTTCTAATAAAGACATGGAAATAAGAGCCAGGATACCTGCTAAATTAGAAATGGATCCCAAATTAACTCTTCAAAAAATAGTGGAAGAGTGTCAATGTATTGGAAATCTAAAACTCGATACTGCAAGAATTGAAGAAAGAGATATTTCACAAGTACATAGCGTCTGACCATCTAAAAGAAAAGACTGTAGACATTTTTCAACTCCTAACAGAACAGTAAAAAAAAATGTGAAACACCGCCATCAATACCTAATACTTGCCACAGTTATGGAAGTAAACATTTCAAAAGTAATTGTTTTTTCAAGAACAAAAAAGACTACGAATGTGGGAGGGTAGGACACAAAATTACTTGTTGCAGATACAAAAAATGGAGGAAAAATAAAACGTGGGAATATGATAAATACATTGAGTAAAGATGATAAGAAGCATAAAAGGAAAATTAACAAGACTTTGAATGTGTCTTTAACTGAATTAGAAACATCTCAAAAGAGGAAAGAAATAAGTGGTGTTTGTATTAAAGAATACTGCTAATTTATTTAGAACAGACTATATTGTATTATTTGATCTTTGGGACCTTCCAATTAACTCTGTTTATAACAAAATAAATATTGTTACCTCCGGTGCTAATACAGCAACTGAAAAATTAAAGAATGAATTTAAAAAGAGTTTTCCAGAAGTTTTCTCGGAAGGTCTAGGGACATGCACAAAAACTAAAGCAAAATTTGAATTAAAAGAGAATGTAACGCCAACATTTAAGCCAAAGAGGAGTGTACTTTTTGCAGCTTTAGAACCAATTAATAAGGAATTAGACAGACTAGAAAAATTAGGTGTGATCTCAAAAATAGACTATTCCAAATGGGCATCACCAACAGTTTACATTAAAAAACGAAATAATAAAATCTGCTTATGTGCTGATTTTTCAACAGAGTTAAATGAAAACCTAAAACAATATAACTACCCATTATCAAGTCCAGAGGAAATTTTTGCCAAATTAAATGGTGGTAAATCTTTTTCTAAATTGGAACTGTCAGATGCTTACCTATAAGTACTAGTAGATGAAGAGAGCTCAAAAAGAAATATAGACCCCAGAGGAAGTCATCTCAATGGGGTGGTGTCATATAGGAATAAAGTGTCACTGCTGACATTTGTGTTTGAACACAGATCGCCAGAGAGCAAGCACTGTCAACCTCATCTTGAAATAATTAGATCACGTGACAAGTAAAGGAAAAATATATATATATATATATATATATAGGAATTAGTAGTGTCTGACTAAGTTTTGTTCAAAGATGTTACTATTATTGTATCTGTGATTTGCAAAGTCTCTCCTACAAATGGGCATTACAAAACCTTTTTAAATATATGACTTGTAAAGATGCCATTTTCTTTTTTGGAATATTTTACACACAAGACACATTTGAATCCATATTTGTCCAGGAGGTAAGCCATTTTATCTAGTATTAGATTTCAGGCACAATGTATCATACATTAATATATTGATTTTTTTTTTTTTAATTCATTTCACCCCAAGTAAGGCAGGAATGCCACTAGTATGCAGGGGGTTACAGAGACTGAGTATTGGGATGATTGTTGAAAGGACAAAAGATAAACAGGATTCAAGTAGATAGAAGATGGCCAATGACATTGCATTTAAATTTTTAAACATTGTAGCTATCAGGGAAATTTTTTGAGAAAAGAAACTGCTGAAGGAGAAGTGGTGATTGCATTTAGCTATTTCAACAGTAAACAGGTAGGACCTCAATGCCAATCTAGTACCACATTTAAATTCATGCAGTTGGGGCACGGTAGAAAAAAGGCTCATCAGAGCAGTTGCCATGAAAATATTTGTAGAAAGGACAGAGGGAAGCCACATCATGTTAGTGAGAAAGTGACTGAAGACAAGATGTCAAGTCAGGATTAATTACTTTACAGATTCTTCTATGGATTTTATCAAGGACCTTGAGATGTACAGCAGGAACACCAGACCAGATATGGCAGCAGTATTCAATGCATGGGCAAATGGCAGATTTGTAAATGTCTAAGATGGCACAACACAGTGACCCAACATTCCTTACTAACAATCCTTTCTTGTCTGAGTTTCCAATGAATTTATTTATCAAAATCGTCATCAATACATATACACTTTGTACATCTAATAATCTAGCTCTGTTAATTGTAATGTACTTTGTTGTAGATGACCATAAATTGTTTTTAGATTATTATTTTTCAGGTTTTCCAAAGTACTTTATTTCTGTTGATTTCTATTTTGTAGGTAAATAAAGTTTATGTGATATTTGATCAACCCACAACAGTATCCATGATAAAAATCTGGAATTATAACAAGACTCCATCCAGGGCCACAAAAGATTTTGCTGTAAGTTCAAATATGTTGTTCTTAATTTAGAAATGTGTTTCTCAAATTGTATATATTTATATGTATGAGGGTGAGCTGGAAAATTCATCAGCGTCTACTTACATTTATATCTTGGCTAGACTGTGAACTTATATGTATGTTACATATGTGCATATTTGTGTTATATATATATATATATATATAGTCATCCACAGACAGACTGTTTCGCTGTATCACAGCTTATAAGTGTGACTAGACATCCGATTGCCTCAAGCCAAGAACGAAACCCTACTGATTTGGCACAAGTCAGAGATTCTCTCCCTAAGCTATCAGCACCCAGTAGAGGGGAAGGTGAGTTTTTGCATATTTATTCTTTTGAATAAACATGCCAGTGAGCTAGTGGGCTTGACTCATGGAAGAATTTCAAATATAATTAAAAATATTTCCCTGAAAGAACAATATAAATAAAGTCAAAAGAAAAACTTATCTTAGCTGACAGATTTAGTCCTCTGATGAACTTTATCAAAATCAAATATAAGGATTTTATTTTGCAACATGTAATTATAAACAAAGGTAAAATGTTGTTAGTTTTTTAAAAACTAGGTATGTTATGGAGGATGCTAAGTGGCATAATTTAATGTCTGATAAACAAAAGTGAGTAAACGATTTTGTTGAAATTTTTTTTAATTTGAACACTTTTTATCCAAATCTTCAATCTAGGTATTTAACTTTATTTAAAACATTTAAAAAATGAGAAGAAAAAAAAGAAACAGGTCATGTCATTAGAATTTTAAAAAACTTGTTTGATATCTATGATGGACTCTGCTGCCAATTTTGATATATGAGGACCCACCATCCTCATTCAGTTTTTATATTTGTGTTGTATGTGACGCTTCATTCCTGCTAGTTACCTGCATACAAGTACACATATTGTGCAACAGCAAGGATCTCAAGACATAGCTGCAGGAATATTTGTTGGCACTTTTCACTGTTGTCTTTTGTTTTTTAGCCAGTCAATACAAATGATTTTGAAATTTCTGATATTGCTCTAGCACAAATATCTCTAGGTATTTCTGTTTGGGACAACTCACTCATAGTTAGCATGAGGCAAATTGATAGGTGAGATGTTCCACGTTAGTTTGAAATATATGTGTGTACTGGCAGCAAGAATTCATTCATTTTTTTTTAATTAAAATTGACTGAAAAGTCTTAATATCTCTCTGTACTTTTCATTTATCAAGTGTCAGGTGAAATTGATAATTAAAGTTTAGCATATTCCTTAGCTATTGAGAAGTCAGCTGTAAAATCAATAATCATTTTTTCAATGCTAGTAGAATTTGAATATACACTGTATTAAAGACAAAAGAATTCCTGGCATTATGATTATTCCATCCTGAAAGACACATCCCATTTTTAATTTGTAAAACTTCAGAGGAAAAAAAATGAACTTAGAATTAAATAAACTCAAATTGTAACCTTTGGTCTGTAAGATGCTGGATAAATTTTCATAACAGAATGAGATTTTGGCTATTCTAGAAGACCCCAATGCCTTGTACATCTTTATACAGTCATAGGTGATTGACTAAGTAAGCAACTTGACATTTTTAAAGATAGAGATTTCTATTAAGCATATTAGACAGGGAAGATTCTATGAGGTTAAAATCATGTAAGACAGTGGTTTCTAAATGGTGCAGTGCACCTAATAGGTGCAGCAGAAGAGAATAGCAGGTAAGGTGGAATGATTGAAAGACAATCAAAGATTCAGAAATGGTTTAAAAAAATTCATATGCCAAAAATAAATATGATTTAGATAGATATATGGACTGAATGTGATAGATATTTTTGTGATAGACATAGACTGACTGTGATTGATATGAACTGATTGTGATCAATAACCAAATCTAATTGAATTTGAGCTGACTGATTTACAACAATCCTCTCTTATCTTTTAGCTAAGTTTGTTACTTCTCTTGACCATCAGTGGAAAATACGCAATATGGTAATTTTGTATGCATTTATGCATGAGTAAATATGGATGTCAGGTGGTACAGGAAAATGTTTTGAACCTACACGCTTCCTAAATTCTGACCAAACATTATGCGGCAAAGACTTATGTACTCAGTTATAAAAAATGCATCAAATCACATACGTGTTCACAAGGAAAAGAGAAAACTCAGCCAGAAATGTGATGCTAGTTTTGAAACCTGTTACATTCAAACTTCTGTTGGCAATGATTCCATCCAGAATTCTGTCAGTAGTTTTTCCATCTGAGCTTTTGCCCCACATCACTCATCAATAAAAATGTGTCCAGTCTGGGGGCAAAGAATTAACATTGGTGTTGGTGTTAGTAACAATCCCTTCAAGTGTTTGTTCCAGGTGTGAGCCATTTCCTTTTGATCAATGTATCACCTGCTGATTTGTCTCATGTGTTATATGCATTAGCCCTCCTTTAGGTGAAAGGGTTACCTACCAATTGCCATGTGTATATGCATTAACACCCTCTTGGTGAAAGTGTCACTTTTTACATTGGACCCTGTATTATCACTTCAACCTACACATCATTAGGTTATTTAATATTTTTCTTGTCATCAGTATGTCTTTTCAGTGTCAAATTCTCTAAGCCTTTTTTTCTCATTATGCATCCCAGAAATTTCAACTTTTTCTTATTTTAATTACAAGTTTCCTTTTTGTTTCTATTTTCATTAAAAATTTGTTGTGGATCACATGTTTCTATGGTATTCTCAGCATTCCTCTGTAGAACCACATCCATCTAGCCTCAAATTTACTCTTCCTCTTGGAGGAAATTGTTCAGCATTTACTGCCATATAAGAAGACTAATATTACATAGCAGTTCTATACTCTTTTTCTTTGTTCCTAATGACATCTTCCTGTTTCTGAACCATGTTTTATAGACAGTTTCTTAAAATAAAGAGTTGTGAACTAAACTCCTTGCATTTTTTTCTTCTCAGCCAAAAGACTTTTACAAAAACAATATTATGAAGCTTGTAAATCATTGGAAGTAATTTATTGTAACAATGGAACCTTTGTTAATGAATAAATTCTAATTAAATATGAGTTTTTGATATTTTTTCTTATTAATATTCAGACAGTATTTGTATGCTTACCTTATGTACCCTTTATAAAACATTTCTTCCTTTCCAAACAAGTACTGAGTGTTGCAAAAGTCTGAATAAGTTTTTCAAAAGAATAAATTCTCATAATTTTGCAAGAAAAGTAAACAAAAAACAACTACATATGAAAGTTTCTTTTTTTTTTATTTCATTTTGTTGAGATGTTATTTAAGAGTTAATCTTTGCAGTTCAAGAATTTTAAAAATCTTCACCAAGATCTACCAGTAACTAGACATTTTGAATTCAGTGCTATCTTCAATCAGAAAGCCAGTATAATAAAATTTATAAGATTATCTCATTTAAATTAACAAAATTAAATCAGTATAAAAATTTGAAATCTTGAAAATTTAAAATCTTTTCTTTTAGAATGTTCTGCATTTAAAATCTCCAAAGTTATCAAGAGTTTAAAACAGCACCAAAAGTTTTGAGACACCCTTATTGATTAGTACTTGTTTTTTGGCAACCAGTCTATGAGCAGGGAACTCAGAATCCAACATTTTTGGCATGTGAGGGAAGAGAAGAGGCATAAAACCAATAGATCATATCTTAGTTATAAACATTCTCATTAAAGTAAACTCTCTCAAGCTCTCCAGTAACCAACCTCTTTTTAATATAGGTCACAACTGGTTCGAAGCAAAATACTAGAGGTCAGAAAAATTAGTTTATATATTCTGACCATTGTTCAATGCAGATTTTACTCACCTATATCAATTGATATCAATTGGTTTGTGATACCAAAGGGTGAAATAACCACTTTTAGGCTGAAACTTGAAATGTTCAATCCTCCCTTTCCAGCTTTGACAGCATTCAAAAGCATTTATTTGCTCTTTTGTGTGATGAATTATTTTCCATTTGATAATCCCTTTCATACAGATGAAACATTGCTTGGTTCTCACTATTCTATTGGTATTTTCATGGCAAATTTTCAAATCATTGACATTCCCTAGTTTCACCAGTTCAGACCTTTACAGATAGGACCTGCCATAGGCTTAACATATCCTTATTCCTTTGTAAGGAAAAAGTTTGACTCAGATAACTTTGTCACCTTGTGAAATAGACTATCCCCCATCACTATGATTTTGATCCATTCAAGTCTAGGGTTAACTGTCATCTGTCTGCTATATCCTAATAATATGCACTTCTTATATCCTCCATTTACACCCTTACAATAACCTCTACTTTGAGTGACACTTGGGCCTTGAATTGAGTGAACAATAGTACAAAAATGGTCTGTGAAAGCTAAAACTTTATTTTTCAGATTGATAATAATTAGATTTCATTCCATCAAGACTGACAATGCTTTTTGCTTTCAATCTTTGAACATGTAAAGCATATATGGAAGAGTGGTTTTCCTAAGTAGTCACTCACTCTTATTCAAAATTCCATTCTAAAGGCCTTCTTTAGTAATGTATTGTATTAAAAAATGAAAAATAAAGAAATGAAATAGTGACAAATTGAGTGTCCAGATCAACCCATTCTTAACAATGGATGTTATGCAGAGGGTTTGTATAAGATCTGTTCAGAAATGTTTGAGTATCACAAGAATCAGATATGTGATCATGATATTAGGTTGGTGCAAAAATAATGACGTAATAATGTCGTTTTTTGGCATATTTTTTAACGTCAAAAAATGACATTATTACGTCATTATTTTTGCATCAACCTAATATATCTTGGCAGCCAATCAGAAAGATCCTTATAGCATATATGTGAATAGACACTCCTCTATTGGATCAATTTCTTGGCAATGAGATGCCATTGAATGGACTTCTGCTTTATGGAACCATCTCCTGCACAATGAGTATTCTTCATGTCTTGCACAAGTTTTTTTTTTCTGTTCTTTCTTACCCTCCCAGTCCATATTTGGCTTGCTGCAACTTCCGAGTTTTTCTAATGCTAAAATTACCATTGAAAGTGATTAGATTTCAGAGACTCAATTAGATAAAGAAGAATGTGATGAGGCATCTGATGACATTCGCTAAAAGGACATTTGAAGACTGATTTGTAAAGTGGGACAGATACTGGGATAAGTTTGTGAGATCCTAAATTGAGTATGATGAAGTGTAGGAAGGCCCTATTTCTGAAGGCTGGTTATTTTTTTCACTAATATTAAATAACTTTCTAAACAGACTTTGTATTCCACTGAAAAAGACCACAGAAATATGGAAACAATAAAAGCAGGAAAAAGAATAAAAGCATTCATTGAAACAAATTTAACATTGATCAAAAAAGGTTCCCAAAATGCTTCTTGACATATGGCCATATGTTGAAACACTGGTTCTTGTAGGATTACTAAAGTTAAGCAACACTGAATCTGGTCAGTATCTAAATAAGTGACCACTTGGGAATACCAGGTACTGTAAGCTTGAATATGCAGGTAGTGTGATGGATGATAGCTCCAAATCAGAAAACAGATAGCCGAATTCAAATTCCAGTTGAGTTTGTTATATTCATTTACATGCAAATGCCCTTGGGAAAGGTGTGAATCCTTCTCTTCCTCCCAGCTATGGGTTAAATAGCAAGACAGACTGAGTTCTATAGCATTGGCATATTGCAGGAAGTAGCAGCATCCTACTGCGGGAATTGTTCTGTCAAGTCTGTCAAGGAATCAAAAAAAAAAGTAACATGATCACCCAAGTATGCATCATACATGGAACCTCAGTAAGGAAGTTCACAATAAAGCTTGCATGTGCTGATGGTGTAATGGTTAACAGCTCAGAATTGAAAATCACAAAGCCAAGTTTCAATTCCAGTTCACTTACATGCAAATAGCCTTGAGAAAAGTATGAATCCACCTCTTCTCCCCCAGCTATGGTTTAATTAGTAGGTCTTGTATCATTTTTACCATCTCAAAAAGCTTACAATCTAAAATATATTTCTGGTTGGAAATAACCTACAAAAGGTTGTTAGACCATAAAAACCAATCAATCAACCAAAAACGTTAATACAGTATACATGAATAAAACCATAGAATGACTTTGTGAAAAGTTGTCGTAATAAAAAATAAAAGCAACAAAAGTACCAGTTTTTTTTTTTAATATAAAGGTATGATTTTTAATTCTTGTACTGTTGAGCTAATGAATCCATATTGACTAGAAGAATCTTGGAGAAAGGATCTGCCAAAATGGAAAAAACATTTTAAAAACTTGAAAAGTGGAAACAAAAATGAGTTGATATGGTCCAAAGAATTCTTGGAATCATTGTTTTCTTCATAAGCTGGGTTATTTTCAAATTTACAAGTTGACCTATGTTTAAGAAACTTTTATATACTTTTGAACATTAAAAATCACCTTGCTGTTCTACTTGCAGTTGTTAGTTGATGAACTTTTGGTGTGCAATGGAACCCTCCCTGCAGTAAGCACTGCCTCTCGGGGGATCTTACCAACTTGCGACATACCACAACCCTACCACACTATTTTGTTTAGTGGGGATCAGGATATTTTGCAAAAGGAGAAACACACCATTATAAGGTAAGTGTAATTAAACTTGTTCAAACAAAAGACAAGAATATTAGTCAGGTCTGGTTTTAAATTCTTTTTTCCTACACCATTAAACAATTATTCTACAATTTATTCAGACATCCTCCTCCTTTTTGGGTTCATCACTACATTTTGACCAGTGTGTTCTTCAGTCTTCTCCATTGTTTGAGATGAATCATTTTGATCATCTTAAATTTTGAGGCTGGAAAGTGAGGAGTGGGCAGCTCCAGTCGAGATGTAGCAGCAATATTTCATTTTTGGTCTGATCTAACTCTTGTAGAGATAGAGCATGATAGGAGTAGCCAGGAATTACATACACATTTTTCCTATGATGTATACAATTATTCCTCGGGGTATAAGAACTTGCATTTATAACTGTCAGGAGATGACTAAATATCTGTATATTATCGTTGTTATATTGGTGGTGAGGCTACATAATAGAGATATTCTTGGCCTTACCTCAGCTTAGTTCATGCAACAGACTATAAATAAGATTGTAGTTAGAATTTAAATATTTGTGCATCTGGAAGCTTTTAAAACATAGTGCATCAGTAGGCACTATCTGCATATTTTGGTAACAAGGCAGTGTGTTATTGCAATTTGTAATGCAACATCAATCATCATCATCTGTTTTTCTAAATTCTGCTCTTTTATTATCCTTTCTCCTTGCTTTTCTCATTTTCAAACTCAAAGGAGAGTTGGTAATGTTATCTGTCCTGATCTGGCATCTCAGTTTCAGTCAGCTTCCCACCACTGTGACATGGTTTCTCCTGTCTTTTCTATAAATATTTTTATAGCAGTTGTCCTATTGAGTTTTTATCTTTGCTACCATATGAAATTAAGATAATTGGTTACAATGTCTCATCGTTTTATTGTTCAAATAGCTAAATGTAACCATTCTATTCTAGTAGTTTATTTTCCTGCCTGTGGACCTCACTTCCAGTTTCTTGATTCCCTTTTGCCTATTGAAAATAACAGGTTCTGTAAGCTTGGATGTGTGGGTGGCGTAATGGATATAATGGCTTGGAATTGTTATATAATAAACTTTGGAAAGGTAAGAATCCACTTCTCCTCCCAGCTATGGGTTAATTAGTAAGACTTGAATCACTAAACCATTTAAAAATAAATTCTTACAATCTAAAAATATTTTCTGAATTTAAATAATCTACAGTGTTGATAAGTCAAAGAAAATGAATCAATCAAACACCCTACCACCTATGATCTTTGAAAATTTCAATGCAGCATCAGTTACCATCTTTTATGTTCCTGAAACCTGTGCCAATATTGTCCTTTCTCGTCTCTAATATCTCATCTTCTTTCAATCTCAGTAAACATATCTTATGGTATTATCTCCCTTTTTATGGTGAAATGATAAATGTTTATTAGAAAAATGACTAGAGAGAATTCTAATATAAAAATGATTTTTGTCAATTGTACAACACTAGAGATTTTTGTCATGAGAGTCTTCCTCATCATCAATGTAGAATTCCATTATTTATTTATGTAATATATTATTTTGGTCCTATGACTCTGAGAGTAGTGTTTTCTACAGTTTTAAACTCCTGGTAGGGCCACCCTTGACAGCAAGGTCGAAGATGAGGACCCAGACTAAGTGCAACTAACCCCAAAGATCCCAATAGTGGAATAAGAGGATGATGATTACAGCAGATCTCAATGGTTGAACCAGCAGATGAAGAGGGCTACCCATGACAGACATGCTACAGAAGGCTCCACTTGAAATTATAACAGAGCCAGCAGATGTCCATTGCACTTTCATAACTAGATTTTGCATCTCTCTTTCCATATGTGCTGCAGAGGAAGGTCATGAAATCAAGTATGTGAGTCACTTCCTGGCAATTAGAGGTCCACCTTAAAGAAATTCATGTCATTGGCACTTTCTACTATTCTGATTTTCTTTCCCCTCCAACCAATTCTTTCAAAGCCAAACTGTTCATCTTTACAGAATCCAAAAAAAAAAGATTTTCAGACACTTATATGTTAAATGTCAACTCTACTATGACCCTCTTCTACAGGAAACAGTTGACTTACATCAGAATCAACTTACAAATGAGATGATATGAATGGAACTCCCATCTCAATATGTATAGATTTAAGAGGCTGGTTAATGAAATTTGAAGAATAAATATATGCAAATACCCTTGGTAAATGTAAGAATCTTCCTGTTCTCCCCCACCTATGGGTAAATCAGTAAGACATGTATCAGCAAATTGATATAACCACCAAAAAAAATTCTTACAATCTTTAAATAACCTGCATAATTCTTTTATTATTGGATAATGGTTGATCCCCATGAGTTGAACTTCCTGAACTTTCAACATTTTCATTCTGATTAGGCACTTATTCCTTATTAAATGAATGAATTTTTTTTTAATAATCTTGACCAACCTTCCTCAGGTTTATATTGATCTGGGTAACCTACAGGGAATTCTAAACTGAACCCTTTATTTAATCTAAGGGGGTCTACTGCCCATGTCCAGTGATATCTAGTTCTTATTTTAAGTACTGCTCAGTTATTGTTCATCCATTGGGATAATAACAACTAAGATCAGGACAGTAGTCCAAATCTAAATAGTGTAAATAATTTGACAAATTATTCTATGTTCATTTCTGATATAATGGCAGTTTATAGTTTTAAGGTGTGCTATATTTCTGTGATAAAGTGCTCAATATCTGAGATAGAGCATATGTAAATATAAATATAAAAGTGAACATTGAAGTTAATACTCATAGATGACAGGCTGTTTCATGTTAGGCGCAATCGTCAGGCCACCTGATATATAGGGTGTGATGGATAAATTGTTATCTAAATTAAACAAAAATGAATATAACTGACATCTCATTTTAACAGATATATTTACCAAAATTACACAAAAATATCTTCAGAATCTCCTACAACTCTTCTGGTCAGTCTCCTTGTTTAAGTTGGTGAATTCTGCCATAATCTTTGCCTTCAGTTCATCTTTGGTGCTGCAAGGAGTTTTGCTGGTCTCTTGCTCAACTGTGCCCCACATATAATAATCAAGGGGGTTGCAGTCTGAGGAGTTAGGTGGCCAGATGTAAGAGGTGTAGTGGTTGCAGAAATTGCCTAACAGCCATGGCTAGGTTCCCCTTGCTTGTGTGGTATGGTGCAGAGTCCTGTTTCCAGATATCGGGTCTTCCAGCAGCCACCCTATTGACCCAGGGCAGCACTACTTCCTCAAGGCACTTGATGTAAGCCTTCATGTTAAGTCTGGAGCCCTCACCAACTAATTCAGGAGTTCTTTTCTTACCAGAATGATTAGAGCGGGTTTCTTGCACTGCCATAACTTCGTAATCATCATTAGACTCATCCAACTCTTTCTGAATCCTCTGCACTGTTCTCAGATTGACACCCAAACACTTTGAAATGTTTGTACTGGAGCTTCTGGCATGAATGCCCAGCAGTACAGCGTGCCATTTCCAATTTTCTGGTGGAAGGAATTGTGTCATGGTGCTCTTTTTCTCACAGACAGTGGCTAAATGACCTTACTATACAATGCAGTGAATAAAATAAAAGACAAACAATGCACATATGCAAAATTAAAAATGATAAAATGGCAACAATTTACCCATAGCACCCTGTATGTATATGAAGTGTTGGATGAAAACTGTCCCTTTAAAAGAATGTTTCATAATTTGAAAACTATGTATATATATATATATATATATATATGTATATGTATATATATATATATATATATATCTCACTGACCACTCAATCAAGAAAAACTGACTCCAACTGTAGTGAACACTGAGTTTAGAGCTAATTAATTAGTTAATTTAGATGAGTATTAATTAGTATAGTGAGTTTAATTCTCATGAGTTCCCAATACTTGTGACCTAGTGTCAGACTAAGCTAAGCTTATTTATATCTGTCTGTGATCCTGGGTCTGAATGAATTAGACTTTCTCTAATTGAAACTTAGATTGTGGTTTGAGCCCAGTTTAAAATGCCCAGGGTTTCAAATGCTGACTTTCTAGGTAATGCTGATCCACATCAATTAAAAAAAATATCTCAAAACTTGCATAATCAGAACTATTGTTTGTAGACAGGTAATATGTCCTAAATCTGTTTTGGCAAAAGCTCAGTTACTCAAGTTGTATGACACAGATATTCGTCTTAAACATCTGCTTTGTTTAAGTGTATTAAAATAGTTTTACCATGTTTATGCAAGTGCATTCATCTTTTTCCACATGTAGTATAAGTGAATGATTGACATATAAGTCATGATTCATTCACATTTGCAGGGTAGTTTTAATATTCATAGAACATTATGTTACAACAATACTTCATTACCTCCCTTTGTTAATGTATTGTATTCCTTTGACATTTCAATGTACTTTCTCCTTACATTTGTTCTGGAAACTGGCAGTGTTTCTTTATAAATCAAGTGGAGGTTGAATGCAAGACACAGAGTGAAGGTTAACAAGCTAGTCTCTTAGGTCATTGCTGGTGGAATGATTTCAAACCATATGGTCTCGCATTTCTCTTTCTGGGACAGATGAAGCCAAGTTCAACAAATAACTACAGTCCCTGTAAAATTTATAGTCCTTAGTTTTATAGAGATATAGTAGCTTTTGTTTTAGTTTAGGAAAAAAATCAAGGGACATATTTTTGCAAGTTTGGCTGAAGGCTAGTGGAGATGCAAGCTACAAATTGAAGAAATGTTTTAACAGATGGCAGAAAATTTGACACCAAAATCTTAATCAGATTTGAGTGGTGAATGATAGATAACTTCTTTACAGATGAAGAAAAGACTTGAGGTCACAGAGATGTGGTTCTACAGACAGATGCTGGGAATAACATAGAGCAATGAGGACGTTTTAAAGGAAAAGGACACTTAGAATCAGAAAGAGTTCAAATTTCTGGGATACATTATCAGGGAAGAGAACACAAAGAATTTTACATTCATAGAACATATTGAAGGAAAGAGGAACAAAAGAAAACAATGAATAACCCACTTAATAACCTTGTGTAAATGGATGACAGAATAGAGAGTAGGAAGGTATAATAAAAAGCCAGATATTTCTAAGAGCTACTGTTGCATATCAGTTGAGGAAAGACATTTGGACTTACTTTCACTGCATCAGTGTGTGAACAGAAATATGAATTGGTGATAGCATAAACAGGAAATGCATCTGGTGGCTAAAATAAACAAGGTGCACAGGTTTCCTGAGTGGAAAGAAATTCATACTTGCATGGGTGAATGCCGGAACAGGCATGGTCACACAAAGTTGTGTAGGCAACATACCAGAAGGAGGTGAAGCCACATGAAGTTGCGTAAGTGTCCAAATGTTATCTAGCCAGTCCGATTCTTGATCTGCACAGATAGGCTGGCTAGAGGTTCACCAAAGATTTGTCTCCATCAATTTCTAACATCTTTGATTCTATCTCAATCTACCAATTCACCACAACTCGAACAATAAAGATATATATTTTTATATATAAGTGTTTGTCACCTTATTTAAGCCCAGCAGTAGGGGTAATTATGGAAAGCCATGATTGACCACATTCTGATGGGATATGACACGTAGAAGATTGTTTGAACCCTTTTTCTGGTTTCCTGGGAGAATTTAAGCATTAATTATCCAGTGTTTTTGAGCACTTTCAGTTTTCATAAGCCATTATCAAAGACCGTTTTTGTGCAGAGTTATTTTGACAAAGATGCATTGTGTTTCTTTGATGGTTATCAAAGGTAAAAAAGACATCTTTACACCAAAAACTGACACCAGAAGATGTGATGCTTAAAAACCATCAAAAAAACTAGATGCATATCCATCAACACAGCCCTATCAACATCTAAAAATGCTCTTTGATAGTGACTTATGAGAGCTGAAAGTGCTCACATGACACTGGGCATTATATGTTTAAATTCTCTTAAGAAACCAGAAAAATGGTCTGAACTTTGCAAAAATTAAATTAAAAAAAATCTTAGAACTTTCTCTGGTCTTTAACTAAATTTTGATAAATGAAAAAATCTTGCCAATTTCAACAGATATTATATTTCACTCAATATATGCATATGTTGTCAATTCTTCTATATGCAAACATTTTTTTTAATTACATAGAGATAGTCATCAAGTTATGATTCCAACCCCTTCATCCTGCATATGTTTTAGAGAGTGTCAGAATTAGTGAAAATCTGCTAGAAAAATTATTTATAGAATTATCTTATCAAAAATCCGAGAGCATATTGAAATCCAGAGCTATCAAGCTGACATGTGATGTGGTTCTACTGCAGTTAGGCACTATACAGACTTTCTAAATCAGTATTCTTAGATTTGGATGTCAAGACAGTCGAACAGTGGAGGCAAACATTTTTAAAGTAGCTATCTTAGAATAACATTTTTAAGTTCACCCAATACAATGTCCAAGAGCCTTCCACGGTAGAGGGGGACTGGATGCAGTGTGTGCTATGAATGTAAAAGAAAGAAGTAGAAAATTAAGATTATGAGGATATGGGAGATAACTATTGACACTAGACTTGAAAAAGTTAAGACTATAGTGTTCTGGGAACCATCCACATGGGGTTCTGTTCCGCAAAGTAGCAGGTAGATGAGTCAAAAATTAATCGTAACCAACAGGACTTCACCTCATGAAATCAAATAATATTACAAAATTATTTTCATTAAATACTGTAAATGATGATAATTCCTCATCTCAGGAATTCAGACAAGACGATCAGGTGATAATAACAACAAAGATGAGGTCAGTAGTCCACATGCAAATACTGTAAATAATGATAGCTCCTCATCTCAGAAATTCAGTGAATCGAAAGTAAATTAAAGGTGAATAATAAATAAAAATTCTTCCTGTCATAATAATACTTTCCAGATAAGTTTATCCAAATTTAACAAATATACAGAATAAAATGAGTAAGATAAGCATTTGAAAATGCTGCATCATCTTCATCATCATGATTGAGAAAGTATAAATGTGATATAACACAAAATTTGATTGGAGCCGCCACCTTCACACCTGACCATCTTGCATACCCTTTTTTTAGATGTTGACCTAAAAGTCTCTCAAAAGAGTAAAGTAACCCTGGAAATTCTCTTGTTAGTTTGGCACCTCTGCTACTGTGTCTGTGAATCTTTTAGAAAGTCCATTACTGAATTTGTACATTTTCACTTAATTCTAACTGGCAAGTTTTTAACCATTCTTCCTAGTGGTGATGCCTTTGCTAAGATCGTCTCTAAGTGGTCTTTCCTTTCCAGCCATAGCCACCTGACCATTCTGATTTCTTTGTTCATTCCATTCCTGTTCCTCCTAATCACATCCTTTCTTACTTTAACTCTGTCTCCTTAAGTTATTTTGATGCTAAGAGTTTTTCTTAGGCCACAATAGCTGTTCCCCTCATTGCTGGCTTCATGTTGCTGTTCTTTGCACTTTGATTGACTTTTTTGTAAGTAACTGCTTGTTGCATGTTTGTCTAGCTTTTGTGCTGTTCAGGTAATGCAATAAGAAACAGCTGTTGTATAAGATGGCCAGAAAAACAAAAATTGTCAGCTCTTTCTTTCTAACATTATATTTTCAGACATAACATTAAACTGGTTCTGAGAAACATTCTTGTTATGAAATGAACATAAAATCCTCACTTATTGAGTGTAATTTTAATTTTTGCATGAAATTCTAAGACAAGTGTTAGTAATAATATCTGAATTTTCAATTATTATTAACTAACTTAAAAGCCACATTTGAGTGAACTTTTAAGCCAGCTCTCACATAAGGCTAATTGGGTCTCCAGCCCAAAACTAAAGACACCTCTGCTCCAGCTTAGAAAGTAATAATGATAATTTTTTAGAAATAACTATGAATTCCTCTATTCTCCCCATGGAACTTAAAAACCTCACTTTAACTCTGATTTAGGTTATAAGTCCAATTCTGGCCAAAAAAACGACTTGGGCTGAATGTTCAATTTGGGCTCAGATTCCAATTCAGGTTAAAAATTGAGTTCTTCAAACCACAAACTCTGTGGAACTTCCGTTGAGTTGAGTTCTTCAAATCCCAAACTCTACAGAAGTTTAAAAATTCATGTCACATAACCTTACACTTTAACTTTGATATGTTGGCATTTTGAGGAAATCAAATTGATTTCTTCAATTCACAAAGTTTTGGAGATATTTTAAACTGAACTTAAAACAAAAATTTTTATATTCACAAAGTTTTGTGTTATTTTAAATTCAATATAAATTAAAAAAACAAAACCAACCAACCAACCAAGTTGAACAAAGGAATGTAACAGGAGAATTTCCTCAAATAAAACGAGGCATCACCATGACTACCATGGGCAGTGGACAGTGTGAATTGATGACATGATGAGGATGGTACCAGAATAACAGTTGATGATACAGTGATGACAGTAGATCCACTGAAATAAGTATCTGAACATTTGCCTTTTCAAATGCCCTCTGCCATACCAGGTTTTTCTATCACCATTTTGAATATGGCTTCCTTTTGCTCTTTCAGTTAGACTTAAGAGGACTGCTATTATTCTTTTAATCATTTCATGCCAAACTAGGCAATAAAGCCACTAGGACACACAGGGATTATTATTATTATTATTATTATTATTATTATTATTATTATTATAAGGTTATGAATTTGATAGAAGTGATAAACACTAGATTGAGGAATTTTAAACAATTTTAAACAGGAAAATCAAATATATTTCTATATCCTTAAACTTGAAAATCACATATATTTCTATATTGTTAAACAGGAAATCAACTTTGATCTTTTTTCTAAAAGTTAAATGCAATGAGTGAGTGGTCATTGTTAAATGTAAATAAATGGCAGAACTGTCCAACAAATAGAATTGACAAAGTTTGCAATAAACAACAACACGAAAAAAAAAAGAAAAGGGCAAAAAATAATATAAGGTAAGAAAACAATATATACAAGGTAAATTAACAGTAATAGGGAAAAAGGTTCACAAAGAATTGGGCTTGACACACAATAGCAAGTTCAGATAAGTGAACATAGTGTTCTGACTTTAAGACAAAACAGATTGGAACTGAGTCAGATGAAACTGAGAACCAGCTTATTTTATTAGCTTAGACGAAATCCCAGCATGCATTTTTGTGCTTCTGCCTATAAATTGGGGAGGGGAAAGTGTTTTACAGTCATTCCCCAGTAAGTTTGGAATCAACACAATGTCAATCACTATCTACTGTTTTCTTAATTCTTTTTCTTTTACTTTCCTCTCTCCTTAATAGTGTTTTCTTCCTTTCATATTTTTTGACACTTTATTGCCTTGTTTGATGTGAAGTGATTGAAAAAAAAAAAAAAAAAAAAAATTTAACATGTAAATCAGTTCTATTTCTGTATTGTTAAACATGAAAATAAAGATTTGAAATAAAATAGAGATAAGGAATAAAAATTGAGAATGTTGATTTTTCACAAAAGGTGAAGGGAAAATAGACGAGTTTGAAAGTGATAAAACTAAGATAAAAAAGCAATCCAGAAAACCAGGCCAGTGTTTATTAAATATAAAATAAGGGATTTGAAGCTTAAAAGCATTTATATTAAGGAAGTCTTAGAGTAAAAAAAAAAAGAAAAAAGAAATGGAATGATAGCTTTACTTTGAGAAATCTAATGCAATAATTCATGGTTATTTATCTTTTCTCTCACTCACTTTCCAGCAATAAAGATATAAACAGTGGTGTTGCATCTCAATATTCTTTGTTGAAAAAATGATGACTGGTTGTACATCTGCATGTTAATATTTTATATCCAACATTATTCACTAATAATTTGGATTTAGATTTGCATGGGAAGTTATCAAATTTGTTTTCATACAACTGTATTTGTTCATTTTTTTTCTTCTCTTAGTTTGATTAAATCATTTTTTTTATTTGTTTTAATCTTTTTTCTTATTGACTGATTTTCTTTTTTCTCTTTTTATTGCTTCTGCATTTCTTTTTAGCAATCCAACAGTTTTATTTTCCGTATGCCTCCACCCAACTTGTTTTCTTCTTAATAATCCCATTAGCAAAGATAGATAATTGTGAATTATTGCATCATGCAAACCTCAGCTTAAAACTTCCGTTTTATCTATTTCTTCTTTTTTGTTTTCATTTTTTACCCTATTTTTTAAATTATGTTTTTTTTCCTTATCATTTATGAATTCACAATATTTTTTCTTAATTTCCCCCCTTTTTATTTACATTTACATAATTTACTTTCAGACTTTATTTTTTCACATTCTCTATCTTTTCTTTATTCCTTCATTTCTATCTTTGCCTTTTTATTAATTTTATTCTTATTTTGTAGTTTTTCCTTTAATATTTCTATTTAATCAATTTCCATTTATTTCATAACCTTGCCTGCAATTTAATAAAAAAAATATTTCATTTGTGGTTATTTCGTATATCTTAGAGATATCGTTATTTTTATTTTTCCAAGATGGTGACCTAAGATCACCACCATGATGCAAATATCTCTTATTAAATAATAACAGTTTCTCTGTTTAAATTTTTAAGATGAGAAATTAAGCATTATTTTTTGCTAATCCATTCAGTCTTGTGTCTCCCTCCTGCTTGGTAAAATCAAGACATGTTGGCTATTTAATTTGCCAAACTTCTTCAAGAGTCTGCCACATTTTGGTAATCTTCTGCAAAATGCTGTCCGAATTTATGAGATGAAGAATTAACATTATTACAGAATAATCCATTTAGGCTCATATTCTTATCTTGGTTGTCAGAAAATTTTGTCTGTTATGCTTTCTAGTCTTTACCAAGTGTATGTTATATTCAATGAACTTGTCAATTGAAGACAGGGTCCAGTCAAAATTTCTGAGAAGGCTACCTAAAATAAGACACCTGAAGAGGACCAGAATATAGGATACTTGAAACATCTAAAACATCTAAAATGAAGATATTACCCCAAATAGGTTAATGTATAAAAACTAATAATAGCTATGTGGCAAAAAAGAAGAAAATTAAGCCTCACATCTGATTTGTATTTTTTGTGCTGTCAAAAAAGAAAATCTGAATCAAGATTGGGTTGACATTAGTAGGCCTCGAAATATGGTAACTGTTTTCATTTCCCTACCAGTCTGAACCAATTACAACTTTTCTTACCCAAATAAAAGAACACTACTTTGGATTACAAGACAGATTTGTAGGTCTTTGTGGTTGAAGAGGTTTGGTTTATTTTGTTTTATGAACATATCAACCTCAATGGGTTATTGAATGCTGACAAGATTTTAGGATATGTTTGTATGAATAGAATACGCATTATTTGTAAGTTTGTAGATCAGATTTCATTGACATATTTTTGTAAAGAGGGTTTTTGTCAAGAGTCAAATATATTGCTGGTAATTTTTTTTTTTTCCAAAATGTATTGCTGGTATTTTTACTATAAAAATTTATTTTTATACTTTCATGTTTTGACTCGAGTTTGGGGGCTAACTATTTGCCCATAGCTGGAACAAAGGTACTACCATCCTGGGTCGGGGTGAACCTAGGAACAACAGCAATTCAGAGGTCGTTCCATGCTCTTCAAAACCTCCTGATCAGAGGCCTTACTGCCAGATGTAGTTTATCATCATACCCATGTTGCAATGTGAATTTTGTAACCTTTTGATTTACAGACTTTGGAATTTCTGATGTTGGACATGCAAGACTAATTTTGGATCCTTAGAATTATGACCTCTGACATATGATTTTTTTTTTTTTTTCATCTGAACCTCCTATGCTATTTGACTCAACTTACAAGATCAATATATTATTTCAAATAGGTTGAAACTAATAATACATGATGAATAATCAATAATTTTTTGTTGTAAGTCACATATGATATTTGCTGTTGAAAAATAAATAACTCCACTAGCCTTAAAGTAGTAAACACTACATCTTTTTAAAATGCCAAGTCCCTTCAGAATGCAGGCAATCATGACTCTCCACTACTTTTTATTATCCATCAGTTGCTACATGTTCATGGGAAAGATAGTGGAGTGGTTTTCCATTGCTTTCTCAATAGTTTTCCTTCTCTTAGATTGGTTACCAAAGCTAGAGAGCTTTGTCTACCTTGCTATTTAGCCCATAGCCGGGAGGAGAAGAGACAGATTCATACTTTTTCCATTAGTGCAAAAGTGGGCATAACAAATTTGCCTGGAATTTAAATTTAGTTCTCTGATTCTACTTTCTATGCCAATAGTTCACATTCCAAACTAATATCCTTGGGAAAGGTATGAATCCATCTCTTCTCCCCAAATGTATGGGCTACTGAGCTACATAGCAGATTTAACTGGGCTTTCCAGCCTTCTATGCCATCCAGTCTAGAAATAGTAAAATTCTTAACCATGGAGAAGGCAGTGGGAAACCTTTCCTCTATCATTCCCAAGAATGCATGGTAATTCACAGGTAACAAAAAAAAAAAAGGAATTAGTGGAGAGTCAGGATCACCTGTATACTGAAGGGACATGCTACTTAAAAAAAGGAGAGTATTAGATAGATTCAAAATTTCAGTTCCCAAACTAAATGACATATTGTAATATTATTTGAAACTTCTCAGAAGAAATATCGTCGCTTATTCATTTTTGACTATTTCTCTTTTTCCTTTATTTCCAATCCAGGCCCACTTATTTAATGGTTTTAGAACAGCATTATGAGAACTGCAATAAAAAAATTACCCAAATAAGATAAAGAAAAAGTTGTCAAAAATTAATAACGGTCATAAGTTTTACTTTCTCTTTTAATGTTTGATTCGTTTTCTTTTGACTTTCTTGATAAAGTGTTTGAAACATAGAACTACTTTTAAAGCACATTGTACTTAATTTTATTATTCGAAAGAATTAGGAATTCTGTTTCTGGAGAAATTACCAATTTGTTTTTCGTGTTTTTTTTTTGTTTTTTTTTGTCGTTTTTCTTTTTTTTCACTATTCTTTCTCATGAGTAATAGAATTTTAATTGCACTGAAATTACCATTTCATCTAAGTTCATTACAAGTATTCAATTTAGAGCTTATCATCTCATCCACAGAACAAAAGCAACATTCCTGAAGCATAGCCAATTAAATTCAAATTCTATTTGAGACTAAACATTTTTCTCTCTCAAAATTTATTAACTACTTTTTCCACTGTTAAAAACTAAATTAATCCATAATGTTTATTGTATATGTGTAGTTAAATCAATAAATCTGCAGCATAACAATTAAAAAAAGCATTTGTTATACCTCAAAGGTGTATTTTTCAACATAATCTCTTTCATTATCAGTGTATCTGATGCATTGGTGAATATTATTTACATTGATCAAATATTATACATTGAAATTTTCAGATTAAAATTAAGCTAATAACTGTAGCAACCTGTAAACTTGTTGATTTACTCTTTTACATACTATATATATATATATATATATATATATATATATATATAATATCCAATGTCAATAGCACAACTAGGAGTTTCATGCAATTCTTGCAATTTTCAGGTGAAAATATAATCTGACTGTTATATAGTTTGCAAAATATATAACAGTCAAATTATATTTCCAACTGAAGATTGTAAGAATTGCATGAAACTCCAAGTCATGTTATTGACATTGGATATTATGTATATTCAGTAATATATACTTATAGCTCTGTCTCATAACATTGAGCGCTGTGGAAGAAATATATTTATACATACATGCAAGTATATTTGTGTATATGTAGATTTTTTTATCCTACTCATTCTGATATACATATATATATATATATATATATATATATATATATGATATGATATGATAAAGAACGAATAGGAAACATTTATCAGTCTAACTCATTTCACTTTTGTTAAAGCTTCATCAGAGATTGAGAGAAAATAGACAGAAAGACAGAACTTTAATATTTTCAAATTTGTTTGCTTCAATTCTCATGTATCATGTGCATTGAAACTGTAGCTAATTCTGTATGTATGTTTGTAAAGATTCTAATATGTCCAAGCAGGCATTGAATGGTAATGTGTATTCGTAATTGTGTATATCTGTCTGTCTAGTAAGGGAATTTCTACTGTTTTTACTTTTGTGTGGTCAGTTGGTGTATTGGGGTGGTATTCTATTAATCTGGGGCTGTTTTTTTATGTATATACTATGTGTTTTAGATAGACATAAGTTAAATTCTTTAAGAATGGATTCCAAAAAGTATGGCGATGTAATATTTAAGCATGTATTTATAGTTAGTAATAATATTATTATGAAGTTTTCAAAGTATTTTCTCCTTAAAGAATTATGTTCTTTCTTAATTAGGGAGACATTAGTAAAATCAAAATTATGGCCAACTTTCTTTCTGTGTAATACGAGAGAGCTAGAAAGTTTGTCTAAACACAAATCTCTCTTGTGTTCATAGATGCAAGGCTTTAGATCACATGATGTCTCCTCCACATAAACATTTGTGACCTCTGCAGCATGAAGAACATTCCTAGCATTCTGCCACACCAATTGATGATTGGTGCATTTTATTATTCCAACAGCTCAGCAAGGAAGAAATAAATGATGTAGTCCATATCAGAGATAGTCGATATATTTCCTTTGCTACAGATCCATTCATAGCATATGACCATTTCGTAGCTAGGCACTTGTATTCAAACAAATCTGTGGATGTCAACTTGGCAGACCTCAGTGATGTGTCTGCCCATGGACTTGTGTGTGCATTTGTAACAGGGTTACCTGTGCACGTCAGGAGGCTTTTTCATGCTTTCTCTTGAATGGATGCACTGGGTGTCAACCAGCTGTTAGTGCAGGCTAGAGTCATACTGATGATATGCTGGTAGTGAAATTGATTGTGGTAGCTGCAAAGCCTGAACAATTGAGTACAGACTCGATTTCTGCTATTAATCCACAGAGTAATATCATCTGTTACAGATGTGGTGGTGCTAATCATTTGGCTAGAAATTGAGCAATGAGCTGGACAAAGTGGGAGCTGACAACAAGACAAAGCTATACTTTACTATCACTATGACAGACTGGGTCATATATCACAGAAATGGAAACAGATCAAAAGAACAGACTTCAGCACCAATATCATTCCTTTCTTGTCCAGATGTACATGCAGTACTGCTTATAGTCAGTGTATTGGCTGACAGGGAATGGTGTCTAGCTCTTACTGACTCTGGTTTCTCACTATCGATCATTAGTGCAGAGCAATATTGGTTGTGGACCAGGAAGCACATAGATGTGAAAATGATCGATGGTAGAATGCAGGCATACTGTGGTGTCAGGACCATTTAATATCTGCATAGATAGTGGCAACTTAGCTAACGTTGAAGTCCTTGTGGTCTTTGACAAACTGTTAGGCATTGACTTACTTGCTGGAATTGATGCACTAACTGCATTAGGTTGTACATTTATTACTCAGTGGACAGCAGGTGTGGTGCCATCCCTGTTATGCAACAGGGTGTTGGAATCCCACATTTCCAAGGATATTAGTGACGTTTATGAACAAGAATTCCTGTTGCAGATTGGCAATAGCTGGCTAATACTATACCACCGAAGATGATATCTCACCACTGACTGCACCTGCAAATCAAGTCTACAAATGATTCAGCTTAAAAGGGATTGATTCAGTGCCTCCAATTATGTCTGTGGTAGGCCACAAAGTGTACAAGGTGGGAGGCCCTGTGTGGGTAAAGCCCCAACACAGTGTACAACAACTTTCAAAAGGGACGAATTACTGGACTTGGTAGTCCACAGTCAGTCTTGGTGGATGAAATGCCACACCATGTCAGGGACCTTTGTTAATCCCTGAGTTTACAATCCTCAACAAGTAGTGAAAATATGTCCAAAAGTGAGAAGGAAATACTCATGAGCATGGATAGGCCAGATGATCCCATCGAGGAAGATTCACACATGGAGATGACGTTGAGGAATACAAACCAGTTCCCCTTCAAAGAAGCACTTAATGGAAGTGTGACCCTCTCCTAGCTGTCATATCTGTGATCAGGAGATCAGGGTAGTGTGCAACAAATGCACATCGGTACAGATGCAAAAGATGTTCCAGATTGTCTGTGGAAATGATTGTCAATACCAGTTATATCCAGGTTTTCCTGTTAGCAGTGGGATAGCTTGGCATGTCTAGATACAAGCCTCCCTGCAACTGGTCAATATCTGGGTCTTTGTAAGATACCTCATGCCAATAAACAGCTACATGAAAACCAGCAGTTGGCAAGCTTGTTAGATAAGTTTACACTCTGCTCCTTCTGCCTTCAGTATGTCTTGTGAATGTCAAATTCTCCAAGGCCTTTTATCTCATTATGAGTCCCAAAGATTTCAACTGTCTTCTGATCCTAAGCATGTTTACTTTTCACTCCCATTTTCCTTAAAATTGTCCACATGTTTTCTCCATTGTATACTCAGCATCCTTCTGTAGAAACCCAACTCTTTTCCCTCAAGTCCCCTCTTCATCTTAGAGGAAATTGTCCTGCATTCACTAGCATTTAGAGCATCCTGGGTAAGACGATAAACTATGTCCAACAGTAAGGCCTCTGATCAGGAGGTCTTGAGGAGAGTGAAACCACCTCTTAATTGCTGGTGTTCCCAGGTCCACCCTGACCCGGGCTGGTAGCACCTGTTAGGGTCCCAGCTATGGACAAATATTTAACCCCAAAACAGAGGTAAAAAGCTTTATAAAGATGTAAAAATAGGTTTTAATACCAGAAATACTTTGTAAAACATTATTACCAGAAATAAATTTGTGAAGAAAAAAAAAATCTATTACCAGCAATATATTTTTGAAAAAAAATATTACCAGCAATACGTTTTAGAAAAATTAAAAAATAAATATTACCAGCAATACATGTTGTAAAATAATATTACCAGCTATACATTTTTGAGGAAAAAAAATATTATTAGGTTGGTGCAAAAATAATATCGTTTTTTGACGCTAAAAAATACGTCAAAAAACGATATTATTCTTGCACCAACCTAATACCAGAAATAGATTTTTGACAAAATAAAATATTACCAGGAAAATAAAAAAAAAGTTGCCAGCATTAAATAACCGATTGAAGTTGATATGCCATAAAACACAACAAACCAAAGCAAACTACCATTTAGAATTGATACTACATTAGAGTTTAGCATTTTTTTAAATTTTTAATGAAATTTTCCAGTTTCTTAATACTTCATTAAGATTTTAGAAGACATTTTCTGTTATTCTAATGCACCTTTGGACTTCTGTGTCACATTTGGTGTCATCTGTTAAGATATTATCTTGGGTTATCTTTTACTAACACCCAGTCTGAAATTATTGTCTTTCTTTACACTGTTAAACCAGTAGTTTGAACTGACAGGTAATATCCTCTATTTCCTGCCACATGACATGCATTGGCATACTATGCACACTTATTATTTGGTAAGGAATATTAGAAAAAAAATCTAATAACATTCAATATATATACATGTTTCATTAAATAATATAGACAAGTGTTGTCTATTTATTTTATGTAAATTTTTTTCATAACGTCTGATAAGTTTAATAACATTATCGTTGAAAGAAGAAAGAAATTCACAATAGTGATCCATATTTTTTTAATACAATCTAAGCTTTTGGCTTACTTAAGCCATTATCAAAGATGTCAATTACAACATATTAAACAATATACGGACACGACAGTGATGATAGTCTGTCAATGTTTACATAGAAGATTTCTAAGCAACGATAAACACGCGCATATAAGATGCTAGAAGCGAAAATCGCACCGCATCTCATGACGTCACACATGACCACATGAGAGTGAATTGTAGAAGTATGAATCAAAAGCCGTTGGTATAAACCAATGGCTTCTGTTACCAATTATAATTTCCATGAGTCTATGTGTAATTTTCTCCAGTTGGTCCGGGGTAATTATATCCTTTAGTTTATCCTAGATGTCCTGTTTGTTGCTGTTAAGGGTGTTCAATTTTTCCTTGGCTATTTCAATTTGCCTTTTCACAAGGCTACATTTGTAATTCCAAGTATTGATAGTATTGTGGGCTGCTGGATCATGTAATTTAAATTGTGTGTATTTAGGCAGCAATTTTTCATTCATACATGTTTCATTAAATAATATAGACAAGTGTTGTCTATTTATTTTATGTAAATTTTATAATATTATTATTATTATTATTATTATAATTATTTTAGCATTATTTTCATTTGTAATTATAATTTAATCATTTATAATCATATATATTTCATTTTGAGGTCATCAAGGAATGACAGTGTCAAACAAGGGATATTTAGCTTTTCATTTAGTCCAGGGTGAACTTATATATTTATTTTTTAAGTAGTATGCCTTGTATGGTAGGAAATATGTTAAGTAAATCATCTTAAAACTCTGAACTGTGCTTTTTTTCAGAAAAATGTCAGTTAGGTTATTTAATATACAAATTTAAAATTGCTCTCAGTAATTGTTTTTAGTTAGCTTTTTCATTTTTATTATAGATAAAGATTAATTATTGAGTTATTGAAGGTGTTTTTTTTTGCATTAATTAGTGCTTTCCAAAGTCTGATATAATGATTGATGATGGAAACATTGATTTTTTTTTTTATTCTTTTGCTTTTATAGTTTTTCATGTTTGTTTCTGTGTTTCCTCTCTGACTCAGAGAAGCTTAGTTTCAGAGTTAATATTTATTACAGTCATTCATCTTCTTAATGGTGTACTGCTGAGTTTATCATTTTTTTGGTTCCTTTTTCTTAAACTAAAATGAAAGCTACACCTGCTTCATTGAATACAAATGGACCATGTTACACAATAGCTGAGAATTTTATATTCATCTATGTAATAGTACTGCTTAAGTATATCATGATAAATAACTAGACTGTTGTATTTGTATTTTTGCTAAATTATAAAAAGATTATAGTAATAATAGACATCTTTATTTTATATAATAAATATTACACAGATTATCCAGCCCTGTGCATTGTTAGAGAAAAAGTAATGTTTTGAATGACAAATAGGATGTTTGGTTATATAAGACATATGAGGAGGTGCTGAAAAATTTATGATCCAAACAAACAATATATAAAATAAAATATAAAATCCTATTTGGTCATTTTGAGAAATGGGTCGAACCAAAATATTATACTTCTGTTTGAACTTGAATAAAAAAACAAAACAAAAAATACATTCTCTTCTCTATACAGTTTGTGATTGAACAAGGCCTTAATGAACGAGTGTTTTACTTAAATATCTTGAAACCTGAAGAAAGGTAAATTTTATTGTTAAATGAAAAAAAAAGAATATTTTTAATTGCAGAATGAATGCATATGTTTCAGGTGCCACCTTCAAAAACAAAGTAGAGTCTATGGTAGTCAAAGCTAAATATTGACTTATGGAAAGGTCTTACTTTCAAATCAGTGGGAGCTTTTTCAATAGAAAAGCATATAAGACTCACCCCATTTCAACAGGAAATATTAAGAAAAGATTGTTGGATGGTAGAATTAATGTTATTAGAATCTTGTCCATATTATATATTTGCCCAAGGCTTACAACAATATTATGTTCAAACACTAGTTCTCATATGATCATCAAAGTTAAGCAACATCGATCTTGGTCAGTACCTAGATGGGTGGGAATATCAGGTACTGTAAGTTTTGGTGTGTGGGTCATGTAATGGGTAAAAACTCGGAATTGGGAATAAGCGAGCTGAGTTCCAATTCCAGTCTGGTTTATTATATTCATTTGCATGCGAATACTCTTGGGAAAGTTATGGTGATTTTCTAAACATAGTTTAGATGTGACAAAAAATCGAATGTATGGGGCGCTGAGGATCAAACTCACTATTAAGTCATAATTGATCTAGCAAGAGAAGCTTGCTAACCACGTTGAAGTGCCAACCTTGTGAAAGTTATGAATCCACCTCTTCTTCCTCCCAGCTTTGGGTTAATTTATTGAATTTGTATCAATAAAAATCATTATTGTCTCAAAAAAAAAAAAAAAAAAAAATGTCTACTTCAGTGAAATGGAAAAACTTGTAAATTTCAGTTTTTTTTTTTCATTTGTACACCATTACATTAAATAATAGCCTGCATTCATATTTACTAAAAAGTCCTGTGAAAATTTAAATATTCTAATGTATCTTAATTCTTAAGTTAATGATTGAAGAAGCTCATGGTAAGATCTACAACAATAAAATATCTATAGAAGTTCACTCATATTTGAGCTTAACAAATTCAACAAAATATTGCAGTAACAATCATAAATATAGTAAGTAAGTGGGTACAAATGAAAAGATTTGAAATTGACAACTTTTTACATTTTACTGAAACAGATCTTAAACACTTCTATCTTCTCTTCTTTCTTTAATTTTCCCACTAAAACCAAGTAGGATCTCTGATATGACATTTCCATCTTGGTCAAAAACTGAATATCCATTATATTTTAAGTATTAGCAGGACGTAAAAGTCATGCAAACTAAGGAACTAACAAACAAAGTGAGGGACAAACAGAATTATAATAGGATGATTGCTATTGTTAGCGGGGAGTTAACTTACCTCCCCCATAAAAGATGGTAACTCAAAATACAATTGAGTTGTCCACTAGTTGGACTGCAGCACTTTTGAATTCAATGTAGAACTCATGGTTTTAATCCAGACAATTCTTGCTGTTCTCAGGCAGTAAATGAATAAAAGTTATTTTATTATCTGTTAAAATTCACTTGTCTTTTATTCTCATTTGTTTTTGTTCATCCCCAAAACCTGGGATATAACAGTTATTATAATATTTTGTTAAAGTTATTAATCTTCAATATTTAATGAGGTGATAGCAGAATTTCCATGAATATTTTATAGCTGTGGAACTTCTTCAATCATTGGCTTAAGGTGATCAAGTATGTCCATAATTTTTTTATCAGTTAATTGCCATGCATTCTTTAGGGAAAATAGTGGAGTGTTTTCCTGTTGCCTTCTCTACAGTTTTGAATTTGGAGATTCCTTTTCTTAGATTGGTTACCACTGAAGGGTAGATAACCTGGTCTACCATACTATCTAAGCTATAGCTGGATGATGGAGAAATGGAGTTATGCCTTTTACAAGAGCATTTGTGCAAAGCTGAATGTAGCAGGATAGGCCAGAATTTGAAATTGGCTCATTACGTTCACTTTGCACACTAATAACAGTTACAATACCTGTGCATCTGGTCAAAATATACTCTGGCCACACAAGATTACTTTGAATTTTAAGTTCATCGCCTTTATAAATGGCAAATGTATTGTAATTTGTCATAACATTTGTGTCTTGCACTATATTTTGGCATAAAATGTTTTCTATTTCAAGTTTGAGGTGAAAGGCACCATTTTAATAATTTTAGGAGAAGCTCTTCAGATTGTAAGGATTTACATATTTTTAAATTTGTAATAATAAATCAGATATATTTTGCTGAAAAATAAAGTGTTTACAAAAAAAGACTAAGACTTAATATAAAACTATATTATTGTTATATCATTATAATAGGATAAATTCATATTTTAATCTACTTGCAACATGTTTGGTTTAAAGCTCTAAGCTTTTCTGATGAAGATGGTGGTTAAACACTCTGTAGCATTAAAAAGAAGACTTGTCAAAGAGTAGATGAACTTCATTTTAAGGTCAATGGCTATCTTGCACAATGGGGAAAACTGGGCTCCATATGCAGCCAGTGCAGTGATGACACAGGATTGCTGGGTGGGGAGCTTTCCTTGACTGAAGGCAATGATAAGGGCAAAGTTTCTCCCCAATGGCATCAATGGGCCATATATGAATGTAACCAAGACAACTGTTTATTGATTCATTTTTTATGGCTTATCAATTCTTTGCTGCTTAATCAAATCCATAAAATATTCTTTGAGTGTATGAATTTTGGTGGGAGAGTTAATAATGGATTAGTGATAAAAGTCTTACTAATTAACCCATAACTGAGTGGAGAAGTGGTGGATTCTCACCTTTCCGAAGGGTATTTGCACATGTGAATATAAACAAATCCAATGGGAATTCGAACTTGACTCTCTGATTAACAATTCCAAGTTATTATCCATTACATTACTTGAACATCCAAGCTTACATCACCTGGTATTCCTAAGCAGTCACCCATCTATGTACTTACCAGGTTTCATGTTGCTTTACTTCAGTGATCAACTGGTGTTTCAACATCATGTGGCGTTAAGACATGACCAAGGCAGGACTTAAAGTTGGAGGACAATGCCTGTGGTTTTATCTGGAGATGGATGGGTTCCACCAGGTCTAGTTATTAATGAATACCTCTCTGACTTTCAACGCAGATATATGGAGCAAACTAGTCAGGTACTCAGCTTTTAGCAACCCTACAAACTGCACCCAGACATGGGGCTGATGATGATGATGATGATTACATTAATCTAAATTACAAATTATTTTCAGAAAAAATTGTCACTGAAAACTAATATTTAATATCGATATGTCTAATTTTTATATTCTTATACTTTTTAATTAAATGTAATCAGATTTTGATATCACTTGAATTTAACAAAAATAAATTTCAACTTTCTTCATTGGTCAAGAGATGTAAAGTCCAGAAGAGAGACACTGTTATCCCTTTTTTTTTTTGGAGGATATGGTTCAGTGTAAATTAACTTACTCCCATGATGCATCTAGAGGTAACATATTTGTAACTCTGAAATGTATTTGTTTGATAATTGTTTTCATCATTCCTCCAAATAAGAAAAATATAAACTCATTTCCACTTTGTTGGCAGAAGTAACAAAGCTGTAATGTTAACCCTCAAGCCTCATTCATTTACTTCTTCTCAGATGGTCAGTATTGCTCTTCAAGATGACCACTTTCCCCAACATATAATTGCTATTTATTTTATTGATCTTGCAAAGACAGAAATAGTCTAAGCTGATTGTTTTGATATTCAATATTTTATATTGGTATTATTCCATTCTATCATATTGCTTTAGACCAGCATGAAATATTTGTCTTATTTGATTGAATAAATCTGAATTTGCTTCATTTATACTACTAGTATTAGTAGAAATATTATCTTGAATTTTTATTAGCTGATCTATTATCACCATTATTAATTTTTGACTCGTATTTATTTCATCTTAGTTTCAATTGGTTTATTTATACTATTTGTATTATTAGAAGTAATTTTATCTTGAATTTTTATTAAATGAAGCATATAGTCATTACTAATTTTTGACAGGTATTACTTTCATTTCAATTTCACTTGCTTCATTTACACTATTAGGAAAACTATCTTGAATTTTTTTTAAAAGATGAATTGTTGCCAACATTTATCAATTTTTGACTAGTATTTCTTTCATCTTAATTTCACTTACTTTTTTGAAGTAGTAGAAATATTAACTAAAACAATTCTTAGATGGATCATTGCCAGCTATTATTAATTTTTGACAATTCTTTCTGTTGCATTATTTTCACTAGAAGGAATATTGAACAATCATTTTAGATGAATCTTTGCCTACTATTATTAATTTTTTATTAGCATTTCATCATAATTACAATTTCTTTATTTACACTAGTAGAAATATTATCTTGAATAATCTTTTTAAATCTTAATTTCACTTACTTTCATTGTAACAACTCATATTGTCATTCTGTACCCATAAGTGAATAGCTTGTATCAGAAATAAAAAAAAAAGTAAAACATTATTGGCAAGATGCCATCTCAAATGTCTTTCATCAGGTAGAGCAGATATTACATAAAAACTGGCTTTTTCAGACAAAATGGATGCAAGTTAGAATCAAAAGCTGCTTCTTTATTTCTGATCTGGATCATTTGCTGATCATCTGAATAATTGTAATGAAAGGCTACTAAAATTAGGATGAAAGAATTGCAACTCAAAATATTCATAATGCTAATCCTTGGTCAGATTGTAGGCTCATGCTTTGAGAGATTTATCAAACTTTTATGAAAATCAATTCAAAATTTTGACATAAAAGCATAGCTAATTATTACATAGAAAATATATTAAATAAAGTATAAAGGGATTGTTAGTGGTCAGAAATTAATGCAAGCAATGCTAATAAAATAAGGCTATTATATGTACATTATAAATGCACTGTTAATAATTTTATGATAGAAATACTTTGAAAATCAGAAGAAATGTGATTATCATTTGAAAAGGATTAGTGCATGACTTACTGACTGACTATGGCTATTATTTGCATAATGGAAATGCATTGCAAATGAATTTTTATTATAGACATCTTATTTGAGTATAGAAATGGATTGTAAATTGGGAAGCTCAAAACCTGAATCCTTCTGCCATGTTCTATCTTTACAAGAGCCAGCTGAGACCAAAACTGGAGAATTTCTGACATGTCTGAGCCAGTGCTGTCCAGTCCTCACTTTCTGACCTTTACATATTTCAAAAGTGTTTGTGCAGCCTTGTCAGCAATGAATTATTCTGGAAGTTATTACCTTGCTATATAGTAATAGATTGGGATATAAGAAAATTTGTAATTAAATATGACAAAATACAAAGAAAGGTCTGTAATGTTATTGGTCTTGACCTGGCATCTCAATTTCAGTCACTTTCCCACTACCGTGATGTGGCTTCCCTCAGTCTTTTCTATAAATATTTTCATGGCAATTGTTCTCATGAACTCTCCTTCATACCTCAACCACATGAATTTAATCATAGTACTAAATTAGTAGCTGACTTACATCATTCTACTATTGAAATAGCTAGATATAACCACAAGTTCTTTTCTAATAGTTTCTTCTCTTACACTTCTCACTTGTGGAACTTTTTTCTGGCTTCTTGATTTCCTGTCAACTACAATCTTCAAAAATGTAAAGGTATCATCAATTGCCATCTTGTTTTCTGAATCCTCTTCGTTTTTTGTCCCTTCCTCTCAGTAAAAGTTTCTCATTCTCTTTCACTCTCAGTAACCCCTTGCATCTTAGTGGCATTATCGCCTTGCTTGGGGTGAAATGATTAAAAATAAACTCATCCAACACACCCTATATAGAGTCAGATATAACATCCTGGGTATGACGACAAACTACGTCCAGCATCTAGGCCCCTGATCAGGAGGTTTTAGGAGTGTGAAACCACCTCTTAATTGTTGCTGTTCCCAGGTCCATTCTGACCTGGGCTGGTAGCACCTGTTAGGGTCCCAACTATAGGCAAATAGTTGATCCCACGAACTGGAGTCAAAACATTATGAAAGTATAACAGTACATTTTTATAATAAAAATAACAGCCAAACATTTTAATAGGAAAAATATTACCAGCAATACATTTGAGTAAAAAAAAAAAAAAATTATCAGTAATACATTTTTTAAAAGAAATCACTAATACTCACAAGAAAATTATATTTTGGCATTAATAGACCCTTAAAGAGTTGAATTTCTGCTAAACATAAAAACTCAAGTATAAACCTGACCAATATTTGTCCATAGAATCAAGAATAATAATAAACAGATTTCAATATTAAATGACCCAACAATGGATGATATGTTATAAAATCCATCAATCTAACTCAAGATATGTTAAGGTTCATCTAATATCCACCGAGAGTAACATGGAAAATCTTTTTCTAGAATTATGCAATACAGTCAGATAAAACCAAAATATAAATTTATATAATTCTATTATATATTAATAAATACACATATACTTACATCTGGTGTACAATTTAAGTTTTGTTGGTTACCCAACTCATCAGGTACAAGATATAGCTCGTACACAGTTGCTAATATCTAGTGATTTCATTTACCTAACCCTATACCTATAATTATATTGTATAAAGACATTTATAAAATATATAATTCTATACAATATATCATTCTGGAATGTGCTCAGATGAGTACAGTTATATAACTGTTCAGTGTAAATACAGCAAACCATGTGTGTGACAGAGAGAGTTTGGGAAACACACACACACACATATATTTTTTTTAGTGAAATTGGAATAGATTTGAATAGTGAAATTAAATCAGAGCATTTTGTTTACTAATGGGGAAATTTGATCTAGGGCAGAAGTTGTACCCATTGAATCTGGGTCATCAGAAGAGAATGGAAATGGTTGAAATAATTTTCAATTAAAAATTGAAATATAACTGAGTAAGCTAGAAAGAACTTTGGAATTCATATGATTTTGGTTGAAGCAGCCAGAACCCCGTGATAATTACATGTGAAGTAGTAGGGCCAAGGTTCTGTTGTAACCAGCCAGATTTTTCTATATAAACGCATAGTTATGCTGAAAAAGAAGCAAATGGGCAAGCATACAGATGGGCGAGCATTGAGATGGAAGAGGCAGACGGAAGAGAGAGACAGAAGAAGCAGACAAAAGAGGCAGATGAGACAGACAGAAGAGAATTAGCCTGGGCAAGAGTTGGGCTAGAGACAATGGAGAGTCGAGTTGGAGACACTTAAGAAGGAGAGAAAATGACGTCAGAGATTGGAACAAAGTGTCCGCTAACGTACTGTTGATATAAGTACTACTGCTTCTGTTACCACAAATATTACTACTACTGTTACTGCTGCTAAGGAGGAATGCCACTATAAACTTTAAGCTGCACACAGAAATCTTATTTCCCCATTGCAAGTTGTATGTCATTCTCAAATGATTTAACAATAAGTTAATCATAACACACTCTCTCTCTGTCCAGAATCCAGTGTATGCATTTTTATGTCAATTACTTTTCTTTCCTGTAACCAGTTTCTTTTCTATACTATTCTTTTCTGTTATATAAAAGACATTAACAATTCAATCATTGAATAGTTATTTGTCCAGCTTTCTGCTGATATTAATTTTTTTTTTGCTGCATTCTAAATTTCTTAGTGCAGACTCCCCAGCCGTGTCTACATCTTCAGTCGACCATGAATGGATGAACATCACTTCTGCTTTCTGGATCAAACAAATCACAACGTGGGCAGGAAACAGGATTAAACCAGTGGACCAGTCGAATAATCAACGGATGATCAGGCGACCTATGGCCACTCCCTTAAGTTCAGTTAGGACTGAGTAGATACCTCAACCCAGAGAGTAAGACGTCAGAGGTTGAGGGGCCGGGGTGAAAGTGTTAGATGTGGGGGAAAAAAAAAAGAATATCATCCCAACAGTGACACTTGGTGGAAGTAGCATACTGGTATGGAGGTCGTTTCCATCAGGATGAACAGAACATGATTGAAAACAGGACTGATGATGCTACATATCAACAGATGTTGTAGTCTGTTTGAATTTCTTGAGTTAGGATTTATTATTTACAGTCAGACTAAAGACCCCATTTTTGTTATTGTTATTACAACATTTGGCATTCTTCAGGTGTTTGTTGATCCAGGTGATCTTCAGTGAATATGGAGCCATAAATAAAGAAAGAAGAAGAACAATGGCCAGGCTTAACAGAAGAGATGTAGCAGCAGAGCAGGCAATAAGAACATTAGGTTTATGACTCCAAATTCTAGATTCAGGATTGTCCCACAGGACAACAGCCAAGAGAGTTAAATCTTTGTTTTGTGAGTTTAGTGGCATTGATTATTAGCTCAACCGGTGGGCCAAGTGATGCAGATTCACACTCTGTGGAAACAGGATTAGCAATAACTAAACACTACTAAATTCAGATTAACAGACATTTGAAGGACACAACAAACAAAATGTTGTTATAATAACAACAAAAATGGCAACATTTGTCTGCCTTTAATGTAGATTTTGATAGAGTACCTGCAACCATCTTCAAAAACCTTGAAGTTACCAAAATGTTGGACTTATTAACAGAACAACATTCAGTTAAACTTGCAGCAGAATGGTCCCAGACCAAGAATATTCATTTCATGAAGTGACCCTGTCAGTCTGAGTCCAAGAATTTTGCTGATCTGAGTGAATTGTCTGGAAGAGTGCAAGAAAATACTGGTTGAAATTTTAAGGAATTTTGGTAGCATTCACAAAGAGTGGGAGCTGTCATTGTTTGTAGAGGTTATATGACCACATATTTACTTATGTATCAGATATTTGTTGCGCTTGAGCAAGACGAGTTGCTCACTCAGAAACCACCTACGTTCAACAGTTATTACACAGAATGTCTTCCTAATGACCTTCTGACCTTGATGCAGGACTATGATGGTTAGCATGATAGACTCATGAATGCCCGACCTAACTCAACCAAATAAAATAATGTCACTTCTTATATTTTTACCCTAACTTTTCATTGGTGGGACATAATAAATAACAGTTTGGAATGAAAAACCGGAATACCAAGTTCAAATTTTAGTTCGATTTGTTACATTTGCTTATGTACAAATTCCCTTGGGAAGAGTATGAATCCATCTCTTCTCCCCCCTCCCAGTTACGGGTTGAATAGCAGGACAAACTGAATTCTGTAGCCTTGATTCTGCCTAATTAGTCATGAATTGAAAAAGACATGATCACACAAGTATATATATATGGCACTTGATTTTTCATTGGTCAAGTGTCTTTAAATTTTTTTTTTTTATTCTATATTAATATAGCTCTCTTTTCTGAATTTAACCTGTTTTGAAATGGTATTCTTCTTTCATGTGCCAAATCCTTTCAGAACATAAGTGATCATGGCCCTCCACAATTTCTTATTTTTTGTTACTTTAAGTAATTTTGTCTCTTTACCATCCGTCTTTGTCCTTGTTCTTTCATTAAACTTGTTAAACAGGTTAATTGTTGTTTGCCTTTGCTTTCTTGCCTTTACTGTGCCCTGTGAATGTTAAATTCTTTTGGCCTTTTCTTACTGTCATAGAAATTTCAGTTGTCTCTTTTTGACCGTAATTATGTGTCTTTGTAATTCTTATCTTCCTTAAGACTTCCTTATTTCTCATGTGTTCAGTCCATGGTATTCTAAGAATTCATCAGTAGAACCACATCTCTGTCACTTCAAATCTCTTCTTCATCTGTATGGGAATTGTCCACAGTTCATTGCCATATAGGAGATTAGATATTGAGAAAGGCCTCCAGTCTGTGGTTAACTGGGGTGGGGAATAGCTTGTAAATTTTAATGCCTCCAAAATAAAACTTCTCTTGTTTAACCACTATAGAGAAACTTTTTTACCTGCCATCAGTATGGCTGATGCTAGATTCCTGGAAAGGAACACACTGCACTTGCTTGGCCTCACGTTTTAACTGATTTGAAGTAGGACAACTACATCAAATCCATAGCTGCATCTACTGCAAGGAAAGCTTGGTCACTGTGTTGGACCAGAAATCTTGCTCATTTACAAATGTACCATTGATCCATGCATTGAATACTATTGCCATATTTGGTCTGTTGCTCCTGCTAGTCATCTTGAGGTTCTTGACAAAATCCAAAGACGAATCTGTAATGTAATTGATCCACACTTGGCATCTTGACTTCAGTTATTTTTTCACTTATCTAGTTTGGCTTCCTTCCGTCTTTTCTACAAATATTTTCATGGCAACTGCTCTGATGAGCTTTTTATTTTTACTTGCTTGCCTGTTAACTATAATCTTCAAAAACTTAAATGCAACAACAGTTGCCATCTTCTCTATCTCTTCAATCCTGTTCTTTTGTCATTTAATCAATGCTCCCTATACTCAATCTTTTCTCTCATTTTCACCCCCTGTAATCCCTTGCATACTTGTGGCATTTCTGCCTTGCTTGGGGTGAAATGATTAAAAAAAAAGAAATATTTCATAGCAGTGCAGCTATTGGTTTTAAAAATATTCTTATATGCCTTAATACACTACTTTATTTCCAGAGGCATCTTTCTCTTGTTTTCAGTTTTGTGTGTCATATTTTCTGTTGTTTATTACAACACTACCTAAATATTTAAATTTCTGTACATACTTGATTCAACATCCCTAGTATGCAGATCACACCTAGGGCTGTCCCTTTTGCTGACAAACACGCATCCCATCTTCTGAAGAAGTTTGAAGAAGTATAATTACTTTTTCATTTTTTTTAATCACCAATATTTGCTTTTTTATTTAATCATTTCACACCAAGCAAGGCAATAAAGTCACTAACACACAAGACGTTACTGGAAGTGGAAGAGAATGAAAAGACTTTAGTGAATAGAAAGGACAATAAAAGAACAGTATTCAGGTGATGATCGTTATATTTAAATTTTTGAAGATCATCAGTGACTGGAAAGCAAGTTCTGCAGACAAGAAATGTAAGATAAGAAACAATTCGAATAGAACTTCAGTACATCTAGATATTTGAACAATAAAACATCGAGACCTATTTGCCAATCTGTTTAAATTCATGCCGTTGAGGTACCAAGGAGAAAAATTCACTAGAACAATTGTTATAAAAGGATTTATAAAACATACACTGGGAAACTACATCACAGCAATGGGAAAGTGACTGCTATCAAGATGCCAGGTCAGAACCGATAACATTACAGATCCTTCATTGGATTTTTTTTTGAGAATCTCAAGATATACAGCAGATGTACCAGATCAGATATGGCAGCAGTATTCAATGCATAGATGAGTGGTAGATTTATAAATATGCCAAAATAAACTTTTTGCTATGTGTATGGTATCTTTTTGCACTCACTTTATGTACATAACATTAACCAGTCTTTGTCTGAGCGTTAAACCTAATCAATTAGCTATAATTACTGTATTGCTTTGAAGTCTGAATGCTGGCAAATTTCAAGTTCAGTCTTTTGAAATTAGCACCTCAGTAATTTCAGAAATGGTTTTTGTATCTTTTCATCAAGATTAAAGATGAAGACTTGGTTTTCCTGTTTCCATTGATTAATGACAATTCTTTCTTTCTTTGCACCATTGCTACTGTTTCATACAAAGCATCAAAAATGCAACTGATGTTCTTTCAGCTTCAAAGTTTCCAGATAAACAGTGAACAAAGACTTGTTGCACAATCTGTTCTTTTTTTTATGATGTTGAAGAAAACAAAATGAATTTTATCAAGAGACAAAGATAAATAATACCTTTATAAAACATGAAAAGGAGGAGGCATATTGAAAATTTCTGTCAAAAAAGAAAAATATGTGTTGGCTTTTTTAACAGGAATTTTCAACACGTCTCTTCATGTTATACTCAAGTTTTATACCACTGAGAAATTGTTTAAATATACATATATACACACACACATATTAAATATCCTAAATTCTAAGGTCGATGTTAGTTTCAGATTGAACTATCAGATGAAATTTCAGTGAAAGTATTTAGGGATAGGAATGTCTAGTACATTTAATACCAATCTTGTAAGCTTTTCAAACCCCAGTCTTCAGTGGCCATATAATAATTATCAGTCTATATTTATATATTTTCTGTCTTACCTGTAATAAAAAAGGAAGTAAATTAACTTTAGCAAATTTATGAGTGATTCCTTCCTTTAGTCATTTTTAATCTATAAAAATAAAATATTTATCTGCATTTACACAAAATTACTTCCCAAGCAAAATGAAACATTTGATTAACCAGTTTCTTTACTCATATGTTTCTTAGATTGTAGTTTTATTTGTTCAAGCTTTTCATATGAGGCATGCAGATACCTTTGTCTATGAAGTTATCATCTTGTTTCAATTTGGTATTGAAATAAGTTTTGTTGTCACTCTCTTTATCATTCTGTTGCTAATCTTTTTCATCCAAGACAGGTATTTCCATTTCACTGTTATATTAAAGACATAAAATTTTTAACACAAAACAGGTATTGAACAAAAAGCAATTTATATAATACCAGGAGTAACTAATGAATCATTAATACCAATGAATGTCTGAAAAAAATTAAGAGAAAAGACTAATTAAACAATACTTTAGCCTCCATTCTAGTTGTGAATTTTTTATCTCCACTTTACTGAATCTTGATACATTGTTTCATGACTTTTGTTTCATTGCATCTCACTATTAAAATCTTCTAACAATTACCATTATTTTTGACAGTACACATACACTAGTTATCTAAGAATAACAAAACATTAAATACTAGTGTTTTATTAGATAAAATATATATCCTAGCAAACACAATATATACTTTATTTATAACTAGCAGTAGAGCCCGGCGTTGCCCGGGGATGTAACAGTAAGAGATAGATCAAGTATCGACCATCATAAAGACTGAAAAATAAAATTGACGAAGATTATTGTTTAAGGTTGACAGACACACATGTCTTAATTAGTTTGTTTTTTTTTAGTTTTTTTTTTTTATGAATTGGTCAAAACCAAATGGAATTTTTAAAGCATTCTGAATGTAAAAATAAAGAAAAAAGTATGCAAGACAATAAGAAACACTACCTGGCAAAAAAAAAAAATTGAAGTTTTGTTGAAATCAGTTGAAAAATGTAGGAAATCCAATCCCATATATAAACGCACACACACACACACACACACACACACACACACACAAACAACCTGGGTTTTATAATAAGTATAACTCAATATGAGTTGTCCCCTTTTCATTCTCGTGATGCGTCTTAATCATGTTTTCAAATTGATTTTGTGCAAAAACAATTGTGTTTTTCCAATTTTTGGCGCTGTCAGAACCACCGCAAGGTAATTTTACGTCGTCCTGTGAAGTTTTGTTGAAATCGGTTGAAAAATGTAGGAAATCCGATCCAATATATAAACGTACAGACACACACACACACACACAACCTGGGTTTTATAATAAGTATGATGTTAATAAAATAAAAATAATAACAATAGTAATGCAACCAATTGTTATTCATAAATATATATATCAGGGTGAAAAGAATTTCTGTCAATAAAGTGCTCAATAGTAATCTCAAACAATAATTATTGTATCAGGAGTAATTTAAGTTCAAATCCTTATTGGGGATCAACTTGAAATCCCAAAACTCTGAGTGAGTCTTCAATAAGTATTGTCAACTTAAATTGCCTTTGATACAATAATATCTATAATAACATACACATTATCTGTGCAAGAAAACTTTTTTGACATGTTTTGGAGAATCTTTCAAAAAAAAAATAGAAATAATCTTTGGTCTTATCACTGATTACTTTAAACATTTCTCGCAAATCCATGATACATGAGAGGGTGCTGAAAAGTTCTCAACCTCACCCACTTCTGACCAAATGAGAAAATATGTTTTGAAAAGTGGAACTTTTGAAATTATTCTGAACTACAAAGAATGCTGACCCATTCTTTAAAAAAAAGGTAAAGAACAATAAATCACAGGAATTATATTAAAAAAACAGCCCCCCATTCTGCAAAATTGCAAAGCATAAAACTGCAAATGCTGTAAATTGGTAAATAATCCCAAAATGCTACTCTGTGTATTAAAAAAACTCTTTTAAAAGAATGTAAATTAGGGCACACTTATAAATGTAAGAAAAAAATATACACATAATACATATATATATATATATATATAAAGACATTTTTATGTTTAACATTCTTTTTATAAAAAGAATGTTAAACATAAAAATGTCTTAGAATAATTGTTGGACTTTGTCCATTTCATAATATATATATATATATATATATATATATATATATATATATATATATATATATATATATACACATTAAGAAATGGACAAAGTCCGACAATTTATTTATTAAAGACATTTTTATGTTTAACATACTTTTTAAGTATTTAAGTAAATTTGTTTACATTTGATACACCATGAGCAGTTATGAATGTACGAGTTTTCATGGAAGATTGAAGTTTATAAGCAGTAAATTTGACCTTGCCAACCGAACGATCCTTTGTGGCCAAATCGGTTAGGCACGCCTGGCTAAATGGCGGTTTATAAACAGAGCATTTACTTAAATACTTGTATCTATAAAAAGAATGTTAAACATAAAAAATGTCTTTAATAAATATATATATATATTATGTAATTTAGTATAGCTTATATATTTGTGTAATTAGCCAGCTTCATGTACAATGCAGCCCCTGAATTTTTTGCAGGAATTTTTACCCCTCTCGAAAAAAATACTTGTGTTTAGTGCACCTGTCACCAAAAATGCATGATTTTTAACCTCATCAAAAAAATGAATATATAATTAATAATTGAACTGAAAATTTAATCTTAAAATGTTTGTAAATTGAAAAAAATGCATCAAGACAAGAAAATGATCTACATATATACTTTGTAATCAAGCATGGTAATGTGTGATATCAAAGTTTACATCCATTAAACTGAATCTCAGAACCTATCCTCTTCAGATCTATAAATTCATTAATGTCCTCCATAAAATCTAATATTAATTATTAATTATGAAAATTAAAATAAAAGATCCAGTATTAAGTTTGGGTTTCTAAAAAACGTCCAGTATTAATTACAAGTTTATAAAAAAAAATCCAGTATTAATTATAAATTTATATAGATCAATTATTAATTGTAAATTCCTACCAATAAGCCATTAATACTCAGAGTGGACATTAATGCATTAATAGCTTGCAGGGACAATACCTTCACAGCTAGGATCTGTCAGGCCATGTTCATGTTGGTAGACCATCCTCATTCCTTTCCTGTTCCTTTGATAAAAAGCAAGTTCTTCCCCCAGAACTGTTACTTTGTGGAACAAACTCCTGAGAGAATGCTTCCTTGAGAACTACAATCTCAGTCTCTTTAAGTCCAGAGTCACCCAATATCTATTCTACTCATTCTCATAATATTCCCCTACTTCCTCCATCTTTACAATCTCACTCAGTAACCCTCTACCTTGATTGGCCCTTGAATTGGGTAAACTATCAGTAAATAAATTAAACAAAAAAATAACATTTAGCTGTTAGGGTTTTATACCAAGATATAAGAGTCTTTGGATTAATTACTCGGTTTTTAGGGGCTACAATATTGTTTCTGATTGAATATGTAGTGCAAAATCTTGACAAAAAAACAGCATTAAATATTAGTCTTACTTTTAGGTTTATCTCTCTGATAAGTAAGCTATACTCATGCTTAACAAAGAATACTTTGACTTTTGAATGTAGAGTCAATCCTACCAGTTTCTTTTCTTTTTACTATTGTTCACCTAAGGCTCAAGAGCTACTCAATGTAGAGGGCTAGAAAATGAAGATGCTGTAAGGGTATACTGGAAAAGTGCTAGCAGTGCACACTATAAGGATATGTAGAATAGACAACAGCTGACTGCCAGTCTGATGAAACCAAGATTGTAGTGACCAGGGAAATGTCCTCTTGGTAGTCTGTGCCACAAAGTTTGATAAGGAATTATGAACTTGAGGTTCAATAACTACTGAATCTCTGCTGTAGTCCTAGGGCTTTATCTTCTGAAACAAAGACTCTGTGGAGTTAATGTCATCATTTTGAATAATGGTCATTATCAGATGTCACTGTGATTTTATTTCACTTGTACTGTTGAATAGTTTCTTTGTCTAGAAAAGCAATTCTGGGATGTCTTGGATATTCAGTGTCAGTTCCTGTCTAAAATGGAACATGAATTCATGATAACTTAGCCAGGAATTACTTTTATTCTTTTCTTTCTTTCATTTTCTTTTGACTTGGATTTTTATTCTTGTTTTCCTTTTTTTCTTTTTTCTTTCCAAAATATCTAGTTTATTTTGTGCTGTGACAGACAATAGCAACCATCTACCTTTTGGCTATAATCTCTTATTTCTCTAATGGTTTACATTTTTTTTTTTGTTTTTTTTGTTTTGATTATTTAGTCATGCTGCCATTCCAGTTATAAGTAAATGTCTTTAGGATTTTCTCAGCATTTCTTTACTTCATTCCATTCTGGATTTTTATTGCCAGGTTACTTAGAATTGGATTTTTCACCTGTTCAAAGATGAGCCGCTTTTTTGTATTTTTTATTTTTTTTATTTTGTTTGGTTTCTCTAAGATGACAACCATTTCCATTCCATTGACCATTTTTATTCCTTTCTTCAAGAGGAATAAATTCCATTGCAAGCAAGAGAATCTTATCTGCATCCTTGACAGGAATTCACATTTTTAACATATTTTTTTCCTTATTTCTTTCCATCTTTTTTTCTTTATTTATTTTTGGAATATTTTTCTTTCTTTTTATTCTGAAATTTTTCTCCCTATACTTGCATTTCTTTCTAACTCACCAAGATAGCGAAAGTGCTCAAAGATCTTCCTGATATTTATGGTAGCAGCTTAATTTTCTACATCTGTGTAAAAAAGATATTATGATATTAAGATATACAGTTAAGCTAAAGCCTCATAGCAATAATGCTTCTTAATCCCTTAAATGTGTTTCTAAGCTCATAATTTTTCTTGCACTTGTTTTACTAGGCAATTAGGCCGACTAATGTATATGCATTGTGGGGATATGGATATTGGCTCGGAAGAAGAAATTGGAGTGTCGAATTCAAATTCAGGTTTGTTATATTCACTTACAAGCAAAGATACTGGGGAAAAGTGTGAATCCATCTCCCTATGAGCTGAATAGTAGGTCAAACTTGTTTTCATAACCTTGGTTGGCAACCAGTCTACTGCAGAAAGAAATGGTAAACTACTATGAGAAAATCTACCTAGTCAGTCATGAATTGAAACAGATATGATCCCCCAAGCATGTATCAGGTATAGCACTTAACTGACTGAATTTATTATAGCAGTAGCCTGTTTATTTTTATAACAATTAAATATAACATTAAATATGCTTCTTGGCTCATCATTTTTCTCCAATTATTTCAAAATAATCAATTGGTTGATTCTTCTTGTTAAAATCAAAACAGATTCATTTTATTCCCTTTAATTTCATCTATTTTGATTTGAACTAATTCAAACCCTAAAGGAGAGAATTAATAAAGCATTTTTTTAAGTCATGTTAAAGTGTGTGCTTGAATTTCTGAAACAATACTTTATCAGTCAATGATTTTTTTTTCAAGCAGACATTTTCATCTTTATTGTTTTTAGCATGCTCTTTTTTGAGACAACAAGTTCTAATCAGTCAAGGATTCTTTAAGACAAGCATCTTCATCTCTGTTGTTTTTAGCATGCTCTTTTCTGAGATAAGTAATTCTCATCAGGCAGGAATTCTTTCAGATGAGCATCTTTGTTATTTTTATTTTGGAATATTCTAGGCAAAGGAAAAAAAATTTAAACCATCACTGAAATAAAATATTACAACTGAAAGATAGAATGTTATTATTGTCTGTCATGGCACAAAATAAACCCAAGACATTTTGAAAAGAAAAAATAAATTTTTAAAGAAAAAAAATGAGACTAAAAATGAAAGATGAAGATGCTGAACTGAAAGCAAAAAAGAAATAGGTATTGCAAGAAGGCTGTAACATTGATCCAAAGAAAGCAACAATAAGGTGTTAAAACTGCCTTCAGTTAAGAAATTTAGTAGCTTTATTTCAGTTTTAAATTGTTATCTGAATAAAGAAGCTTAACTAAAGAAGTAAAAGTGAAGAAAACCATAGAAAAAGATGTTGCAGACTCTCTTATCTCTGTGTCTTGGATTAATTTTCTTGTGATTAACTGTTTATTGCTTATGTGTGTATCTTCTTTAAGAACTGTTTATGGAAAAATAATGATTTGATTTTGGTGAAAAATTTCATTAGAAACAAGGAAAAAAAGCTCTGAACTATATAATATTGAGTCTTCTATATATAGTAGTGAATACTGGTCAATTTTCTCAAAGATGAATAGGACACTTAAGGCAACAGAAAGGTGTTTCTACAGAATGATGCTGAGATCAGCATGGACAGCATGTAAGCAACAAGAAAGATTTAAGGAAGTGGAATAAAAAAGAACATTTACACTTAGAGTTTAAATATGGGGGATGCATGATGAGGACATAATGGAGGAACAGAGTGAAACAGTGAGTGACCTAACTAACAAGCTTATATAAATGGCTAGCTGAGCATAGACTGGGAGAAATGGTAAGGAGACAAACATTGCTTTGATCTACAATAGATAGGAAATTGTGAAGAGTCATGATTGCTCAATACCTGATGAGATATTAAAGATTCAGTCAAAGTATTTTCCATGGCTTTCTATAACCTTTTTCAACTCAACTGTATATTCTGTCAGAGAAAAACAACTTTAGTTTTGATTCTATTAATTATTCAAAGACAATCTTTAACTTCTTGGAATCACTGATGAGGCAAGAAATTCCAAGACAGCCTTGCCTCATCAGTGATTCCAAGAAGTTAAAGATAGTCTTTGAATAATTAATAAAATCAAAACTAGAATTGTTTTTCCTGACATAATATACAGCTTAGTGGAAAAGTGTTTTAAGGCTATAGAAAGCCATGTAAAACTTCACAAAATCTAATCATATGACCAAACATCAGAATATTTGACGGAGGGATTTTTGAACAGATGGAAATTTCTTTAAACAGCCTATGGACCACAATTGGATCAATAGGTTTGTACAAGGTAACCAAAAAAGTTCTGTCCGTTTTTTGATTAGTCATTGAATGAAGTTGAAATATATATGAAATGCGTGTAGCAATTGTTTTCAAATTCGGACAGCCGGAAGTAGGAACATCAGACATTATAAAAAACATGCGCACCGTGCCCGGCCATCAGTTATAAGACAGACAATTGTGAGAAGGATGGAAGTGTCTAGAGATCTTGTTCGAGGCTGTTTGCTTTACAACTTCAAAGTGGGCTTATCAGCAGCTGCATCAAGTCGCCGCATATGTCAAGCATTTGGGGATAGTGCTGTGGATGAACGTACTGCAAGGCATTGGTTTCGAAAAATTCAAGTTGGGAGATTTGTCTCCATGATGAACTTCGCAGTGGACGACCACAGGTCTTGAATGACAGAGTCCTGAAGGTGGCCATTGAAGAGGACAGTAGTCTAATGTGTGGTGAACTTCAACGTTTCTGATGAAACAGACTTCACCTGCACCGCCTAGGTAAGATGTACAAAGTGAGCAAGCATGTTCCGCAAACGCTGTTGGAGGTCCACAAGGGACAATGAGTGGAAGCCTGCATATCACTGCTTTCTCGCCACTGTAGCACATCCTTATTCAATTGAGTGCTTACCAGTGATGAAAACTGGGTTCTGTACGAAACTCCCAAGCATTCCAGATATTGGTTGTCTCCTCAGGATGCTGTCCCTCATACTGCAAGACCGCCAATGCACCCATGCAAGATTTATGCTTTGTGTCTGGTAGACAGGTTGTCAAGTGGTTCATTATGAACTGCTACCCTGACACACCCACACACTCCCGAGTTCCACCGCAAGGGCATTGAACAGCTGGAGACACATTGGCAGAAGGTGCTGGATGCTGATGGCAATTACTTCGAAGACTAAATATAAGTTACACATACTGGGAAGCGTTTTCTTTTTTTCCTTTAAAAACGGACAGAACTTTTTTGGTTACCTTGTAGTTTGCTAAAGTTAGTTACTTAATTTTTATCTGATATATTCACTGCATAATATTTGGTCTATCCAGTTTTGATAAGTTTATCCAAACATTTGTTGCTGGGATAGATTGCAAGGAAGGCTGTTTCATGCCTGTTCTAGGAAAACTTATGAATGGGTTCTGTTTTAATCATGTGTAAACCAGAATCAAAACAAATAAGCAAGGACTATTCACAAAAATATAATTTATTCAGAAATTTACGTTTAAACTATTTGTTCTGATTGTGTAACCTCCAAAACATTGTCGGCAGTAAAACATTAGATATAAACTCATTTGATAAGTGACAAACTTTTTCACACTTGCTAAACTGTGACATAAAATAACCTTTTACATTTATATGGTCATCAGTGTTTACTTAACTATCCTCCTTTTTAAGTGCAGTCCATTTATGACAGTTACATAAGCATTGAAGTTTCACATTTAGAGATTATGAAATACTCTATATTGGCTCTATATAAGTAAGATCCAAGAAAACATCATTATCAATGATAAAACAATAGACACAGAAAACAGTCATAGATACAATTATTTATACATCAAATTGCACAAACTGAAAGTAAATCAAGCTTTTGCATATACACAGTTATTTTATAATTTACATTTGAGCTGGTTAGATGTAGCCATAAATTCTATGCTAACAGTTTCTTCTTTCACACTTCTCATTTGTGGAACTCAAAGTTGACTGAAAAGCATGGAGACAAAAGGGTCTCCATGCTTTTCAGCCAACTTTGATCTGCAAAGATTTAAGAGAAATGTGAGAGAAGTGGTGTCAATTGCTAATTATTCTCCTTCTCTTTTTGTTCATTATTAATGTTTCTGTTATTAATTCTTCCACATCCTATAACCCAATTGTGTTTGATTGGCATTACTGCCTTGCTTCGGATGATTCTGATTAACACAATAAAACAAAATTCCCTGTTTTTGCCATTCTGAAATACCATATTCAATAACATATAAAAACTATTAAGGAAAAAAATTGTCAGTTGGTACATTTGATGTTACTGGAACTTCATCTATGTTCCTCATTTGGCCAAGTTCAAAACCAGTTTTTTTTTGTTTTTTTTTTGTAAATTGAATATTGCTGCCACATCAGGTTGGGCGCTTCTGCTATACATTTAGAGATTCTTGATAAAATCCAAAGAAGAATCTGCAATGTAATCTCAGCTTCAGTCACTTTTCACTTTTCCACAGCCATAACATAGCTTCTCTGTACCTTTTCTATAAATATTTTCATGGTAATTATTCTGATGGGCTTTCCTCTTTATGAGTTTAAGTGCAGTACTAGATTGGCAGCTAGGTCACATCATTTCACAGTTGAAATGGCTAGATGTAACTGTAAGTTCTATGCTAACAGTTACTTCTATTGCACTTCTTGCATGTGGAACTCTGTTCTGGTTGCTTGCTTTCCAGTCAACTTTGATCTTCAAAAATTTAAATGCAATTTCAATCAGTATCTTCTGTTTTCTTAATTCCTGTTCTTTTATTGTTTTCTCTTCTTAATAATTTTTTTTTTCTCATATTCTCTCACACTTGTCTCATAGTGGCTTTATTTCCTTGCTTTGGGTGAAATGATTAAAAAAATATTTATTACAAAATTCTAGTATCACAAAATGAGCATGAAGGACTTCACTCAGAAAATAAACTCAATTTGCCAAAACCCATTTTGTACCTCCTTCCCAGTAGAAACACAAAAGGATACATAGTTTAAGTTAGCATCATTCATTGGTTATTCACCCAGCTTTGAGGTTTAGTGTCCCAAATAACCTGAAGCTATAACTGATTGATTGATTTGCTTAACGACATATAAATTCTTTTATGGGACATTTAATGCTGAATGTTAATTTTGTTGGGGGCTTTGAATTGATAAAAAATATGATATATGTTATTCTACTTTCACAATTGAATTCATGGTAGATGATACTCAGCTTTTGTGCATATACATGTTTGCATGGATAGGATTACTAGAGACAGTGATAATGTGTGTTTTATGTTGTAATTTTGTTTAAGTTATATTTTGGAACATAGTTTGATTTTAAGAAATTGTAGAATGTAAGGATTAATGTCATTGAACAGTTCTTTGATTTTAGCAATTCTACTATGAACAGGTATTGTTGGCATTTTTTATATATGTAAAAAATCTATTGCTGGTATTTTTAATATAAAAATGTGTTTTTATACTATCATAGTGTTTTGTTTGGGGCTCACTATTTGCCCATAGCTGGGACCTTAACAGGTGCTACCACCCTGGGTCAGGGTGGACCTGGGAAAACGAGCAATTAAGAGGTGGCTCCATGCTCCTCAAAACCTGCTGATCAGAGGCCTTGCTGTTGGACGTAGTTTATCGTCTTACGCAGGACGGACAATAAATAGGTGTTGTTGGTAATTTTATAGAAAAATGTATTGTTTGTATTTTTACTACAAAAATATATTTTTATACTTTCACAGGATTTTGTTTTTATTTGGGGGTTCACTATTTGCCCATATCTGGGACCCTAACAGGTGCTACCACCCCAGGTCAGGGTGGACCTGGAAGCAACAGCAATTAAGCAGTGGTTACACGCTCCTCAAAACCCCCAATTTACTGATCAGAGATCTTGCTGTTGGATGTAGTTTATCATCATATCCAGGACTTCTTTGAGAAGAGCTTGAATATTTGGCTGTAAATGGCAGAGTTTGATTAAGATCACCTTCCCCTTCTCAAGTGATTGCTTGTCACTTTTATATGGCTAAAACTATTTTTAATACACATTACAGCAATTAAGAGGTGGTTCCACACTCCTTAAACTATCAATCTCCCAATCAGAGGCCTTGCTGCTGGATGTAGTTTATCATCATACCTAGGAGAATGAAGCTGTAACTTAGTAATTAACAAAAAAAAGGAAAAGAAAATCCACATGTAATTAATGTGAAATTTTCAAAGAGAATGGAGAATACAAAGCAGCTATTATTAACAATCAGGAAAAGACAAGTGAAAGTTTTTGGTCACATAATTAGAAAAGAAGGCTTGGAGAATTTAACACTCATAGTGCCCATTTAATAGAAGCAAATGAAGTGATCTACTTGACAAGTTTAAGCAAATGAATGAAGGAACAAGTACTACAAAGAGAGGCCATAAAGAAGCAAGTATTACTGAGAGTGACAGAAGAGAGAAAGTTTGGAAGAGTCATGATTGTCCACATCTTAACAAGACTTGTCACATAGAGAATAGTACTACTAATAAAGTATATATCTTTAAATAGAAAAGAATCCACA